>OX345685.1:4103281-5303281 GCA_947044415.1 Eupithecia dodoneata
TGTTAAAAAACGAATGTTGGTTTCTTGGGAAAACCTTATTTTCCTCTTGAATCACTATATCTATTAAAAAAACCGCATCAAAATCCGTTGCGTAGTTTTAAAGATCTAAGCATACATAGGGACAGACAGCGGGAAGCGACTTTGTTTTATACTATGTAATGATGACAACATAACATGTAATAGAAATAAATAGAAGAAAGCTACTTACAAAAGTTAAGGCATTGCTTGGCTCCCCTGTGCTCGAAGGCTGCCAGTCCTTGCCAGCCGCTTTCCAATCGTCTGGACGTGGAACCCAATCCTCTGGAGCTCTTCATGATCCAAGATCTTCCTCCCATCGAACAGATATGCTGGCTTCATCATCACCTCGTATATCTTCTTAAAATCTAACTCCTTAAACTCATCCCATTCCGTGCAAAGAATGATAGCATGTGTTCTCGATACAGCTGAGTAGGCCGTATTGTGGATTTCTACACATTTTTTTACATTATCGTGGTCAGATACAACATATGAACCTGTCAATTCGTAGTAAATCTGCTCTGGTTCTACTTTAGGATCGTATATGTGTAACTTTGCCCCTTCATCGAGCAAAGTCTTTGAGACATGTATCGCTGGAGATTCTCTAGTGTCTCCGGTGTTCTTTTTAAATGCGAAACCGAGTATTGCTATGTTTTTGTCTGTGACCGTGTTGAATAGAGATTCTATTACTTTACGAGTGAAGCGGTTTTTCTGGAACTCATTTAAGCTGAGAACTTGCTGCCAGTAAGCTGCGACTTCAGGTAGATGTAGGCACTCCGATAAATAGATAAGGTTGAGGATGTCCTTCTGGAAGCAGCTGCCTCCGAACCCGATTGAAGCTTCGAGGAACTTAGGGCCGATACGGGAGTCCCTGCCGACTGCTCGGGCTACTTCAGCCACATCTGCTCCAGTTGCCTCACAGATAGCTGATAGAGAATTGATGCTCGATATCCTCTGAGCTAAAAGAGCATTGGCTGCAAGCTTTGATAGCTCAGAACTCCAAGTATTTGTGGTGAGGATATTTTTCGCTGGAATCCAATGCTCATACACCCAGCAGAGTTCTTGTATAGCTTTCTGGCCTTCTGCTGTTTCCTCCCCACCTATTAAGACCCTATCAGATTCTATCAGGTCAACAATAGCTGTTCCTTCTGCTAAGAATTCCGGGTTGGATAAAATCTGGTACTCTACACCGGGCTTTGTGTTAGCCCGGAGGATCTTCATGATGATTTCAGCCGCTTTGACGGGAACTGTGCTTTTTTCTACTACTATTTTGTTACTAGTAGCCAAGTCAGCGATCATCCTAGCTGCACTTTCTACATACTTTAGGTCTGCGGCTCGTCCTTTCCCGTTTCCTACGATTTTAGTCGGTGTGTTGACGGAAATAAAGATCAAATCAGCTTCTTGGATCCCTTTCGCTATGTCCGTTGAAAAGAATAAGTTTCTTCCGCGGCATTCTCGCACAACATCGTCCAAACCTGGCTCGTATATCGGCAGTTTTTCAGAGTTCCACTGTTTTATCCTGTCCTCGCTTTTATCACATACCGTTACTATTATATCCGGGCATTTGAGAGCGATCACACTGCAAGTAGGGCCGCCAACGTATCCCGCGCCGAGGCAGCATATTTTTTTAATCACCATATTTACGGAGTTACTCACGCACTGCAATCACTCGCGGCAGGTCTATTACTGATTTTTACGCGGTGGAGATAATAAAATAGGTCGCTAACGCACTATAATCAGGAAATTATCGCCAGAATTAATTATGGTGAGTTACTACTAATCTTTTGTGTATGAAATGTTGTGTCTAGATGTCTGAGGCAAGGTAATAATGGCCGGACGGGTGGAGACGAGCAGCCAGCGAAGCCCCGAGGCGGAATTAACGGGCCGCAAGGTTTTGTTTGAGTTTTATTGCAATGCACTTGTGCCTTGTCTCTCGGCCGCTCGCTCGTTGCAAAACTTTGTGAGAGAAGTCAATGACATTTGGAGAATAGTGTTGTGCGTTGTTGCTGTTCAGTTTTGTTATTCAGTGCTAAATCAGCTGTTTCAGAAGATGTTTTCACTGTCATTTTACTGTATTGATATCAGTTTTTTTTTGTATGGCGTATGCATCAATTAATTGGGTCAAAGAACATTACCACCCATAAAATGTATAACTAGAATTTGCGCTTTATATTAAATTCCTAAAAAAAATCTATTGCTGAATCATATGAGAAGTCTATGCATCAATTTGTTATCATTGTTGTTTTGATTCATTTGTCATCCATATTGAAAGAATATTCGTTTGAATGGGCTCACATGAAATTGGTATACTTACATTTATTTATTGTTTTATTTTAAGTTAAAATCCTTTTCCACGACGACCCTAGAAAGTAATGGTTCTTGCGAATTATTTTCTGAATATGACGTCCGATAATATTTTTCCTGTTCAAGTCCTACCTACGCTTTTACCAATTCAGGCTCACATGAAATTGGTATACATTTATTTATTGTTTTATTTTAAGTTAAAATCCTTTTCCACGACGACCCTAGAAAGTAATGGTTCTTGCGAATTATTTTCTGAATATGACGTCCGATAATATTTTTCCTGTTCAAGTCCTACCTACGCTTTTACCAATTCAGGCTCACATGAAATTGGTATACATTTATTTATTGTTTTATTTTAAGTTAAAATCCTTTTCCACGACGACCCCAGAAAATAATGGTTCTTGCGAATTATATTCTGAATATGACGTCCGCAGGCTGATTATGTAAAAGCAACAGCAACAGCGACGCGACCGCGACCGCAATTTTAGCAAGCAATTTTTAGTTCACCGATTGTCCGGCAGAGGGAAACCTAGTGCTCGATTGCTGGGTGACGTAGTACCTGGTGTCATGTTAGTACAAAATTGGCTTTTGACAGCACTGATTGCTTAATTTTCGCCTGTCGCAAACCGGTCGCAGTTACATAATCAGGGGGCCGATAATATTTTTCCTGTTCAAGTCCTACCTACGCTTTTACCACATCCCTACAAACTTCAAAATGACAGAGAAGGCGGGGCTTCTAATTCCCGCTTCTGTCATAAACTGAATCACGACTGAATATTAGAAAATATGCCTTATAGAGAAAATAATAGAGTTTATTTTAATTTGTATGTAGTTGAGTGACATCTAGCGTGGAATAGCGAATATAAATCACATCATTTGGCGCTTTGTAACGCTAGATGGCAGAGTTTGACTACTAAAAAAAATAAAACAATGACCGCTATCCAAAAACTCGATGTAGAATGTTTGTATACAAACCGCCCATACAACCTTTAATTTACTCTATTGCCTCGACTTTTTTGGTAGGTGTATATTATTTGTCGGTATGAGATCATCTTATACAATCAAATTAGAACTATGTATTATTTACAATTGAGCTAACTGCAGACCGTTGCAAACAATCCACAGGTTGCTCAACTGATCCATATCAAGCTATTTATGGGAACCTATTAATGTCGCTTTAAAACTAGTAACTGTTTACTTAAATATATTGAACGATCGATGTCTTCACTAAAATTAATAAATATATGAATCATTCGGTGTGTCTGTACTTTTATTTAACAGCATGTTATTTGTAGGTGCATAATGTAGTGTAGATGTCTTCTTATATTTAATTCTTGGTTACCGTTTTATACAGTAGGTTACCTACCTATTAAATTAGTTATATTTACTGACAGACGTGTGTCGCTGGGCTCGCCTTATCTCGTCACCTTGAAGGTGACAGCTGAAAATCAGTGTTTGCTCATAGAGCAATATTACCACTGAGCTATTACCTTTTTGGCACTGCTACACACACGCATTTCTTAGTAATTACTTTTGATAATCATATTTTGTTTTAAATTTGTACTTTTGTTATTAACACTTTGACTGCGATTTTTTTTCGACGACTGCGGTCTTGTTTTTAACCTAAAAAATTCGTGCTGCCGCTCTACACAGCGGTTGTGTTGCGCCGCACATGCGTTTCGTTCGAAAAATATTACGGCTGTGCTGAGTCACAAAGATCTGTATTTTCTCAGCCGCTGCGCTAGTGTGGATTTACGCATAATTAGTCACTTGTAGAAAACACATACCGTGTGATTTCAGCACTCAAAGTGTTAAGCTGATTAATTGTATATGTGTATTTACTTACTTACTGTTTTTACAAGAATTGCAAATCTATTCTACACGGCGCGCGGCGTAACATATTATGCTCGCTGCGAATATACTACGCCCCAAAACACCGGTCGGTACCCGATTATTTCAATTCTCCAAAATACGCAATCGCTTCTTTCGTTTCGTTATGTGCAAATTGGGTAAACTAATTAGCCGAAACGAAATCCGCAATTTCGTAGTATCTTCTTTTCGTTCATAGTTTCATGTTATCATTTCTTCAGAGAATTAATATAGGCACTCTGCTTTAAAACACAGCTGTGGTCTATTTGAGTAAAAAGTGGAATAAAAATCACATAATTATGAGAATATTTTATTTTTCTTATAATACAAACATACTTTTTATAATCTAGCTTTCATCTAAACCTAATTAGAATTACACAAAGAAGTTCGACTCCATTTTGCCTAAACTCACACATATTTTCCCGCTTTCTTTTAGAAAAATTCATATAGTTTAGTTTACCTTTAAGTTTATTATGTTTGTCTATGACATCCCTGACTGATTGGGCTGGCAACACTAATTAAGTTGTCTGTGGCCAGCTCTCACTTACCTTTTCTCTGTGATCCAATCTATGAGTCGAACAATAAAGCAAGTGTGTGCATTTAAAAAGTTAAATTCATCCAACTCCATCCAATCCATAAATTGGAATAGAATCAACACACACTTGCTTTATTGTTCGACTCATAGATTGGATCACAGAGAAAAGTAAGTGAGAGCTGGCCACGGACAACTTAATTAGTGTTGCCAGCCCAATCAGTCAGGTATGTCATAGACAATGTTCTGTGTCTTTTAACAAATAAATCCATTTCATTTACATTTTCTTTTCATTTCATTTTTATATAGACTGTTTTGCCTTTCTGCATATTTAAAGAGTTTCTGCAAATTAAAGTAGGTACACGGTTCACTCGATAAAAAACAATACACACACTTTCACCATTTTATGTTACAAATCGCTTTATTTTCCCAGCGACATCTGTTTTCAACTATAGTTTGACCGAAACCGCTGTACCGCGTCTGAGGTATGCGAGCGGCGAGACGGGGGGGGAAGTATCGGCCGCTCCGATCCATCAGTCTGCCGTCAACGCGTACTCTTGCTCTTTTCCTCGCCCCCCACCTCGCTGCACTTTCCGAAGGAGCGGTACAGCGGTTTCGGTCGAACCATAGCGAATTTTTTATTTACAATAAACATCATAATGAATGTGACATAAACCTGACCATAGAGTTTTTACGTTATCCATACTTATATTATAAAGAGGGAAGTTTTTTTTGTTTGTTTGTTTGTTTGCATTGAATAGGCTCCGAAACTACTGAACCGATTTGAAAGAAACGTAAGGTATTTTTTTATAGCTAACAATCCACAGTATAGCTAATTAATGAACTTATATACTAAAATTATAGTTTTAAGTTCTTGTCTAACTGTGTGATTGGTTGTAGTTAATAATATGTTTTTTTTTTAGCCTGTTTCGTCCCACTGCTGGGCAAAGGCCTCCCCCGAATCTTTCCACTCAGTGCGGTCACGCGCGATCTCCCACCAATCTCTGAGGAAGGCGTTAAGGTCGTCTCGCCAGCGCTTTCTTGGCCGACCTCGCCCGCGGCTTCCTTCCGGGACCCAGGGTGATGCAGCATTAGCCCACCTCCCGGGGTGCATTCGGCTAATGTGCCCCGAAAAAAAAATGTATTTCTTTTCTAGATATCTTTAAATACATATTGTGATAGGGCTGGTCCACCAGTTCAAAGTCGCTCAGCGAGCTATGGAAAGAGCTATGCTCGGAGTATCTCTGAAGGATAGGATTCGCAACGAATACATCCGACAGAGAACCAAAGTTATCGACATAGCTCTGAGAATTAGCAAGCTGAAGTGACAGTGGGCCGGCCATATCTCGCGAAGAACCGACGGCCGCTGGGGCAAACGTGTTCTTGAGTGGAGACCGCGACTCGGTAAACGTAGTGTAGGACGCCCTCCGACCAGGTGGGATGACGACCTGCGAAAGACTGCAGGTAGATGCTGGATGCGTCAAGCTGAAGACAGGGCGCTATGGCGCTCATTGGGGGAGGCCTATGTCCAGCAGTGGACTAATATAGGCTGCTGATGATGACATATTGTGAAAATAAAGTAAAGGTACGCGATAATATACTCGATTAATATCTTAATATGTAAAAATCTTTAATACCATAAAAGAAGGCAAGACACACAAACGTGTCGGAGTATAAAGCTTTGAAGGAACTGCCGTTCGAAACCGGTGGTAGTGGTAACGTTCGTAGCAAAAGACAGAAAATGAGGGTAGATCGGTATGTCTGCCCATGAAAACTTACTCGCAGTCGCAGTGCCTTCAGTTACTCCGTGATCATGGCGCATGAAACTGTGCCGTAATATTGGATAACTCAAAAATCAAATCATGGTAAATATCCCGTTTTAAATGACTTTAGTATTAATAACCGTGATAATTTGAAAAGTTTTAAACGTTCAAAACATTCATTACGATCTTTATCACACTATACAGTTTGTTTGGCAGTAAGTCCTTTGTTTCAGCCCTTCTAGGCCTTCGCCTCAGGCCTAGGGCTCCTCTGTAGACCCTAGCACCGCTCCACTGTACGCGAGATCCCAATAATGCTCCACGTTGTATTTAGTGAAGTATTCGCGCGCCATTTTCTCTGTTGGCATAACCTGAAAATTTAAAAAATATAATGTTAAATATGAATGAAAGTATTCTGGGTACCTATCCATAGGCCACTGCTGGACATAGGCCTCCCACATACGACGCCACACAGAGCGGTCCTGAGCCGCCTCCATCCATCGACTCCCTATGACCGCTAAGATGTCGTCGGTCTATCAAGTGGATAGTCACCCAACACTCCGTTTCGCGAGACGTGGACACTCACGATAGGGCTGGTCCACCAGTTCAAAGTCGCTCAGCGAGCTATGGAAAGAGCTATGTTCGGAGTTTCTCTGAAGGATAGGATTCGTAACTAATACATCCGACAGAGAACCAAGGTTATCGACATAGCTCTAAGAATTAGCAAGCTGAAGTAGCAGTGGGCCGGCCATATCTCGCGAAGAACCAACGGCCGCTGGGGCAAACGTGTTCTTGGAGACCACGATTCGGTAAACGTAGTGCAGGACGCCCTCCGACCAGGTGGGATGACGTCCTGCGAAAGACTGCAGGTAGATGCTGGATGCGGCAAGCTGAAGACAGGGCGCTGCGATGGCGCTCATTGGGGCAGGCCTATGTCCAGCAGTGGACTATCATAGGCTGATGATGATGATGATGACCCCGTTTCGCATTGCACCGCGGTCGCCACTCGAGAACCTTTACTCCCCAACGGTTATCGAGCTGTACAGCCTGCCCACCACCATTTCAGCCTGCTAATTCTGAGATCTACATATGTCGGTTGCTTTATTTCTTCTACGGATTTCCAAAATCCGGATTATATCACGTAGAGAAACACCAAGCATAGCTCTTTCCATGTTCGTAGAATAAGACAAAAACTGAGGGTAGATCGGTATGTCTGCCAATAAAAACTTACTCGCAGTGCCTTCAGTTATTCCGTGGTCGGCGCATGAAAATGTGCCGAAAGAGGAAAACTCAAAAATCTAATCAAGGTAAATATCCCGTTATAAACTTTTGTAATATATCCCTTCTTCATCATCATCAGCCTATAGCAGTCCACAGCTGGACATAGGCCTCCCCCAACGAGCGCCATAGCGCCCTGAGTGCGTCCGTTGAACGTAGCCAAATTCGTCGTGCATGGCAAATTTCGTAATGAATGGCAGCCTGGTGTAGCCCGGGGATTCTTAGCACCCCCTGCCTCGCCGTTACCTTGGCCGCTGCAGTGGCCAGGAATAGCGAGGCGGCCGGGAACGTGAGAACTTCGACAGCTTGAAATAAATTGTAGTCATAAAAACGCAAATTTTATTTTTGTTTATCAGAGACATAACCTAGAAGTAACAACGAAAAATATTTATCCAAAGAATTTTGGTGGTCTAAAAGTCCTAAAATAATCTTTATTCACTGATTACTGCACTTTGAAGTAATTGATTCCCTCCAAATCACGATAATTTGTTACAAAATAATACTCGGCAGAGGTTCCGGCAGGCAGATACCACTCGGAACAATTCCGTGAAAAGTTGCGTAGATTCCGAAGCGAACTGTCAGATTTTTCCGTGCCCGGGTATTGTGAATCGCATATTTCAAAATTGAACTCGGAAACGAACCGCTACCGAGTGAAAACGTTACCGAGTGAGGTTGTGAATCACCCTGCTGGGGGCCAATTTTTTGGCGTGTCTCTTCATATGGGGGGGAATGCCCATAATCCCCACGCTAAGCGGGTTTCAATTTAAAATTTCTTTATTATGACATCAGGTATTACAGTATGAACTTATAAGCTAGTGTACATGTTAATCCTAGCCTTAGAAACAATGTTATTACAAACGTTTAGTAAGTATTTTACTTGACAAAAAAACTTATGGTATTGGAGATATGAAGAGTGACGAATTCTATGAACTGCAACTTTGTTGCTAATAAGGTTATTAAAATTCTACGTAAGCTTTGGTGTGAGACGCTGGGCGGGTTGGGATCGCAGTATAGGAGTGTGCTGCCCGCCCCCCGGTCCCTTCTTACATACCTTAAACTTGATCTCGGAGAAGGCTCTCTGCTGCACCACGCCCTCCCATACGAGATGGCAGGTGTTGGGCACGTCGTTGCCATCGTTGTCTTTGACGGTATCCTCTTCCCATTTTATACGGTTCAGCATGAGTCTGGAACAAGATGGCGGGGTTAGGTACTATCATGAAATACATAAATAAACTAGCTGTTCCCCGCAGTTTCACGCGCGTTAAACACTTTATTACGTGATTTTTTTACACCTTGGGTGACAATATTGGAGTTTTAGTAAGGTTCCTTAACTTTTTTGAAAATATAATATAGCCTATGTTCACCGGGGATAGTGTAGCTTCCCAACGGTGAAAGAATTTTTCAAATCGGTCCAGTAGTTTCGGTGCCTATTCAATACAAACAAACAAACATTTCCTCTTTATAATATTATTAGTATAGATAAATCCAAAACACCAAGTTATACGTCGAGTACAGTAGTAGTGGTACATAAGACTACGTACTAACTACTAAGTACACATTTATAAATGAAAAATTCTGAAATATTAGTAATTATTGATTGTTATTTCTTATAGTTATTCACATTTGCAATAGTATTTGTTCAATGTATGACGTCAGTGTGACGTAAGTTAAGAAGTTCGTCATTTTATAACTAGATGTCGCTAGTAAAGTGGCGCGACGGCTAGAACGGCGTCCGTTCTGATTTTTTGAATAAATAACATCTACTGAGTTGGACGTTTTATTACGTTACGCACCTATCCCTCAAATTAGGATAATCGGAGTTGCTACTGTGTCTTTCAGTATTGTTCACAAATGGGCAGTTCGTAAAACTCGTTAATAGAGTAAGACATGACACAACAGCTTCTACCCCTGATTTAATTATATAAATTCATTTAATTAATGTGACGACCTCTGTGGCGCGTTGGGCGAAGGTCCACCGGTCTGCGTCGGCAGAAGGTTGCAGGTTTATTTATTAAATCAGATAGATATATAGATAGATAGATAACCCTTTATTACACCACACAAAACAGAAAATAATACAGAGATAAAAACTTAGAATAAAGGTATAAAGGGCGGCCTTATCGCTGGGAGAGATCTCTTCCAGGCAACCTTGGGATGGACTGGACATGAACGAACAATATAGACGGTGGCACTTTAATAAATAATTGGTAACAAATACACTAAATACCTACATTACAAACATTATAATAAACTTACATAGACATAAGATAAGGCTATCAATATTTCATATGGATAAAAACTGCTGATGCAGCAGTTTCAGATTAGAACACGCGGCAGCGTGTTCAAGCCAAGTTCAAGCAAAGGAACGCGCCGAGTGTATCATTACACGAACCACTTGGTGCCACTTTTGACCCTTCTATAACTCAAAACCTCTTTAACGTAAACACATAAAACTACGTGTGTTGAATTATATCCATAAGGACATGTAGAAGCCCAAATTTCATGAAGCTAGCTCAAACGGTTATAAAGATATGAAGGTCAAAAAGTCGTAAAAATTCACACTGACTGACTGACATATATATAGTACCTAAATCTAACCTACTTCCAGATGACCTAGAAGGATGAAATTTTGAATCCAGCTCGGTAATTGTGAGTAAACGTAGGAAAAAATCTAAAAATAAAAAAATGTCAAAAAATAAGTAATGTTAGCGACGACGACCTTATGTCAATGGAATAAGGTTTAAATTAAAATAGATCCGCATTGCATAGAATAAGCAATAGTACTAAGTCTCCGATTGCGCCATAGAATACAGTGTAGTTTTTAGGGACCGGCCCGTATAATACCTACCTAGCTATGTACCTATGTCGAAGCATTGCATAGAATAAGCAATAGTAGGTACTAACGTCTCCGATTGCGCCATAGAATACAGTGTAGTTGTTAGGGTGCAGTGCAGTGACTTTGTAATAAGTGCGTAGTTGTATATATTCGGTACAATAAACCAACACTAAGTGTTCTGAGGTGTTTTACTTGATTAAGATAAGATGAACATTAAATCTCAATACCTGCCTAGTTTTCTTTACAAAAAGTAATGATATCCCACCAAAACATAAATGTAAAAAAGGAGAGCCAAGTTCAATACAAAAATTACGATTGGCCAGTTTTTATCAGAATTAAAACGTTGAATAACTTTATAAAATGACTGATGTAATGAAAACTGGCAAAGTCAAATCTAACCTACATAGATTTGACTTGGCACTCATTTATATCTCCATTATTTTTGCGGGGAAGCCCACAGCCAATCGTAATTTTTGTATTGAACTTGGCTCTCCTTTTTTACATTTATGTTTTGGTGGGATAACATATTCTAGGTCCATTTTTTGTTAGTAATCTGTCTTAAAATGCGGATCTGGTTAGCACTGCCCTGCTGAAATGTTGACAGAGTTCTGCCTGCTCTGCCACCCAGAGGGGGGTGCCCTTTGGGTCGCACGAGCGAGGCTGGGCAGTGAAATCGCTAACGCTAGAGTTACCTCTTGTACTTGGTGCTCTGCTTAGGCCCGCCCTCCGCGACCACGACGCAGCACCCGCGGTGCAGCACCACGCTGCCCGTCATGTGCAGCTGGTGCGCGTTCACCTCCACTTTGAACTTCGCTGATGCGCATTCGAAGAGATCTCGTACTCTGGAATAAAGGTTTTATTCGTATGCCTGTACGTCACGTCATCTGTACGGGCTCTAACGGAAGACCAGCGCTGGCTAAGTCTCTTACGGAGCTTAGCCAGCATCATGCTGAGTTAGAGCCTTTTTGGAACAACTCTCTACATGTACCTATTCTATAAGTGTGTCTTTTGTTAATTTAAGTTGTTATGAAAAAATTTCTTTCTATTCTGTTCTATAGTTTGACCGCAACCGCTGTACCACTCCTTAAGAAAGTGCGGCGAGGTGGGGGCCGAGGAAAAAAGAGCAAGAGTACACATGAGATCGATATTGTCGGATATATCTTACGATATCGTAAACGACATGTTAAATTTTTTTACTAGCTTTCGCCCGCGGCTTCGCTCGCGTGGTACCACGATAAAAAGTAGCCTATATGTTATTCCAGTACACATACTATGTATGTTCCAAGTTTAATCAAGATCCGTTTAGTAGTTTTTACGTGAAAGATTAACAAACATCCATCCATCCTTACAAACGAAAACAAAAAAAAAGACATCACGAGATAGCGCTCGATCCATCTTTGGATATTTATCTCATGTGCGTCTGACATAGACAGTCCGGTAGGAAGCTACCTACCGCCGTGAGCGTTGACGGCAGACTGATGGATCGGAGCGGCCGATACTTCCCTCCGTCTCGCCGTGAGCATACCTCAGGCGCGGTACAGCGGTTGCGGTCAAACTATATTAGAATTCTGTTTTTTTTTTTTAGTTTTGCTGGAATAATATTATGTCCTTGGTATTTTTTTAATGGGACCAACTCGGGATCGTCCTCTATACAACTGTTAAAGAATCATTCTAATCGGTCGGATAAATGACTCAGAAATCGACGAACATACATTAACTTCTCCTTTTTCGAAGTCGGTTCAAAATTTGAAAATTTTTTTAGGTATTGGTACTTATATAGTTTGGACGAAACCGCTGTACCGCGCCTGAGGTATGTGAGCGGCGAGATGGGGGGGAAGTACCGGCCGCTCCGATCCATCAGACTGCCGTCAACGCGTACTCTTGCTTTTTTTCCTCGCCCCCCACCTCGCCGCACTTTCCTAAGGAGCGGTACAGCGGTTTCGGTCAAACTATAAGAAAGAAAAGAAATTTATTTTCAACTACAACCCAATTTTCAATCACACAGACAAAAACTTATCCAACACCACCTCCGAGCCCTCCGAAAGAAAATTAAGTAAAATTACCCAAAAGCCTAATCTATAGGCTTATGGGTAATTTTCTTAGATAACATCATCAAAGAAACCAATGGCTACCATGGACCCTTTTCGACTTACCTGTACACCGTTACGTGAACGCCGACTGACGTATCTTCCCGTATCTTACGATCCACCTGGAACAAACAAGATAAATGTTTCTTTAAATTGCGCTCTCAGCGATAAGGTCGCCCTTTCTTCCTCTGTTCTTAGACGACCTCTGTGGCGCGGTGGGCGAAGGTCCGCCTGCGACGCAGGAGGTTGCGGGTTCGATTCCCGCCTCGGAACAATTGTGTGCACGTTCTGCAGATATTTGTTCCGGGTGTTCTGGTCGTTTTCTATGTATAATAAAAAATATCTATCTATGTAATGTATTGTATTATGTATATCAGTTATCTGGTACCCATAACACAAGCTCTGCTTACCATGGGGCTAGATAATGCTGTGTGAATTGTCCAACATTATTATTATTTTCTAAATATATCTTTCTTTATTAAATTGACTTAAATTTATTTGACAGGAGTCTCCCCGCCATGACACCTGATTGGTGACATCTAGCGGAAGTCAAAGCTATTTCCTATAAAATTTGAATATTCTGGCGGGAAACATAGGACAACTCATTAATAAGTTTTGAACAAGGTAAGGTTATTAGTCCGTTCAGTTAATTTCTCCGACCAGGTGGGATGACGACCTGCGAAAGACTGCAGGTAGATGCTGGATGCGGCAAGCTGAAGACAGGGCGCTATGGCGCTCATTGGGGGAGGCCTATGTTCAGCAGTGGACTGCTATAGGCTGATGATGGTGAAGTAAATTAATATACGTTTTATTTAATGAAAACGCTTCTATTATTTACTGTTCTGTGTGGTATAATATAATAAAGTGTTTCCATCTATATCTTACCTTCTCCCTCTTCTGTTCTTTAGTAAGCGCGCGCGCCTTGTTAGCCTCGAGATGTGTTTTCTGCCGCTTGGCGATTTGCTCGCGCACTTTCGCCTCTATTGCCGTGGGATCCTGCACCGCTTCGGTACCCAGCGCTCGCATCAGGTTTGATATCCTGGAAGTAAATAAATACATAAATAATGCTGGACAATTCACACAGCATTATCCAGCCCCATGGTAAGCAGAGCTTGTGTTATGGGTACTAGATATCTGATATACATAATACAATATATTACATAGATAGATATTTTTTATTATACATAGAAAAAGACCAGAACACCCGGAACAAATATCTGCAGATCGTACACACGATTGTTCCTGTACATAGTAGAAGAGGTAAGAAACGAGTGCTCATGACTACCCTAGTGCGGCGAGCGAAGCAATACACACACTTTCACTCAGCGTAGCGAGAGAAGCGAGCCACGTTGAGTGTACTGTGACGCTGTGCCAGTGGGGCGACCGAAGCTACACTCTCTCACACAGCTGGCAAGGAAAGACACGTTGTGCTAGTGCGACGAGTGAAGCGAGCCACACAGAATGGCAAGCGAAGCGACCCGCGCTGTGTTTAATGTTGTGACAGTGCCGCGAGCGAAGTGAGCCACGATTCAGCATATGCTGTGAAATACACTGCTCTGTAGTTCGCATAAGACGTTTCACTCAACTCCGCAGCTAGATCCGTTTTCTAGGAAGGCCTGTGTTGAATTGACATGATGACGTATTCGAGGGGATACCTTAGCTTGGGCTAGGCCTCGCGCCGGCTCGGGCGCCGCAGCTTCTTGGTTAGGAACACCGGCGTGTTCGTCGGATGTAGGGCTCCGCTGTGGGATACAGTATACATCTAGTGTAGAGTACCTTAGCTTTGGCTCAGGCGGCGCCTCGAGCCCCAGGCGCACCTTCTCCTGCTCCTCCTTCCAAGCCTCGCGCCGGCTCTGGCGCCGCAGCTTCTTGCGCTCCTTCTTCGTTAGGAACACCGGCATGTAGGTCGGTTTTAGGGGCTCCGCTGTGGAGAAACATATAGATTTAGAATCGAATCCGAGATGTTTTATAAATAAAATAAATAAATAATGCTGGACAGTTCACACAGCATTATCTAGCCCCATGGTAAGCAGAGCTTGTGTTATGGGTACTAGATAACTGATATACATAATACAATACATTACATAGATAGATATTTTTTATTATACATAGAAAACGACCAGAACACCCGGAACAAATATCTGCAGATCGTACACACAATTATTCCGAGGCGGGAATCGTACCCGCAACCTCCTGCGTCGCAGGCGGACCTTCACCCACCGCGCCACATCGGTCGTCGAAATACACTTTGTATTGCCTATAATGAAGACGTTTTATGTCAACTAGGACGTTTATTATTGAAAACATGGAGGTAGTCTTATTTTCCTAATAATTATCACCCATGTGTGTCACTTACTTCCATGATGAACTACTTTGTTTGCCGTTTGTATTTTGTATTCTGTTGTGTTTGGATTCTCACAACATGACATGAGTATAACGTCCGTGTATTATTTTACTCGGTTTTATTTCACTGAACATAATTTATTATAGTTTGACCGAAACCGCTGTACCGCTCCTTAGGAAAGTGCGGCGAGGTGGGGGGCGAGGAAAAAAGAGCAAGAGTACGCGTTGACGGCAGACTGATGGATCGGAGCGGCCGATATTTCCCCCCCGTCTCGCCGCTCGCATACCTCAGGCGCGATACAGCGGTTTTCGTCAAACTATATAATGCGTTGCGTTGCGACCTGCGCCCACCGCGTCACAGAAGATATTCACATTTTGTTTTGTGATTACGTGTTATCTAGTTAGTACTAGAATTTATTACACGAATATAAGACTATACAGGGTGTCCCATAATGAGTGGATAACCTTAAAGGTGCTTATGCGGCAGGTCAAGGCCAATCAGGAACATTTTTTTTTATTAAACTGACCCGTTCATTTAATTTTTTGTAAATGTGGAAAAAATTGTACCTTTGTTCACATTTTTGTACTTTGTGCCAACAATTTCAACAATTTTTTAATTTTGGTTTTTGGAATATACTAAAGAAAAACAGCTTTTCTGAACACCGTTTGAAATATTTTGGTAACTAGGACCAGTAATTTTCAAGACAGGTTTAAAGTAGATTTTTTTTATTTTTCATTGATTTATGCAAAGTTTAAGATGCTGTGGTTGGAAATTGATTGGTCTTGACCTCGTCACTCTCAAGGTTATGGGACACCCTGTATATAAGACTACTTGTAGTAGTCTTATAGTCGTGTTGTGTCTCATAAATAATTTTCTTTCTTTAACGATAAAAAGCTGCAACACCCTGGGTCCCGGAAGGAAGCCGCGGGCGAGGTCGGCCAAGAAAGCGTTGGCGAGTCGACCATAGCGCCTCCCTCAGAGATTGGTGGGACCGCGCGTGACCGCACTGAGTGGAAAGATTTGGGGGAGGCCTTAGCCCAGTAGTGGGAAGAATCATATTTAGAAATAAGAAATAAAAGAATTATATTTAGACTTAAATAGGAAAATAACCATGTATTAGACATATAAGAGATGAACACACTAGTGGTTTCTTTTTCACTTCTTCCACTAGTGGACAAAAAATTTAAGTGAACAGTAAAATAATTTTATTTGATAATAATTTAATGTATAAAATATGACTTGTCTAAGTGCTTATTTTGTAAGCATAAAGAATAACGACTAGACTAGACTTTCCCCCATATCTTTAGTCATTACCTCAAATAATTCTCCACTCAAACTTGTTCAAGGGCGTATCGAGCATTCCTCCAAAACATGCTCGAGTTTGGTATGCTTAGTCGTTAATTTGGTTATATATCAACCTCTCTTATATACCTTCGCGATGGGTAATTGTAGGTTTCATCGTCGTAAATGTAATTGAGATAGTCTCCAAAATCCATTGTAAATAACAACAAACTATTTCGAGGAGCATTCAAGGTAGGTAGCGAGGTACCTTGAGATGACAGTTCGTTATTCCACTCGTATGAAAAAATTCTCGAAGGCTGTTTCGAGTGAAGGATTTTTTTACGATCAAGCATACCGAAACACATTTGGAGGTTGAGTAGAGTTTGAATCGAAGTCGAGGTAATGACTAAAGATATGGGGGTTAGAATCAGGCTAAATAAAATAAAAAAAAAGAAGCAAATAAGGTTTATATTTCCCGCTTACATCCGTACATTAATTCCTCAAACTACCTATAGTTAATATGAGTGAGATAAGCAATTGCAGGAAAACTATGAAGTCACATGGAGACTTAGTAAACAATATTAATTATAATAATTTTAGAATGACAATAACAAGAATAAATATAATTTTAATTGGTTACTTTTCAATTCTACATAAGGAGCGTCCAAACGGCTCAGAGAGACGCAAGCCAATCGAGTTTTGTTCAAGCGATAAGAAATAGTATAACCTATATATTTTATTAAAACGTTGACCATAAAATACTAAGGATAATAGCAATTAATCTCGCCATTGTATAGTATTCATTTGAAAAATACACGTTTCTAAACGTTCGTATTTCAACACTGATTGTATTTTATTTATTTATTTTTATTGTTTCAACAAAATCATAAAAATCAAATCAAATCATCATTGTAGCTAACTTTGGCCAGTAATAAATACAATACAAAGAGAGAAATCTCTTTAAGCCGACACATACAGAAATCGTGGCCGGGCCGGAGGCGAAAGCGTGCGGGTTGTTTCATACAAATTTCCGTGCACCGCGTCGCCGCCGCCGCCGCCCGGCGGTGTATGTGTAGTCTTTCATATAAACTCGTATGATACAACCCGCACGCCTTCGCCTCCGGCCCGGCCACGGTTTCTGTATGTGTCGGCTGTAAGAGATTTCTCTCTTTGTATTGTATTTATTACGAGATAGTTAAGTTATTTAAAATTTGAAATATTTTTTTTAAAAGATACACTATAGTTATTCTTTATATAACGTGTATTACATACTTTATATACGTATATTATATAACGTGTGCTAGAAGTCAGTTGACATTTTTTACGCGTTCTTTTTAAGAACTAATTATTATGCATTTCATCCTAGCGCAACCTTTAAAACACTATTTCATGTGAGATAAAATACATTAAAAACTTTCTTTATGAGTTCGCATCGTTTACTTGTTTACCCTTTAGAGTTAAAATTTCGTCACTGAAAGAATATAAGAACATTACCAATTGTTCCTAGTGCTAAGCTATAAGAAAGGTCAACATACATTTAGGCCTTTCTTTGGGAGTAAGCACCGTTGACTTCTTTACCTTTTAGAGTCAAAATCATACAAACAAAGTCGCTTCTCGCTGTCTGTCTATCCCTGTGTATACTTAGATCTTTAAAACTACGCGACGGATTTTGATGCGGTTTTTTTAATAGATAGAGTGATGCAAGAGCAAGGATTATAAACCATTTGATACATAAAACTTTTGAAACTATCATGGTTATTATAACAAATGTCACTTATAACGGCACAGTTTCATGAGCAATGATCACGGAATAACTGAAGGCATTGCGATTAAGTTTTCATGGGCAGACATACCGATTGACCCTTATATTTTGTCTTTTGCTACGAACGTTACCACTACCACCCGTTTCACAATGAAACGGGCGGTGCATGAAACTGTGCCGAAATATTGGAAAACTCAAGAATCAAATCATGGTAAATATTCCGTTATCAGTGACTTTTGCATTTGACACATAGATTTCGACGCGGGCGAAGGCGTGCGCGCAGCTAGTGAACATAAACAAACGTTCCTAGAACAACGCTATCAGAAAGGTCAAGGTCATTGACCAATACCACGGGCCAGCTTGATACCGCATGCGATAAGTTTATACATTAAAATAACTACAGTCAATTAATTATGTATAAGATTTGCGTATTTCTACTTGGAATTACAAACGCGCGACGGTGCCTTGAGTGTTTTAATGAAATTGCTCGTTATTCGAAGTTTCAACTTTATTATTACATTTGTGTGACAAAAACATTGTAATAAAGTAATATAAAGCTGTATAAAGTAATATTTGACTCACTGTTCGGAACTGGTTAAAGATAGAAAGAAATAACAAGAAAGAAATAAGTTTAATTTGTGTTTTAAAAAATCTACAAAATTTTGTGCCATCGACAGTGGACTAAAGTTGCAATCATAAGCAAAAAAGTGTAATTGGACTGTGAAGGAAAAAAGAACCTTGATTAAACAGAAATAAGTTCTGATTACTGATAATTCACTGCGTCTCTCCCTGTTAAAGTTTGTGGCATCAGAAACGAAAGTCTATTGGATCTTTACAAGAATACTACTTTGACTGAAGCGAAAAGGAATCTTTTTCTAACAAAGAACTGGGATTTTAACTTTGTGCCATAAAAGACGGAACGTAAAAAGTCGCATCGATATACAAAAAGAGAATACATGTATGGATGCGGAAAAAGGACCTTTGTTATGAGAAAATAAGGTATATTTTCTAACAATGATTGAGCCAGTGACACTTCTAGCTACATTCGTAACTCTATGGGCACAACTACACAACTATGGAATAGACGTTGAAGGGAATGAGTACCTTAGAAACATAAGAGTTAGAAGAGACATATATGGCTTGAGAAATAAAGATCAAATTGTACAGAAAGATTGGGGAAACTCTTTGATTTTGAACTCTATTTACAATGGAAAAGAAAGTAGATATAAACCTGATAAATTACAAGATGCAGTAAAAAATAACAAAGGCCAGTTGACGACTATATTCAGAGCAACACGGTCGTCCAACTACAATGGAAATAATAATAAAGAAAACTCTTATATAGAAGGGAAAGTACCGTTGGCAAATTATTCAACAGACAGCCCGTACTACTCACAAAACACTGACGGCGTACCGCTTTATTATACCAATAACAAACATAATATCGGTAACGGATATAATAATGCCGGTAATGCGAATAATAATATTGGTAACGGATATAATAATGCCGGTAATGCGAATAATAATATTGGTAACGTATATAATAATGCCGGTAATGTGAATAATAACATTGGTAACGGTAATAAACTAAGTAACCAACATAAAACTGCTGTTAATAATAAACAAAGTCAAGGTTATAGTTCGGTCGTATCGCAGCATAGTAATGTGAATACTTTTAACAATTTAGCTACTAATATATTAAATGGAAATACAATGCAAAGAATGAGTCAATACGTTATGCCTAGTAACAGTTTAAATCAAAACAATGCAAATAACGGCTACCAGTATACCCAAGGAACATCGGTGACGAGTAACGGTTATCAAAACAGTTATCAAGGCATAAATTATAACAGTTATCCAAATATAAACACATCTCAAGGAATAAATTCTGGTTCAAGGCAGTTTTATAATCCCTTTGGCGGTCAAACAAATAGTTATAACCAAACGATTGGTTATACCACACCAAGTATTAATACTAATGGTTACGGAATTAATAATGCTGGTAACGTATATAACAATGGAATTAACGGTTATAATAATGCCGGTAACTGGAATAATAATGTTAGTAACGGAAATTATAACAGTAGAATCTGGAATTATAACACTGGGTTCGTAAATAATAATACTCACAATGGTAATTACAATAGTTACCGGAATAATAATACTGGTATTTGGAATAAAAATCTTGGGAATGGAAATAGTACTATCAATTGGAATTTTAACGGTGGTGCTATGAATAATAATAATGGTAATGGATATAATAATGTTGGTAACGGGAATAATAATGTTGGTAACGTTAATAATAATGCTGGTAACGGAAGTAATAATACCAAGGTAGTGCAAACATCGTACTTTATGAGCGGAGTGGGTTGTCCAGAGTTCTTTAAAAGTGTATCACTATTTGGTTCAAAAGTGTGTTTAGAAGATATTGATTATTGATGTTAAGGGACCGGCGACCCTCGCTTGCAAAAATCGCTCCGAATATCGCTGTCCCTGTTTAACCCTTGCACCGCGCCACATACGTGCGCGATAGCAATATTAGCCGTTCAAAATTTGGTTTGTTCCGTAATACCAAAAATTATGACTGAAAACTTTTTGTATTCTTCACAAAGTATAGTAGTTATTCTGTAACTAGACAATATAAGCTATGTTCCTTAATAAATAAAAAGTAAGATTTTGTTGTTTTTAATACGAAACAAATAGCAAGAAAACTTGTAAATTTTCGCATAAAAATGTGCAAAATGAGATTGGCTTTCATTTCATTTTAGGTAAGTATTTCGAAAAAAAAAACTGTTTGGGAACCTAGATAAATACTATTTTAATACAAATAATGCAATATTAAAGTGAAATAATTTTGGTATTACGTTTGTATGAAGAATTCGTCCCTCCGGAGGCCCCTTAAGTTATAAAAACTTTCGCATAAAATGCGAAAGTTGGGATGTTTAGCTGGGTGGATGTTTGTTACTTTCTCACGCCAAAACTACTGAATGGATTAAGCTGAAATTTTGCATACAAAGAAATATAATTTTAAAATAATTTACGCGTACGTTATTTAAAAAAAAAAGCACGCAAAGCCGCGTGTAGAAGCTAGTTTTATAATATTTTGCGTCTTAGAGACGCTTTAGATCGGTATTGATTTGGATCAGTTGAGCTACTTCTATATTGTTTGCAGATTTTAGATAGATAGATGGAAATTTCTAATTCTTTATAGCTCACTTATATTAGAAACTATGTACAATAAAAACTTAACACTTTGAGTGCTGAAATCACACGGTATGTGTTTTCTACAAGTGACTAATATGTGTAAATCCACACTAGCGCAGCGGCTGAGAAAATACAGGTCTTTGCGACCCAGCACAGCCGTAATATTTTTCGAACGAAACGCATGTGCGGCGCAACACAACCGCTGTGTAGAGCGGCAGCACGAATTTTTTAGGTTAAAAAAAAGATCGCAGTCGTCGAAAAAAAATCGCAGTCAAAGTGTTAAAAAGTTTTGCTGTAAGAAAACTCTTTGTTAGGGTTAAGCTCGCCTATGTACATATCTTCTTTTAGTTAAGTTATTTTTAAGTTTTTTGTGTACAATAAAGAATTACAAGAATTACAAAAATCAAGTAACAATTGGCGGTCTTATCGCTCAAGAGCGATCTGTATCAGACAACCATGGATTATTGTATATACTTTTAATTATTATTAAGATTTCATCGATGTATATTGTAGTTCTATTATTATTATTATATGAAATATATTTTATAGCTTCTCTTACTTTAATTTTCGTTTTAATTTTCCTAACCTAACCTATTGCGACTGCAGGTAGATGCTGGATGCGTCAAGCTGAAGACAGGGCGCAATGGCGCTCATTGGGGGAGACCTATGTCCAGCAGTGGACTGATATAGGCTGATGATGAACCTAAACTCTGGTCATGTCGGTTTGCCGTGCCATATGGCCGGCCCACTGCCACTTCAGCTTGCTAATTCTCAGAGCTATGTCGATAACTTTGGTTCTCTGTCGGATGTATTCGTTACGAATCCTATCCTTCAGAGAGACCCCGAGGATAGCTCTCGTGGGACTGTATAGGTCAAATAAAAAACAACTTACTTGGCGGCCTCAGCTGTTGGGGGTGCTCCACTAGATTGGTAACTGCG
Organism: Eupithecia dodoneata; assembly: GCA_947044415.1. NCBI lineage: Eukaryota > Metazoa > Arthropoda > Insecta > Lepidoptera > Geometridae > Eupithecia > Eupithecia dodoneata. Next base: position 4,125,493 of record OX345685.1, read on the forward strand.
TCTTCATTTAAATTGTTCACTGCAACAAAAACACATTGTTATTTTATCGACAAAGTTTTTACGATCTGCCGATATTTGTTCTGGGTGTTCAAATATCAAATATCTGCAGATATTTGAGCACCCGGAGGCTTAGTAGCCCCTCCATCTGCTAAGAGAGTGTGGAGCACTGATGCACAAACGCAGCATCCATCTGGGCAAGCATCTGTATAGCCCAGACGAGCTGAAAGCCATCATCCCGAAGAAAATCCTACAGTTCCTAGCAGCTGCAAGGGTTAGTGGCGAGCTATGAACGCCACGGCTTCGGGGCTGAAACTTACAAGTTTCGATCACAATAGGCCTATCATGGCCGCTGTGATACAAAAGACACCTCAAGTTTATAAAAAAAAAAAATGGGGTCCCATTAGCACCCTTCGAGTATTGACCCCTTGACTCACCGATATTATCTTCCCCAATGTGACAGGCGGTCACGTTTCGCGCCTCTGTCCTGTAGTCCGTGTTGTGTTTCGTCTCTCTTTCTTCCGGTGTCATGAGAATCACGCTATCCCACCTGAAAAGAGGAATAATGTGTACTAATACCTAGGTACAGGTACACCGTCGATATTGAATGGTAAAAACCTAATTTATTTCAGAAACATAAATTTCACTCCTACGTGAACCCGAAACGCTTCGTTAGCGCGATCTAGCGCTCGTCCACTATTAGCAGCGCCATCTAGTTAAGCTTCACCCACAAAAGTTTGGAACTTAACTAGACATACCGCCCACCAAGGACATAACTAAATCATAGACATAACAAAATCCTAAAATGCGAACCAAAAGATAATATATTTATGAAACACTTGAAAACTGCTGACCGAACCCGCTGTACCGCGCCTGAGGTATACGAGCGGCGAGACGGGGGGGAAGTACCGGCCGCTCCGATCCATCAGTCTGCCGTCAACGCGTACTCTTGCTTTTTTCCTCGCCCCCCACCTCGCCGCACTTTCCTAAGGAGTGGTACAGCGGTTTCGGTCAAACTATAGCAAATACATTTAGCGGAAGTCAATGCCATTTCCTGTAAAAATGTATATATTGGCGGGAAACATAGGCTCTTCCTCATTAATAAGTTTTGAACAAGGTCCAGTCAAATTAACAATACCATCTTACCATTCTACATCTGGAACCTTATCGGAGTCAGGCGTGTCCGTTGATAGAAGCGCCAGTTTAGTCGCTGAGGAGATTCCAGTCTTGCGCGCGATCTGAGATATCTCGTTCTGGAGTTTCTCTAGCTGCGCCTGTAGCGAAAATAATATTTAAAGTGAAAACAGCACTTACTTAAGGCGCATACAATAAATAAATAAATAATGCTGGACAATTCACACAGCATTATCTAGCCCCATGGTAAGCAAAGCTTGTGTTATGGGTACTAGATAACTGATGAACATAATACAATACATTACATAGATAGATATTTTTTATTATACATAGAAAACGACCAGAACACCCGGAACAATTATCTGCAGATCGTACACATTATTGTTCCGAGGCGGGAATCGAACCCGCGACCTCCTGCGTCGCAGGCGGACCTTCGCCCACCGCGCCACAGAGGTCGTCATAAGTCTCTTACGGAGCCAGCATTGTGCTGAGTTAGAGCCATATCACAACTCTACACATTTAATTACAAGTACTATTTTAACAGGTATTTATTTATATTTATTTTTTATTATATCGCGTTTATTTACCTATTTTTCCCGACGTTTCAACAGGTTTACACACTGTCGTGGTCACGGTCACGTAGCCATCCCATCCAGGGGACCATGCACTTGATGAACCCCACGACTTTGTTGCGTTCGCAGTGAGTCGATGGATAGGGGCGCCTCAGCACCGCTATGGGAGGCCTATATCCAACTGTGGTGGTTTGCGGGTTGATACGAAGATAATGATGGGCCTTGCATGGTCAATCCTTCAGCCTACCTTCATCCTGAGTCGCTCCGCCATCCCTGGCTCGTGGAACCGCAGGGGGCGCCGCAGCCGCGCAGCCCCGCGCGCCTCCAGCTGCGAGTCCATCCATGATGCGAAGCTTGGAGGGCTCTGCCCCTTGCACTGAGATATAATAGAGCGAGTCTCTAGTATCTATCCACGTACCTTCATCCTGAGTCGCTCCGCCATCTGCGTGAACTTCCCTGGCTCGTGGAACCGCAGGGGGCGCCGCAGCCGCGCAGCCCCGCGCGCCTCCAGCTGCGAGTCCATCCATGATGCGAAGCTTGGAGGGCTCTGCCCCTTGCACTGAGATATAATAGAGCGAGTCTCTAGTATCTATCCACGTACCTTCATCCTGAGTCGCTCCGCCATCTGCGTGAACTTCCCTGGCTCGTGGAACCGCAGGGGGCGCCGCAGCCGCGCAGCCCCGCGCGCCTCCAGCCGCGAGTCCATCCATGATGCGGAGCTTGGTGTGGGCTCCTCTGTCAGGTGCCCGGAGAGTTGTGCCTTGAACTCTTCGCGGCGCTTCGCTCTGATATTTGCCTGGAAAGAGATAAATTATAATATACTATTTGTGGCGTCGTATGGTGGACGCCTATGACGTAAATCGGCTGATATGATGATGTTAAGGGTCCGGCGACCCTCGCTTGCAAAAGTCGCTCCGAATATCGCTGTCCCTGTTTAGCCCTTGCGCCGCGCCTCATGCGTGCGCATAGCAATATTAGCCGTTCAAAATTTGGTTTGTTCCGTAATACCAAAAATTATGACTGAAAACTTTTTGTATTCTTCACAAAGTATTGTTATTCTGTAACTAGACAATATAAGCTATGTTCCTTAATAAATAAAACGTAAGATATTGATGTTTTTAATACGAAACAAATAGCAAGAAAACTTGTCAATTTTAGCATAAAAATGTGCAAAATGCGATTGGCTTTTATTTAATTTTAGGTAAGTATTTTGAAAAAAAAAAATAACTATTTAGGAACCTAGATAAATACTATTCAAATACAAATAATGCAATATTATAGTGGAAATATGCTTGAATTGGAAATCATTTTGGTAGGTATTACGTTTGTATGAAGAATTCGTCCCTCCGGAGGCCTCTTAAGGCTTACCTTGAGCGTAGGAGCCACTTGAGTTAGTTGAACCCGTTTCCCTGTATTGTCGACCGTCCTGCCTTCCTTGTCTAGGATGAGGGGCGCAGGACCCGCCGCGCCCTGCAGGGCTCCGCCTGTGGACAGTTACAACTTCATCATCAGCCTATGTTAGTCCACAGCATTCATAGGCCTGCCCCAATGAGTGCCATTTTTTTTATTTGTGTATTTACCAACTTAAAATAATGTTACATAAAACAGCTTAATAATAACTCTAAGCAAACCACAAAGGTTTGTATAGGAGTGTTTTTAGCGAGTCCACTGAGTAAATATCACATAGGGATTGAAAATATTACTTAATGTAACTTAGTTTCTGTTTTCAACCAAATGTGCTGTCTTTTTTCTTTTTCATCTGTTAGTATTTAAATAAATAAATAATGCTGGACAATTCACACAGCATTATCTAGCCCCAAGCTAAGCAGAGCTTGTGTTATGGGTACTAGATAACTGATATACATAATACAATACATTACATAGATAGATATATTTTATTATACATAGAAAACGATCAGAACACCCGGAACGAATATCTGCAGATCGTACACACAATTGTTCCGAGGCGGGAATCGAACCCGCAACCTCCTGTGTCGCAGGCGGACCTTCGCCCACCGCGCCACATCGGTCGTCAAATAACACATCTATACAAACCTTTGTGGTTTCCTTCGTGTTATTTTTAAGCTTTTTTATGTAGCAATATCTTTAAGTTGGTAAATAAATAAAATAAAATAAATTAACTTTTGTATCTTTTTTCTTATATCTGTGGAAACTTATAATTAGCCGGTAGTTACACACTGTGTTTAGTTTTTAGTAACCTAGCTCTTTCCTTATACATTCCTACTTGTAATAAACCTTTTAGGGTCAAAGTTAATGACACCTCGCTCTGACTAAAGTAAAGTAAAAGTAAAAAGTATTTATTTTAAATAAATAAATAAATAATGCTGGACCATTCACACAGCATTATCTAGCCCCATGGTAAGCAGAGCTTGTGTTATGGGTACTAGATAACTGATATACATAATATAATACATTACATAGATAGATATTTTTTATTATACATAGAAAACGATCAGAACACCCGGAACAAATATCTGCAGATCGTACACACAATTGTTCCGAGGCGGGAATCGAACCCGCAACCTCCTGCGTCGCAGGCGGACCTTCGCCCACCGCGCCACATCGGTCGTCCACATTTAACTTTAGTATCTTATTTCTCATATCCGTGGAAACTTATAAGTAGCCGGTAGTTACACACTGTGTTTAGTATTTAGTTAACATTATAATATATATATATATATATATATATATATATAAATAAATATTATGCTGAGCCCATTTTCTTAGTGTTAGTGTGTTATTAATTATTATGTAGGTATATCATCCGTATTATGAAATTGGGTCTTTCTGTTTGATGAGATGACAAACTAACCAGCTAGTTTTCTTTGTATCCTAGCCTGGAGCTCTGCAATCTTCTGCTGCTTATCCAACTCCTCGGGAGTTAGCGCTACTGGTGCTGAAAATAAAGTTTAAATTTCAATAGCTAGTAATAATTTATAATAACCGGCCTCGTGAGCCTAGCGAGTGGTCGGTGATCTACCGTTTTGATATATTTTCTACTGTAGAATAGCTTTATAATATTTTATTGTATATATTTTCTTCTTTCTTTTAGGCGGACCGTCGCCCACCGCGCCACATCGGTCGTCAAATGTCAGCTTTCTTTGTATGACAGTTTTTAACTGCGATGCACTTTGACTGCGATTTTTTTCCGACGACTGCGATCTTTTTTTTAACCTAAATAATTCGTGCTGCCGCTCTACACAGCGGTTGTGTTGCGCCGCACATGCGTTTCGTTCGAAAAATATTACGGCTGTGCTGAGTCGCAAAGATCTGTATTTTCTCAGCCGCTGCGCTAGTGTGGATTTACGCATATTAGTCACTTGTAGAAAACATTCATGAAGTGTGATTTCAGCAGTCAAAGTGTTAATATAAATACTACTTACCAGGTTTTGAATAAAGCGTAGGTTTTATAACACTGGGCGGAGCGCTGTTAGGCCCCAATTTGTCTTTCAAGATCTGTGCCTGCCCCGCTGCGTTGGTGACCGCTTTAGACGGACCCTTCAGCACTGCCAGGGCTTTCTTACGTTCCTCTATCTCCTTCTGAGCGTTTGCCATCATCGCCTGAAAGGATGAAGAATTTAATGAGAAATAGTAAATGCAACCGTCTGAATACAAGTTACCAAACTTAGTTTAATTTACTTACTTTAATATAGCACTTAAACTTAATTTTAACTATATGAATCAATCTGTTATGTATGTACCTTCACTTTGTTGAATTGAAACACATTGCAACTATAACTCCCGGAGGTAGGCGTTGCGACCTGCGACACAGTATTTTACTTCTGCAGGTCGCATCGCTTCATATTTTTGTTACTAGCACCTAAGTATGTTTCAAAATGACGACCAATGTGGCGCGGTGGGCGAAGGTTTGCCTGCGACGCATGAGGTTGCGGGTTCGATTCCCGCCTCGGAACAAATGTGTGTACGATCTGCAGATATTTGTTTCGGGTGTTCTGGTCGTTTTCTATATCTATATATATAAAAGAAAGTCGTGTTTGTTACAACACTTATAACTCGAGAACGGCTGAACCGATTTAGCTAAAAATTGGTGGAGAGGTAGCTTAGAACCAGGAGTCTAACATAGGATACTTTTTATCATTTGACACATCGATTTCCACGGGGGCGAAGCCGCGGGGCGCAGCTAGTATATAATAAAAAAATATCTATCTATGTAATGTATTGTATTATGTATATCAGTTATCTAGTACCCATAACACAAGCTCTGCTTACCATGGGGCTAGATAATGCTGTGTGAATTGTCCAGCATTATTTATTTATTTATTTAAAATAAAGACTTTTTACTTTTACTTTACTTTAGTCAGAGCGAGGTGTCATTAACTTTGACCCTAAAAGGTTTATTACAAGTAGGAATGTATAAGGAAAGAGCGAGCTAGCCTTATCTACACCAAATATGTAATAGAATGAAGTTCCTTATTACTAATTATATTTAACACAGCGAGTCTGTGGGTCAACTATACCCAAAAGGCTTACAATGCTTTGCGGGTCCAATATAATAACGCGTTGAGGTTGCTGTTGCGACTGCCGCGATTCTGCAGTGCCTCGGACATGTTCGCCCAGGCACGCACCGACACCTTCGATGCCATCTGGCGGAAAAAGTCAGCAGCACTCGCGGGAGTGGCAACAGCATCCTAACCGCGATTGCTGGAAAGTTTAACTGTCCGGTAATGCACCAATTGGTCCAAAGGACAAAATCTGTAGTTAATTATAAGTACTAACATCTAGTTATAAGCAAACTAACACCATGGATTATTATTATCTGAATAAATGAATTTAATTTTTTTTTTTGCTAGACAATTCACACAGCTTTACCTAGACCCATGGTAAGCAGAGCTTGTGTTATGGGTACTAGATAACTGATATACATAATACAATACATTACATAGATAGATATTTTTTATTATATATAGAAAACGACCAGAACACCCGGAACAAATATCTGCAGATCGTACACACAATTGTTCCGAGGCGGGAATCGTACCCGCAACCTTCTGCGTCGCAGGCGGACCTTCGCCCACCGCGCCACATCTGTCGTCAATATTACATTATTATTATTTGTGACCTTACCTTGATTCGATCAGCGCTGAGGCTGGACACCTTCGTCACCGTATTGGAGTCACCACTGGCCGGCTCCGAGCCGTTCTTCTTATCATCTCTGTCCTTGTCTTTCTTATCGTCGCGACGCTCTTCTTTCTCCTTCTCCTTCTCGTCATGTCTCGATCTGGAAGTTATGCATTGATTGATACAGATTTGGTAAATTCAAAATGGACTGTTGCTTATAAATAAATATATATGAAAAATGCTGGATAATACACACAGCATTATCTAGCCCCATGGTAAGCAGAGCTTGGGTTATGGGTACTAGATAACTGATAAACTTAATACAATACATTGCATAGATATATATTTTATATTATACATAAATAACAGATGTCTGCAGATCGATCACACAATGTTGCAGGCGGGAATCGAACCCGCAACCTCCTGCGTCGCAGGCGGACCATCGCCCACCGCGCCACAGAGGTCGTCGCTTATTACATTAAGTAGACTTTTAGTAGTTGACTATCGTTACTTAAAAGTTTATTGATTAAGCGTCAAGGCACACAAATGTGAATTTCTCTGCTCGCTTAAGGACATTTCTGGGCATCTCTCACCACAACCTTAACAATCATGTGTAGATCCAAAAATATATTGGCTATTCTGAGGCCCATTAAAACCTGTCTTCCCAATTTAAGTAACATACCTTAATTCGCTTTCTCAGGAGGAACAGAGATCACTGAGATTCATGAGGGTATATTTTATACATATATTGTACACATGGGAGTATATTGTGCAATGCTCCCCATTGCCTAATGAGGCCTTAATACATCAGTTTTGGTTTTGTATGATCAAATTTGATATTTTTATACAAAGCTCATTGCATAAAAACTTAGAATAAAGGTATAAAGGGCGGCCCTATCACTGAGAGCGATCTCTTCCAGGCAACCTTGGGATGGACTGGACATGAACGAACAATAGAGACGGTGGCACTTTAATAAATAATTGGTAACAAATACACAAAATACCTACATTACAAACATTATAATAAACTTACATAGACATAAGATAGGGCTTTCAATATTTCATATGGATAAATAATGCTGATGCAGCAGTTTTTGAAGATAGGGAGTGATTTAAAAGTAAATATTCCGTTTTAAATGACTTTACTATAGAATAGGTTTGATTCTCTCACCTTTTACTATCCTTATCCTTGTCAGAGCTCTCATGTTTCCTCTTCTGGGTCTTCGACGAGGATACTAGCTCCTGAGCAAGAGCTAAGACCTTATCAGCGAGCTTGCTAGCTTTCTTAGAGTCTATGTGCGATGATAAACGGTCTATTATCTTTCGGCGTTCGTAACTGAAAGGATAGGTCACTATTAATCATGAATAGGCTTGAAACTATAGATATTATTAATAAATAAATATTGCTGGACTATTTACACTATAAATATGTATTTTGTTGTATTTCTAATTCTAAGTGGGGGTTGTGCACTGATATCTTGTATAAAAGTGTATTGTGTTGTCTTTGGTTAGGCAGAGTCTAGCCAGGCCCTAGTCCAACTTCTTGAAGTACCGGAGTGGGACTTTTGGTGATTGACAGGTTCATGCCTTAATGAGACTGTTCAACTCCGACTTTTGTTTGACCTCCTCTATGTTTGTAGCATTTAACAAAATAAAAAACAAATGTACATCAACCAACAAACTTTATCGAGGGCGGCCTTATAACTCAGAAGCGATCTTGCAACTTTTGATGGATAGAATTTGTGTGAACTTAAAAGCAAGGCCATTTTAGTCACAAAAAGAGGTTTCTTTTATCTTTGGCCTACATGAAAATGCTATTTATTGCTAATTAAAACGTGTAGTAAAGGAATAACAACGTAAAATGCTTACCCGTTGTTAAGGCAGGATGAGACAGTAGATAGTACGGAACTGTCGGATTTACCTAAAGTCCGATAAATAACGCGGTCCAGTGACGAGCGGAGATCCTCCACCTCTCGCCGCGAAAGCTGCAGCGCCATATCTTCAACCACAACGATATTACAAGCAAAATAACCCAAAATAAAATCGCTCCAAATTCTTTTGAGGTTATGTTTTACCTTGGTGGACTGTTACATTCTATTCCTTTTTGGAATAGAAGTTGATTGATTCCAATGCAATTTCACAATAACTATAGAAAAATCTTGGATTAAACAGAGGAAAATCGGGAATCTTAAATTATTCGCATCTTACAACATTGACGTAAACAACGACCATAGAGTATAGACAGACAGTGATTTTATTTTATTTGCAATTTTATTGGGCTTTGCCTTGCCTTGCCATGCTACTGGAGAATTATCCCTAAAAAGTTATGATAATTTCCACAAATTGACTGCAACCATTTACCTACAGTCTTCTCAAATCATATTAATATCAACAGTAAATATTATATTTTAAAATTTTCAATAGTTCAGCAAATTTAATAAAAAAATTCAACTTTCTTGTTGAAAACTTAAACAAAGTCCTTCCTCAGTAGTGTGCGGTTTTAATTTAGTATGGCACTTTTTGCTTGTCGATGGTTGACAGTTGACATAACTTTTTAACCGCTTCGCGCGACGCAATATAATTAGTCCACGAGAGTAAATGCACAGAATGAATGTTGTTTTGATGCAGCAGAAAGAAAGAGGCGGAACGGAACGTTATATGTTGTTTGTTTGTAATTTTGTATCGGTCGATTTTGTACACGTTGAATTTCCCTTAATTTCTGCTGTAGCGACAAAAAACTAATAACCAAGCAACATTTATCATAAATTCCACCAATAATTCCAGTCCAAAGCAACAACTAGTTATTCAGACTACAAAACATAAACATAACCTAATATGTCGGACGACGATGATGTTATCCTTGTGAAAAGATCAAAGAATATCCACTATGGATCGTTGGAAGAGCAGGAGAAGGCGCGGTTGGCGGCCCTGGCCGCTGCCGCCAAGGAAGGCGCCGCAGAGGAAGAAGGAACGGAGCTAGGCGATATACAAGTCTCTAATGGTGAGTTGCTTGATGCTGCACTGGTTTTGTAGGGTCACTCACTGTCCAAATGGTGCTGTAATTGATGCTGTATCTTAGCCTGTGGACCCTGTGGTGTCTGTCGGTCTGTCTGGCTGTCACAGATATCAATCTCTCTGAGTAAATAAGGCAATTTAATTTAAATGTATTTAGAAGATAAGTTTAAATCAATTTAATACGATAAGCCTCACAAAATTGTATTCTTACAGAACCCTTAATGGCCAAGCTTATTAAACGTTCTCTGAAACGTTAGTAGAGTAAATAAGTCTTAAGTCAATCTACTACAAGAAGCCTCAAAAATATGCATTCTTACAAAACTATGCTTTGTTCCAGAATACATGGACTTGGAAGACGAGGTCTCACGAGACAAGAAAGCATTGTTGGAGGAGTTTGAACGAAGAAGGAAAGCGAGGCAGCTTAATGTGTCTACTGATGATGATGAGGTAATAATCACATCACACTATTAATATTCATGCCAAAGTTAAAATAACGAAAGTCCAGTAATCCTGGAGGTATGCATGTTTTTTTACCTCTTTATGTTTAAACTACTTAAGGCGAAGTGAGTTCGCTTTTTCGAGACCAAAGACGAACGAACGCCGCGCGGGGAAGGCGAGAAAGGGAGGCAAGAGCGGCGGAATGGCCGACCCGCATGCAATTTCTCTGGTTTTTATTTCTTTATTATTGCTATAAAATAACACTGTTTCGCAAAAAGCTAAAACCATAATCGTCTAAAGTATTTATTAGGGAACACATAGTAGAAATTTCATTACAATAATATTAAATAACTAGGAAATAAAACTGGTTTCTCTGTAAAAATAAGCTTACTATCTTAACTAATTCTTATATTATGCTAGTATTATAAATAAATAATATAAATAAAACAGCTTTTATTTCTCACACTTAGTTACTAAACTACACATTATCTCTGTCTACACATATGTGAGTACCGCTATCAGCGGTGAAAGCCTCCTCCAGCTCCTTCCATCTTCCTCGATCTCTAGCTACTCTACTCCATGTCTTCCCTGCTATTTTTACGATGTCATCATCCTATAGTTTTACAGGTCTTCCTTTTCTTTGTGTCTTGTTTATAGGGTACCAATTATGCTAGTATTGCTATACATAAATAGTTATCTGTATCAGTTTGACGACCGATGTGGCGCGGTGGGCGAAGGTCCGCTTGCGACGCAGGAGGTTGCGGGTTCGATTCCCGCCTCGGAACAATTGTGTGTACGATCTGCAGATATTTGTGTTCTGGTCGTTTTCTATATATAATAAAAAATATTTATCTGTGTAATGTATTATGTATATCAGTTATCTAGTACCCATAACACAAGCTCTGCTTACCATGGGGCTAGATAATGCTGTGTGGATTGTCCAGCATTTATTTATTCATTTATCTATTAGCTTATAATGATATTGTGTTCCATAACGAATTTTGTCATAAATATGTTGTTTTATTAATATTTCAAAGTGAAATAAAAAAGGCTGCAGTTTAATAACAAATAGAATTATACACAGACAGTGATAAAATAATGTTATCATTTATTAATTATATTATAATAATGTTTTCCAGGTCCGTAGAAGTCTCCGTCAGCTTGGTGAGCCAGTCTGCTTGTTCGGAGAGGGCCCTGCCGAGAGGAGAGTCAGATTGAGAGATCTGCTAAGCTAGTAAGTAGTACCCCCTTACAAGACATCTACATAAAGAAAGAAGGACATTCTACCCGTGGGCATCACCTTAGATTGTCCTGTGACTCTACGGAATCCCTCGCCGCGCACCATTTTATTAGCAATAGAGTGGTGCACAATTGGAACCTTTCACCAGAAGATATTATATCAGCCACATGAATAAACGCATTCAAGAATAAACTCGACAACTGGTTACGAGACAAAAATAATAAACTAAAAAAAAATTACGCAATAAATAAATTCAACACTGTGATATAGACACATGAGCTAGAAGCTGCTTGTCTATTAACACTTTGACTGCAATTTTTTTTCGACGACTGCGATCTTTTTTTTAACCTAAAAAATTCGTGCTGCCGCTCTACACAGCGGTTGTGTTGCGCCGCACATGCGTTTCGTTCGAAAAATATTACGGCTGTGCTGAGTCACACAGATCTGTATTTTCTCAGCCGCTGCGCTAGTGTGGATTTACGCATATTAGTCACTTGTAGAAAACACATACCGTGTGATTTCAGAAATGAAAGTGTCAATAAATAAATAAATACTTAATCAAATCTTGCAAGTTAAATTAGACACAATACCTGGTTTCTGATTGTGCTGAAATTTGGCATGTGAATACATGCAGATCAGATTTAAATGTAATATTTTAATGAGATTATTTACCATTTGCTTAACCTTTCCTTTGCCTGGTATTTAAATACCAAAAACGAATAAAATTGTTTCGCTGGTACTAGAGCACTGATCAGAGCTTAGGCAGACAAAGTTAGTAGGCGCTGATCAGTGCTTAGGCAAAGGAAAGGTTAAGAGTGTACTACCTCAAACTGCTAATTTTCAACTCCGCCGGATGTCCATATCGTCTAAACTACTGAATATTTAACTTTGAAATTGATATATGGTAAAGTTCAGGACTTAATCTATCGATCATGTGTTTCGAAAACACGATTCCATAAAATTTTCTCGATAGAAAAAAATCGCAAAGTTACCTCTAAATTTTTACTAAAACCTAAATTTCTCAATAAATACAGAAGTTCAGATCTTGACAATAAGCGTGGTCATAGAATTAAGTATAAATAAAAATGTTATATGTTTCGGTTTTTTCAAATAATGTCCTAATTAATAGGTAATAAGCTAAAACTTGATTTTTGGACTTGCGTTGCAATGCCCTGTCCCGCTCTTATGAACGCAAAATCATATGTCTAGCCTTTTCACACAAAGTTGAGGTTGTATGGGCCCTTAACTACAGGTCACAGAATCATATATAAGTTATGAACATACTAGTGGTTTCTTCTCACTTCTTCCGCTGGTGGACAAAAAATTCAAGTGAACTATAAAATAATTTAATTAATAAATAATGAATAGTATAAAATATTTCCTTTCTAAGTGCTAATTTGTAAGCTTAAAGAAATAAAAAACTTCATTTTCAGTCCTTTACAAGGGAGACTATTTGGCCATCTGGGTGTTCTGGATATAAAAAAATATCTGTCCATGTAATAACTACCTCTATGGCACGGTGGGCGATGGTCCGCCAACGACAAATGTTTGTACGTACTGCAGATATTTGTTCCGGGTGTTCTGATCGTTTTCACTCATTTATAACATCAACTACTAAAAAAATTTAAGGGGCTCCCATACAATAGGCATGATTTTTTTACCGTTTTTTTATAGATAATGGTACGGAACCCTTTGTGCGCGAGTCCAACTCACAGTTAGCCGGTTTTTTTGGCAACTGTGTTTCATTATTGTCTGTTTTCCTTGTGTACTGTAAAATATTGCAAATAAAGACTTTATCTGTCTATATAATATTATAATTCTACTTAATTTCAGCCTGGGTGAAGACGCAATTAACAAAAAGCTAGAAGAGGAAGAGGCTCGCATGTCCCTAACTCGGGCCCGGGAAGGCACCTGGTACCACGAGGGACCGCCAGAGCTGCGCGTCGCGAGGCGGGCTATAGCGGCCTACAGCCTGCCTAGGGCCAAAGAACGGTAAATTACTAGACATAGTAGTAGTATATAGTAGACATTCATTTATTTGCTGCTGCAGTACAAAACATAAACAAAGTAGGTGTTATACCTATTTTGTTTATGTTTTTTGAATAAAAATAACTTAATTCACTTTTTTTTATTTAGCCTGTTTCGTCCCACTGCTGGGCAAAGGCCTCCCCCAAATCTTTCCACTCAGTGCGGTCACGCGCGATCTCCCACCAATCTCTGAGGAAGGCATTAAGGTCGTCTCGCCAGCGCTTGGCGGACCTCGCCCACGGCTTCCTTTCGGGACCCAGGGAATAATTAACTTAACACTTTGACTGCTGAAATCACACGGTATGTGTTTTCTACAAGTGACTAATATGCGTAAATCCACACTAGCGCAGCGGTTGAGAAAATACAGATCTTTGTGACTCAGCAGAGCTGTAATATTTTTCGAACGAAACGCATGTGCGGCGCAACACAACCGCTGTGAAGAGCGAATTTTTTAGGTAAAAAAAAAAGATCGCAATCGTCGAAAAAAAACCGCAGTCAAAGTATCAAAGCGAAAAAGACAATTGCAAAAAAAAAATATTAAAAAAGAGACTGATGTCTGTTACAGCAGCAAAAAGGTCTCGACTCAGCACAAATGCAACTACTCGGCAGTACATAGGCGCTGATATTCTGCCGAAAACGCAAACGAATAAAGAAAGAAACAAAATAAATTTATTTTCAACTACAACCAAAATCAAATCAAAGCGTTTATTTGTATTTAAACATAAATGTACAAACAGAAAAAAATCGTTACTACATACAGAAAATACGATATACAACGAAAATATAATATTAAACTTAGTTTTAACTACAAAATGGTCCCAACTCAGCATATGCAGGTGTTAGTAAAAACACCTGCGCTGGTGTTCTGCTGGGGCCTGTGGGACCGAGGAAAACAAAACACACAGACCAAAACTTAAAACTATAATTATAGGAGTACATAAGTAAGTAAATATTTAAGTAAATATTTATTGCATCAAATACATGTAAATAGGGTACATAGGTGGTGTATGTTTAAATAAGACACAATGTATGTGTACCTTTGTGGCGTGCATAATCTGGTTACAATAATTATTGTCACTTAATTTAAATTTGCACATACTTAGTAAATAAATCAGTAATAAGGTATATAGGTAATCGGTGCGAAGGCTTTTTCATGAGAGGTTATGCAAGCATAGCTCTTCATAAAACGTTTCTATTTATTTTTATTTTTTCTTCTTTTGATTTGATACTTATGCTATATTTCGAACTGTATATTTATTGTTTTAGCTGTTTTTCTTAGGTATATAGTTATGTATAATATAATATGTATTTTAGGTATATATATATATATATATATATAAATTATAAAATGTCGTAAACATGGTTACTACTAACTATATTTGTATGTAATGTTAGCACGCCAACCCTTTATTTAACACTTTGACTGCTGAAATCACACGGTATGTGTTTTCTACAAGTGACTAATATGTGTGAATCCACACTAGCGCAGCGGCTGAGAAAATACAGATCTGTGTGACTCGGAACAGCCGTAATATTTTTCGAACGAAACGCATGTGCGGCGCAACACAACCGCTGTGTAGAGCGGCAGCACGAATTTTTTAGGTTAAAGAAAAAAAAAACAGTCGTCGAAAAAAAATCGCAGTCAAAATTCAGGTCAATTTCCTACAATAAAAACTAAGTTATTGTATTCTTATAAATCGAGGCAGGACTCGTTTCACGACTACTCTCGCGGTTTCTGACTTGGCCATAGCCGCCCTACTCAAAAAACCACCTTGTAAATTATTAGTATGTTTATTTTTTACAGATTAGCGAAAGCCCGCGAAGAGTTGAAGCTAGCTGGTAGCGTCCGCGCGGCCGCGCGTCAGGAGTCGCAGAGGAAAGCGTCCGCCATGTCTATTTACTGCAGCCAGGTAAACCTATTTAACAAAAAACAAGTTTTTTGAAGTACCTTCAGAACTAATTTTTTTTAAATTATTCTATTGCAAAAAGTACACAAACGGATACATAATATATAATGGATAACGAAAATATACAGGTTAATGTATCATTTCTAACAAAAAACAGCCCTAATTTCAGTTTTAAGCGCCCGGGGTAAAAAAAGTTGGCGGCCATTTTGGACTTGGCAACATACGTGATAGCTAAATCAAAGTCTGGCAGCTGAGACAATAGATTATTTTAAAAGGTACTAAATAAAGCACTATAAATAGAACAAGATTATGACCAGGTTGCGTGTGCTTTGAAAACGACCCTATGCTAACCGAATAAAATTAAAATTAGAATATCAGTTCCGTCACGGAACACCAATCCATTATAAAGAATAAAGAATTTATTGATAACCACTCACAATGTTATACAGAGTTACAAAAAAAGGAAAAATACAGAACAACATAAGCCGTAGGAATTTAAATTTTAACATAATGTAGCATCATACTTACATTATCATCATCATCAGCCTATAGCAGTCCACTGCTGGACATAGGCCTCCCCCAATGACCGCCACAGCGCCCTGTCTTCAGCTTGTCGCATCCAGCATCCCTGCAGTCTTTTGTAGGTCGTCATCCTTCCTGGTCGGAGGGCTACTTTTACCGATTCGTGGTCTCCACGCAAGAAGACATAAACCCTCCTATGTCCTTGTTAAAAAAGCGAATGTTTTCGCAGATTGGCGACTCTCGGCCCGTTAGCCACTGCCGGTTCAGCGGCGACAGCCAGATGATGATTACTGCTAGCTGGTAAGTTTCTTTTCAAGTTCAAAGCAGAATTGAATATTTATGTATGTGCTTCTTTACAATTTGTTTTGTTGATTTATACTGCGGCGCGGCGCCACCTCCACACGTCAGAGAAACAACTACCCTCTAATGTAAAAAAATGCATTATTTAAATTTTGCGTGCACCCACAATCTCGTCGTATTTATTTATAATTTCAAAAGATGCCAACAGATGGCGCAACGTGTTGAGTTATTAGCAAAATCTTATATCTAACATACCTTATTATTTACAAAACAAATATGTAACTACGTGTCGCCTACAAATTAACTTAACCAGTTTTGACAGAAAAGGGACCACAAGGGCAGCCCCAGTTTTCTATCAAAAAATTAATCATCAAAATCGGTTCATCCAGTAGAAATTTCAGAGATAACAAACATTAAAAAATACAGTTGAACTGAGAACCCCATTTTTTTTAAGTCGTTTAGCAAATGCATGTTCTACGACAATATGAATATATGAAGTGAAATAACAATATTATAAAGAGAGAAAGATTATTAGTATAAATATATATTTTTTTCTATCTTACAGGTCTGGCCTCGCAAAGGTCTGGTCCGTCCCCGCGTGTACTGAGCTACAAGTCCTCAAGGGCCACACTTGCAACGTCAGCGGTGTCGCGTTCCACCCGCACGCTACACTGCCGCGACACTTCCAGAGTAAGGTAAGATGACACCTGGTTGTGTCGCACAGGTCTGGCCTCGCGAAGGTCTGGTCCGTCCCCGCGTGTACTGAGCTACAAGTCCTCAAGGGCCACACTTGCAACGTCAGCGGAGTCGCGTTCCACCCGCACGCTACACTGCCGCGACACTTCCAGAGTAAGGTAAGATGACACCTGGTAGTGTCGCACAGGTCTGGCCTCGCGAAGGTCTGATCCGTCCCCGCGTGTACTGAGCTACAAGTCCTCAAGGGCCACACTTGCAACGTCAGCGGCGTCGCGTTCCACCCGCACGCTACACTGCCGCGACACTTCCAGAGTAAGGTAAGATGACACCTGGTAGTGTCGCACAGGTCTGGCCTCGCGAAGGTCTGGTCTGTCCCCGCGTGTACTGAGCTACAAGTCCTCAAGGGCCACACTTGCAACGTCAGCGGCGTCGCGTTCCACCCGCACGCTACACTACCGCGACACGTCCAGAGTAAGGTAAGATGACACCTGGTAGTGTCGCACAGGTCTGGCCTCGCGAAGGTCTGGTCTGTCCCCGCGTGTACTGAGCTACAAGTCCTCAAGGGCCACACTTGCAACGTCAGCGGAGTCGCGTTCCACCCGCACGCTACACTACCGCGACACGTCCAGAGTAAGGTAAGATGACACCTGGTAGTGTCGCACAGGTCTGGCCTCGCGAAGGTCTGGTCTGTCCCCGCGTGTACTGAGCTACAAGTCCTCAAGGGCCACACTTGCAACGTCAGCGGCGTCGCGTTCCACCCGCACGCTACACTACCGCGACACGTCCAGAGTAAGGTAAGATGACACCTGGTAGTGTCGCACAGGTCTGGCCTCGCGAAGGTCTGGTCTGTCCCCGCGTGTACTGAGCTACAAGTCCTCAAGGGCCACACTTGCAACGTCAGCGGCGTCGCGTTCCACCCGCACGCTACACTGCCGCGACACGTCCAGAGTAAGGTAAGATGACACCTGGTAGTGTCGCACAGGTCTGGCCTCGCGAAGGTCTGATCCGTCCCCGCGTGTACTGAGCTACAAGTCCTCAAGGGCCACACTTGCAACGTCAGCGGCGTCGCGTTCCACCCGCACGCTACACTGCCGCGACACTTCCAGAGTAAGGTAAGATGACACCTGGTAGTGTCACTCAGTAATCTCTCGAAATGTAATATAGTCCCAAAAATCTACTTGACTTTTTAGATATTTTTGTATTATTATTTTAAGCCATTATTGTCCCACTGCTGGGCAAAGGCCTCCCTTTTCTCCTTCCACTCCTCGCGATCCAACGCTGCAACAGGCCATGATGGAAGATGTGCCTCGAGCTCGTCGCGCCATCTCATCCTGGGCCTTCCACGTCGCCTCTTAGCGTTGGGTGGGCTCCACTCCGTGGTGGTCTTTGCCCACAAGTCGCTGGACATACGGCAGACGTGTCCGGCCCAGTTCCACTTCAGGCTTCCGGCTGTCTGACCAACGTCTACGATGCGTGTTTTGGAGCGTAGTATGCTGTACCGCACGCGGTCTGACAGCTTGACTCCTGAGATACTACGCTCCATGGCTCGTTGGCAGACCCCAAGGGCGGACTTTTGACGATCGGTTAGAGACCAAGTTTGAGCGCCATAGGTGAGGATGGGAAGAATGCGTACGTCCATGAGTTTCTTTTTAAGGGATAGAGGTAGTTTGTCCTTCATAAGTTCTTTCATTGACCAATAGCATCTCCAGGTGTTTTCTGTGCGTCTTTCGATCTATTGGACTTGTCTCGCCTGGAGAGAGACTATTTTGTATTATTATAGCAATCAATATTTATTTCTTGTAGTTAGAAAACAATAAGGAAGAGACTCCAGAAGTGATGGAAATGGACAAAGAGGGCGCCTCGGAGACTTGCACTATGGCGACGTGTGCGTACGACGGCAGCGTACATCTGTGGAACTTTGCCAGGTGACATATTTAATTTATACAGAATATTAGATAGATAGAAGATAGAAAATTCTTTATTGCACTAAATAGAAAACTGTGTACAGAAAAACCTTAAAATAAATTACAATTGGCGGTCTTATCGCTCAAGAGCGATCTCTGTCAGACAACCATGGATGCACCATGGAGATATAATAAATAAATAAATAATGCTGGACAATTCACACAGCATCATCTAGCCCCAAGGTAAGCAGAGCTTGTGTTATGGGTACTAGATAACTGATATACATAATACAATACAACTATCTATGTTTTCTGTTTTCTGTCTGACGACCGATGTGGCTGTGTGACTTAAATAAATAATGCTGGACAATCCACACAGCATCATCTAGTCCCAAGCTAAGCAGAGCTTGTTTGTTGTATTGTCCAGCATTATTTATTTATTGAATGTGAAACTCATTCCGTGTTGTAGTGACTCCCCATTGGCCTCTCTGGAAGGTCACGCACCGCACCGCGTGTCCCGCGTGGAGTTCCACCCTTCGGGCCGGTTCTTGGCCACCACAGTGTTCGATAACTCCTGGAGACTCTGGGATCTTGAGATAGGTGAGATCGCTTACAACGACCTCTGGCGGCCGAATATTGTAAGCAGTGATATTTATTCACTTAAGACAAAAGAAATAGGGGTTCATTTTTATATAAATACATAGAGAAATACATAGAGAATACATATAGATTTATACATAATACATATATAGATTTATGACCTACGGAGCTGAGACGTGGACACTCACGGTAGGGCTGGTCCACCAGTTCAAAGTCGCACAGCGAGCTATGGAAAGAGCTATGCTCGGAGTTTCTCTGAAGGATAGGATTCGTAAAGAATACATCCGACAGAGAACCAAGGTTATCGACATAGCTCTAAGAATTAGCAAGCTGAAGTGGCAGTGGGCCGGCCATATCTCGCGAAGAACCGACAACCGCTGGGGTAAACGTGTTCTTGAGTGGAGACCACGATGACCACGACACACAATGTTTTTTTGTTGTTTTAGCCAAAGAGGTGTTACATCAGGAGGGACACGCCAAGCCGGTTTACAGCATCGCTTTCCAAGGAGACGGATCTTTGGTCGTCACAGGGTAAGTCGAACTATAGAAGCAATCATCTAAATTTATTCCTGACTTTAAATCCTCGACTCAAAAACTCGTCTCGCTAAGTAAATAAATAAATAATAAATAAATAAATAAAATAAATAAACTAATACTCGAGGACGGTTGGACAGATTTGATCAATATTTGTTTGGTTTTGATTCCTTAAATAAGTTTGAAAGAAAAAATATAGGGAAACATTTTTAGGCAAGAATTTGGAAACGCAGGACGTTGCGTGTTCGATTCCCGCCTCGGAACAATTGTGTGTACGATCTGCAGATATTTGTTCCGGGTGTTCTGGTCGTTTTCTATATATAATAAAAAATATCTATCTATGTAATGTATTGTATTATGTATATCAGTTATCTAGTACCTATAACACAAGCTCTGCTTACCATGGGGCTAGATAACGCTGTGTGAATTGTCCAGCATTATTTATTTATTTATACTCGTATGAACAGATTACACATAAACCTATGTATGTCTTAACGACTTCGCTTTCAACTCCGTTAATTCGCGGAGTGAACGTTTGTTATGTGAATCCATGTGCTTGACTTTGAATCAATTAGAGAGCGGAACTGTGTTAAGTGCAAATTTTTCGGCTGGCAGCGAACTTGTTAAATGATGGTAACTTTTTAGCTTAACAAAATCAACTACAGTTTGTTAATTATTAGGTTGATACGCGAGACATTGACATTACATAGAAGATTGACATTTCTAGAGTTGGGACAGTGGTGGAAAAAATCGATTATCGAACGATGTTGAAATGAAATGTTTATGGTTGTCATTATACTAAAATAAAACAAGATATGAGTCAATAAATAAATAAATAAATAATGCTGGACAATTCACACAGCATTATCTAGCCCCATGGTAAGCAGAGCTTGTGTTATGGGTACTAGATAACTGATATACATAATACAATACATTACATAGATAGATATTTTTTATTATACATAGAAAACGACCAGAACACCCGGAACAAATATCTGCAGATCGTACACACAATTGTTCCGAGGCGGGAATCGAACCCGCAACCTCCTGCGTCGCAGGCGGACCTTCGCCCACCGCGCCGTCAATGATTCCTACTCTATGGTATTGTCTTGCGTACATATAAATATAGAACTTCACGCGCGTGATCACTACGTGTATGTCAACGTCAATGTCCCGCGTATCAACCTATAACAAACTTTAAACCTGCAGTTTTTAGTAAGATATTTTAGCACTGTTTTTTCTTAGTTATGATGTTATTATCTCAATAAATAAATAAATTTCACTCTTAAAAAAAAAAAAAAAAATAGTTTCTTGTTTGTAGTTTTGTAGTTAATTTTGTTGATTCACGGTTAATGTTTTTCTTAATTGTAAAATATGATTTCTATATTTTGTACTATACAAGTAAGTTACCTTCCCTTATAAAGCTTGCGATGCTATCATGAGACGGACACTGGCAAAATTGCGTCAATCCAGACGCAGAGCCATCTAGGAAGAAGTTGAAGTTGAAACTTTACACCAAATTGCCTACTTGACCGCTCCACTACTGAAGTCCGATAGACGCGGCGCTGCTTTCTTCCCAGAACTAAATGTTGCCGTTGTTGATAGACCGTAAGACTTCAGTGGTGGCGAGCACTCTATGATAATTCTACAGACGATGTTTACCACATATTGATGGAGCGCGTTCGGAACGAATCGTTTAGAAATAGTATTTTACCATTTACAATACAATACAATACAATACAAAAATACTTTATTGTACACCAGATACAGAACATTATGAAAGATATTACATGTGACAAGTACAATGGGCGGCCTTATCGCTTAGAAGCGATCTCTTCCAGGCAACCTTTGGATGGAAAGAATTGTGTGAATTAAAGAAAGGCAGGGGGTGTACCAAGGATAGAGCTAGAATAAAAATGAACATAATATGAGTATTTAAAGATTAATAAGTATTAAATATATATATATATGTAATATACCACTTAGTAATACTTAGTTAATAAATAAATAATAAGTACCAATATTCACGATTCTGACAGGTAGAATCCCTTAACGCGAGCTTTAAAAACTGGTAAGGACACTGTTTTTCTGATGGATTCTGGTAGTGCATTCCACAACCTTATGGCCTGGATGGAGAAGGATTTGTCGTAGAAACTGGTTTTGTGAAGTGGCATACTCAAAGCCAGATTTTCTGACGATCGGAGGACACGGGAAGGATGAGAATGAGAACTGTGGAGGGATTCAAAACGCTCCTTTAAATAAGAGGGGGTGACAGGGTTAAAGAGAATGTTATGAAGAAGAGAAAGGATATGGGAATTCCATTTAGTTATAGGGATATAGGTCACTGTAACAGCGTTCTCGCTGAGCCTGCCTCAGACGCAGCTAGGGCGCTGTACAAACTCGTAATGTTAGGTAATTAGGTTAGTTTTAATTTAGTTTCTAAGATTTTGTTTTGTTTTGTTCAACTTACCAGGGCAACATATGAAAGCTTGTGCGACAAAGCAAAAAACTTTTTTTTTCTTTATTACAGAGGTATGGACGCGTTCGGGCGCGTGTGGGACCTCCGCACGGGCCGCTGCGTGATGTTCCTAGAGGGGCACTTGGGGCCCGTGCTGGCGACTGACTGGGAGCCCCACACGCCGCGCCTCGCCACCGCCGCCGCCGACCATCAGGTACATAGATATATATAGACCTCCGCACGGGCCGCTACACTACGTTTGCCGAGTCGTCTCCACTCAAGAACACGTTTGCCCCAGCGGCCTTCGGTTCTTCGCGAGATATGGCCGGCCCACTGCTACTTCAGCTTGCTAATTCTCAGAGCTATGTCGATAACTTTGGTTCTCTGTCGGATGTATTCGTTACGAATCCTATCCTTCAGAGAAACTCCGAGCATAGCTCTTTCCATAGCTCGCTGAGCGACTTTGAACTGGTGGACCAGCCCTATCGTGAGTGTCCACGTCTCAGCTCCGTAGGTCATAACGGGTAGGATACGACTTAACGCCGTCGAGTTCGGGTATATTGGAATTGTCTCTCCAAGCACATTGGTCCTAGTTAATTAAAGCTAGATTTTAAAACTTTATCATTTTATTCAATAGGTTAAAATCTGGGACATGAGGAAACGGAACTGCCTGTACACCATACCTGCGCACACGCATCTCATTAGTGGTAAGTTAAATTTTAAAAACACTACATAGTACAAAACAACGTCGCTGCCCGCTGTCTGTCTGTCCCTATGTATGCTTAGATCTTTAAAACTACGGATTTTGATGCGGTTTTTTTTGAATAGGTAGAGTGATTCAAGAGGAAGATTTATAAACTATTTGACATACGAGTTTCCACGCGGGTGAAGACGCGGGGCGCATCTAGTCTATACTAAAAGAGAAGACATAAAGGAATAATTAAATAATGGAAATAAATTAGAACTAGTATTTACAATTGAAACGATTGAGCTAACTGCACACTGTTGTACTTTTTATTATTATATAAAAAGTATGTACTTTTTATTATTATATATTGACGACCGATGTGGCGCGGTGGGCGAAGGTCCGCTTGCGACGCAGGAGGTTGCGGGTTCGATTCCCGCCTCGGAACAATTGTGTGTACGATCTGCAGATATTTGTTCCGGGTGCTCTGGTCGTTTTCTATATACATATAATAAAAAAATATCTAGGACCTATTGGTTCGCTTTGTGGAGTCGCTTGTTGCTTGTATATAATACATACGTAGTTAATTTTATTTATTTCTTTATGTTCTTGTTTACTTATATATTATTATTATTTAGTAGCAAGCTGTACCTACTTGTGAATCAATAAATGTATTTTCTTTCTTTCTTTCTTATCTATGTAATGTATTGCATTATGTATATCAGTTATCTAGTACCCATAACACAAGCTCTGCTTACCATGGGGCTAGATAACGCTGTGTGAATTGTCCAGCATTATTATTTATTTTATTCTAAAATACGCGTGCGAAGCCGTGGGCATAAGCTAGTAGTGCAGTACTGAATAAGTTATTTTAATACTGATGCAATATTTTTTTTATAAATATTATGTAGAAAAATAAATAACAGAAATTATTGTTCATAGAAAACAGTTAGAACACCCGGTACAAATATCTGCAATCATACAAATATTTGTCCCCAGGTGGGAATCGAATCCGTAATCCCCTGCGTCACAAGCGAAGCTTTACCCGCTATGCCGCTGAGGACGTCCAATACAAAACTTAGTAAATTGATAATGACTTAATTATTCTTTATATTTTCCAGATGTCCGCTACCAACGCAGCAACGGCCATTTCCTAATTACCTCATCGTACGATAAAACAGTGAAACTGTGGTCGAATCCCTCCTGGCACCCGCTGAGAACTCTATCCGGACATGATAACAAGGTAATTATAGATATACTAGCTGCGCCCCGCGGTTTCACCCGCGTGGTGATATATATTTTGTATAATATACTATATATCTTTATGAATTGTAGCCTATGTGTTATTCTGATGTATAAGCTATATTATTGTAAAGTTTCATTCAAATCCATTCAGTAGTTTTTACGTGACAGAGTAACAAACATCCATCCATACTTACAAACTTTGGTATATTAGCGGGATGATAAACTAAGAAGGTAAAGATTTTAAAGCTGTTTGAAACGGTATATTTACTAAATATAATATAATTTGGTTTTTAAGTTTTCCATTATTTCGGCACAGTTTCATGCGCCAGCAATAGTATTCCGTGATCATGGCGCATGAAACTGTGCCGTAATATTGGAAAACTCAAAAATCAAATCATGGTAAATATCCCGTTTTAAATGACTTCAGTGTTATCCATGATATAGGCTGCAGGTACAATATCTAAAATTAGGCGCGAACATCAACGGACTCCCAAACATAAAATCAGGTTTTTTATTTGATTTAGTTTTTTGTTTGAAAGGAGTGTTCATTTCATCGTCGAATTGACGACCGATGTGGCGCGGTGGGCGAAGGTCTGCCTGCGACGCAGAAGGTTGCTGGATCGATTCCCGCCTCGGAACAATTGTGTGTACGATCTGCAGATATTTGTTCCGGGTGTTCTGGTCGTTTTCTATATATAATAAAAAATATCTATCTATGTAATGTAATTTAATATGTATATCAGTTATCTAGTACCCATAACACAAGCTCTGCTTACCATGGGGCTAGATAATGCTGTGTGTGTTGTCCAGCATTAATATTTATAAATAATATATTGTAAATTATTATTTATAAATTATAATTGTTTGATGAGATACAGTAGATTCATGAGAGGTTTTTTTGAGAACAGCCAGACCTATAATTCATTATCTAAATAAATAGGTACCTCATAAAACATTTTTCTTTGTTTCCAGGTTATGAGTACTGACATTTCGTATGACAACAAATACATAGCGACCTGCTCCTACGATAGGACTTTCAAGTTGTGGGCACCGGACTTATCATAGACAGCGGACCTTCCCGGCTTCGCACGGTTTTAGTACGGATCCCTATCTTTTTTGAAAATATAATATAGCCTATGTTCACCGGGGATAGTGTAGCTTCCCAACGGTGAAAGAATTGTTGAAATAGGTCCAGTAGTTTCGGAGCCTATTCATTACAAACAAAGAAACCTTTCCTCTTTATAATATTAGTATAGATAATATCTTGAATAAGTCTTAGTATTCATTAATAATATTCAAGACCCGTCTTAGATATACCTGTCTCTGCTGCTTTTTCTATGACAACAGCTACCGGCTCCTACGATAGGACTTTCAAGTTTTGGGCATCAGAATTTTCATAGATAATATCTTGAAGAAGTCCTTATATTCATTAAGAACTATCTATGATTTTAAGACCCGTCTTAGATATATGTAGATACCTGTCGATGATATAAATACCTGTCTAAGACTTTTTCTATGACAACAGCTACCTGCTCTTACGATAGGACTTTCAAATTGTGGGCACCAAACTTCATCATAGATAATATCTTAGATATTAAGGCCTGTCTTAGATGTAAGTGATGTTGTTTTGTATGAATGAGGTGGATTTTGTAAATAAAATATATGAAAATTGTGTATGTTAGTTTCTTTTTCTAATAATTTATCATGGAAACATCGGCTGGTTTGATGATGGAGACAGATGGTGGCAATAGGAACTCCTAAACGAAACGAATTAAGGCGAATTGAGTTCGCTTTTTCGAGACAAAGACGAACGAACGCCGCGCGGGGAAGGCGAGAAAGAGAGGCAAGAGCGACTGAATGACCGGCCCGCGCGCTATTTCACTGGTTTATATTTTTAAATTTGTCATTCATCTAAAATAATACTGTTTCTCAAAAAACTAAAACCGTAATTTTCGTAAGTTTTTCAAGTATGTTTCCCAAGTATTCATTAATATTAAATAACTAGCAAATAAAACTGGTTTTTCCGTAGAGATATCTCTGTAAAAATGAAGATTTAGAGGAAACTTTGCCATTTTTTTCTATCGAGTCAAGTTTAGTCAATCGTGTTTCGTCTCCCATAACATACTAACTAATATCCTAAACTTTTGATCCTCATCAAAATGTATTCGAAAATAGGTGTTTTGTTCCCTTAACACTGACTGCGATTTTTTTTCGACGACTGCGATCTTTTTTTTAACCTAAAAAATTCGTGCTGCCGCTCTACACAGCGGTTGTGTTGCGCCGCACATGCGTTTCGTTCGAAACATATTACGGCTGTGCTGAGTCACAAAGATCTGTATTTTCTCAGCCGCTGCGCTAGTGTGGATTTACGCATATTAGTCACTTGTAGAAAACACATACCGTGTGATTTCAGCACTCAAAGTGTTAAAATTGATTTTCCGTTAAGTCAAAACGTGCGTTTAGGGACTCATTTCACTTTAACACGAGTCTGTGTTCGTTGGATTTGACTCTCCAAGCACTTAGGTACTAGATAATTATAAATCCAGTTGGGGTGTCGTAAGAGACGACTAAGGGATGTTCACCGTTGGGCGGGCAACAGCGCCTCCTGCAGAACCATTTACCACCGAACTGCGATCACCAGCCCGCATGCCCAGCGCGGGGATTATAGGCGTTACCCCCATTACCAACAGCCAATAAGGCGTCTATCAGGGGGAGGCCTGAGTCCAGCAGTGGACCAATATGCATATAATATAGTAGGCTGTTGAGATTGAGTTTTGATTGCTGATAGGTAGGAGTATAAGTCAGGAGATAAATTAGTGATCCTTTATAAGCATTTTGTGGATGGTTTCTTTGTTTATCGACAAAGTAAAATATTGTATGTGAGAATCTCTGAAGGGTAGGATTCGTAACGAATACATCCGACAGAGATCCAAAGTTATCGACATAGCTCAAAGAATTAGCAAGCTGAAGTGGCAGTGGGCCGGCCATGTATCGCAAAGAACCGACAACTGCGTGGGACAGTGTTCTTGAGTGGAGACCACGACTCGGCAAACGTAGTGTAAGACGCTCTCCGGCCGGTGGGATGACGACCTACGAAAGACTGCAGGCAGATACTGGATGCGGCAAGCTGAAGACAGGAAGCTATGGTGCTCATTATGTATGGTAGGTGTTCTCTTGTTTCCGCACTTGACTCCGATTGGTCCTTTGTGCGTGGTGTGTTTGCTAGTTTAACCAGCCTAACTCCATCCAGAAGCGCAGAATACTCCTGGGATCTTCAGAGGCTTCTCCGAGTGACCTCGGGTGGTCGAGGATTTCTAGTCGTTGCGCTGTTACTCCCTCGCATTCCAGGACTACGTGTGCAGCTGATTCTTCGTCGCTCATTAGTAGAGGCCTATGTCCAGCAGTGGATGATAATGATTGTGGATGCTTTGTATGTATATGCATAGAAATAAAAGAAATAAATAATTTTTCACCATTTATTGGTACGCCAATGTACATCAAGTGCAGTAGCACAATACAATGCTATTATTTACAACTTGCCAAATATAAAATTATTAACGCTAACAACATCCAAATGTGACCAACGATAGAGTCAAATAAATATCTGCACATAAAATATGACAGTACAGTAGAGTAGAGTAGGCAACACTCAGTATATTCGGGAAGGGCCGCCGCGCGCCGCCGCTCCCTTGCAGGGCGCAGCTCGCGGCCGGCTCGGGTCCCAGCCTCGCATGACTCAGTATTAAAGTATAGGAAATTTAGTTATTTTGACTATTACTTCCATATTATTGTATTAGGTAATAGTTGTAATGCTTTAAATAAATATTTTTCCCGACGAAATACAAAAGCGGAGTGTATGTTGGACTCAAGTTGGACTGTATGTAATTCTTTTTCTATATGTATTTTTTAAGTTTTCGGCGACAAATACCTATCCCTCGGTAATGAAATTAGTACGGGAACAACTCTGGATTGTTATACATACTATAGCGAAAGGAATTTCTTAATCCGTCCGTAATTGACGGAGAAACGACGAAACTATAGTTAGTCGAGTTCATTAACCTGAAATGAATGAGTCGATTTTTTCATATTTGTTCAAATTATAGCCGCAATTTTTTCTATTCCTATACTAATATAAAGAGGAAAGGTTTGATTTTTTGTTTGTATTGAATATGCTCCGAAACTACTGGACCGATTTGAAAAATTATTTAACTGTTGGGAAGCTACACTATCCGCGGTGAACATAGGCTATATTAAAATTTAGATATGTGAAATTTGAATTTAACGCGGGTGAAACCGCGGGAACCAGCTAGTATTCAATAACCAAAGAAATCTTAATACCTCTATCGTTCGTCACACATACACCAAGAAATCTTTAAGAGGTCTAGTTAAAGCGCTTTCCATAAAAACACAGGATTTATAGCAACTGGCGATTTTACACTTGCTATTAGACATAAATCAACCAGTGTCTTTTTCTAGATAGCATCGTATATGAAAGTGTCATATTGTGTAAAAGATATTCATTCATTCATATACAAATACGTTTTTTTTCGAAATCGTTGTTTTTCTTATTCAAAATCAAAATAAAAAACTTTAAACTAAAAATTATAAACATAATTTATATTTGTTGTCCTTTCCAAAGTTCTTAAGGGTCCGGCGACCCTCGCTTGCAAAAATCGCTCCGAATATCGCTGTCCCTGTTTAACCCCTGCGCCGCGCCCCATTCGTGCGCGATAGCAATATTAGCCGTTCAAAATTTGGTTTATTCCGTAATACCAAAAATGATGACTGAATTTTTTTGTATTCTTCACAAAGTATTGTTATTCTGTAACTAGACAATATACGCTATGTTCCTTAATAAATAAAACGTCAGATATTGATGTTTTTAATACGAAACAAATAGCAATAAAAATATTCCATTTTCGTATTATAAAAATGTGCAAAATGGCTTTCATTTAATTTTAGGAACCTAGATAAATACTATTCAAATACAAATAATACAATATTATAGTGGAAATATAATATACTTGAATTGGAAATCATTTTGGTTACGTTTGTATGAAGAATTCGTCCCTCCGGAGGCCTCAAAATCGTCATGTAAGGGATAAATCGAGTAAAAATGTATGATCACTTCATATTTTACTATTTATTTACACATAAAAAAAAATAAGTACGAAAAACACTTACTGCGAAGTTTTCAGATTTGAGATAATTTCTGATATTAAAACTGTGTTTGTATGGAAAGACAACAAATAACCATTAAGTATTGAAACTACAAATTCAGCTACACTAACATAGATGGAGTTATTCAAAATTCTTAAAACTTAAACAAAACACTACCTAATTTAAGATTTGGAATAAAGTCTATCTGCTCAAGACCGCTAAGCTCTTAGTCATTTTCTTTAATAATAATCAAAATTTTCTATAGAAAATAAGTAAGTTTATCAGCGGCCACGATACAGAAGACGAACTAAAAATAGGTTACATTATAAGCCACACTAGATGTCGCTAGTAAATAAAATTATACAAAAATGTATTTGCTAGAAACATAATATACTTTATTCTTACTAGAATATCCATTCAACCCCCTTTGAACCCACATTTCTATTTACACCCCTTCCTAGTCAAATAATAAAAGTACCTTAAAATTAAAATCCGACGATTATATTGTAGTAGTATTTTGGCAGTCTAAAACGATAAGTGTGGCTTAAAAATTAATTATAAATCTTTTTCCCAAATAAACATACTTAACTTTTATCCTGAATAACCCCTAGAAAGAACTTCAATTGGATTATAACAATAGCTAATATTTACAAAGTTTTATTCTATTTTTTTTCATCCAAGAAACGATTACACAAAATTGTTCCCAAATTTTTCGTTTCTTTTTCAATTTTTACACATTTCGAGAGATCATTTTACTGACTTAAGTTTACTCAACTTTTGCATAAGTAACTAAAATTTTAGTAATTCCAAGGGAGTAACATAAATAAATAGAATTACAAGAAACCCTTAGAATTACTATTTTTAGTTATACAGCAGTCGTATTTAGTGCCAGAATATACCGGCTTCAAGCTACCAAAGACCTTGACGGGCGGGTGTTACGTGTACTATCAAAGACATTGGTGTCAGGTGGGGGTACTCCATTTTCCGCATTTGGACTCCAGTTGGTCCTTTATGCGTAGGACATTGGTGTCGCAAAAATCAACCTATGATAATATATGATTATGTAAAGGCCTGTAAAGGTTAAGTTTAAGGGCTAGTGTTGGAATGGTAAACATAACCTTAAGTCAATGTCAAAGTCAGGTTGACAAGTATCACATGTCAGTGCCATTATCTTAGACTACTGTCGTCTCGGTCTATATAGGC
The DNA here is from genome assembly GCA_947044415.1 of Eupithecia dodoneata. Taxonomy (NCBI): domain Eukaryota; kingdom Metazoa; phylum Arthropoda; class Insecta; order Lepidoptera; family Geometridae; genus Eupithecia; species Eupithecia dodoneata. The sequence goes on from OX345685.1 coordinate 4,156,231, forward strand.
TCTCTCTCTTGCTCTGTAATGGCCGTTATGTGTAGAACCATTTACAACAAACTTTATCCAATTTAATCTAATAAACTCTTTGATTTCGTTCATAACCCATCAGATAGATCAAAATAAATTGAAATATTTTTAGTGGTGTCAATTTTTTTTTAGAATTGTCTTCTTTGGTTTGCAATAGTGTCTGGTTTGATTTTGTTATCTCAATTTTACAATTATTTCCCACTAGCTGCGCCCCGCGGTTTCACCCGCGTGGTGATAGATATTTTGGATAATATACAATATATCTTTATAAAATGTGTTATTCTGATGTATAAGCTATATTATTGTAAAGTTTCATTGAAATCCATTCAGTAGTTTTTACGTGAAAGAGTAACAAACATCCATCCATCCATACTTACAAACTTTCGCGTTTATAATATTAGTAGGATTACTTGACACTGGCAGAAAATTGTCCAATCAGACACAATTGTCATTGTCAAAGAAACATCATCACTCATAAACGTCATAGCACAAGGTAACAGAATAGATGCAGAGCCATCTAGGAAGAAGTTGAAGTTGAACTACCGTCAAACCTCCCGCCCGTGTAAAAGGACCTTTAGCTGTATATTTTTCATATCAAATCTTGTATTTCTTATCTTTTCGTTCAACAATACAAACACAATTAAAGTAAAATCGATTAGGAATCATTAAAATCGATTTATATTTACTTTCGTGTTGTGTTTTTTGCTTTTTGGACCAATATTATACTGAGTTATAGAATATTGATACTTATCGATCAAAATTTACAGTTTAAAATGTGTTTTAACACTTTGACTGCGATTTTTGTTCGACGACTGCGATCTTTTTTTTAACCTAAAAAATCCGTGCTGCCGCTCTACACAGCGGTTGTGTTGCGCCGCACATGCGTTTCGTTCGAAAAATATTACGGCTGTGCTGAGTCACACAGATCTGTATTTTCTCAGCCGCTGCGCTAGTGTGGATTTACGCATATTAGTCACTTGTAGAAAACACATACCGTGTGATTTCAGCAATCAAAGTGTTAAGTATATTACGTGAATATTTAGGGTATGTATTGAATGATATACTTATCCTCCGCTAGCGTGAGGCCAAAAATGGCCATTATATATATTTATATGTAAATTTAATTAACCCTTAATTTCCCGCGTGGGGTGTTTAACACCCCAGCGACTGTTTGATCGTCTCTAGTTATTGGAGTTTCGAATTTACAACGCTAATTTTTAAATCATAAATAAAAGTGATTTTGTGTGTATTTAGTAGTTTTTTTCTAATTCTAAAATTGGGGTGGAAAGCACGCCACGCGAGTACTTATATACGTTTTTATGCGCGAGTAACTCAGTGTTAAGGTTGACTCTATGATTTTTTGTGTTGTTTTTTCTATAATATTATTTCTAATTTTAATATTCAATTCAAATATGGTACTCTATTGCATTGCGTGTTCCCGTCAAAATAGAGGTACGTTTAAAGTCATTTAAAACGGGATATTAACCATGATTTGATTTTTGAGTTATCCAATATTACAGCACAGTTTCATGCGCCATGATCACGGAATAACTGAAGGCACTGCGACTGCGAGAAGTGAAGAAGTGATGTACCAACCGCGTCGCGTTCTGATACCGTCAGTGTTGTATGTCGTGATCGAGCTGCGTTCGATAATAATGAAACCGGTGTTAGTGGTAATGTTCGTAGCAAAAGACAAAAAATGAGGGTAGATCGGTATGTCTGCCCATAAAAACTTACTCGCAGTCGCAGTGCCTTCAGTTATTCAGTGATCATGGCGCATAAAACTGTGCTGAAATATTGGATAACTCAAAAAACAAATCATGGTAAATATCCCGTTTTAAATGACTTTAGTGTTAATAACCATGGTAGTTTTAAAAGTTTTAGAGGTACGTTTGTAAATAAATAAATATTTTTTTATTACAATGGCTTGTTTTTGACCTTACGCGAGCGGAGAGTCGGACTTAATTATCTTCGTATGGTAATGTATAACATAATACATGTGAATCATATTGTACCAACATAGGGTACACAATCGTATGACTTAGTTATTTTGGTCAATACCTACCTATTTACAAAAACATTTTTTCACATCAAAGAATTCAATTTTTTTTCTTAAACATTTTTACATGGGCTCTTGCGACCCAATTTTACTTATTACTATCTAGTACATTGTTAGCGAATTGAAATGGCAATGAGAATAAACGAATTTCGTATAATACCTACAGGTATATATAGACAAAAAACTGCTGAACCGATTTTGATAATTTTATCAGAATCCAGTTCGAATTTCTACTTTATACAAATTGACAGTATTTTTTTATCTACATTCGAAGTCTTATATTCAGACTTTGACAATCAAATCCAAGTTAATCGATTATATAATCGAGTTTTTACCGATGTCGTATCGGAATGTCTAAATGCCCTTTGTATCGACTATCGGCACGCAAAATCCTTGTTAACTTAACCCATAGACATTTCCCACTTAAACAATTGGAATATATGTATATACTGGCTTATTGAGATGTCAGTAAATAGCCATATTTGAAACCACTGTTGTTGAGTTGCTTGTGTTATAGATATATATATATTTGTCCCGAGGCGGGAATCGAACCCGCAACCTGTGTCGCAGGCGGACCTTCGTCCAACGCGCCACAGCGGTCAAGCATGAATGAAAACAAGGACCATAATCCGTGCCGATATATTTTTTTTTATTATTTAAACTGGCTTTCAATTCTTAGTAGTAGGATTAGCAATGCCCATATTTAACAAATGCGAATAACCCCTGAACTGGTTCACCATCGCTTCTCTATAAGCAGCAATCTGCCTCGGGTCTAACTGACCCCCCATTAGTTGCCTCGGGTCCATCTGACCCGCTAAGCTGTACAACGCCATATACGGGTCAAGGAATGACGATGTTGGCTTTTGTGACTCCTTCTGGCTTTGGCTTTCTCTAGAGCTCGTTGAATGGTTAGAACCAGTTGGGGACGGGTCGTCACGGATTTGATAGCTGGGGACAATTATAGCAGATTTTTTGGGGATTAATTTATCCTTTGGCGGTGTAGGGGTTTTCGCTACAAATTTCCCGTTCGACGACCGCTTTTGCGGTTTAATTGCGTCTTTTTTGGGTGGTGTTTGCGATTTGTTTACTAAAGTTATCTCTAAGTTCGAACCAACGACCGCTTTACCGTCTATAATCGAATAATTCTTCGGTATATTTTGTGTTTTTGACGGCGAAGGGGCAGTAGGTACCCTAACGATTTCAACAGCAGGCTTCGCCATTTTACAGGTTAAGTCCAAGATGTCTTGGGGGTTATTTGGCGTGGGGGTCATTTGGACCCTTTGTGGTTTGATAGGCACCCCGTGTAAAACATGTGGGGGTGGCATAAAGGGGTCTTTAGGGTTACCGTATACAGTTTTCTCAGGACTTGTGGAGCCGAATATCGAAGTAGCTTGTATTACTCTAGGAGGTTGTACTCCATTTGGGTACGGTGATACGACTACCGAGGGTGTATAATACCCGTAGAATTGAGAGGCCATGATTTGTTGTTGGACAGCGGGGTTCATTAATAGGGGGTTGGGGGTGATCACAGGGGTTATGGGGTTCGGCCAGGGGGCGGGTAAGGGGGTGACCTCAAGCCCCCTTTCTTTGAGGATGTCCAGGCGTTTCTTCTTTGAGCTTGATTCCGGTGATGCCGTTTCTGGGTATTCGTCTAGGTCGATTATTTCTGGTGTCTTCGGTTTGTATGGCACCTGAAAAAGAAAATTCTGTTTTATGGTAATTTTTTTTTTATATAATCAATAGATAGATCATTTATCATTACATAGTATAAAACAAGAGTCGCTTCCCGCTGTCTGTCTGTCCCTATGTATGCTTAGATCTTTAAAACTACGCAACGGATTTTGATGCGGTTTTTTTAATAGATAGTGATTCAAGAGGAAGGTTTATAAATATAAAATATTATAAAGTTGAAGTTAGTGACAGGGGGCGCTGTGGGGGGCGAGCGGGCTGTCTCGGGGGGAGGGGGGTAGGTTGTTGTATGTAACTATGTACTTACTTCTACAATCTCATCGTCGCTGTTGTTGCTCGGTGGTGGCGGATGGTGGATGCCGAAGTTAGTGACGGGGGGCGCTGTTGGGGGTGAGCGGGCTGTCTCGGGGGGAGGGGGGTAGGTTGTTGTATGTAACTATGTACTTACTTCTACAATCTCATCGTCGCTGTTGTTGCTCGGTGGTGGCGGATGGTGGATGCCGAAGTTAGTGACGGGGGGCGCTGTGGGGGGTGAGCGGGCTGTCTCGGGGGGAGGGGGGTAGGTTGTTGTATGTAACTATGTACTTACTTCTACAATCTCATCGTCGCTGTTGTTGCTCGGTGGTGGCGGATGGTGGATGCCGAAGTTAGTGACGGGGGGCGCTGTTGGGGGTGAGCGGGCTGTCTCGGGGGGAGGGGGGTAGGTTGTTGTATGTAACTATGTACTTACTTCTACAATCTCATCGTCGCTGTTGTTGCTCGGTGGTGGCGGATGGTGGATGCCGAAGTTAGTGACGGGGGGCGCTGTGGGGGGTGAGCGGGCTGTCTCGGGGGGAGGGGGGTAGGTTGTTGTATGTAACTATGTACTTACTTCTACAATCTCATCGTCGCTGTTGTTGCTCGGTGGTGGCGGATGGTGGATGCCGAAGTTAGTGACGGGGGGCGCTGTTGGGGGTGAGCGGGCTGTCTCGGGGGGAGGGGGGTAGGTTGTTGTATGTAACTATGTACTTACTTCTACAATCTCATCGTCGCTGTTGTTGCTCGGTGGTGGCGGATGGTGGATGCCGAAGTTAGTGACGGGGGGCGCTGTTGGGGGCGAGCGGGCTGTCTCGGGGGGAGGGGGGTAGGTTGTTGTATGTAACTATGTACTTACTTCTACAATCTCATCGTCGCTGTTGTTGCTCGGTGGTGGCGGATGGTGGATGCCGAAGTTAGTGACGGGGGGCGCTGTTGGGGGTGAGCGGGCTGTCTCGGGGGGAGGGGGGTAGGTTGTTGTATGTAACTATGTACTTACTTCTACAATCTCATCGTCGCTGTTGTTGCTCGGTGGTGGCGGATGGTGGATGCCGAAGTTAGTGACGGGGGGCGCTGTGGGGGGTGAGCGGGCTGTCTCGGGGGGAGGGGAGTAGGTTGTTGTATGTAACTATGTACTTACTTCTACAATCTCATCGTCGCTGTTGTTGCTCGGTGGTGGCGGATGGTGGATGCCGAAGTTAGTGACGGGGGGCGCTGTTGGGGGTGAGCGGGCTGTCTCGGGGGGAGGGGGGTAGGTTGTTGTATGTAACTATGTACTTACTTCTACAATCTCATCGTCGCTGTTGTTGCTCGGTGGTGGCGGATGGTGGATGCCGAAGTTAGTGACGGGGGGCGCTGTGGGGGGTGAGCGGGCTGTCTCGGGGGGAGGGGGGTAGGTTGTTGTATGTAACTATGTACTTACTTCTACAATCTCATCGTCGCTGTTGTTGCTCGGTGGTGGCGGATGGTGGATGCCGAAGTTAGTGACGGGGGGCGCTGTTGGGGGTGAGCGGGCTGTCTCGGGGGGAGGGGGGTAGGTTGTTGTATGTAACTATGTACTTACTTCTACAATCTCATCGTCGCTGTTGTTGCTCGGTGGTGGCGGATGGTGGATGCCGAAGTTAGTGACGGGGGGCGCTGTTGGGGGCGAGCGGGCTGTCTCGGGGGGAGGGGGGTAGGTTGTTGTATGTAACTATGTACTTACTTCTACAATCTCATCGTCGCTGTTGTTGCTCGGTGGTGGCGGATGGTGGATGCCGAAGTTAGTGACGGGGGGCGCTGTTGGGGGCGAGCGGGCTGTCTCGGGGGGAGGGGGGTAGGTTGTTGTATGTAACTATGTACTTACTTCTACAATCTCATCGTCGCTGTTGTTGCTCGGTGGTGGCGGATGGTGGATGCCGAAGTTAGTGACGGGGGGCGCTGTTGGGGGCGAGCGGGCTGTCTCGGGGGGAGGGGGGTAGGTTGTTGTATGTAACTATGTACTTACTTCTACAATCTCATCGTCGCTGTTGTTGCTCGGTGGTGGCGGATGGTGGATGCCGAAGTTAGTGACGGGGGGCGCTGTTGGGGGTGAGCGGGCTGTCTCGGGGGGAGGGGGGTAGGTTGTTGGTGCTGGAACAGAAACACGGTTTAATTAATAAAGATAAAACTTCGGACGCAAATATACGAGATAGAAAATTCTAAAATAAATCCTGAAAAATTCTAAAATAATATCTAATTTGCTTTATACTTACGTGTGTTAGGCGCAGTGGCGGGCTGCGCGTTGGTGCGCGCGGGTTTGACTCTCACCGCGCGGAGCGAGCTGCGACCAGCGGGACGATTCACCTTCTGGAATACAGAACAAACTATAAAACACATGGCATAGATAATAAATAAATAATGCTGGGCAATCCACACAGCATCATCTAGCCCCAAGCTAATCAGAGCTTGTGTAATGGGTACTAGATAACTGATATACATAATACAATACATTACATAGATATATATTTTTTATTATACATAGATAACGACCAGAACACCCGGAATAAATATCCGCAGATCGTACTCAATTATCCCGAGGCGGGAATCGAACCCGCAACCGCCTGCATCGCAGGCGGACCTTCGCCCACCGCGCCACAGAGGTTGTCACATAACAACAACGTTTCCACATGACACTGCATGGCCACCTCCTTAAGGAATGTGGATAAAACTGTGCGTCTTACAAACTACTACAACTTTATTATTAGTATTTATTTATTTATATTTTGTGGAGTTTATGTATTTTGCCATGTTTTTATGTATAAACTAGCGGCGGGTCCCGGCTTCGCCCGGGTGTTCATTTGTTTCGGGCAATTTTTTTATTTTTTCTCTTTTTACTCTCTGTAAGAACCATCCTCGTACTTCGAAGAATATTCTAAAAAAGAATTAGCGAAATCGGTTCAGCTGCTCTCGAGATTTGCGCTTAGCGATACATTCAGCGATTCATTTTTATATCTATATGTATATATAAAAGAAAGTCGTGTTTGTTACAACACTTATAACTCGAGAACGGCTGAACAGATTTGACTGAAAATTGGTGAGAAGGTAGGTTAGAACCAGGAGTCTAACATAGGATATTAAAAAAAACCATTTGACAAATCGATTTCCACGGGGGCGAAGCCGCGGGGCGCAGCTAGTTATAGATAATTGATCTCTTACGGAAGCGACATAGTCGTTGTGACAAAACTCCATTAATAATTAACGATATTAAAAAAAAGTTACCTGATCCAGTGGCGAGCCGTTGTGCGCATGTCCGTTGACATTAGTGGGGCAGGGCGCGGGCAAGCGAAGTAGGGACAAGTCACATTGTTTCTCATCTGGACCTAGAACAATTCAATCGGATATAAATAAAAAAATATGCAAAGAATATTTATGAGATTTATTGTACATGTCGGTACAATAGATCTTCTTAATAATAAGGTTCCGATACATTCTGCCTCGTCATCATCATCAGCCTATATTAGTCCACAGCTGGACATAGGCCTCCCTCAATGAGCGCCATAGCGCCCTGTCTTCAGCTTGACGCATCCAGCATCTACCAGTCTTTCGCAGGTCGTCATCCCACCTGGTCGGATGGCGTCCTACACTACGTTTACCGAGTCGTGTTCTCCACTCAAGAACACGTTTGCCCCAGCGGCCGTCGGTTCATCGCGAGATATGGCCGGCCCACTGCCACTTCAGCTTGCTAATTCTCAGAGCTATGTCGATAACTTGCCTCATCAGGGCGTGCTGAATTGTAACAAATTAGTTAGCTATAACATTCTGAGGCTTTATATGTCATGTCAAAAAAAAAATCATAAAAGGTAGATAACTAAAATGTCAGTTTTATTTAAAAATTTTTTTTTCAAAAAGTGTTGTATTTTAAATCTATGCAATATAATGCAATTATTTATTAAAGTGCCACCGTCTCTATTGTTCGTTCATGTCCAGTCCATCCCAAGGTTGCCTGGAAGTGATCGCTCTCAGCGATAAGGCCGCCCTTTATACCTTCTTTCATGTCATAGAAACATTTATCAATTAACCACTTTCTTAGCTTTATTTTAAATAAATTATATATAGATAGATAACACTTTATTACACCACACAAAACAGAAAATAATACAGAGATAAAAACTTAGAATAAAGGTATAAAGGGCGGCCTTATCGCTGAGAGCGATCTCTTCCAGGCAACCTTGGGATGGACTGGACATGAACGAACAATATAGACGGTGGCACTTTAAGGGCCCATACAACCTCAACTTTGTGTGAAAAGGCTAGACATATGATTTTGCGTTCATAAGAGCGGGACAGGGCATTGCAACGCAAGTCCAAAAATCAAGTTTTAGCTTATTACCTATTAATTAGGACATTATTTGAAAAAACCGAAACATATAACATTTTTAATATACTTAATTCTATGACCACGCTTATTGTCAAGATCTGAACTTCTGTATTTATTGAGAAATTTAGGTTTTAGTAAAAATTTAGAGGTAACTTTGCGATTTTTTTCTATCGAGAAAATTTTATGGAATCGTGTTTTCGAAACATACGATCGATAGATGAAGTCCTGAACTTTACCATATATCAATTTCAAAGTTAAATATTCAGTAGTTTAGACGATATGGACATCCGGCGGAGTTGAAAATTAGCAGTTTGAGGTATTATACACTCTTAATAAATAATTGCATAGATTTAAATTCATCGGGTAACTTATTATAAATTCTTACATTCAAGTTATATGTTATATGCCGCTGGACATGGGTGCCTCATCATCAGCCTATGTTATTCCACTGCTGGACATAGGCCTCCCCTAAAACCGCCATACCGCCCTGTCTTTCGAGTTCGGTCACGAGTATTCATAATATTAATACCGCATTTTACGAATTTTCGCTCGGCAGGAAATTATAGACCAAATTTGTACCTGGCTCCCGGACCAGTGATCACTTTGATGTTACTATTTTTGTACAAACCTTTATCATTAAAGGTCCAGCCTCTCGGCATAAGCGCATCCGTCGGTTTGAGAGCTAGCTTGGGTTTCTCATCTCTAGAGAGAGAGGCTAGGAACTCCTGGTTTAGCTCGGCAGCTGGTTTTGAGGGTATGGGGTCTTCTTTGATTTCACCTAAAATTAGACATAATACAATATTTTTGACGACCGATGTGGAGCGGTGGGCGAAGGTCCGCCTGCGACGCAGGAGGTTGCGGGTTCGATTCCCGCCTCGGAACAATTGTGTGTACGATCTGCAGATATTTGTTCCGGGTGTTCTGGTCGTTTTCTATGTATAATAAAAAATATCTGTCTATGTTATGTATTGTATTATGTATATCAGTTATCTAGTACCCATAACACAAGCTCTGCTTATCATGGGGCTAGATAATGCTGTGTGGATTGTCCAGCATTATTTAAAAAAATACAAAAAAAAAATATTGTACACTAGCGGACCGACCCGGCTTCGGGTATTTATTATTTTTATTATTCATAATTTATTTGCGGCCGTTTATTTCTTAACATTGACTTCCCGTACCCCAGTGACGCCTATATCTCATAGTTATAGTTAGCCGAGTGTGAGCCGCGCGACTTTTTTCCAATACTTACATTTTTGAACTCGTGATATCTTTCGAATGGAATGTCCGAATTGAATAATTAAAAAAGTTATATTTAGGTATTGAACCGGGTCTTTAGTCGTTTCGCACCGCGAGCGGTTCGAACCGCGGTGCGAAAACCCCAAGAACTGTTTCTGAATAGGGCCATTCGCACCGCAGTGGTTACGGCGGTGCGAATCGCCCAAGATTCTTTTGAAATGGGTCGTTTCGAACCACGGGAAAAAACGACTCGATGCCCATTTTGTTAAGTCCAATTCAGACACACATCATTTTTAATATCTACAGATAAGAAGAAAAATGGATAGTGATAAAAAAAATTGCAAGATAAATGTAATAATTATATTTGCTCAACAGGTGTCTTTTTTATAGTAATAAGGTACGTTTTAAATCCCAGTTTAATCAACATTATACATTTTACTAAAAAACTATTGCTAATCAAAGGTATGACGTACATTATTATTTACTTAAGACTACGTAATCAAGTCGTAACATTTTTAAATTCAACCAAGACTTTTGAACTAAAACGAAACTCTTAATTTTTCTAAGCAATGGCCGACAGTAAGTTACAACTCGGTCACAATATCTGTGCACCTTGAGCCAAACATTTTGTATGGCTCAAGGTGCACAGATATTGTGACCGAGTTGTACTTTATTTTGATGAGGATTAATACCACGGTACACACATGTTTACCTACAGTAAGTACTTTAGTAGCCATTTTAATTGCTCGTTTTCTTAATTTTTTTTTTTTTTTCAATTTCAATTTATTTATTAAAAATGAACAAAGAATTATCTCTAAGATACAATGGAACACTGGAAAGCACATAAGTATAAAACTGTGTCGCACCTCCCAGCGCTCAAACTCAGGGTAAGGTTAAGGCCGATCTCACCAAACAGAAAGCATGGTTTAATTTTGTATTGTAAATCTTGATTAACCAATTTGTTTTATGGTAATTTAGTTTAATATTGTATCTTTCTCTATGTTAATTGTGTGTGTATAGTACCAAATAAACGTTTCATCTATCTATCTATCTATCTACCACGGTACAAATAAAGAGACTTTTCTAAAGGCGGCATTTTAATTTTGTTTTTTTGACGACCGATGTGGCGCGGTGGACGAAGGTCCGCCTGCGACGCAGGAGGTTGCGGGTTCGATTCCCGCCTCGGAACAATTGTGTGTACCTTCTGCAGATATTTGTTCCGGGTGTTCTGGTCGTTTTCTATGTATAATAAAAAATATCTATCTTTGTAATATATTGTATTATGTATATCAGTTATCTAGTACCCATAACACAAGCTCTGCTTACCATGGGGCTAGATAATGCTGTGTGAATTGTCCAGCATTATTTATTTATTTATTATAATTATTTAAAAAAAAACACTTATTGTGACGTTACTATAATAGTTAGATATACATAATGCTGTCGCGACATTTTTTGTAGACAATTATGTGTTCTGCAAAGTTGTAGTTTGTTTGAAATAACAGGCTCCGAAACTACTGGACCGATTTGAAAAATTCTTTCACCGTTGAGAAGCTACACTATCCCCGGTGAACATAGGCTATATTATATTTTCAAAAAAGTTAGGGATCCGTACTAAAACCATGCGAGCCGGGAAAGTCCGCTAGTCATTATTATTTCGTTGTATACTGACCAGTCTCGCTGTCTACATTCAGGTCCAGCGGCCGGTCTCTGGTCTCCTCCCTGAGCGGGGAGTGGGGGATGGTGTACGTGTCTATCGGCTGTGTTTGTCCGTTCTTCATGCCGTGTCGACGCTCGTGATGCTCGAAGGCTAGGAGGTATCTGTATGAAATAAAGTTCAAAATTCAATATATTATATTTCTTTAGGCTTTCAAAATAAGCACTTAGACAAGTCATACTTTATACTACGAATTATTACGACGGAGACGACTATGTTGTATACTGCGGTTAAGGAGGCATGTCCAGCAGTGAACGTATGTGGGACTCACCTCTCGTAATGTCGTCTAGTGTGCACCAGCTGGTCGCTGAATAGAACTCGCCACAGCTTGTGACGACAGACTGCCTCGTACCCGCCTCGGGAGATGACTATGTTGTATAGTGCGGTTAGGGAGGCATGTCCAGCAGTGGACGTATGTGGGACTCACCTCTCGTAATGTCGTCTAGTGTGCACCGGCTGGTCGCTGAATAGAACTCGCCACAGCTTGTGACGACAGACTGCCTCGTACCCGCCTCGGGAGATGACTATGTTGTATAGTGCGGTTAGGGAGGCATGTCCAGCAGTGGACGTATGTGGGACTCACCTCTCGTAATGTCGTCTAGTGTGCACCGGCTGGTCGCTGAATAGAACTCGCCACAGCTTGTGACGACAGACTGCCTCGTACCCGCCTCGGGAGATGACTATGTTGTATAGTGCGGTTAGGGAGGCATGTCCAGCAGTGGACGTATGTGGGACTCACCTCTCGTAATGTCGTCTAGTGTGCACCAGCTGGTCGCTGAATAGAACTCGCCACAGCTTGTGACGACAGACTGCCTCGTACCCGCCTCGGGAGATGACTATGTTGTATAGTGAGGTTAGGGAGGCATGTCCAGCAGTGGACGTATGTGGGACTCACCTCTCGTAATGTCGTCTAGTGTGCACCGGCTGGTCGCTGAATAGAACTCGCCACAGCTTGTGACGACAGACTGCCTCGTACCCGCCTCGGGAGACGACTATGTTGTATACTGCGTTGAGGGTAACTGAAAATAAGAGAGACTTCTTTACAATACTGAAATAAAAATAGACATATAATTTTATTTGCCACTACATGTACAAACAATATTGATGTACAGACCATTTTGAATTAAAAATAAAATGCTATACATAGTGACCTACGGATCTGAGACGTGGACACTCACGATAGGGCTGGTCCACCAGTTCAAAGTCGCTTAGCGAGCTATGGAAAGAGCTATGCTCGGAGTTTCTCTGAAGGATAGGATTCGCAACGAATACATCCGACAGAGAACCAAAGTTATCGACATAGCTCAAAGAATTAGCAAGCTGAAGTGGCAGTGGGCCGGCCATATCTCGCGAAGAACCGACGGCCGCTGGGGCAAACTTGTTCTTAAGTGGAGACCACGACTCGGTAAACGTAGTGTAGGACGCCCTCCGAACAGGTGGGATGACGACTTGCGAAAGACTGCAGGTAGATGCTGGATGCGGCAAGCTGAAGACAGGGCGCAATGGCGCTCATTGGGGGAGGCCTATGTCCTACAGTGGACTAATATAGTGAGTGTCCACGTCTCAACTCCACTCACTGTGACAACTACACTATGACACAACAGAGTACTCACTATGTTTCAAGGTCAAAGCCTTGCTGAGCGACTCATTCCTGTCCTTGTAGAAGTGCTTCAGCCTCCGCAGAAACTCCCTCTCATCTTCAGCTAAGTACTTCGACTCTACTTCTTCTACCGGTCGGTCTGCGTGTTTCTCTGGTCCGTTACGGAGGGAAAGTCGCCGCGGGCCGGAGGGGGGTGTCTGGAACAGCATTTAAAACAAATGAATTCGAGAACTCCTTCATAATTATACTCTCCTGGTACTTCCTCATTGCAAACATGGACGGGAAAGGGAGAACGAATTGGGATGAATTAAATTTTAATGGATGTATAGATGTTTGTTACTCTTGTAAGCAAAAACTTCTGAACAGTTCGGTGTGAAATATTGCAAACAGGTAGTTCCAGACCCGGAATAAAACATAGGCTACTTTTTCCAATAAATCAGTTACCATGGGATATAAATAACATTAAAACTTTTCCATAGAAACAACGCGTGCGAAGCCGCGGGCAGAAACTAGAGAAAATATGAAGAGTCTTCTGATGCTTCACTTACCGCTATGGTATAATCAATTCTGGGCCTAGACTGAACAGCATGAATTCAGCACCGTCCTCAGAAGTACCAGGCTTGCAGAATTGTGCAAGAGGTATTTAACGACTTGCCCCTGCTAAGTCCTTACCGTGGTGGTATAATCAGTGGGCTTCTCGTCATCACTGGACCGCAGCGAGAATTGAACACCGTCCCCAGAAGTAACAGGTTTGCAGAAGTGCGCAAGAGGTATATAGCTGTCACTACAAGCGACTTGCCCCTGCAAAGTCCTCAGCGTGGTGGTATAATTGTCACTGCAACCATCTGACTTGCTAGTCCACTTACCGTGGTTGTATACGAGAATTCAGCACCGTCCCCAGAAGTACTAGGCTTGCAGAAGTGCGCAAGAGGTATATAGCTGTCACTACAAGCGACTTGCCCCTGCAAAGTCCTCACCGTGGTGGTATAATTGTCACTGCAACCATCTGACTTGCTAGTCCACTTACCGTGGTTGTATACGAGAATTCAGCACCGTCCCCAGAAGTACTAGGCTTGCAGAAGTGCGCAAGAGGTATATAGCTGTCACTACAAGCGACTTGCCCCTGCAAAGTACTCACCGTGGTGGTATAATCCGTGGGCTTCTCGTCATCACTGGACCGGGAGTCCGGGGACTGCGTGCGGGAGCGCTGCTGGCGGCGCCTGCGCCCGCGGCCTCGCCCCTTCAGCTTGGGGGCTAGGTGGTTGCACACGAACTCGTGGCCTTCTAGCTCGGGGTATTCGAAGGTGTCCTGAAATAGGTGGGTTGTATGTTAGAAGAGAATAAATAAATATAATAATAATATATCGAATAAACGTGGCAAATCAATATGTATGCATTTTTATTTATTTTATATTTTTTTTTACTCTAGATCAAATAAAATAAAAATAAATAATGTTGGACAAATTGACAATCCACACAATATCATCTAGCCCCAGGCTAAGCAGAGCTTGTGTTAAAGTTACTAGATTACTGATATATGTACTTGATACTATAGATTACTTAGATGGATATTTTTCAATATACATAGATAACAACCAGAACACCGGAACAAATATCTGCAGACACAATTGTCCCGAGGTGGGATTCGAACCCGCAGCCTACTCCGTCGCAGGTGGACCTTCGCTCACCGCGCCACAGAGGTCGTCAATATGGTTGTATTATATTTTTTATAAAATGTGTTTTCTTCAAAACTTGATCAAATTAAATGTGCGGATATTAGACTTAAAATTATCGTGTCATTTGAAATATATTTGTTTCCCTTCAGCAAACCTTAAGGTTATAAGAGAGGCGATGGAACAGAAAGAGGAAGAAGGAAAGGAAGATTTTTTATTATTAGTTGACTATAAAGTTAAAAAACAATTAGCACCGTACCTTGCAGTACAGTATCCTGGTATTGATGGTGGGCGCGGCGTACCCGCCCAGCGCGGCCACCAGAGAGTCCCTGAGCCAGTCCGCCTGCAGCCCTTCCAGCCGCGCCCACACCGCTCGGTAGCGGCAGTACCGCCCGTACGAGAATACCACCACGCCGGCGTCCTCTGGTTCTATTGCTGGAAAGGAGAAAGTTTTTGTAAGTCTATGGGTCTCTAACTCCTACGTATTCGTGTTTGCCTGGTAGTTTCCTTTCAGAAACCCTACTATAGGGTTCTGTTCGGAACCTTAATTCAATTAGCAACGGGTTTATTTCTCCAGTACGCGAAGCTTAGCTTGTTGCTTGTGCTTTGGGAGCTCCTACTAACTTCTGCTACCCTGGTATTTAGTTCTAAACACATGTAGACCGGGAAAGTGAGAAAGTGTTAGTCTCTGAGGACTGTGAAACTCCTACGAATTCATGTTTGCCTGGTATTTTCCTTTCAGAAACCCTACTACCTTAATCCAATTAGCGACGGTAACAGTATGTGAATAGCTTAGCTGGTTCTTTGTGCTTAGGGAGCTCCTATTAACTTCTGCTACCTTGATATTTGGTGCTAAACTTCTTCTTAGCTTCTGGGGATTTCCTGATGATGGAAAGCATCCTGAAACTTACCAATAGTGCTCTTCTCCTTATCAACATCAGTGAAGTCCAGCTTGGTGTGATGCAGAGGCGCGGACTCCTTCTCTTCAACTGGAGGGGCACAGGCTCCGCGCCAGACCGCTCTCATGCCCCAAGTCCAGGTCTCGCCAGTGCATATCCAGCTCAGCAGGTCTTCAGCTTTAAGGACTACCTTGTCATTGATGGCTAGGACTTCGTGCTGGAAAGAAGAAATGCTAATTTTAGTTACGTGTATTGATATAGGGAGAGGTCAAAGGTGTCAGAGTTACATAAGTATGTAATAACAGTTGGCCCGAGGAGTTATAAATATATGTGTAGGAGGGCTTAGGTCTCTGTTTTCGGGGTCTCATATCCACTCTATTTCGAATGACGTTACCTCGATGTCTCTACCTCGACGGTACGTTTCGTCGATGGGTCGTTATCTCGAAAGATCAGTACCTCGGAGGGTTTCTACCTCGACGGTACGTTTCGTCGATGGGTCGTTATCTCGAAAGATCAGTACATACCTCGAAGGGTTTCGAGCTCGACCGACAGGTCTCTACCTCGAAGGTACGTTTCGTCGATGGGTCGTTATCTCGAAAGATCAGTACCTCGAAGGTACAGTAAAATCTTATTTGATTATAATTTATGGTATAAAGTATGACTTCTCTATTTGCTTATTTTGTAAACCTAAAGAAATAAAATATTTTGAATTTTAATTTAATAGCACCTCGTTTACAATCACAATACAAAACTCCAAGTAAAACCGAGTGCAGCATCTAGCTAACCAGAGTAGATAAAATTAAATATCATAAATAAATAGTTGACTGGAGAGGCAGTCACGAAATTATTCAGTAGGTTAGAATGGGGTGGGGGAGCACAGGGAGGTATTCGAGGCGGATATTTGGTCTTCTTGACTTCAGCTGGATTTTTGTACAGGAAAATTACAATTTGTATTGTACACCATAATCAAATCAATCATTACAGAAATACATTATATGCGACATGTACAATGGGCGGCCTTATCGCTTAAAAGCGATCTCTTCCAGGCAACCTTTATGTAATATAATATATGATGCATATCAGTCATAAAGTTAAAGTAAGGTTGTCTCTATGATTTTTGTGTTGTTTTTCTGTATTATATAATGAGTTCTAATTTTAATATTAATATTAAATATGGGTAGGTTCTATTGCATTGGGTGTTCTCGTAAAAATAGAGGTACGTTTGTAAATAAATAAATAAATAATAATACCCATAACATAAGCTCTGTTTAACTTGGGGCTAGGTGCTGTGTGAATCGTCCAGCATTTTTTTTTAAACTTCGACGTGATAACCTTCGCGTCCAGTGCTGGGAGGGGGCCAGCTTAATTTAACAAACACCTTCATTCGCCACGCGAGCGAACCCGCAGGCTGAAACTACTTCACTTGTAAATATTATATTCTTAATATTAACGTTGAAATTCTACGACTTACGTAAGCAAGTAATTAAATATTTTCGTCAATAAATCGAAATCCAACCCTGAGGTGTGTGGGTGGTGGTAGGGACGGATTCAGGACGAATCGTAAGGTATTTTAAGTTTATATATTTACTTATTAAGTACTTATACAACAAACAACTATACTTTAAGATTTTGAGTAATTTAGGTAAAGAAATCACAAAGATTTTTAGAATCATCGGAAAAATCATGCTCGGGAATAATTCCACTTAATACTTCCATTGACCATGATACACATGGACGTCTCCAGCTCCATGAAGCGTGTCTCCGGGTCGTACTGCGCCGACGCGACGCCGCTGGGCAGTGAATGCGTTAAAAAAATTAAAAGAAACGGCTCTGCCTACCGTGTGAAAGCGAGGCAGGTTGCTTTGCTAGTAACTGACTTAATATAACCTAGATCATGTAAAAATTGGTTTTAAGTTGGGTTAAGGCCCGAAACCGTTAAAGGCTAGACTCAAAATCAAATCCAACTCAAAATGCCTTTACGATAGACTCAAAGGTCTAAATAAACTATCAAATCCAACTATAAAAACCTTTATACGAGACTCAAAGGTGTAAATAAACTATGAAATACAACTCAAAATGCCTTTAAACTAGACTCAAAGGTCTAAATAAACTATCAAATCCAACTATAAAAACCTTTATACGAGACTCAAAGGTGTAAATAAACTATGAAATACAACTCAAAATGCCTTTAAACTAGACTCAAAGGTCTAAATAAACTATCAAATCCAACTATAAAAACCTTTATACGAGACTCAAAGGTGTAAATAAACTATGAAATACAACTCAAAATGCCTTTAAACTAGACTCAAAGGTCTAAATAAACTATCAAATCCAACTCAAAAAACCATTAATTCAATCAGATACAATAATATCACATAGAAACTTTAAATTCAAGTTTAATCATAAAATAATCCGTGCAATTAGTAAATTCAGCCCTGGGGTTTGTGGGTGGCGACAGGGACGCATTCAGGGAGTTGTTTAATACGAATAACGAGTCATCATCATCTGCCTATAGCAGTCCATTATTATTGCTGGACATTTGCCTCCCCAATGAGCGCCATAGCGCCCTGTCTTCAGCTTGCCGCATTCAGCATCTACCTGCAGTATTTCGCAGGTCGTCATCCCACCTGGTCGGAGGGCGTCCTACGCTATGTTTACCGAGTCGTGGTCTCTAATCAAGAGCACGTTTGCCCCAGCGGCCGTCGGTTCTTCGAGAGATATGGCCGGCCCACTGCCACTTCAGCTTGCTAATTCTTAGAGCTATGTCGATAACTTTACGAACAACGTGTAACTTTGCCTTATTGCGTCCGACGGTGACTTGACGACGACTGACATATTAAACCAGGTTAGGATTAAGTTTCATATATCAAATATATTCAAGTATATATATATATTTCATATGGAAGTATCATGGATCATGCTATATGTATATTGTGTCGTAAACTTAATACAATACATTACACAGATCGATATTTTTGATAATACGTTTTAATAAATATTTAAGATCTAGGCAATTCATCATATAGATTATAAGATAGCTAAGTAACTACTATGTGTCACCTTATGTATTTTCCTTATGTAATTATTATTTTATTATCAATAAAACAATAATTACATACAAACATCATATTACAAGATTTACCATGGGGCTAGATAATGCTGTGTGGATTGTCCAGCATTATTTATTTATTTAATTTATTTATTTAATAGACCTTCCTTAGACCAAAACCTCTCCTGATAGGAATGCAATTAAATACAAAAGTCATTTAAAACGGGATATTTACCATGATTTGATTTTTGAGTTATCCAATATTTCGACACAGTTTCATGCGCCATGATCACGGAATAACTGAAGACACTGCAAGTTAGTTTTTTTATGTTAATAACCATGTTAGTTTCAAAAGTTTAATGCAATTCAATATTCACAATAATACACAGCATGAATTTAACTGGATATGTACATACAAAGGCGAGCTTAACCCTGAAAAAGAGTTTTCTTCCGTAGAAGATTGGTTGTACTAAGTAGTAAAAGATTGGTTGTACTAAGTAGTAAAAGATTGGTTGTACTAAGTAGTAAAAGATTGGTTGTACTAAGTAGTAAAAGATTGGTTGTACTAAGTAGTAAAAGATTGGTTGTACTAAGTAGTAAAAGCGTGATAAAAAACATTAAAATAAAGAAATACGATTTTACTGGATATTTATAAAAATAATTAAGTATTTTCACAATAAATCGGTGTTAGCACAGCCCTGGGATATAAATGGGCGGTGGGTGGGGTGGGGGGACACAGGGGTGTATTCAAACTTTTAAGGGATACCTAATCATTGAAAGGTTTTTTATAAAAACAACGTTACCATCATTTTATTCGTTTTTGGTACCTACAACTATTTTTGTCTTTGAACAGGCTATCTGATGGTTTATGTTGTTAAAAACAACGCATGTCTCAGATATTTTTATTTAAAATTTAGGCGATTTTACTTATAATATTATTTATTTGATTGCTATGAAGTTGCTGTATGATTTTATATTTTATTACTAGGTGATGATAAGATTGTATGAAAATAAATATTTTTGAACTTACGCGATCTGAACACATAATTATAAGTATTAATACAACGGGTTTTTATCGCGTTTATATACCTATTTTTCCCGACGATTCAACTGTCGCGGTCATCCCGTGACCACGACAGTGTGTAAACCTGTTGAAACGTCGGGAAAAATAGGTAAATAAACGCGATAAATACCCGTTGTATTAATACTTATAATTATTTGTATGAAAATGTTATTGAATGAAATTGTTGTTTTAAGTCAGTAATATGTTTACTTAAAAAAAAAGCTTTTATTATAAACTTTGGCGAGAAGGAGCCAAAGTTATTTTGACGCGGGCAAAGCCGAGCCGTGCAGCTAGTAAGTTATAAGAAACACTGTTGAATGCGATTCACACAGCATCATGTGGTCCCATTGGTAATATTACTAAAAAAAAAATCATTAAATTTATGGTTATTTTTTTATAGATTACAAAATAATATTTGTCTTTTGGAACTATTTTACTAATTATATTAATTTCAGGTATTTATTTAAAAGAAAACAATATTTTTTCAAACATAGAGCGACAGATGTTTTTTTACCTTGATTCGCCCCTGTGCCATTCTAAATGAAGGGAGGGGGCTGAACTAAAATTGCTTTCAAATAAGTAACCAGCTCGCGGACGTATTCTGGTAAGCTTTCTCGTTTTAAGATCGTTATCGATTGGTCGAATATATTTTGAAAATAAGTATAATATGGTCATCACTAATTATATCACATAATTATCTTGTATTATTATTTTTTACCTTGTTTGTTTTATTTTTAAGTGTGCAATAATAGTATTGTCTATCTATATATCTAAATGGAATAAAACAAAGTCGCTTCCCGCTGTCTGTCCCTATGTATGCTTAGATCTTTAAAACTACGCAACGGATTTTGAATGAATGAATGAACACTTTATTGTACCCAAAATAACACCTTATATCTAAATCTTACATAATAACAGTACAATAGGCGGCCTTATCGCTTAAAGCGATTTCTTCCAGGCAACCAGGGATGGAGAAAAAGATATATTATACAAAGAGTTGGTAGAGCACAAACAAAGTAATAGAGAAGTAAAAAAAAAACAAAGAATCCAAACTTAATACATTGCATGCAGTACAAAACTACTTAAATTAAAACTAACCTAACCTTTGATGCGGTTAGTGATTCAAGAGAAAGGTTTATAAACCATTTGACACATAGATTTTCACGCGGATAAAGCCTCTAGGCGTAACTACTTTATTAATAAAGAAAGTAAAAATCAAATAATAAACGATTGAGCTAACTGCAGACTGTTGCAATCTACAGGAAGCTCAAAAAAATTTGCACGCCCTACTAGACTAAGACAGAGTAGGTATATATTTCATAACTAAGACCTCTGTGAGCCATGTGTGCAAATAAATTATCTGTATTCTGTATAGTTATTATTTAAGCGACTCCAAAGCGATCTAACAGCGATCTCCAGAATAGGCCTTCCAATTTACTCCGGCATTTTGTGAGAATGGTCTACAGTAATCCACCCTTGCTTACGTAAACGAAAAGTACGATGTCCATCATACAAATATCGATAATTATTATCGAATATACGACTTCACAATTAATTCATATCATATCGACATAGCTCTAAGAATTAGCAATCTGAAGTGGCATTGGGCCGGCTATATCTCGCGAAGAACCGACGGCCGCTGGGGCAAACGTGTTCTTGAAAGGACACCACTCGGAAAACGTAGTGTAGGACACCCGCCGACCAGGTGGGATGACGACCTGTGAATGTCTGTAGGGTGATGCTGGATGCGGCAAGCTGAAGACAGGGCGCTATGGCGCTCATTGGGGGAGGCCTATGTTAGTCCAGCAGTGGACTAACATAGGCTGATGATAATTATTATCAATAACATACAAAATGCGCAAAGAACCCAAAAAACACGCAGTTGGAGTTTACAATTAAATTTAACATAAATGTAGTACACACACGCACAGGCTTACGCACACATACACAAATATGGATTTGTATAAACAATATGTGTTTGCTTCCCACCAAGGTGAGAGTGTAAAGGGTGTTTCTTTTATACTTACTTATTTTTAATTTATTTATGTCAAAGATTATTTTAATGAATTGTTTAAGAAATACCCGATAAATACATTACAACGGGTATTTATATTTATCAATAAATAGTACAAAATCGCTTCCCGCTGTCTGTCTGGCCCTATGCATGCTTAGATCTTTAAAACTTTGCAACGGATATGATGCGGTTTTTTTTAATAGATAGAGTGATTCAAAAGGACTTTATTTAAAACGTTGACAGCTGAAATCACACGGTATGTGTTTTCTACAAGTGACTAATATGCGTAAATCCACACTAGCGCAGCGGCTGAGAAAATACAGATCTTTGTGACTCAGCACAGCCGTAATATTTTTCGAACGAAACGCATGTGCGGCGCAACACAACCGCCGTGTAGAGCGGCAGCACGAATTTTTTAGGTTAAAAAAAGATCGCATTCGTCGAAAAAAAACCGCAGTCAAAGTGTTAAAGATTTCTACGCGGGCGGCAGCTAGTCTTTAATATGTTAACAAATGAGGAAAGTTTAAAAAGTTGTATGTAAAGCGTTTGTCTACGGTTTTGCTCTATTACTACTATTGCTACTTGACTTTAGTGAATACACTAAAGTAAAGAATACAGTAAATAATGCTGGACGATTCACACAGCATCATCCTGCCCCATGCCTGAGCCCATGCGAAGCAGTTTGTTATGGGTACTAGATAACTGATATACATAATACAATACAAAGCGATCTCTTCCAGACTATTGGCTTTGCTTTTTCATATAATCAGCCTCTATAAATCACTCCTTATCTTACAAATAATTTTTAATGGATATTTAATAAATATTCACGTTGCCAGTACAGCACCAAAGCAACAACCAAGATTCATATTATTATACTATAGCTACGTGTCCATCCAAAGGTAATCGCTCTTAGCGATAACGCCGCCCACTGTGCATCTGTATCTTTGTGCTTTACTGTTTTTTTTCTGTGTTTGGTGTGCAATAAAGCGTATTTGTATTGTATTGTATTGTATTATTTAGAAGCTTTCATACAAGAAACTAGAAAGTATTTACAAAACTATTTCTAAATTTCTAACAATTTTTGCTTTATTTATAATTTATAACTTTCACGTTATTTTCAATATAAAACCTAATCTAGTAGATTGTTTGCAACAATCTGCAGTTAGCTCAATTGTAAATCAACTAGTTCTAATTTGTTGTCGACGGCCGCTGGGGCAAACGTTTTCTTGAGTGGGGATCACGACTCGCTAAACGTAGTGTGGGACGCCCTCCGACCAGGTGGGATGACGACCTGCGAAAGACTGCAGGTAGATGCTGGATGCGGCAAGCTGAAGACAGGGCGGTATGGCGCTCATTGGGGGAGGCCTATGTCCAGCAGTGGACTGCTATATCTGATGATGTTACAAGAAACTAGAAAATCTTTAGAATAAAGCCACAATTAGATCTAATAAGATGATCCCTCGCATCACCCTGTACACGACATGTGACACGCACACAGGCTTACGACGCACACACGCGCGTATTGATACGGCGGATCTATTCGGTGCAACGCCCGGGCTAAAGGCGTGCACTCACTGGTGGGATACGATACAAAGGATATGTTTAACTTGTATTGTTCCAGGGTAGGTTGTTTTAGTATAAGTATTTGTTCTTTTTTTTCTATATATTTATCAAAGTGCCACCGTATATCTATGTATATAAAAGAAAGTCGTGTTTGTTACAACACTTATAACTCGAGAACGGCTGAACCGATTTAGCTGAAAATTGGTGGAGAGGTAGCTTAGAACCAGGAGTCTAACATAGGATATCTTTTTACTTTTTATCATTTTAACCATTTGACTTGACACATAGATTTAACGGGGGCGAAGCCGCGGGGCGCAGCTAGTATTCCTATATAAGAAACAATATAGACGGTGGCCGTCTGTATTGTCCATCCTAAGGTTGCCTGGAAGGGATCGCTCTCAGCGATAATAAATTGATTGAATAATTATTATCTGAATAAATAAATTGAAATTGAATTGATAAGGCCGCCGTATTGTTTATTCCTGTATTGTTTTCCGTTTTGTGTGGTAAATATGATAATAAAGTGTTTTCTATCTATCTATTTAGGTTAGATACAAATATAGAAAAAAAAATTTAGTTGTAATAAGTGATACTCTGTATTCACTTTTATTGTTTTGTATGTACTACGTGTTATCTAGTACTAAAACCGCCAATAATTGGGTAGGTAGGTCAATTCAATACGTGTTAAAAATATGGTGACTAAGTAAGACATTTCACGATAGCTATGTATTTATTTAAATTGCCTTTGTTTTATCTTGATGTACCTATATGTTGTTTGTGAGCTAAATGCAGACTGTCGAGTCTGCATTTAGCTCAACTAAAACAATTGTTATGACTAGTGTTTATATGTTTCTGTTCAATAATTGTTATTTCTTTGACAATGTACCACCACCACCACCACCGTCAGCTCTCGTACGTACCGATCCTATCCATCCTAAGGTTGCCTGGAAGAAATGCTGCTCGCTGTTAGCGATAAGGCCGCCGATTGTGCCACTAGATTTAGTAAGTATTAAGATTTTTTATTATATTATTATTATTATTTTTCATATTGATGGTGCAATAAAGATATAGTATTGTAATGTATAAAATTACCTGGTGAAACTTCTGTTCTTGAATTGTAACTTTCTTTGACAAATAAAATTACCTAGTAAAATCAAAATCGCAAAATATCGTATCAAATAGCTAAGTCGACATTGTGCACCGAGCCTAACCGACATAAATTCTCAATAACACGAAATGGCGGCGCGGGGCGAGGGGGGCAAGCAGGGTCGGACTCGAAATACTTCTCGATTATTATTATTATTACTTTTTAAATCCTACTAATATAATAAACGCGAAAGTTTGAGAGGATGTTTGTTGCTCTTTCACGCAAAAACTACTGAATGGATTTTGATGAAACTTCACAATAATATAGCTTACATATCAGAATAACACATAGATATATTGTATATTAGTACATTCATTCGCCCATTGTACTTGTAGCATGTAATGTATTTTATAATGATCTGTATCTAGCGTACAATAAAGTACTTTTGTATTGTTTTGTATATTATCCAAAATACGAGGGTGAAACCGCGGGGCGCAGCTAGTTAATTATAAAGGACACGTCATTCCGTGACCAGTGTGTAAACCTGTTGAAACGGCCGGAAAATACGTAAATAAATGCGATGGATACCCGTTTAATAGTATTGTTGTGTTCTTATCGCTTAAGTTTAAAACTATAGGATTATTTCAAAATAGGAGGAAATTTTTAATTAACTGCAATTTTTACATTTCAATAAATTAATGTGAGGTAATATCTTATATATTTGACGACCGATGTGGCGCGGTGGGCGAAGGTCCGCCTGCGACGCAGGAGGTTGCGGGTTCGATTCCCGCCTCGGAACAATTGTGTGTACGATCTGCAGATATTTGTTCAGAGTGTTCTGGTCGTTTTCTATGTATAATAAAAAATATCTATCTATGTAATATATTGTATTATGTATATCAGTTATCTAGTACCCATAACACAAGCTCTGCTTACCATGGGGCTAGATAATGCTGTGTGAATTGTCCAGCATTATTTATTTATTTATATAGGTTCTTCTTCATTAGATTAAGATATGGATATTAATTGATTTTCACTTACATGAAATACTATTTGTCCGAATTACATATAGACTTTTCAAAATAAGAATAACAAATAATCATAATGCAACAAAAATATTCTTGCTTTAAATTCTTATATTGAAAACATTCCACACTTAAGTACATTCCTTTGGCTGGCTATTAACCTTACAAAGATATATTAAGGTAAGCTATATGCATAAATGCATACTGCAGTAGAATAACAATACACTAAAGTCATTTAAAACGGGATATTTACCACGATTTGATTTTGAGTTATCCAATATCATGTTATTCCGTGATCATGGCGCATGAAACTGTGCCGAAATATTGGATAACTCAAAAATCAAATCATGGTAAATATCCCGTTTTAAATGACTTTAGTGTTGAGAACCATGATAGTTCAAAAGTTTTAATAACAATATAGTATCTCATATTAATATATATGTTATGATAATGTAATTGGGCTTGATTATTGATTTATTTGTTGTGTGCACCTAATTTAACTATAATTAATTAATTAATATTAACCTTCTGTAATTACGAGTAGTATAATTGGCTTAGGGCCGTTCTAATTATATCAATAAATAAATTACAAATAATCTCGCATATATAAATAAATTAAATGGAAGGAAAATAAATGAATTATCTATCTATCTATCTATCAAACAAATTTTATTATTTGACGCAAAATTCATATTACATAATTGATAAACCCATTGAAGTAATAGTAAAGTTATAAGTAAAAATGTTATATATCGACATAATAGCCAGTGAAATAGACATTATGAGTCAATATTGGCGACCGATGTGGCGCAGGAGATTGCGGGTTTGATTCCCGCCTTGAGACAAATGTTTAAAACATGTAATTCATAGTATATGCTTGCTTTTTTCTACAAAACTATGGAAATTACCCTTAAATTCAACAACCTAACCGTTTTTAAGCGAGAAAACAAAACAAAACTTCAAAATAACAGGGTTCCGCGCAAAACAATAAAATAAAACGTCAAACTGACAGGTGCAGTCTAACAATTGCGAAAATGACAATAAAAGCAAAACGCGCCTGAATACCTCCCTGGCGAAAAGCAGTGAAAGATGAGAGTTGGGTCGAATACGACGATACAGTAATCTTGATACTTTTACAGCTCCTTGTTACGTAACTCAGTGACAAAGGGTTTTTGATATTTTTGTTATGATTTGATACTAGAGCTCCTAGGCAGGGATTTCTTCGAGACTATTATAAGAAATATTTAATGACATTCCTCTCTTAAACATATTTTATGCCACAGTTTATATCGATTTTAAATAAGTGTGACAAATCAACGCAGGATAATCGACGTTGTTTTCATTTTGAGATCGGTACTGATAGGTATACCTGTACCACATATACCTAGCAAGATATTTTGGAACATTTGGTATAGTTATTATGTTTTAATATTTCGTTTTTGTAACGAACGAACGTTGACTTAATAGGTTAGATACGAATTGAGATTTTAACTTTTAATAAAGTATTTCTGCTTCCTGCTTTCGTAGCTGTTTACCAACAAATGTTTAACACTTTGACTGCGGTTTTTTTTGACGACTGCGATCTTTTTTTTAACCTAAAAAATTCGTGCTGCCGCTCTACACAGCGCAGCGGTTGTGTTGCGCCGCACATGCGTTTCGTTCGAAAAATATTACGGCTGTGCTGAGTCACAAAGATCTGTATTTTCTCAGCCGCTGCGCTAGTGTGGATTTACGCATATAAGTCACTTGTAGAAAACTCATACCGTGCTATTTCAGCAGTCAAAGTGTTAAATTTATATCACATTTTTTCACAGGATGACTGAAAAAATGTGATTGGCTCTTCAATGTAATTTTTTGACTTTACGTGCTAATAATTATGACCATTCTCACTGTGATTCAGAATATTTAAAATTATTTCATATTTTTTATCAGTTGATAATCGGACTGACGACAGTTCAAAAATGATGATTTCAAATTGTAATCATCAACCGACTTTTAAGTATGTACCACTGATAACAGTGGTATCAAAAACAGATATAATTATCTGTATTTTAAATACAGAAAATTAAATAGTAATCTGCTGTATTTTGATAAGATGTAGACCGTAAGGTGACTGACACGTCAATGTCCTTAACCTCGTAAATTAGTAGTTAAGGATACGTTTCATTTAAATTATTTTTATTTAAATAAAAATAATGTTGCGCAACTATGTTATGTTTATGTTTGTTTTTTGTTACCAGCTACAGGTATTCGCACATTAGAAACGCATAGCTACTAACCAGCACAATTTTGTGCATTCAAATAAGGGCTTAAAGTCGTAAACTTTAGATACATTTTACAATGACAAAATGGCTTCCCAAAAGCTCCAAACGAGTGGCCCGCGAGCTGTCTGTCATCTGATGCCGTTAATATAATATAGAAGAAAGAAAAAAAAAAATTTATTAGGCACACAACTCACAAACAAGTTCAGTTACATAATACATCAAAAATACATCTTATGGATACGAATTAATACCCATATTTGAATGCATATTTTTCAGGCGATTAGCTTTAATGTGCAATCATAAAATGGCACACGGTTAAACAAAATGCTATTTTGTCGAAGTCTTTTTAAAAAAAAAGATAGAAGAAAATCCACACAGCATCATCTAGCCCCAAGCTAAGCAGAGCTTGTTTATCGGTACTAGATTAGTGATACACTAAATATAATACATTTACCTATAGATATGTTTTATTAATAAGTATAGAAAACATAAATATATTATGGTCATATTAAAAACGTTTCTAATTATTATTATATGGATCGTGTAAATGTTAATAAGAACCTATATAACTATTAATAGCATTAGAATAGATTTAATCTTATGCATTTATAAAAAAGCCATAATTACATGGAATGAAAAGGATGTCTAAAATAATATTAACACTTTGACTGCGATCGTTTTTCGACGACTGCGATCTTTTTTTAACCTAAAAAATTCGTGCTGCCGCTCTACACAGCGGTTGTGTTGCGCCGCACATGCGCTTCGTTCGAAAAATGTTACGACTGTGCTGAGTCACAAAGATCTGTATTTTCTCAGCCGCTGCGCTAGTGTGGATTTACGCATATTAGTCACTTGTAGAAAACACATACCGTGAAATTTCAGCAGTCAAAGTGTTAAAACAAGTTTGGTAGTAAACTTAATAAAAGCAGTAGTAAGCATGCCATAAAATAAATTTAAATAACTAATCTAGTTTTAATAAAAAACATCAAGTTTCAAGACTTCTCGGTCGAACTAAACAACTGCTCACGAAGTTTCAAGGCATAATCAACACAGAAGGTAGTAAGTGCAAAATTGTACATTCTCAATGCGAACCAGTTTCGACTCTAACCGCTAAACTATAGCGCCTAAATCGATTGCTGTTTGTTTAACGTATTAATATACCTAGAATACAGAATTTGGAGATTAGGAAACCGTGTTTTTTTTTGTACATTTTTTGCCTCTTTTTATTTCAGTTTATTGCAAGTTATGTATTGCTGCATTGTGCAGTCGATATATATTATTGTAATATCATTGGTATGCTAGAAGCCTAGACTACTCTAAACAATAATTATAATACAAAGACTGAATAACTTATACAATGAGTATAAGTAAGTAAGGTAAGGTACGAAAACTAAATAAGTATATTATATTATAACCCTAATATTATAAATACGAAAGTTTGTATGTCTAGATGGATGGATGGATCATCATCATCATCAGCCTATATTAGTCCACTGCTGGAAATAGGCCTCCCCTAATGATATACATAATACAATACATTATAGAGATAGATATTTTTTATTATACATAGAAAACGACCAGAGCACCCGGAACAAATATCTGCAGATCGTACACACAATTGTTCCGAGGCGGGAATCGAACCCGCAACCTCCTGCGTCGCAGGCGGACCTTCACCCACCGCGCCACATCAGTCGTCAAGATGGTTAGGGCTTCAAAATAATCTTTATTTTCTTGTAGGAAAGTAACACCATAATCATATTTAGGATCATGGTACATTTATTATCCTATTTTGCCTGGAAGAGATCGCTTCTAAGCGATAAGGCCGCCCATTGTACTTGTCACATGTAATATCTTTCATAATGTTCTGTATCTGGTGTACAATAAAGTATTTTTGTATTGTATTGTATTGTATTATCAGATTTCTGAGTGTATAAGCAAATTAAGCAATCTGTATTTTATACAGACACGACATGAACGAAGCCAAACGCAAGGGCTAGTATTAATTAAAACTTGGCATTGTACATCTACAAGTCAATATTACAAAGTCGCTCAAAGGTCAGCGAACGTGCCTAGGTAATTCCAGTTTTAAACTTTATCTACAAGAATAACCTGCGTTGATAAAGAAAGGGAATGAGACTTTGAAATTAACAGGTCAGAATGAGAGGTGACATCATTCTTCCCATTCTCTAAGTACGTAGATGATTGGTACTATAGGAACCTAATTTACTACCTATGTAGTTAAAATCCTACGATAATATGCGGCATATTGTAGGGGGCGGCAAATTTGCCATAAACATATTTCTTATATTACAGAAAAAAAACAATATTATGTTCTAAATGTTATTAGATCCACACACACATAATTAAATCAACGCGTATAATGTTTCACCAATCACTACTTAAATATTTTATGTATTTATTAAGTATTTGCTTGCATAGTCATAATGGGGCGCGGGAACGAATGTTAGTGACCCAGGGGCGGCTTTAGTGGGTGTGTGGTGTGCTCTCATGGTGACGGTCGAAGGACGAATCGGAAATCGTGGCTCGCTCCGCTCGCCGATATTACTCGTGTTTTGAGCGTTTTGTTATGTTTCGTATCAGTTCTGCAAAAGCAACGGCACCTATTTTTCTACAGTCATTTTCTATCAAGCCAATAACAAATTTCGGCGGCTCGCTCCGCTCGCCGTTATATAATTTGTGTAACGGCATCTCTTTTATATCGCTAAAAGATCTCAAAAATGCTGCAGTTATCTCCGTCATTCCTTAAATTACCATGGCTCGCCCCTTAATCTACCTACCATCAATACAAAGTCAAGTTTTTTGTTATTTCTTTTGTACAGTTATAGGTACTCGTACTTTTGGTTACTTCAACCCCCAGACCCCTCCCCCGTCACTGACCAAGTGTGACCCCCTCCAAATACTTGGGCTGCGACAATTTTTAGAGGTCAGTAGGGGCGGCAAAATTTTAAAAGCCTACTGGCGGCAAATGTGTAAATCCGTCACTGAGTATGGTGATTATGTGACTCGCGACCGGTTTGCGACAGGCGTAAATTAAGCAATCAGTGCTGTCAAACGCCAATTTTGTAGCTGGTGGCAAACTAATACAAAATTGGCGTTTGACAGCACTGATTGCTTAATTTACGCCTGTCGCAAACCGGTCGCGAGTTACATAATCACCCGGCGGGTTTTGTTTCACGTAAAAACTACTGAACATCCGTTTAGTAGATAGTATTAAGCTGAAATTTTGCTTACATAGGCTCCTTTTATGACATAAATCAGTTCCGCGATAGAAATAACCTTAAACACTTTGAGTGCTGAAATCACACGGTATGTGTTTTCTACAAGTGACTAATATGCGTAAATCCACACTAGCGCAGCGGCTGAGAAAATACAGATCTTTGTGACTCAGCACAGCCGTAATATTTTTCGAACGAAACGCATGTGCGGCGCAACACAACCGCTGTGCAGAGCGGCAGCACGAATTTTTTAGGTTTAAAAAAAAGATCGCAGTCGTCGAAAAAAAATCGCAGTCAAAGTGTTAAAACCCGTTTCCATATAAACAACGCGTGCGAAGCCGCGGGGAGAAACTAGTGTAGTATTATGACAATTGCCTTTATAGACGAACATGTGGCATATAAATAAATAACTAACACAATTCGACTCGCCGCAGCGAGAAGGTAGGAGGTAATAGAGATGAGGGAACTCTACGCGGTCATGGTATATGGCCGGAAAAAAGCCGGAGTATTTTATTTATTTTATGTTTCGTTTAACAGTTCTGTCCGTTAGTAGTAACTGTAACGAATACATCCGACAGAGAACCAAAGTTATCGACATAGCTCAAAGGCTTAGCAAGCTGAAGTGGCAGTTGGCCGGCCATATCTCGCGAAGAACCGACGGCCGCTGGGGCAAACGTGTTCTTGAGTGGAGACCACGACTCGGTAAACGTAGTATCGAATATCTGTGTAATCGTAGTATAGGACGCCCTCCGACAAGGTGGGATGACGACCTCCGAAAGACTGCAGGCAGATGCTGGATGCGTCAAGCTGAAGACAGGGCGCTATGGCGCTCATTGGGGGAGGCCTATGTCCAGCAGTGGACTATCATAGGCTGATGATGATGAAGACGTTTCGTTAACTAGCGATCGCGGCTTCGCCCGCGTGGAAATCTACATAATTATGTGTCAAATGGTGTATACACTTCCCTATAAACCCTATTCTGATTATAGTTCAACAAGGTCTATATCGATACCAATTAAAAGCGTCGTTCTTAATTAATAAAAACTATACAATTCGGCTATCTTAAAGAAAGTCGGACAAAAAGCCACCTAATCCAACTCTAGTTGAGACTCCATGATGCCATGCAAATCAAGATGGCGGCTAATCAGTAAATTACCTCAGTATCCTTTGCTGTTTCTACAAGCTTTTATTGAAATCCCTGTTAGTATGTTATCTATATTAAGTAGGTATATCAGCCCCCTGATTATGTAACTGCGACCGGTTTGCGACAGGCGAAAATTAAGCAATCAGTGCTGTCAAAAGCCAATTTTGTACTAACATGACACCAGGTACTACGTCACCCAGCAATCGAGCACTAGGTTTCCCTCTGCCGGACAATCGGTGAACTAAAAATTGCTTGCTAAAATTGCGGTCGCGGTCGCGTCATATAGCCAGCCTAGCTCCGTCCGAAGCGCAGAATCTTCTTGGGGTCGTCACAGGCTTCGCGGAGCGACCTCTAGTAGGTATAATTAGTTATATGTACCTTTTAGTTACTACCTATTAGTTAGTTATATGTAGGTATATTAGATATATGTGTGTAAATAATGCTGGACAATTCACACAGCATTATCTAGCCCCATGGTAAGCAGAGCTTGTGTTATGGGTACTAGATAACTGATATACATAATACAATATATTACATAGATAGATATTTTTTTTATCATACATAGAAAACGACCAGAACACCCGGAACAAATATCTGCAGATCGTACACACAATTGTTCCGAGGCGGGAATCGAACCCGCAACCTCCTGCGTCGCAGGCGGACCTTCGCCCACCGCGCCACATCGGTCGTCGAGGAAAAGAAAAACAAATACAAAATATGCTGTACAATGGGCGGCCTTATCGCTAAGAGCGATCTCTGCCAGGCAACCTTTGGATGAAAAATTAAATATCATGTTTTAAATGACCTTAACGTAAGCACGTGTCTCAATTCCGCAACGTGTATTCAAAAGTTGCAAAAATTAAAATATGACTTGTTAGTAGCTAAAGATATAACTTATTCTACATTTACTTACCTCAAGTGACCAAAAACTAAGTACAAATACAAACCTACTAAAGTAGTAAGTACCCCAGAAACCTATAACTGCGCAGTCGGGTTAGAACATGAATTATTTCTTTGTGTGGCGCTATGACAACCATCGATTCAAATGTACTGAGACTAAGAATTAGAACTGTTACTCTCTCACGCAAAAACGACTGAACGGATCGGGCTGAAACAAACAACGCGTGCAAAGCCGCGGGCAAAAACTAGTCCTTCATAGATAAAATCAACTTTTGACACGGGGGCCAACAGCAATCGGACTGCGCAGTTGGTTTGCAGTTCATTTGAAGTCAGCGTGCAGTTCACGTGAGCTGCACGCCGCCGTCTGCAACCGGACTGCGCAGTTGGTTTGCAGTTCATTTGCAGTCGGCGTGCAGTTCACGTGAACTCTTGCTATTGCAGTCGTGTCAACTGCACGCCGACTGCAAATGAACTGCAATTTGCGGTTGGATTGCAGTTGAAATGCGGTCCGTCTGTCTAGAGCCTAAATGGGTAATTTTGATGGCTTTGTTCATATTTATGTTTTAGTACAAATATTTACATTGTTGTAGTAGGTATAAATAAACTCTTTTATTAATTGATTGATTTAGACATAGTTCTTCTACAGATTTCCGTATTACGGATTTTATCGCGTAGAGAAAATCCGAGCATAGCTACCAAATCTGATCCGTCAACATCGTCATCTTGTTGCTGTGCATAGCTTTACTTAAATATTGACATGTATCGAATCATATTATATTTAGACTTAAATAGGCAAATAACCATGTATTAGACATATAAGAGATAAACATGCTAGTGGTTTCTTTTCACTTCTTCCACTAGTGGACAAAAAATTGAAGTGAACAGTAAAATAATTTTATTTGATAATAATTTATAAATAAAATATTACTTGTTTAAGTGCTTATTTTGTAAGCATAAAGAAATAAATGATTTTTTACTTTACTTTACTTTACATCAACCTATGTTAGTTCACAGCTGGACATAGGCCTCCCTCAATGAGCGCCATAGCGCCCTGTCTTCAGCTTGACGCATCCAGAATCTACCTGCAGTCTTTCGCAGGTCGTCATTGGGGTGAACGTAGTGTAGGACGCCCGAGAGAGGTGGTTCTGGTCGGACAGCGTCCTACACTACGTTTACAGAGTCGTGGTCTCCACTCAAGAACACGTTTGCCCCACCGGTTGTTGGTTCTTCGCAAGATATGGCAGGCCCATTCAGCTTGCTAATTCTCAGAGCTACGTCGATAACCTTGGTTCTCTGTCGGATGTATTCGTTACGAATCCTATCCTTCATAGAAACTCCGAGCATAGCTCTTTCCATAGCTCGTTGAGCGACTTTGAACTGGTGGACCGTCTGATTTGTAAGTCGTCGTATTCACAGTAGAATATAGTCTATAGCTGAGTCACAACACTCCGCGATTGTAACCCAGTTAGATTAAAGCACTTGGTGCGTACTTAAAATTTTCTTGTTTTTCTCCATACTATCGATCTAGATTGATAGCGTTCTATTTTAACTGCGTTTTAAAGAAATAATGTTGGACAATCCACACGGTATCATAGCTAAGCCGAACTTGTGTTATGGGTACTAGTACCAGACGACTTATATACATTGAATAGATAGTGTTCTTGAGTGGTGACCACGACTCGGTAAACGTAGTGTAAGACGCCCTCCGACCAGGTGGGATGACGACCTGCGAAAGACTGCAGGTAGATGCTGGATGCGTCAAGCTGAAGACAGGGCGCTATGGCGCTCATTCGGGGAGGCCTATGTCCAGCTGTGGACTAACATAGGTTGATGATGAAAGGCTACTGAGTATCTCAACTAAAACGCGTGCGTGGCCCACGTGTGTCTCATCTACAATGCCCCTTGCTGAGACACGTATAATTGCTACAAACGCAATAATACCTACACACTGTCACATTAAAGACTGTTATCGATTAGCACTAATAATAGAATGGAGGGTTGTGGCCCACGGTATGAGCTGAGCGATTGGCGATTCACATTAATTAATTTATTAACAAAAGCATCTCTATTCCAACGACCACATCCAATGCAATAGAGTACTTTAAAAAAAAAAATATGAAAATTAAAATTTAACTCACTATAATAATATTATAAGGTTTGATTTTTTTTTGTTTGTGTGTAAGTAATGAATAGGCTCCGAAACTACTGGACCGATTTGAAAATTCTTCCACCTTCGCTATCCTCGTTGAACATAGGCTATATTATATTTTCAAAAAAGTTAGGGATCCTTACTAAAAAAGTTCCCAGTGGGAACTGATTTATGGGATGAAATGGTATTAACGCAATTAATATGGGTCTGTAGTGAACGTTTCCATAGAAACAATACGTGAAAGCCGCGGTCAGAATACACCTGTTTTATTCCGGGCCTGGAACTACATGTATGGAAAATTTCATAATAATAATAATTCTGCCCGATTTAGTAGTTTTTGTGTGAAAAAGTAATAAACATCCATACATACATAGTTTCGCTTTTATGTATACATATAATATAACACATGTCATGTTTATTTATCGAAATAATGTATTTCGTTTATTGCTAAACTACCTATTCAAAAAAAATCAAAACATTAGAAAAGCCACACTTAACCTAAGCAATTAGGCTTGCCGCATCCATCATCTGCCCGCAGGCCTTCGCAGGTCGTCATCCCACCTGGCCGGAGGGCGTCCTACACTACGTATGCCGAGTCGCGGTCTCCACTCAAGAACACGTTTACCCCAACGGGCAGAACCTAGTTTAAAAGAAATAAATCGCCATTTTCAATACTCTACGCGGGTACCTTAAACCGGTACACACCGGATTACTGACCGGGAGTAGATTTAACTGGAATATTGGGAGGGAGGGGGCAGGGGGGCGCCAACAGGATGACCTATTTCTGAAAACGTCTACGGCAGATCATGCAAAAATAACCAGGTAGAGGCTTGTTCTATTCTCTATTAGGCGTTTTGTTTTTAAATTATAATTCCCCATGTCAGTTTATGTTTGTTAAAAATATACTGCAATAAACGCATTTTTATTTTTATACTAGCACAGTAAGGCGTGCAAAGTCACTACCAATATTCAAGAGTATGCTAAAGGAACACTATTTGTCCCTATGTCACTGACCACACCCTTGTTTCCCTTTATAAAATTAAGAGTATATATTTATATAAGTAGGTATATAATTGGTTATATGTATTTATATTTATTTTATTTATTTTTAAGTAGGAACGTAGTTTCATGAAATATTTACTAATTAATATAATGCACACAGATCCCCATGTACAATCCAACGATCCTATCCATCCACGGTTGTCTGGTAGAGATCGCTCTTGTGCGATAAGACCGCCAAATTGTCACATTTTTGTATGTTATTCCGTCTTGTTTGTTTTATTTTGTAAGTGTGCAATAAAAGAATTTTCTATCTATCTAGCGGCCGAGCCCGGGTGGTTATTTGCTTCAGGCAATTTTTTAAATTTTTCAATTTTCTCTCTCCGTAAGAACCATCCTCGTACTTCAAGGAATATTCTAAAAAAATATTATTATTGATGATGATTTATCTATCTATTTAATGCATTATACTAATATTATAAACGCTCGCTATTACTCTTTCACGCAAAAACTACTGAATGGATTTTGATGAAACTTCACAGTAACATAGCTTACATATCAGAATAACACATAGGCTACAATTCATAAAGATATATTGTATAATATCCGTAATATCTATCACCACGCGCGGGTGAAACCGCGGGGCGCATCTAGTTATTCATATAACCTTGTGTACTGTGTATTTAAGATATTATTTATTCATATAACCTTGTGTATCGAATCATAATAATGTCATTCGAACCTATAAAATATTTATTTTCCTTACTTCGAAAATACACTTTAGTTAACGATCGATGTCTTAGGCTCTAGACAGACGGACCGCATTTCAACTGCAATCCAACCGCAAATATGCAGTTCATTTGCAGTCGGCGTGCAGTTGACACGACTGCAATTGCAGTCGGCGCGGCGTGCAGTTCACGTGAACTGCACACCAACTGCGCAGTCCGACTGCAGTTGGTAATTTATTTAGTTTGTCAAAGTGA
Organism: Eupithecia dodoneata; assembly: GCA_947044415.1. Classification (NCBI taxonomy): domain Eukaryota; kingdom Metazoa; phylum Arthropoda; class Insecta; order Lepidoptera; family Geometridae; genus Eupithecia; species Eupithecia dodoneata. Next base: position 4,193,240 of record OX345685.1, read on the forward strand.
AAATCCTGGTACAAGTACCTACAATACATATGTTATAGAACTTTTGAAACTATCATGGTTATTAATACTAAAGTCATTTAAAACGGGATATTTACCATGATTTGGTGGTAGTGGCAACGTTCGTAGCAAAAGACAAAAAATGAGGGTAGATCGGTATGTCTGCCCATAAAAACTCGCAGTGCCTTCAGTTACGAAATCAAATCATGGTAAATATCCCGTTTTAAATGACTTTAGTAATACATATACCCGCAGGAGGTTGCGGGTTCGATTCCCGCCTCGGAACAATTGTGTGTACGATCTGCAGATATTTGTTCCGGGTGTTCTGGTCGTTTTCTATGTATAATAAAAAATATCTATCTATGTAATGTATTGTATTATGTATATCAGTTATCTAGTACCCATAACACAAGCTCTGCTTACCATGGGGCTAGATAATGCTGTGTGAATTGTCCAGCATTATTTATTTATGTACATACATACTTAAAAGGATTAGGACCTAACAATTGTTTAGCATATTTTAAAGACATTCGTACACATATTTTATTTTTATTTTTTATTTTATTTATGAACAAAATCCACAGCTCTTAATTATAAATTAACTTATCTTATAACTATCGCTAACAGCCAATAAACGGATTTACATTATTATTATTAAGACAAATAAGGACGACATCACCAAAAGTGCCATTATAGAGGCCAAGAAGAATAGAATAAATTAATAACAACCTAAAGACATATTATAAGAAAAAGAAAAATTTTAGCTTAAAATTTGGCACTCGTGCAAAACTAAATAGGTATCAGGAAATTACCTATACTATGTAATAGTTCATTTACTCCTACCATTTCACAACATTTAAATAATTTTCAATAAATATGATAGTCATTAAAGTTGTAAGTATCAAGACATCTCGGTCATCGTATAAAAGCGGAAATATCCAGGTTGCGCTTGAAGGACATTGTAGAATATGAAAAAAGTTAAACCAATTTGAAACTTGTTTGTATGTAATCCATGATTTATTTGATAATTTTAAGTAATTAAGCAAATTAAGTAAATCTTACATAACCTAGTTACGAACACTACCGCAGGTCGATTCTGTTATAGTATGAGTGTAACACTCATACTATTTTGCCGCTCATTGGCTTTATTATAATTACATATAAAAAACAAAAGTAAATCCCCCATGAATAAAAATAGAATACTTAAAACAAATAGGCGGAATTCGGGAATTAAAAAAATTAAGTTTCCCGTTTTCCCCCTTAAAGGGGATTTGTCAAGGGGGAGAAGTGGAATAAGCCAATAACCTAATGAGCAGCGTAAACAGTATAAGTAATACTCATACGTGAAACGGACGAATACATCTAATTCGACCTGCTGAAATGTCTCGATGCCGTGAAGTGTTACCAATGGCCCAGCTAGTATCAAGAATATAAATCTTGACCTTGTTCGGAGTAGGTAATATATTTTTATTACCTTTTCAATATTAAAATTCTGTTAAACCAAAGAATCAAGATCATTGGCCTTGCAAAGGTGCTATTAGGATAATTAAACTTCTGCAATGAACATGCGGTTTTCATCCTTATTTATACATATCTCGTTAGATATACATATTATGTACTTCTATACCGTTTTATTTATTTTATAGTTTCAGCGTTTAAGCCTATTGTATTGACCCACAGCAGGGCAAAGTCCTGCTGTGGGTCAAGACAATAAGCTTTTTCTACAGTATACAAAATAAAAAAAAATTAGGAGAAATAAAATATATATAGTTACGTAAAATGTACTTCTTTAAGAGTTTTTTTATTTTTTTTATTTTGAATAAGCCTAAAGAAATTGATTACTGATATCTGAATAAACAATGGACAGAAAAAAACATTTTTAAGAACGTACTTGATTTGCTTCGTCATACTTAATTGGGCCAAGCAAGTACCACGATATAAAATGTATAAAAAGCCTAAAATACTTCGCGTGTTCCAGCATAGAGTGGTCTAAACTAGAACACCTAACATAAAGTATCAAAACGTCGCGGTCGTAGTAAACGGACGGAATCCGAAGTCGCGCGTCGCTTACGAAATGTTAGCTGGAGCTACAAGGAAATGTTGTAGATGCGTTTGAGGAAGTTTTTAAAATAGGCCAGACAGTATTGGTTATTGTCAATAACCAACAACAATAAAAAATATCAAATATACAAATCCTATTAATATACAACTTTTTAAACTTTCGCGATAAATAAATCTTTAGTGTAGGACGGAATATTGATTCACGCTGAAACTACTGAACGGATCAGATTTGAATTTTGCATGGTTGTAGCTAAGTAATTAATCTTTAAACTTTTCCATAAACACAACGCGTGCGAAGACGCGGGCAGAAACTAATGAATGAAAATAAAAAAAAATGCATATTTTACATAGTTTAGCTAAAATAAGGGACAGTCCTTGTCCAGTTGATTTATCTTATATACATACTTTACTAGACATTTTGTTATTATACTGAAAATTGTATTTTATGTGGTTTTGCAATGAAGATTGTTTTTGCAGTCTACTCTTATTTAAAAATTGTATTCCGAGAGAGTAATAAATCTAATCCAACGTGTTCTTCAGTGGAATATAAAATTCAAAATTATATATTTCGGTTATTCTTGTTCACCATAATTCTAAGTACACCACCTACATAATTATATACTATGTTAGTAACCATAAATCTCGATTTTAGTTATTCATAACATTGTCATGTCACATAATATATTTCAGAAATTCAATACCCAATTATAAATACTATTTAACGGGTATTTATCGCGTTTATTTACCTATTTTTCCCGACGCGGACGTTTCAACAGTACTTATAATAGTGTATAAATCGCGTAAATTTAAAAATATTCAATACCTAAACGTTCTCATTACATTATGAAAAACTACACAACTCGCATCTTTCTGTATTTTAAAATTTAAATTAACAACCGTTGAAATTATAAATTAAAATCATGTTTTGGTTTAGCATTTGACACCTTTTGCGGCTAGGGCGTGCTAAGTAAAGCAAGCAAACGAAGCAAACCCGAGGGCACAGGGCTGTCACACACCTTTTTATTTTATCTTCATTGTATTTTGTAGTGTAGTTAACGTTATAAGTTAGTATTTGAAAATATGGTACACAATACAATACAATTACACTTTATTGCGCACCAAATAAAAAACAGATACACGTGTCAGGAAGAAAAAACAAATACAAAATATGTTGTACAATGGGCGGCTTTATCGCTATGAGCGATCTCTGCCAGGCAATCTTTGGATGGACATGAATTGTTAAAACAAGTACAGAGAGTATACGAACGCATGCGGAGATTTGGCACGTTTCTAAAGTCAATGTCTCCGCAAATATGCAAAATAACAACAAGCAAGACTGGTCATCTTTTTACAATCACCATAAAATCAGTATAATAAATTGCGCGCATCGTAATATTATCTGCTTTAGTTTAGTTTCCAATGCTATTGTAGTGGAGAAACACAATTAATTTTGTTTTTTTATGTACACTGTCAAAAGTGCCCGTTATGGTTTCAGCCACAGATATCGAGGTTTGATCAAAGTTAATATTCATAATTATTTTGAATTCTCCCTCTATTGTAGTGCACTATAGTAATATATTTCCATTTAATAATAATTTAAATCAACAATGGTTTTGTTGTTCTTTCGAGGTAACGACCCATCGACGAAACGTACCGTTGAGGTAGAGACATCGAGGTAATGAACATCGAAGTAACGTCATTCGAACTAGAGACCCAGCGGTGTAAATTTGAATTCAATTTCTATGAATATATGTAGATATATTAACACTATAATATTGCTTAGCAAGCTTTTTTATAAAACAAACAAATATGAAAACAAAATAATAAAAAGGTTTTGAAGAAATAAAATTTAAAAGTAATAACAATAATAACGCGCGCGACAGCCCTGCACCGGCGAGTATGCGCCGTCCGATATTTTTTCACTGAAGACGACAAAAACCGTGGAGTCGAAACAATGAACATTTTTTAGTTAATTTTGCTAAATTACATTCTTATGTTTGGAGAGTTTTTATATTGTGGATTTAAATACTGTGACTTAATTATAAATGAATATCCAAAGTTTCATGTAATATATCTAATATTTTCATGGTTTTCAGGAACTTTTTGGTTGTTGTAACTATTTGTCGATTTTGGTCGACAAATAGTTACAACCACGATCGATTTTGCGTTCCTTTTCCACTCTTCAAACAAAACATCTTTATGCAATACCAGTCAATAAAATATAAAGCGGCCGCTCGCCCCACTAGTGACAAAATAAGTTGACTCATTTTGATTTAAATTTGTTCATTTAATTATTAACATCTATTCTTTATGACATCGCAATAAAAAAAAATCTCATTATCAATTAATTAATTATTTCTTATTTGAATTTTGTGTACCTACTAACCATTCTCAATTTTTATTATACTGTGTCACTAACAAAATGGATGTTTTGCCTGAAATAAATACATTTTCAATACGCTAATTCCATTGCCGTTCGTGCAATTAAGTTAAACTAATTTAAAAACAGCACTGCTTTTAATTAGTGCATTACACACGCTAAACTTACACATTTTGTCTTACTTTTAATTAAATAGGTATTAGTGTAATTCTATATTGTGTTTTTTTATTCAATTAAGGCAATATTTATTTTTATTCTATACTTTTTCAAAAAGATATCTCACATTTTTGATCTGAAATAAATATTGACTAGATAAATAAGTACTGTAATTCAATTTTATATAATTCACCGAATAACATAAATACATAGATAGGAAATACTTTTATTGCACACTTAATACCGCCAATTGTAACTTAGTTACATATTAATATTTTTTTTTGCTGGTCAATTCTTGTGTGACCAGCATATCAAGTTATTAATGGTAGTCTGGTAGAGATCGCTCTTGAGCGATAAGACCGCCAAATTGTCACATATCTTGTATTATTATTTTTTACCTTGTTTGTTTTATTTTTAAGTGTGCAATAAAAGTATTGTCTATCTATCTATCTAAAATAAAGCGTTTGTTAGCAAAATTGGAATCAAAAATAATTTACAAAGAAAAACTAGCATCTTTCTAATACTCACATACAAAACATCAAATAAAATAAAATAAATAAATAATGCTGGACAATTCACACAGCATTATCTAGCCCCGTGGTAAGCAGAGCTTGTGTTATGGGTACTAGGCAACTGATATATGTACATAATACAATACAATTAAAAATTATACCTATAATGTATTCGGATATAAATAATTCTATCCCATCGTCTCTATGCCATCGCGTTCGGAACAACAATCGTCTATCTCGCTCGCACCCCCCTCCCCCTGCAGTTCGAAGGGTTCACGTTTGTATGTAGCTGATAATGCTAATTTGTATTGATTACGTATATCTCTATTTTATATGGTAATAAATATTTTGGGAAAAACTTTCGTAATCACTCCTTTATTACAATGCATATACAATAAAATAAAAAATAATAAATAATGCTGGACTATTCACACAGCATTATCTAGCTAGCCCCATGGTAAGCAGAGCTTGTGTTATGGGTACTAGATAACTGATATACATTATACAATACATTACATAGATAGATATTTTTATTATACATAGAAAACGACCAGAACACCCGGAACAAATATCTGCAGATCGTACACACAATTGTTCCGAGGCGGGAATCGAACCCGCAACCTCCTGCGTCGCAGGCGGATCTTCGCCCACCGCGCCACATCGGTCGTCAAAACAAATAAATAAATAAAAAAGTTGACATAAAAAAATTTGATACGGAAATATAGTCCTATTAAATTTACTTTTCTAGTAGTTCGTTCACTGAGTAGAAATTCTGCTCGACAAGCCAACGTTTCAACCTGACTTTGATGCAATGTAGACTGCCATCTAGCAATAATCAAGGTTAGGTTGGCACAAGTAAAGATAAAAATAAGTAAATTAGTTGTTTATTCACAAAAATAATATTTTTGATTGTTGCGATTAAAACCTCTAGGTCAACGGGAAGTAGGTTCTCCCGTTAACCTACAATCATTATATTTGGCAAGAGACAAGGTCTTTAACTATACGGAACCCACGATGCGCGAATCCAACTAGCACTTGACAATTTATTATTTTAACGACCGATGTGGCGCGGTGGGTGTAGGTCCGCCTGCGACGCAGGAGGATTCAATTCCCGCCTCGGAACAATTGTGTGTACCATCTGCAGATATTTGTTACGGGTGTTCTGGTCGTTTTCTATGTATAATAAAAAATATCTATCTAAGTAATGTATTGTATTATGTATATCAGTTATCTAGTACCCATAACACAAGCTCTGCTTACCATGGGGCTAGATAATGCTGTGTGAATTGTCCAGCATTACGTATTATTTTTGATATCCTGTTTGTTTATTATATATCTATATATATAAAAGAAAGTCGTGTTTGTTATAACTCGAGAACGGCTGAACCGATTTAGCTGAAAATTGGTGGAGAGTTAGCTTAGAACCAGGAGTCTAACATAGGATACTTTTTATAATTTAAATCATTTGACACATAGATTTGGACGGGGGCGAAGCCACGGGCTAGTATTATATATATTCCTGTAGCTGTTATTTATTAGTCAAGGTATTTGGCAAGAAACTAGGTCTTATACGGAACCCGGTGCGCGAATCCAACTCGGACTTGGCCGGTTTTATTAATATCCTGTTTGTTTAGGTAGCTGTTATTATTATTAGTCAAGGTATTAGTCAATTGGTTACTAAAACGTTTGCACGCACACATGCTTTACACATACTCGCATTGCACACACACGCATGTTATACATCGTGTTTTTTTTACTTATGCATGTCACAAAAAAACTCATCATCATCATCAGTCTACATTATTCCACTGCTGGACATAGGCCGCCCCCAATGAGCGCCGTAGCGCCCTGTCTTCAGCTTGCCGCATCCAGCATCTACCTGCAGTCCTTCGCAGGTCGTCATCCCACCTGGCCGGAGGGCGTCAGAGACTACTTTCTATATATATAAAGGGTATCCGTTAGCACAAATATATATAGATAGATATTATCTTTAATTTTTATGCTTTAAATCAGTTTCTTTAAAGACCAGAAATAACCTTTAATCGTTTCCATAGAAACAACGCATGCGATTCCGCGGCCAGAAACTAGTCCTACTTAATATTATAAACGCGAAAGTTTGTAAGTATGGATGGATGTTTGTTACTCTTTCACGCAAAAACTACTGAATGGATTTTGATGAAACTTTACAATAATATATGTAGCTTACATATCAGAATAACACATAGGCTACAATTTATAAAGATATACATATTCTATATTAACCAAAATATTATCTATCACCACGCGGGTGAAACCGCGGGACGCAGCTAGTTAACAAATAAAATTGTTTGTTGTGTAGCACGCTGTATGTTATTAGAATATGACTACGATTTAACCTTGAATAGGGTCAGATGGCTAACCTATCTAGTGTTTTTTAACTGCGAGATAATTTTTTGTTTTTCTTTAAGATATATTAGGGTTCCGTAGTTCAAGTAACATCGATAAGAAATAGCCTTAGATTCATCATCATCAGCCTATAGTAGTCCACAGCTGGACTGCTGGACATAGGCCTCCCCTAATGAGCGCCATAGCGCCCTGTCTTGCTTGCCGCATCCAGGCATCTGCCTGCAGTCCTTCGTCCTGCCTTAGATTACCTATTCATAAATAAATAAAAATTAAGAATGCTTGACAATCCACACAGCATCACTAAAGTCCTTTAAAGCGGGATATTTACCATGATTTGATTTATAATGAAACCGGTGGTAGTTGTAACGTTCGTAGCAAAAGACAAAATGAGGGTAGATCGGTATGTCTGCTCATAAAAACGAACTCGCAGTGCCTTCAGTTACTCCGTGATCATGGCGCATGAAACTGTGCCGAAATATTGGATAAATCAAAAATCAAATCATGGTAAATATCCCGTTTTAAATAACTTTAGTGTTGATAACCATGGTAGTTTCAAAAGATTCACGCAGCATCATTTCCATTCGTAACGAATACATCCGACAGAGAACCAAAGACATAGGCTCTAAGAATTAGCAAGCTGAGGTGGCAGTGGGACGGCCATATCTCGCGAAGAACCGATAACCGCTGGGACAAACGTGTTCTTGAGTGGAGACCGCGACTCGATAAACGTAGGAAGCCCTACGACCAGGTGGTATGACGACCTGCGAAAGACTGCAGGTAGATGCTGGATGCGGCAAGCTGAAGACAGGGGGCTATGGCGCTCATTGGGGGAGGCCTATGTGGACAAACAGGCTGATGATGAGATAGAATGAAACTAGTCGCAATTATATCTGAAATTCGCCTAGAAAATCTCTAAAAGTTTTTTCGTAGTTTTTGCTGTCCATTCCCTACAAGTAACGTTCATTGCTACAAGGCATTGTTATCGCGTACACAAGCCTTATCAAATTGAGGTTACTTGGCCTACCTATACATATATATGTACATAGTATATGTACCTACATAGCTGCCTCTCTCTATACATTGTTACGATAACCACTATGGTTTATGTAGCTACGCCCCGCGTTTTTTTTTCTTCATGAAAATGAAGTTTTTTATTTCTTTAGGCTTACAAATAAGCACTTAGACAGGTCATATTTTATACTATTCATTATTACCAAATAACATTAAATATTTTAAAGTTCACTTCAATTTTTTGTCCACCAGTGGAAGAAGTGAGAAGAAACCACTAGTATGTTCATAACTTATGTGTCTAGTACATATGATTTGCTTATCTGTAAGTTTGTAAGTCATCATGTCCAGTCTATCCTAAGGTTGCCTGGAAAATATCGCTCTCAGCCATAAGATCGCCCTTTATAAATAATAAAAAAAGAATAAAAGAATTTATTTAGAGCCACACACAATAATAAACAATTACACTTATTTTATACTTCCTTTGCCTGGAAGATATCGCTCTCAGCGATAAGGTCGCCCTTTATACTTCCTTTATTCTATTTATTTCAGACATAATTTATGGTACAGAAACCATTAAAGTCTCTATATTCGATTATAATTATAAATAAAAATGAATATTAAATTCAACATTAAAATTAAAATTAGTTAGGTTATTATTCTGTATTGTGTGATGTAGTAAAGAGTTTTCTATCTATCTATCTACCGCCCCAAGTACGAAGGTTTTTTTTATCAAATTAGGTAGGTACTATTAAATAGTACCTAATTGAACAAAAAAACCTTCAAAACTTAAATATAGTTTTTGAAAAATTTTGACAAAAACTATTTGAGTTTTGAAGATATAATTTTTAAGTAAATACGACGAGTGAAACCTGGTCGTCGAACATAGCCAGAAGGAGAAATTACCTCCACATTGATATTTATGTTGTTGAGAGCCGAAGTGTTGTAGCTCTGTTCACGAGTTTATTTATTCAGGGGCCTACTCGGAAAACGAAAACCGAAGTTTCTGATTTGTTTACGTGCAAAACTAACTCTTATAATCACTTGTATAAGATTAGGGTTTCCACGAAAGGAATCATAAACGGTCCTACGTTTAACACGGCAAAAAATTTTATAAGCTTTTTTTTTATAAACACAAAGACTATTTAAAATAAAATGAAATGAATTTATTTGTTATAAGACTACATTAAATCATTCATTCATTTAAATCTTTTTATAAACATAGTTTTGTTTTGTTCAGTTCGCGAAAAGAAATACGAATCCTATAGAAGATTTTCTATTAAAGGCAATAGACGCCTTATGTACAGAACTTAGAGTAGAACTTAAGTTGTTGATATATTTTAATGAAAATATACCAAAATTCACTAAAATTTTGGAATATTTCGTCTAAATAAACTATCCAAAACGAGTTGCAACGCTACACCTTATATTTAAGGCGATAGACACCGCAAAGACTTATGAACAGAACTTAATGTAATAAGTTTGTTGATATATTTTAACGAAAATCTACGAAAGTTACAAAAATTTTGGCATATTTCGTCTAAATATCCAAAACGAGTAGCAACGCTACACCTATCAACACAGGGCAAGGCAACCTTTAATATACCCACTCAGACACATCTAATTTTATAGCCACGCACACATATAAAACCAAGTACTCAAAACTCAACTTTACACCAACCACATAGAGCTCACATTAAGTTCTGTATATAAGTCCTTATGGGTCGCGGTCGAAATTAATGGTATAACAGACTGAAGACTTGAATAGTAAGTATTGCGTACAGAACGGACATTTGCCACTGAATGTAATAATTAATTTTGATAATTAGGATTACGACAAAAAAGGTGAATATACAATACAATACATCATTAGTCTATAGCAGTCCGATGCTGGAAATAGGCACAGTACACATACTGAGACATAGGCCTCCCACTTAGCGCCTCAAACAATACAAAAATGCTTTATTGTACACCAGATGCAGATCATTAAAAGACATTACATGTGACAAGTACAATAGGCGGCCTTATCGCTTAAAAAATCTAAAATTCTGATTGGTATGTGCGCTATGCCCTATCAACCAACACTTGAAGTTTCTAAACATTGCTGTAGATATCAAGCTGTAAAATTGTTCAATGCATTACCTTCCGACCTGAAAACTACAGACAATCATAATTTATTTAAATTAAATTTATTATATATTATTTTGTTGAAGGGGTGTTTCTACTCGGTAGACGAATTCTTAAATGCTGACATTGTTGTAGAATAATATTGTGTTTTGACATCATAATAGTCAATGTAATCTAATGCCAATTTATTTTACATTTTTTGTTAGTTTTTTATTATTTTTTTGTTGAATTATTATTTGTTATTATTATTGTATTTTTTTTGTGTAATTTGTATTGTATGACATTGTATATTATATTCAATAAGGTCCGCATGTGCATGTACAAAATTTCAGTTACAATTCTATTATTGTGATTGAATAAAGATTATGAATTATTATGAGTGTTTAGTTTTATAATTAGAGTTGGTTTTGCACGAAAGCAGAAACTTTGATTTTCGTTTTCCGAAAACAGAATAGGATAGTCCTCCCTTTCTCCGTAGAATGTATACCTCTCCAAATGTTAATGTCATCATCATCATCATCAGTGTATAGCAGACCATAGGCCTCCCCCAATGAGCGCCATAGCGCCCTGTCTTCAGCTTGACGCATCCAGCATCTGCCTGCAGTCCTTCGCAGGTCGTCATCCCACCTGGCCGGAGGGCGTCCTACACTACATTTGCCGATCGTGGTCTCCACTCAAGAACACGTTTGCCCCATCAGCCGTCTGTTCTTCGCGAGATATTGCCGGCCCACTGCCACTTCAGCTTGCTAATTCTTATGCTATATCTTAGTTATGTCGATAACTTTGGTTCTCTGTCGGTAAAATGTTAATCTGTGTAGTAAAAAATAGCAAAACTTATTCGAAGTGTCCTATATGTAGCGTAACGACAAAGCGAACCAAATCCGACATTAGCTTCACGATTTGCTACTTTACCTCGCTAATCATTAGATCGAAAATGGTCTATCAACACCTAATTAGTTCTGTAATCTTTATTACCTTGGAATAGAGTTTAGTTTGAGCTATGCGGGGGATAGGAAGTGACGTAACAACCAATTACTAGTTTTTATTTATATTGTGAGATTTGAAATCGTTGATTCCATTGTCAATAGATTTATTTATTAAGGGTAGGGTGGGGGAAGAGCGTCATTTGAGTAAGGGATTACTATCCTACTAATATTATAACGCGAAAGTTTGTGAGGATGTCCGAACGACTAGACAGACCACCCGAGGTCACTCCGCGAAGCCTGTGAAGATCCCAGGAGTATTCTGCGCTTCTGGACGGAGTTAGGCTGGTTAAACTAGCAAACACACTAGCCACAAAGGACCAATCGGAAATAGGAGTACACATACCTCTTCACCATCAGCCTATATGGTTAACCATAACCATATAGGCTGATGGTGAAGAGGTAGGTTGATGCTGCTGCCTGCACACAAGTATGGTAGAACCAAACGCGTCCGTGCGTCGAATCCCAACCCCCGAAAACCGGAACGCATTAATTCCCTTGATTGCGGAATTGAGGGTGTGATCACACTCTCTGTGCGATTCTGGGAAGCTTTGACAATTAGATTGAGAACCATCCTTAATATATTTTTACAACGAAGTACTTACAATACAATACAAAAATTCTTTATTGTACACCATGATCAAATGATTACAAAAATACATTTTATGCGACAAGTACAATGGGCGGCCTTATCGCTTAGAAGCGATCTCTTCCAGGCAAAGCTTGGATGGAAAGAATTATATGAATATTATACGAAGTGTCCAGCTTATTTCATCCAAAACTATAACACGGGACTATGTTAAAACTATGGACAATATGTCTGAATAAAGAAACTTTTTATTTATTTTATTAATAATCTTTCACCTGGAATCTTTATAGAAATCTAAAAAATCTGGAAGTTTCACAATATATTAACTAGCCATAAAAGTAAGCAAGCAGAGTCAGGTGAGGTGAGGAATGCTATAAAATAATTATTTTTATTATAGCATATTATTTTTATTATACTTAAGTTAAAAAAATATAATGACAAGTACTGGTCATTACGAGTAAAAGTACTTAACACATTGACTGCGATTTTTTTTGAAAATGAAAAGTTTTTATTTCTTTAAGCTTACAAATAAGCACTCAGACACTTAGTCACTTTTCGACGACTGCGGTCTTTTTTTTAACCTAAAAAATTCGTGCTGCCGCTCTACACAGCGGTTGTGTTGCGCCGCACATGCGTTTCGTTCGAAAAATATTACGGCTGTGCTGAGTCACACAGATCTGTATTTTCTCAGCCGCTGCGCTAGTGTGGATTTACGCATATTAGTCACTTGTAGAAAACACATAACGTGTGATTTCAGCAATCAAAGTGTTAAGTTAAAAAGAATATAATGACAAGTACTTGTCATTAAAGCTACTAAACTAGCCATTTACCCTTAACACCCCACCCTACCTAAGTAAAAAAAAATTTTTTGGGTAAGGTACACCGGATTAATTGAATTATTTATAATTTCATGCTTTTAATTAACTTACATATTTTTATTATTTAGAATGTGTTTAGATTATTTGTATTAATTCATACACAATGTAAATTCTTTTTGAATAAATAAACTGTAACTGCCCGAAATCCATGCAAAATGCCCTAAAATCTTTGTCATCATCATCACCAGCCTATAGCAGTCCACTGCTGGATATAGGCCTCCCCCAATGAGCGCCTTAGCGCCCTGTCTTTAGCTTGCTGCATCCAGCATCTACCTGCAGTCTTTCGCAGAAAATATTATAATAAAATCTTAGTAACGAGGAGGGATTCCGTACGAAAAATTTCGTTCAACATAGTATATTTAATTTTTGTCCAGTACTTGGCCGGACACAACAATTTTTATTCTCCACAACTCTTACACAAGCTGTGATGAGTTATGTTATACCCTTGGCCTCAATGCATTTATGTTTTAACTGGTTGTGTTAAGCTGCGGACACACCGACCTAACGAACGCCAACTAAACATTTTAGGCTTTAGCTAAGGGCCAGCTCACGCCGTGACTTTGCGCCGAGATGCCACGCTTCGCGCATTTTGATTTAAAATAGAACTTTACTAGATGTAGTATAAATTTATTTTGTATTGTTTATGATTTTTAATATTTCTTATTAATCACCGCCACACCGGCCCAACAAACGTCAATAATGGATTAAATGGTTCGATCCCCGTAATAATGAAATAAATAAAATCATTTTCAGATTACTGTGAGCCATAGTTAGTTATACCAAATACTAGAAATCAAAACTAAATTAAATCACTCTCCCCATGAAACATTTCCACAGGGGAGAGGTGATTCTACCTGATATTGTTTTTAGGATGGTGATGGGGCTGTCGCGTACCCTGCGCATCAGGGTTGCGGTCTTTTTACGGAGGATGGCAGCAAAGCCATCCGTCTCATATTCCGCAAACATTCCCGATGCACTGTAAATGTTACCCCACCACGCTTCGCGCCGCGCGCCGGTAGACGCCAACCGTACGATTGGCGTTCGCTTAGCCGTCCAGACAGTACCAACGAAAGCGAGCGAGACAAATTCGTTGGAGTTTGTTTGACCGGTGTGTACGCAGCATTATTTATCATGTTGAAGTGACGCGGCGTTTGTAGTTGTACCAAAGTCTATATTAGGATTTTGTTTTTAAAAATTATGGCTTTCGTCTATCCCTTTTCGGAACTGTGTTTCCAGAAGTTATACTACGCTACGTATTAATTTGTTGTTAAGCTACCCCTATATTGTTCGAAACAGTCTTACGTTTATATCAATTGTTTCAATAGTAAATACTGACGACCGATGTGGCTCGGTGGGCTATGGTCCGCCTGCGACGCAGGAGGTTGCGGGTTCGATTCCCGCCTCGGAACAATTGTGTGTACGATCTGCAGATATTTGTTCCGGGTGTTCTGGTCGTTTTCTATCTAAAAAATATCTATCTATGTAATGTTATTGTATTATGTATATCAGTTATCTAGTACCTATAACACAAGTTTTGCTTACCATGGGGCTAGATAATGCTGTGTGGATTGCCTAGCATTATTTAAAAAATATATATATATTATAAAATAATTATTTGATTCTGTTAGACAAAAAGTGTAATTTTGACAAACTAAATAAATAGTCGAAATTCAATCCAGCTGTATTTTTTTTGTAATAGGCAGAACAAAATATACATGCATAATTATTAACATAACTATGTTTAATCATCATCATCATCAGCCTATATCAGTCCACTGCTGGACATAGGCCTCCCCCAATGAGCGCCATAGCGCCCTGTCTTCAGCTTGCCGCATCCAGCATCTACCTGCAGTCTTTCGCAGGTCGTCATCCCACCTGGTCGGAGGGCGTCCTACACTATGTTTAATATACAATGATAATTCTTTATTAACAAAGAAAGTTATAATCAAGTAATAGAAACATGAGAACTAAGTATTTACAATTGAAACAATAGAGCTAACTGCAGACTGTTGCAATCAATCTACAGGTAGCTCAACTGAACCATATCAATACCAGTCGGAAGCGTGATTGGTTACGTCAATCATTTGAAGCATTTTCCCTTTCAAGATTTACACGACTCGGTATACGTAGGGTAGGACGCCCTCCGACTAGGTGGGATGACAACCTGCGAAAGACTGCAGGTAGATGCTGGATGCGTCAAGCTGAAGACAGGGCGCTATGGCGCTCATTGGGGGCGGCCTATGTCCAGCACTGGACTAATATAGGCTGGTGATGATGAAGATGAAGCAAAAAAAGATTTGCGTCGGCCTACGCGGCGCGGTGGGCGAAGGTCCGCCTGCGTTGCAACGCAGTTGCGAGTTCGATTCCCGCATAAGGAATGTTTATAAGATTTGCAAATTTTTGTTCCAGGTGTTCTTGGTATTTTCTTTGTATAATATAAAATTTCAATCTATGGTATCATAATAAGTATTAAATATAATCCCACCAAAAACATAAATGTAAAATAGGAGAGCCAAGTTCAATGCAAAAATTATGATTGGCTGTGGGCTTCGCGGCAAAAAGAATTGATATCTGAATGAGTGCCAAGTCAAATCTATGTAGGTTAGATTTGACTTGGCCAGTTTTCATTACATCAGTCATTTTATAAAGTTATTCAACGTTTTAATTCTGATAAAAACTGGCCAAGTCAAATCTAACCTACATAGATTTGACTTGGCACTCATTCAGATATCAATTCTTTTTGCCGCGAAGCCCACAGCCAATCATAATTTTTGCATTGAACTTGGCTCTCCTATTTTACATTTATGTTTTTGGTGGGATATCATTACTTTTTGTAAAGAAAACTAGGCAGGTATTGACTCGGCTTTCCAAATATAATTCTACTTGACAATAGATGGCGACAGTTTGTATCATGGGAAATAAACCTACGTAGGGCTCAGTAATAATAATCAAATGTACTGAAATTTGTTCAACTACACAACTGACCAATATAATTCTTTTTGGATTTTTCTGAATACCGCATCATATTTTAAAAGTTCTCGAACATTTCCATTGCGACTCGGCGATTCCAAATATAATTTTACTTGACAATAGATGGCGATACTTTGTATCATGGGAAATAAACATTTATAGGTACGTAGGGCTCAGTGTTAATATATTTTAATAATCATATGTACTGACATTACTTCAACTTACGTTCCTAAAGACTTTTTAGTCGCCAAAATTTTAATTTTTTAGTTTTTATAGTCATTTTTAAACAAGCCGCCATCTATCGTCAACCATTAACTTATAAAGAAAAACAGGGCCAGGGCCGTATTTAGAATCCAATTATTTTACTGAATGTCCCACGGCTATGTTGAAACATAGCATGTATGGAATGCACCTATGGAATGTTTTATAATAAATATTCTATATTGAAAGTACTTTCCCTCCGTGAGACAACTACTATAATAGTAGTTGTTTAGTAAATTTAATGAAATTGAAGCCCACCTATTAATGCAATTTTAAATTGTGTATGTTCTAGATTTCCATCTCAAGATAATGTAAGACAGCAATGGATCACAAAAATTAATAGACAAGACTGGACTCCGACGAAATATACGAATATTTGTTCTTGCTGATAATACTGATAATCATATTATTCTTCTGATTAAATCAATAGCTGAAAAATATATAGGTATTCGTTTTAAGCATTTTGCAACCATAGAAAATGATAGGGCAACCAACCGACAACAATTAACCAAAACAGTTATTTTTGCTGGAAAATGAATTTTGTGAATAAAATAATTCTTAGTACGTCCCCTACACTAGTGACATCTAGTGTGAGGTAGTAAAAATATGTAGTTACTTCGAAAACAGAATCTATTATTTGCCGGTCCCTAACAACTACACTGTATTCTATTGCGCAATCGGAGACGTTAGTACTATTGCTTATTCTATGCAATGCGGATTCTATTCGAATTTAAACCTTATTTCATTGACATAAGGTCGTCGTCGCTAACATCACTTATTTTTTGACTGTTTTTTATTTTTTGATTTTTTCCTACGCTTACACACAATTACCGAGCTGGATTCCAAATTTCATCCTTCTAGGTCATCTGGAAGTAGGTTAGAATTAGGTACTATATGTATGTCAGTCAGTCAATGTGAATTTTTACGACTTTTCGACCTTCATATCTTTGTAACCGTTTGAGCTAGCTTCATGAAATTTGGGCTTCTACATGTCCTTATGGATATAATTCAACACACGTAGTTTTATGTGTTTACGTTAAAGAGGTTTTGAGTTATAGAAGGGTCAAAAGTGGCACCAAGTGGTTCGTGTAATGATACACTCGGCGCGTTCCTTTGCTTGAACTTGGCTTGGTCACGCTGCCGCGTGCCCTGATAGCCGTTGCAGATCGTACAAGCATTTGTCTCAAGACGGGAACCTTCACCTGCCAGGTTGACCTTCACCTGCCGCGCCACGTAGGTCGTCACATCGGTCATCGGCCGTCAGTGATAACATGATGTAGGTACATACATATATATTAAGTTTTAAAATAAGCAGCACATTAGATAATATAAAAGAGTTGATAAAAGTTTTGTCCGCGACTGTATGCTCTTTAAAGTAATGCCAATATTCGGAGAGGCGTAGGTGGGTGGTAGCGTCAGCAGAAACATGAGGGTTCGAAGATGAGCAAAATCAATAATGCGGCTATTTATATAGGGTATTTAGTATTGGGACCGACATAATTTGGGGGGAAAAGACATTCTTTGGGAAGTTGGGCATTTCACTATGACTTTCATTCAAATTGACTCAATGTCTAAGTGTAACGGTTGATAAGATAACGATTTTTTAAAGTTATTTCGAAAATCACTGGAAATCTCACATATTAATCGTAATATATTTTTGATTGTAATGCCACAAAATAACTTACACTACATACCCTCTTTCTTGCGCAGTCGGGTAAAAGTACAACTCCATAAAAGTGAACTCACACGATGACACGAGGCAATAAGTATAACATTTGCAGTTTATAATTCAGTTTTCAAGTTTTATAATATCCATTCTTAAAAAGCTTAAAATGTATATTTATAAAATTGTACAATAAAATTGAGCTATGACAACAACCCAACATCGTTGTACTAAAATATGTTAAATAAATTTACTGAATATATGTTACATTTTGTGTAATGTTTTCTCGTGTCGAAGTATTTCGTTTAAGTTTAAAGAAGAAATAAATTACTTTAATGACTTTTATTCATAAGAAACCCTTTGATTTTAAATACTTATTCTTGAGCTGTTTTTGCCAACGCTACCACAATGGCTGACTTCGATTTCAGATGGCTCACGGAGCAAAATAATAAAAGAGTACATTCGGATTCAACAGTGAAATACGAAAACTAACGTTACTTGCAAGGCAAGTAAATAATATGTATTTGTTTCATCTGTTTCGTATAAAAAGGACATTTAAGCAGAACGCCCTATTAGCAGAACGTCCTAAAAGCAAAACGGCATATTAGCATTACGGTCTATTATCAACATAACCTAGTAGCAATTGGGACAAATATCAAAACGACATGTACAATTGTACAGTCTTGTACACAAGAAAATTATCATCAGCCTATTTTAGTCCACTGCTAAGCCACTGCTGGACATAGGCTTCCCCTAAGGAATCGGAATTGAACGGCCGGACACACATTTTTTGTATTTGCATGTTGGATTAATTTTATCTTTAAGCTTTGGTTGGTTTGTTTGGTTTTATCTTTAAGAGTTGTGGAAGAAGTCGCTTTAAGCGATAAGGCCGCAAATTAATGTACATTTTTAACAACTGTTTTAGATATAAGTTATATGAGTATAGGATTATCTACCTATTAATCTTTGGTAACTATCGATTCCCAACCTACCAAATCAGAGAGCAGTGCATATTAATCCTATTTGGGGCTATATGACGTTGTAAAATTAAAATAATGTAATTTGATAACTGAATAGTATAAAATTTTACTTGTCTAAGTGCTTATTTTGTAAGCGTACAGAAAAAATAAACATAATTTTATTTTTTCATAAGGCTGATTTTAGTGTCACGCTGACCATCAGCGCTGACGATCAGCGCGGGTCGTTTTAGTCTCACGCTGATCGCTGCGAACAGACGCATAGAAAAATGAGGAGTGCATTATTTATTGTTGCCTTGTACTACCTACGAAAAAAAATGCGAAGAATAAGACTACATGTTCATCCATTAATTGGACAGAGATTAGTCGCGGGAGAATTTGTCAAGTTATACGGCAAGTTGCGGGATGACGAAACAACATTTTTGAATCGTTTCCGACATGATTGTACGCAACCGGGCGCGCAGACGAGCGGCGCGTAGGACGCGCGTACTGTCAGCGCTGACGCTGGTCAGCGCTGAACGGCGTTCGGCGTTATTCTTAAAGCTTTCTATAGCGTCCATACAGATTGCTACGCGCTGAGCTGTCAGCGCTGATGGTCAGCGTGACACAAAAATCAGCCTAAAATTCAAATAATTTAAATTTAATTTTATGAAATTATGTGCAAAGAATAAAATCAAATTAAATGGGAAATAAAGTAACACATTAGATTTGTTCGAGAATGCAATAAATTATTATTTTACAACTTTCCATTAAACAATTATGTGAAAGTATTTTACTGTCCATTAACAATCGTTTGGTTTTTGTTTTTCAAGTATTTGGATTTAGGGTTCCGTCGCGGTTTCAAAAACACGCTGAACTGTTTTCAGTTGTCATTTTTGAGATATTATCCTATCAGCTGGTCGAATATACTATGCGGGCGCAATAGCCCGCCATTTTGTGAACAGGATAAGCATAGGATTTCACGTAGTAGGACATAGCATACGTTTTTAGAACGGCGTAAGCCCAAAAATCAAGTTATTGTGTGTTTACAAGAAAACTACGCAACTCATTAAGAACCTGGCTTAAAGGAAACATTATAATTAAAAGTTACGAATCAAAACATAAGTCAATTCAATAGACCAGGGTTCCTGATATTAAGACTAAATAAATAAATAATGCTGGACAATTCACACAGCATTATCTAGCCCCATGGTAAGCAGAGCTTGTGTTATGGGTACTAGATAACTGATATACATAATACAATACATTACATAGATAGATATTTTTTATTATACATAGAAAACGACCAGAACACTCGGAACAAATATCTGCAGATCGTACACACAATTGTTCCGAGGCGGGAATCGAACCCGCAACCTCCTGCGTCGCAGGCAGACCTTCGCCCATCACGACACATCGGTCATCAAGACTAAATTATATGTGTGGAACATTGCACTTTCAAGATATTTTTATGATGTTTTTCTTCACATATGTATTAGACTAAAGAAATAATGTAGAATTTTATGTCATTAGAGTTTTTTTACTATAGGAGTTCCCGTGAGTACATACATATGTACTGAGATCTAGGCCTAGTTTGACAACCAAAACCGTTACGATGTATGACGTATACCTTAACATTTATTCGTGAGTATATCATTCATATTACGGGTGTTCTGGTTGTTTTCTATGTATAATAAAAAATATCTATCTATGTAATGTATTGTATTATGTATATCAGTTATCTAGTACCCATAACACAAGCTCTGCTTACCATGGGGCTAGATAATGCTGTGTGAATTTGTCCAGCATTATTTATTTATTACATATTTTCGATATTCAGTTGATAACAAACTTTTAGATTTTTTACGTAGGAGTTTATGTGTAGTGCTGAAGACCTCCACATAATACCTATGCATCCAGCAAAACTTACTTAAACCTTGAGCAGAGAGAGAATAATTGAGGCCGACTGTACTGAACCCCATTTAAGCAGTGTTCCCTCGCGCTTGTCCAAAAACTTTATTACAACAATAAAATCGATAGTGAAAGTTAATTAATCTTCATAGTTATTTTTCAAATACATTTTAACATACTCTCGGGTTTTTAAAAAAAAGCTGAGAGTCTGGTCTATGCGACGCGTGTTCCGAGAGCTGGTGAGTATCTGACACAGGACACAGCGCATCAGCATTGCCATACAGCAGCGGGTCAATGCAGCCAGCGCGTCTTGGGGACGCGCGCCGACTGGTATTGATATGGATCAGTTGAGCTATCTGTAGATTGTTTGCAAAAGTCTACATTTAGCTCAATTGTTTGAATTGTTAATACTAGCTTTACTTTTCTTTACTTAATGGTACTTGAGATACATAAAAGTTTGTATCACTAGTTCCATACACGTGGGAATATCCTCATTTTTCTTTAACACTTTAACTGCTGAAATCACACGGTATGTGTTTTTAGTCACTTGTAGAAAACACACACCGCGATATAATACCTATAATATAAGCTCTGCTTAACTTGGTGATGTGTGAAACGTCCAGCTTTTTTTTATAACTTGAAAATTGAAATTTGTTTTTTTGTATAAAAAGTATGTTTACATGCTTGACAGTTGTTAGGACATCCTTTTAACACTTTGACTGCGATTTTTTTTCGACGACTGCGATCTTTTTTTTAACCTAAAAAATTCGTGCTGCCGCTCTACACAGCGGTTGTGTTGCACCGCACATGCGTTTCGTTCGAAAAATATTACGGCTGTGCTGAGTCACAAAGAACTGTATTTTCTCGGCCGCTGCGCTAGTGTGGATTTACGCATATTAGTCACTTGTAGAAAACACATACCGTGTGATTTCAGCAGTCAAAGTGTTAATGGTACTAAGGATACAAAGTTGTGTCACTTGTACCATCAATGGTACTACTGACACAAAGGCGTACTAATTTTCTATTATTATTATAAGATATTATTTCTTTGTGAATAAATATTAAGCTTCATAGTTATTCTTGATACTTGACTTTTTGAAAACCAGTTTTTTAATAACAAAATAATAAAAAAATAAAAAAAAAGGAAGTGCCTTAAGTTTAAGTGGTCACGGCCACCTCTGAACCCCGCAGATTCTCAATTCGTATTCAGAACAAAACTATGAATTATTCTATTTATTTTATTCAAATGTTGGCATCATTAAAAAATATAATCGGGCAGGTTGGCAGCCCTGGGCTGTGGAGCGCCGCGTCACTGGTAAATAATTGCTAAAGTGAAAAACTGTGGAGACGACGGTTTCGAAAATAATATACCTTATCAATTACTTTTCATTGATCAATTTGATCATCGTTTCATTTATTCCATTTTGCCCACGACATCGTTTATGTTGTCTCTACCCAAGTAAACTTTATGTACTCAATCAATGTAACGTAACTACACTACCTTATTCAAAATACAAAACAAGTTTTTTATTTCCTTAAAATACAATACAATACAATATAGCTTTATTGCACCATCAAATACAGAGAAAAATATAAAAATAAAGGATCTTAATACTAACTAAATCTAGTGGCATAATCAGCTTTAAACCTTATGGTGGCACTTCACATGGCTATTTGTATTTGTGTATTTGGCATATTTGGCAAACAATTACCATGCGTGAACAGTTTATTTGACAAAGCGTTCGCCTTATTTGCATATTTGACAAATAAGGCCAATACCAAACACGCGTTACCGTGCGCTTGTCGGTTTCTCGAGGCACATCAATCAGTCAAATAGGCAAATACGCAATAAGCCGTCCACACAATGGCCGTATTGGCACCTTGCGCTCTGCTCAGTCTGCTGTCAAATGTTTGTGTGTTTGTTATTTGTGTGCCATGTGTGGATGGTCGCATTTGCCTCTTTTTGCATGTTCGTCTGAACGTCATATATTTTGCCAAATACAACAAACACCCAATAGCGAACACAAATAGCCATGTGAAGTGCCACCTTTAGAGAACTCTGACGCTTTACAAAAATCAAATAACCTAGTAAAAAGTAAAACCTTGCGAAATATTTTTCGGACTAAATAGTTGCGAGATAACAGACGTACAAATACCACTTTATAATATTAGAATGCGTTGGTGTAGTTATAGTTAGTGATCATTTAAAACAATTATATAAATTTCGAAACATAATGAGCAGTTACCGTTTTTCTTAACAGTTAGTTATCTTTAGCAGACGACCGATGTGGCGCGGTGGGCGAAGGTCCGCCTGCGACGCATGAGGTTGCGGGTTCGATTCCCGCCTCGGAACAAATGTGTGTACGATCTGCAGATATTTGTTTCGGGTGTTCTGGTCGTTTTCTATATATATAATAAAAAAATATCTATCTATGTAATGTATTGTATTATGTATATCAGTTATCTAGTACCCATAACACAAGCTCTGCTTACCATGGGGCTAGATAATGCTGTGTGAATTGTCCAGCATTATTTATTATTAATAGTTGCTAAAATAAAAATAAAATGCACATATATTGTGGACTGCGCTTTTATGAAGCACTGGACGCATATTCATAATGCCATGCGTCTGTAAACGCAGGATGTGTCCCTTCCAATAAAAATGTTTTATTTTTAGTTTTTAATTTACATCTACCTCTTAACTCTCTATGGCTGTAACATGTATTTTGTGAAGCTGAATTAAATAAATTGAATTGAATTGTGCAAAAGATAATTTTAGTTTTTGTCGAACAACTCGCACAGATATGTGACGATTTCTTTAGCTTTAGTGCGCAGTGCACACCGATCATGTACAATTTCCAAGCTGACTCTACAATGTCAATGAAAATACACCTTATATGGGTATTTTTCAGAATTTATAGAGCTTAGATATCTATCAGATTATCTCATAAAATTCTTTGTGTGAGTACCTACCTCAAATTGACAACATTATCATATAGCACTATTATAATGGATTGTGTACTGTTTCAAACAAAAATGTTACAGTCCAGCTATGTAAATTATGTTTATTATTGAATAATAACGAAAATTCAAAACTGTCTTAACACACAAAATTGTTACGGTCAAGCAAGTAAATTATGTTTATAATTAAATAATAAGGAAATGTAAAAACTGTCATAACACTAATACGTGATCCGGATTGTGAAACACAGTATTTAGAACATGATTTCTGTATTTCATTGTAAATGTAAATGTAAATTTGTACGTATTATAATATTATGTACATGCAAATATTTGTTACGGGTGTTCTGAGTGCTTTCTATGTATAATAAAATATATCTATGTATGTCATGCATGTATTGTATTAAGTATATCAGTTATCTAGTACCCATAATAAAAGGTCTGCTTAGCTTGGGGCTAGATAATTCTGTGTGGATTGTCCATCATTATTATTAATATTATTCTATTTATTTATTTTACAATTGCCATAATATAAATATGTAGGTACTGATAATAAGTGGTTATCAGCATGTTGTATAATTTTTTATCCAGCTTTAGTGTTTTTCTGTCTAAATATTGTTGAATATTTAAATCTTTATCAGACAACAATGAATACCTGGTCATCTGGTCAAAGCCATTTGTTTATCCAGACTGCCAGTTTTTTTCCGGGCGAAACAATAGACAAAACGTTATAATAGTTTACTTTAAAACCTTTTTTCACTTTATTACTCGCCTGTACATAGCTGTTATCAGTTATTGGTATGGTATGAACTGTAGATAAGATAGCTAACGGCTGTTAAAGATATTCGTACAATTCGTTGAGTTGCGTTTATTTAGTCTATTTATTAACTAAGAAAGATGTTTATTTATTTATTTAAGAAGATAGGAGTTTACAGTATATACCAAAGCACTCACTATCTTATGGGACTATAAAACATTGTGTCAAACGTCAATTTTGTATTAGTTTGACACCAGCTACAAAGTTAAAATTGGTCACAATTGGCGCGAGTTACATAATCACCATACCGGGCGTCTTATTAATTGCAGTTTTAAAGCATTATTTAACTTAAATATGATAAACTTATATATGACTTCCTTTCATTTATTTATTTTTTATCAGAACTTGAAATTTTTAGTCTCCTACATTAATAATATGCTTAAAACATTTAATATGTATGAATAAGAAAGCCTGTATGGTATATTACACTCCATAAGTAAATTGTCTTATATTACCTACAAAATTATAACTTTGTTATAATTATGTCTAACCCACTTCTCTGTACCGACTACCTACCGTCTATTCACTAAGCTTGTATTATTCAAACAAAAGTATTAAAAAAACAATTGGACACAGGTATTGTTTAGGGATAGCAAAGGCAAAGATTTGTAATCATTACTAATCAAAACGAATAAAATAATTCAAAACTAGTCCAAAATGTTTAGTCCTAAAGTGACTCCACAGCGTTCATGTTTAAAAGTCGTCACATGGCGACGCGGGCCGAGTGTATTGTACGGAGGACGCAACCGGTCTTGATACTTGTTATTATTATTATTACTTTTTAGAATTTTGAAATTATTATTACTAAAAAACTATTTTTTATTTATTGGTAGAACTTTTGAAATTATCGTGGTTATTTATACAAATGTCACACAGAAATGACTTTTGTATATTAGTAGAATTATCGTTTCGTATATTTTACGCGTAAAGCTATACCTAGTCTAGTCAAATATAAACAACGTTGTTATTTGATGATTAGATATTAAAATGGTATTAAGAGGCAATTGGTCGCGTTCTCCAACAAAGGTACAATCAGTCATCGAATTGAAATTTCCCTCAGTTTTAAACGTCTGTCTAAAACAAATAACATATTTTACCACTTAAGCAATTCCCTGTAATTCTATCAACGTAATTAATTATTATTCATAATAATTGAAATTACACGATTACGTGTATCATCATAATATTCATACCTATTAATTTTGAATATCATTCGAAAATGAAAATTTGTAATCAAACTTATACAACGTCAACAATAACAATGGCGAATCATGAATACAAACTAGTAGAATAGTAATTAAATAACGTATTAAAATTCACACATCGTCATTCGTCAATTCAACACAAATTAAGGCTAATTACACAACAAACGTTTTTAACCCAAATATCAAGACTGCCTGAGCGCAGTGTAAAAATCCCATAGAGTCTACAAAATTACTCTTCAAGTAACGCAGCGGATTCTCACGGTTATGTCGACGGTGTAAGAGTCAATTTAGCCTGCGAGTGGAAAAGCAATAGGTATTGGTGTATGGTGCAAGTATAAGCAAAATAATACGTTTTTTTATCGTTTCGAGAACAAAGGATTATAGAAATTAATTATTTAACGAGAACCGAGCGACCTTTGTAAATATATTTTTGCGTGCATTTTACTTAGTGAAATGAGTCTCTGTCTTACGTCTTAACTTATGGTTGTTTAGATGATATCCTCCTATCCTTAGTCAAACTAAACAAACAATGAATGAATGAATGAAAACAATAATGACAAAATATATATTTACCAATAAATTCTGGTGTATGCGTGAGTGCGAGTGAGTGTCTCACTCACACTAGTATTTTCGCCACTCAGTTGTTTTTTGATAAATAAACAAAAGAAAATCACCACGGTCTCCACGGAAGGCCAGCGCTATGGTACGATCTGCTCTACCATAGCACATGCTGAGTGGAGACCGATTTTGTCAGTTCTCTATTATCTAAGTTTAATTATAACAGTATGTAACGTACTATCTGTTCTGACAAAATAAAAATATTTTTACTTTTACAATGAGAGGCGTAAATAGTAAGTGATACACTCACAAATAAATAAATTGTCCACAGGGCACAGGGTCACAAGAACGTCACGCTCGGGTAAGTTACGCTATATCGGATAAGGTTTTTAATTCAATCATGTGGTGATATTAAGGTAATTTCTTTGAGTTGGTAAATTACAGAAAACAACTGTTAACATGTATTCGGATATGTATGGAAAAGAAATGGCCAGGAAAATACTAAACTACCTGCCGGAAAATTACAATATCATAAATAACTGTAAACCGGGATCCGATATTAATGAAATTCTGAACAATTGTAAAGAAACGAACAGCAATGACCCAATTGTACTAGTAATTAGTGATCACCGAAGTCTCCAAGGAAATACAATGAACTTTTTCTCCTACATAGACACACTAGCAAGAGCCAGAGTAAACAGAAGAATTGTAATTACAACCATAGCACACGCACATAAACTTCAAATGAACAATAAAATACATAAGATAAATAGCAAACTATATACATTGGCAAATCAACACAAGAACATAAATATTATAGAAATTAATAATGATGGAAATATACTGAGAAAGGAAATAGTAGCTAAATACATAGCTTTGGCATTCGATGGCCAAACGAAGCTATGTAATTTGATAGTATTAAGCCAAGACGAACACTCATGTCCAAATTTTTTAAACCGCGCACAGCCAATGCAAGTCACATAGAAATGCATCAAAATTATCAAAGTATAAACAAAAAAAGCCAGTGTGATAAAGTTATAAATCTAAGAAATAACATGTTGTACAATGTAGGACATCAAAATGTCCAAGGTATAAAAGGCAAAAATCTCTTGTTAAATCTGTTTCTAGAAGATGAAAAACTTGACATATTTTGTGTAACAGAAACATGGATGAAAGAAGAAGAAGTAGATGGTATTGTTTTTGATAACTTTAAAATTGTTAGCGCTAACTGTAGAAAAGTTAATAAATGTGGAGGTACTGCAATTATAGTAAATAATAACATTAAAGCCAAGCCTAGAATAGACATATGCAAATTAAACATCGAAAAAGATTTTGAAATAAGTTGTATCGAAACAAATAAAATAATTGTCATGGTAGTTTACAGATCTCCTAATGCTAATTTGAATGTTTTTGTGGACAAGCTGGAAGAATGTCTTGAAATAATAACTAAGAAAAGCAAGATTCCCAAAGATATTGTACTATGTGGGGACTTTAATGTCGACTTCTCGGCAACGATAGAACACAACATAAATCAGAAAAATATGCTCATAGATTTACTAGATTGTTATGCACTGGATCGAAAAATTTTTGACGTTACGCGGCTGGCCAAAAATTCTCATACCTGTATTGATAATATTTTTGCAAATATAGATGTTATAGACGCTAAAGTAGTTATGGGCATACAATCAGATCATTTTGCTCAATGTATACATATTAATATTAAAAAAGACCATAATAGTACGAATAAATTCATTAGTAAAAGAAAAATTAATCCTAATTCTATTGAAAATCTTAAAGACAACTTGCACAATGAATATTTAAACTATGAGAATTGTAACTTTGATGATTTCTTTGTATCTTTTTTAAGAGTGGTTAATGGGGCCATGCCTATCAAAACCAGTTGTATAACTGCGAAGAGGTCATTTAATGATTGGGCAACAGTAGGACTTAAAATTTCACAAAACAATATGAAGCATCTTTATTACCGCCTGTCCTTAACAAACGATGAAAATGTAAGATCTTATATCAGATGCTATAGTAAAATCTTTAAAAAATGCTGCCTACAAGCTAAACAAATTGACATTCGCAATAAAATATTTAACGCAAAAAACCCCATAAAAGCTACTTGGAACATTATTAAAACCGAAACAGGGAAAAATGTATCATACAATAATGACATAGAATCTGTTAAAGGCTGTAATAATAATATTTTGACATCTCCTTCTGACATTGCGAATCATTTCAATGACTTCTTCGCGCAAATTGCAACGACTTTGACTAGAGATCTCAAAGATTCAATAAATGAATCCATGAAATTTGTTCATAAATTTACAGTGCAAAACGAAAGTCAGTTTGTGCTAAGTGAAATTACTCCATTTAAAATAATTAAAATAATTAACCAGTTAAAATCCAAAAACTCTTGTGACCTCTGGGACTTATCTTCTTCTCTGTTAAAACTCATAAAGAATGAAATAGCTACACCTTTAACAAACGTTATAAACCAGTGTATAAACCAAGGTTATTTTCCTGACGTGCTTAAAATAGCTAAAGTAATTCCACTTTTTAAGAAGGGCTCTCGTAGTGATACTAATAACTATAGGCCCATATCTCTCTTACCTGTATTTAGTAAAATTTTCGAGAAATACATAACCAATGAGCTGTACTTATTTATAGAAAAACATAACGTATTGAATAGTAGACAGTTTGGGTTTCAGCGAAAAAAGAGCACCAATCATGCAATAGCCTCCTTAATTGAGGGTATTTTACTCGATTTGGACAAGTCCAAAAGTACATACGGTTTGTTTTGCGATCTCTCGAAAGCTTTTGACTGTGTCTGTCATAAGATTCTTTTAAGAAAGCTGGAGCATTATGGTGTTCGAGGGAAAGAACTGTCGATATTAGCATCTTATCTGTCTAATAGGAAACAAATTTTGGAATTAAATGGTTTTAAATCAGAATGTAACAGCATAACGCTAGGAGTTCCACAGGGATCTATCCTAGGTCCTCTTTTATTCATATTATATATTAATGACATAGTAGTTTGCCTTGAGAAAGAAAGTGACATGGTCCTCTTTGCGGACGACACGACTGTAATTGTAAGTGATAAGAATAAGGAAAATGTGTGTGTAAAACTAGATAATCTAATAAGTAATATCAAAGAATGGTTTAGTGCTAATAATCTCCTACTGAATGTAGATAAGACAAATATTGTAAAATTCTTTCTAGGCAGTGATAAATCTGATGACATTGTTAAAAATATTATTGATAAGCACTTTTTGAATACCCTTGACATTATAAAATTTTTAGGTATAAATATTGACTCAAAATTAACGTGGACTAAACATATTGACGCCCTAGTTGGCAGACTTAAATCAGCGGTTTTCGCTATCAAAACTATTCGACAACTTAGTGATATTAAGGCTTCAAAAACTGTTTATCATGCGTATTTCCATTCCGTCATGATCTATGGTATAATAGCATGGGGAAATGCCTCCCAATCAAAAAGAGTTTTCATCTTGCAAAAACGGGCAATACGCGCGATTCTGCAAATGAAAAACACAGAATCGTGTAAGGAAAAATTTAGAGAATTAGGAATTATGACAATGACTAGCGAATATATTTATCAAAATTTAATGTATGTAAAACTAAACATTGATAAATTCAATTCAAATGGAGACACACATGGCTATAACACCAGAACTAGAAATGCCATTACTTTACCTACTCATAGACTTGCAAAAGTGGGTAAAAGCTTTTTATGTGTAGGCGTTAAACTATATAACAAACTAGATCATGACATTCGAAATTCAGATAATATAAATAATTATAGTATTGCAATTAAAAAAATGTTAATTGAGAAATCATATTATACACTTGACGAAGCTATTGCTGATGATCTCACTGTTATACCTACCTAATCATTGTATGTACTCTGCCTGTACCAATTTTACTGATTTTAACTTACATCGTACGTTTTACTCTGTAACATAAAATATGTATAAAATTTGACATTTCCAAGTGTACTAATGTATCTTTATGGAATAAATAAATACAATACAATACAATACCGTAACTTACAGTTTTCTGTTTTATCTTTTTATCGCTCCCGCTACAGCTTATGCCATAAACATCATCTCAACAGTAATTTCATCCATGAAATAGTTGGCGCTACCAAATAGGGATTAGAGTGAGACAACAAGAGAAACACATCGAGTGCGAGCGAGACGACCGATCGGTTGTTCGTAGAAGCACGCTCTCGATTTTTGAGGTTTCCTACGTTTAGGGTTCCGTAAAGGGTTAGATGATTAGCATTTTTCAGTTTTCAATGAAAAAAGGCCAATAATGGATTACAATTTGGAGCTATGACGTAACGGCTTGGTGCCAAAATTGGGTCTGATGGTCATAGGCACTTGTAGGTTCAGATCCCAAAGTAGAAATTAAATAATCAATATTTTTTTGTTTAATTATAAGGTAATTATAAGTATTGATACAACGGGTATTTATCGCGTTTATTTACCTATTTTCCCGACGTTTCAACAGGTTTACACTCTGTCGTGGTCACGGGATGACTGGAGTACTGGAGTTACCGCCTCAGCGAAGCGGGGGCTAGTTTATTTGAAACTACCCTCATTTCATTTTCAATAGTAGGAATGTCCATCTGCACACAATAGGTAAATAAACGCGATAAATTACCGCTGTATCAATACTTATAATTATGTGTTCAGATCGCGAAGTTTAAAAATATTAATTATAAGGTTATTTATAAGTGGTCACATCCTGACTCATACCGTGAGCATGATAGTGTGTAAACCTGTTGAAACGTCGGGAAAAATATGTATATAAACGCGATAAATACCTGTTCAATTAGTATTATTTTAATTCTATTGCACTTTATACGTACGTATTAAGTCGTAAATAACTAAGAATTTAATGATATTAGAAAAATTTTTTTTGCCCATTCAACTCGAAAAATCAAAACAACTAACAGACTAGAGTTTTGTTTTGACTTCTTTATTCAAAAATAATCAAACAATTTATTTTAAGATACCTACATATTTGTTTGGCTTTTCTATACTATCCTTTAAATACTTTTATATGAGTAAATAAGTATCGTAATAAATATGTACAGAACCCATTGAAGTTTCTCACGCTCGCGCATCCTTGTTTGTCCCTTAGCTGTTTTTTTGATAAGATCAAGATAGTAGTTTTTAATGCTTGTTGAGTTTTTATTATTTATTTCACTTACTTTACGGCATTTTCAAAATTATAGCGCGCATGTTGAAAGGTTAATAGTTTAACCCCTTTTAAGATGAACATGGACGTAAGAATCGACCTCCAAAACTCAGGCTGTGGATGTAGTAAGAGCAGAGTAAGAGAACCAGATGAAAGGCATTTCAAGACTTAATACAAATATCATTAATTAACACTTCCATTGCCCATGACGCATAATTATACATTATCTCCTCATTCCGTTGGAGTCGGTAAAACGTTAATACTTCTATTGCCCGTGACATACATCCAGACGACGCGACGTTCCTTCCGCTAGAAGAGCCCCGTAGGGCGCCCGCCGCCGCCTATTAGAGCACCGCAGAGGCTGGGCAGTGTAGTATTAAGCTTTAGAAGGGAGATATATATACTCATTAATAGTTTTGTTTAACCAATTATTCTGCTGAACTGTCTTCAAAGGGTTTTCGGTGGTTTCGGACAGATTCAGACCTTTGGATTTGGAATTTCGGACCGTCCGCCATTTTGTAACACCTTATATTATGTTAGATAAGTACGTATATATATAATCGATTTGAAAATCGAATGAATTGTGTTGTATACTAGCAACATTATAATATTATCCTTGCCAATAAAGAATTTGAATCTTGAAATTAAAAAAATCGGCATTTTTACATGTTACGAAGTTAAAGCCTATATTTGATACACAGTTTTGTACTGGGCGGCAGCGGTGTTGTCCTGATCTGCACCTTTATGGGTTAATACCTTATATATGTATATATATATATTATTATTTTTAGCTATTATTGTCCCACTGCTGGGCAAAGGCCTCCCTTTTCTCCTTCCACTCCTCGCGATCCAACGCTGCAACAGGCCATGATGGAAGATGTGCCACCTTGTAACCTTAATGGGTTAATGATTACCTGCTGCAATACAATCCTTGTGTGTTGTTCGTGCCAGCTTTCTGTAAGAGACCTGTAATGTTGACTCACCTCCCCATGTTGGTTTCTACCATCCGGCGTGTTCTCAGGCAGGAAGTATAACCGCAGGCTCACCAGGGTCTGCTCGGAGACTCTGTCCTTCCATAGGAGTTGGAGTTCACCTGCAAAGAGGTTGTATTTATGAGGACTTACGTGATGACTCATAAAGAAGAGTTATTTCTTGCCATTTTCCCATTGTGATGTGAGTTTTACCAGCTATCAGTCAGATAAAACACATGATGAGTCGATGTCACTCGATGAAAATGATAATGTCAAATACAGTCAAAAGTATGTATAATGTCAATTACAGTCAAAAGTATGTATAATGTCAATTACAGTCAAAAGTATGTATAATGTCAATTACAGTCAAAAGTATGTATAATGTCAATTACAGTCAAAAGTATGTATAATGTCAATTACAGTCAAAAGTATGTATAATGTCAATTACAGTCAAAAGTATGTTCCTTATTTAATCTGTCCCTCCGTATTGTACAATCAGCCGGTTTGTAAAATGGCTAGGTCGATTGCAAATCGATAAACTATTTGTTAGAGAATATTATACTTTCTCTAAGAGAATACCTTATTAATTTCATTCGACGAGATGGCTAACTGACGTTTAACCATATAGTTGAACGTCGATAGGGCAACAACGGGTAAATGTATAGGCAATTGTAATTTAATTGCGCCATTTAAAAACAGCCTAGTCATTCTCTAACGGGCTGATTCTACAATCCGAAAATAAGGAACATATTTTTGGTAGATTTACTGACTTTTCATCGACTTACATCGACTCATGAGTCGACTTTAGCTGGTAAAATCAACTCACATCACAATGGGAAAATGGCAAGAAAAACTCTTCTGTACGAGTCATACGGATAAGATCGACTTAAGCGTGTGTTGAATGTGTCAGACTTATTCAATATGCGTCAGATAGGTATATCTGACATCATCAGGAGTCTCCTGAACTGTAATCGACTCATGGCGTGTAACATCGACTCACTAGATCGAAGAAGAAACAAGAATCATAGTCATCGATGACGAAGAAGAAACCGATGGCTATGATGCGTTTCTTTAAGGCCTCATAGCCTTAATGTTCTGCAGGTTATGGAAGCCTCGTGAAACATTGTCTCATTTCATGTAAAGTTGACTCACAAGACGTGTAACATCGACTAACTCGTGTGTAATATTGACACATGAATTGTAACATCGACTCATGCATGGCGTGTAAACTCAACTCATCGATAGAAGTTACCTCGAAATCCTGTCAGATCCTCACGAAGAAGAAGTCACCCATGGCTTTGATGCTTTTCTTTGAGGCCTCACAACCTTAATGCTATGGAAACCTCCTATGACTGACTCGCGTGTAACATTGTCTCATTGAATGTCAAGTTGAATCAAAAGTGTGTAACATCGCCTAACACCAGTCTAACAAAAGTGTGTAACATCGCCTAACTCCAATCTAATATTGACTCATGAACTGTAACATCGACTAATGGTGTGTAAACTCGACTCACCGATGGAAACCAGCTCGGAATCCTGCCAGATCCTGACAAAGAAGAAGTCACCGATGGCTATGATGCGTTCCTTGGGCCCTGAGAGCCTCAGTGCCTTGTAGAAGGTGTATTGGCCATGGTGACCGCATGGCTGACCCACCAACTGTAGAAGAACATGGCGGCATTATTGATTTGAAAAGAAGACTACAATCAATACATAGTATAAAACAAAGTCGCTTCCCGCTGTCTGTCTGTCCCTATGTATGCTTAGATCTTTAAAACTACGCAAAGGATTTGATGCGGTTTTTTTTAATAGAGTAATTAAAGAGGAATGTTTATAAACCATTTGACACATAGGCGGGCGAAACAACGAAGCGCAGCTAGTTAAATAATATAAACAAATTAGAGCTAACTAATTTACAATTAATAAATAATAATAATAAATAATGCTGGACAATTCACACAGCATTATCTAGCCCCATGGTAAGCAGAGCTTGTGTTATGGGTACTAGATAACTGATATACATAATACAATAAATTACATAGATATATATTTTTTATTATACATAGAAAACGACCAGAACACCCGGAACAAATATCTGCAGATCGTGCACACAATTGTTCCGAGGCGGGAATCGAACCCGCAACCTCCTGCAGGCGGACCTTCGTCCACCGCGCCACATCGGTCGTCAAAAACAGTCTGCAGTGAGCCCAATTGAAACAATTGGGCTCACTGCAGACTGTTGCAAACAATCTACAGGTAGGTCGGTGATCTACATTTATGCCAATGGCAGTCACAGCAGAGGGATATTCAAGAATTCTTTGGATTTTGCAACCAAAAACCATCCTATGTGTGAGTTGAAAAGTGTATAACTTGAAAGCTTTGACACACACAAGTGCACGTATCATCATCAGCCTATGTTAGTCCGCCAATGAGCGCAATAGCGCCCTGTCTTCAGCTTGACGCATCTACCTGCAGTCTTTCGCAGGTCGTCATCCCACCTGGTCGGAGGGCGTCCTACACTACGTTTACCGAGTCGTGGTCTCCACTCACGAACACAATTGCCCAGCGGCCGTTGATTCTTCGCGAGATATGGCCGGCCCACTGCCAGCTTTGCCTTCCAGAAATCGAACTAAGTTTTCTTAGCAGTGAAGTTTTAGAAAACAGCTTTTAATTCAAAATCTCATGAATTTCGTTATAGCCGAATGCACGAGTTAGCAACAATCAACTCCGGATGTGGCCGATTTCTAATGTACCGTCAGCAGAAACAGTGTTTCTATATTATGCACCAAATAGTCTGTATTTTTACCCCTTTTTTAAATCAATTTTTATTTTATAAACAACCTACGTCACTCCCTACCAACACATACAAAACAAGCTGTTTCCTGCGGTTTCACCAGCGTTAAATTCAAATTTCACAATTCTAAATTTTAAGTTCACCGCTGATAGTGTAGCTTCCCAACGGTGAAATAATTTTTGAAATCGGTCCAGTAGTTTCGGAGCGTATTCCATACCAACAAACATATAACCAAACCTTATAATATTAGTATAGCCTAGCTGCGCCCCGCGATTTCGCCCGCGTAGAAATATATGTGTCAAATAGTTTTTCCTCTTGAATTACTCTATCTATTAAATAAACCGCATCAAAATCCGTTGCGTAGTTTTAAAGATCGAAGCATGCATAGGGACAGACAGACAGCGGGAAGCTACTTTATTTTATACTATGCAGTGATATGATAATAATGGATGTTGTTAACCTTTAATAAATAAATTAACTTTTTCTGCCAACCTTACCATCAAACCCGACCTCTAAATCAATAAGTATAAAATTGAAACAGCCCTTGTCTGAGCGAGATAGCATGTGTTCATATTGCTGTCTTTGTCATTCTTATCTAGGACAGATAAGCGTGGATATTGGTCCCTTGTCTCTAACAGACAAAGTATTTAGAATGTACTTACGTAGGTACCTACCTAGACCTACCTCAATAGTAAAATAATAAATAATAATAAGCAAAACAGCATCATCTAGCCCCAAGGTAAGCAGAGGTTGTGTTATGGGTACTAGATGACTGATATACATAATACAATACATTACATAGATATTATTTTTATTATACATAGAAAACGACCAGAACACCCGGAACAAATATCTGCAAATCGTACAAACATTTGTCCCGAGACGGGAATCGAACCCGCAACCTCCTATGACTCAAACCAAATGAAAGGAGGTTGAATCTTTGAACTAGTTTAAGGCTCAAAATGTCTAGCGACTATGAACTCTATGGAGTTCCAAATTCAAATTCGAAATATTCGAATTCACACGCGACGATGACGACAAAACAGAAAAAATGGCTCTAGTCATAATGCCAACGAATGACGATGCGCTAATAGGGGTGGGGTAAAAGAAAAAGTGATCGATGTTTTGTTTTATATCAAAGTCAAAGTCAATAGCATTTATTTCTTTAGGCTTACAAAATAAGCACTTAGACAAGTAAAATTTATATTATTCATTATTATCAAATAAAAATATTTTAATTTTAATGTTCTCTTAAATTTTTTGTCCACAAGTGGAAAAGAAGTGAAAAAGAAACCACTGGTATGTTCATATAGCTTATGTGTCTAATATATGTATTTGATTTGCTTATCAAGTTGATTGCAAAAACAAAACAAAAAAAATACAATACTTTACTTTTGACTAAAATATAAAGTAAAAATTTATTAAGTATCATTTTAAGATTTAAAACTAAAAATAACATCAAGTCATCAACTTTATCAATATTCACAAAGTTTGATGAATATTGATAAAGTTAAAGATATTTGAACAGAAATTATAGATGAGTATGGTTCAGTAAATACCCACTATTCGCTTTAACTGTACATTAAATTACATCGTGGGAAAACGGCATCAGGAATTATTAATGTAAATAAATAATTTTAATGGCGGCAACTAGAGACGTTCTCGCTTAAATTTTATCTCTATAGTCAGGTTGCATTATAATTAGGCAGGTGTACGTTATCTTACGTTACGTATTATTTGCATCTAAATGTTGCATTTTATATTTGATATTCGAAATCATCATTTCATCATAGAAATCGATAAATAATGGTCTATCTACAGAATTAACATCTACACACGCGCGTAAAGATAACAGGCGATTATTGATAAAATTATTATTTAATAAGACTTAGGTAACCCTACGTGGGATGACGACCTGCGAAAGACTGCAGGTAGATGCTGGATGCGTCAAGCTGAAGACAGGGCGCTGCTGTGGCGCTCATTGCGGGAGGCCTATGTCCGGCAGTGGACTAACATAAGCTGATGAGGTAACCCATAAGGTACACGACCTTCTATTTATTTCTAGTAATTATGCCACATTTCACATACACTAAGCGATCGACAACCTCAACGCCTTGCAAATGTTAATATTAATAAATATATTTTATTTGTCTAAAAATAGGCTTACAGAGTACATGAATTATTTTAAGGGGTATGTAGTATTATTCTTACATATTAATTTGGAACATAAACATTTAGGGGACGAATAGATTGACTCCTTGCTCTATGTTTTCCCTTGTTATGGATACAAGGGCTCAATCTTGGTGAGATATCGCACAAGATCGCACGGAGGGGAAAGATTCGACGAAGACCTTAGGCCTTTGACCAGCGGTAGGATGGAAAAGGCTGAGACAAAATGCCACATCGTCAGAGATCGTAAAATAACTGACAAGTGAGAAACAAAGTTATGCTAAAGAAAATTTGCTTTTTAATTATTCTTATTAGTGCGCGTAGCGTAGGGAAATGATTAACCCATATTCGTTAAATTACTTGTAGATATCTCATTGGTATAAAATCTGCTTACTGTTGGTATAACGCTACATGAAATTTCCAGTATAATTTATTTACCGTGACTAATAAATGAATTCGTAATTAAATTGTTTAGTTAACAAATAATATCTTATTTGTTACTAAATAATATTTTATTTGTTAATTGAACGGTATTCGCTACGTTACGAATCACCGCTGTCATTAAATTTTAGTTAATTTATTCAATTAACAAATAAAATATTATTTGTTAATTGAACAATTTAATTACGTATATTCGATGACGTATCTTAATAGGTAGGTATTGAGATCAACTAATTAAGCCCACCTGCCATTGTTATTCAATTCAAATTCATAGCATGATCTGATCAGGGCACACTTATTAACATAATCCAGAATTACAATGATATATGTACCTAATTTTATCAGAAGTGCCACGGAAATATACTGATTAAACATACCTTGGTACGTATATTCAGTATACGTGGCCATAACATATGGGTAGTATGCATATCGTATACCTGCATGGTAATAAAAAAATAAAAGTCTATACAAAGAGAAGACTTCAGAATCAATAACTTTTTTTCTATAACCAAAGAAATTTCAATAAGATAGGTTAGTTTAGGTAAACTAAACAACGTAAAATTTTAATCTAATAGTTATTTATTATTGTGTGTATTTATTTAATCTTGTAGTGAAATTCAAAAAACTGTTTGGATTCTGACAAATGGTTATGACTTTCCGAAAAGTGTCGATGTCGATGAAAAAAAAAACATTACCCCAACACTAGCATCTGCTAATATGGCGTACAAATGGCGTACAAGAACTCTACAGAGAATACCTACCTCTAATAATAATAATAACTATTTCGTTTTATTCGATTTATTACAAAATTACGTACGTATTCGTTATTGGTACCTGTAGCATGGTAACAATAGGTACGTAAAAGCACCTTTACGTACCTAAACCGATCTGTTACCTAGCCTACCTACCAAGCGAACATAGGTACAGGTACCTAACCTACCTTACCTATTTATGTAACAATGATACCTGTAGACAAGTGTAAGTACAGGCAATAAGTTAAACATAGTAAAATTACCATAAAATAAGGCAAATAGGATCTGCCTTATATTTTACCAGGTGCATTTCATATTCGTTTCAGTCAGTACCTATGTATGTAGTTACCTAATTGAATATCGAACTTCATAGCAGAGCACTTTTCCGGTCATTTGATTATAGAACAGAACAATAGGCGGGAGTGACGTCACTTTGTTTATAATAATAACTCAAACCGGAAAATAGGTTAGGAAGTAAAGAGGTAAGTATACAATGAACATTTTTATTGATTGAAAACAATATTTAATGTAATTTGGTAGATAGCTATTTTCGTGCTATAAGAACTCTACGTACCTACATAAATATCTAGGTATGATGAGAAGAAAATACAGGTACAAATTACAATACCTTGTAGGTTGGTTTTTCCATGTCGATACAATCCAAAACAAAGCGTCGAAAATCCAAAATAATGAATATCACAAATCACAACACAACACTGTACATTATTATAACACGATCTATTTATACAACAATGGCAATATGCATTCTTATTTTAACTTTCAGCTTAGACATTGCACTAAAATAAACTGTTCTTGCTAAAAATAGACGCGATTTCCCCAAAGCACTTTTTGACGGTAATAATAAAACCGGATTACGAATTACCAACCGATTAGAAAGATAAACATTCAATCACTTTTTATTATTAGCGAGCGCGTTCACTTTATCGAATCATCGCAAAAAACGCGATTTATTTACTTAATATTTTATTTATTATCAAAATAAGTAGGTGAGCAATATGGCGTTTGTTTTATTTTTAAAGTCAAAATTCGCGCGCGGTTTTATACGCGACATTGACAGGGACCAACCATTTCGGTTGGCGGCTGGTCGCCGTGTGCTCTGTTTCCTACCCGCTCACACGCTGCGCTAGGGTTGGCACTTGGCCCTGAATGAGGGTGCTATTTTTTTTAAATTAAAAATATTTAGTTTATAGAAACGTACAGTGGTGATTCCGTTGGCACTTAAACACCATCGAACTAGCTTTAGAATGTTGACATATTTTTTTTACAATCGTAAATGTTGTCGGAAAATAAAATGCACACATTCATGATATTAAAAAAAATATGCATCTTAAATCTAATCGTAAAATGGTATGTCGGTTGATCCGATTAGCAAGACTGAGCGTAGGTACTAAGAGTTCGTTTTAATACGATTTTTATCTGTGCTCATATTAATGCTACCATATTGCTTTAATACGTAGGTAGCTTAATACTTAGATAAGTAGTAAATAATCTCTCAATGAGGTACCTAAACTTATCAAGTAGGTTTCTACCTAACCTAACCTACCTTACCAACACAACCAGTTAATTTTGCTGTGTAATTGACAAATCTACCTATTTATTCAAATTAACATATAAATCAACATCAAATATGTTGTGTACAAAAATGTACATACATTTTAGTGACACAGCATCCATCGGAATTACTCTAAAACGTTCAGGTAATTTTATGATGTGTTGACAAAAAAATATTCAACTCTTTGTGAAACCGGACGGCCCTGAATCACATAAACACAGCACGCACACATTGAAACCTCGTATCTATACATTTTTTACGTAAATAATGATTTGTGTAGTACTGAACTTGTATTGAGAATAATTTTTAATGTTATTTTTATTACAACTTTAGGAAAGCTAGTAACTATTAATTCAACTAAAGTAACGGGTATCAAACTAACGGTTAATATTATTTTTATATATAAAAGCACGAGGTAAGTATAGGTATTCTAACTCAAAATGTTATCATAGAAATATCTAGATGCTCTATCGTTGCTTAAATTACACATAATATACTAACGTATAATCCAAAGCAGCGGGTTAGCTATCCGTTCATATACAAAAAAACCTGTGTAATTCATCTATTAAACGTTATTTTTAAAACGTGACGCGTTACTGATGAATTATTCGAATAAT
Organism: Eupithecia dodoneata; assembly: GCA_947044415.1. NCBI lineage: Eukaryota > Metazoa > Arthropoda > Insecta > Lepidoptera > Geometridae > Eupithecia > Eupithecia dodoneata. The sequence continues at coordinate 4,234,164 of OX345685.1, forward strand.
TCATCAGTTAATTATCATATTTTTATTTGTACAATTTTGTCTGAAAGTCAAAGCTATACTGAGCACCACTCACACTGTGTCCGGTGTTTTAGTTAATTTATTTTTAGTTGGCATTATTTACAGAAAAAGTGATTGAATTACTTTATTTATATTTATATTTTTAGTAACGATTTCTAATACTATTCTAATGCTTCATATATTTACTTGTAGCTTTTGCTTCTATTACGTGCAAATACTTATACAGTGAATCATTACGATGACTTCTTGTCTTAGATTTGCATTTTTCATTTGTTTATTTGTTTTCATAATCGACTTCAAACAAGCATACCTTTCGCTTTGTTCTCGCTGATTGTAATTTTCTTTCGTTACGTTATTGAAGTTCTTTGTTGCCTTACCTTACTTCTTATAGATAGGTAGGTACTACCTAATATTATTATCTTGTAGATTTTTTTTTTATAAACTAGATATAAAAGAAATATTGAATCAATCCCACGATCATTATAAATAATTTTATAAAATGATAATGTTAGGTATGAAAACTAAAAATTAAATCAAGGTTTATATCATTTCCTATTCATTCATATAATTATGAATTTATAACACAACGAAAAATACACAGGCACATATTATAGTGTATTTTAAAATTAATTCCATGCATTAATCTCATCGTTTTTGCAACGTAACAGACGTTACGTAATTTAGATATATTTTGACAACCCTAAATTCTTGAATTTGGAATAAATATTTTTTTAGTTTGGTATTATCTGTATGTTGGTACTAACTATAGGGTATCCATAGGTTAATAAGTAATAACCCAGTCAGAATAATATCTGTGGACTTCGCGCCATACAAAATGTATCGTGCGATGTCAAGAGATTGTATTATGTTAACTTTTTTATGGCAGCTCTATTCGTAGGTAGGTATCAAATTCTATAACTTTCAAGTAGTAAATCTATTATAAGTAATATATAACCATATATTTGACTAAATCGAAAATGTACATCAGTATTATTACAGTTAAAACGTATTATGTTCTGTTTAACAGAACAAACCAGAGTATTTATAAATGATAACAGATTAAAAAATCACCTCGTGTATTCAAACTAAACACACACCACCAAACGGCATTCGTTTTTCAAATAATCCATAAGATGATGTTCAATCTAATATAGACTTTAGTGCGCGCAGTTAAAGTTTATTCTTCTTTGAAAGAGTTATCTCTAGTAAACACTAATTCATAGAGACGGAATAAACGGGGTAGCTTCGATTTTTGAACCTATTGTAGGTTAGATAGATAGACAATTCTTTATTGCACACTTAAAAATATAACAAACAAGATAAAAAGTACCTACAAAATAATATGACAAATTGGCGGTTAGGTAGGTATTCTTATTTTGAAATAGATTTCTCAATATGTAATATACCTAGTAAGTAAAGTAGCAGCTGGGTACTGCGACGACTTTTTGTCGTCCGTTTTGTAGTGCATTTGTTTCATATTTATACTATAAAAAGAGTGAGACAAAAAATAGACGACAAATTTTGTGCATGATTTCTTTCTTTTTATCATAGGGATCGATAGTACATGATAAAAAAACTATCAACTAAGACTGTTATGTGAGAAAGAGAATCGTAAAATATTAATAATAATTATGTTTAATTAATTAATGACGCATGCAATGAAATATTATAAGTTCCTGCATTTCTAGTATTTAAGTAACTACATACCTCTTACCTGTTAATGTACCTACATAGCTTTAACTAATTAATTTTACAGTAAACCTATGTAGATAGGTACTCAAGTACCTAAAGCTCGAAGCCACGCTAGTGTCTTTTAATTATTTGTATAGTTGCTACATAAAATTACCTATTACCTAAAATTCACACTTGCCGCTTTTTTATTATCATCAGCCTATAGCAGTCCACTGCTGGACATAGGCCTCCCCCAATGAGCGCCATAGCGCCCTGTCTTCAGCTTGCCGCCTCCAGCATCTACCTGCAGTCTTTCGCAGGTCGTCATCCCACCTTACCGGCCGTCTTTTTGTAAGTAGGAACAAAACAACATTTACAAATATAAATAATATTCTCTTTGAAGCATATTAAATTCACTGTAGCAGCGTCCTGGGGTCACCTCCGACTGTTATTGATATGGATCAATTGAGCTACCTGTAGATTGTTTGCAACAGTCTGTAGTTAGCTCAATTGTAAATTAATTACTAGTTCTAATTTGTTTCTATTATTTGTTTGTAATTTTCTTTGTTAATAAAGAAATTCACCTGATCGTCTATAATAACAACTCACTTGTTATAAATTTCTACCCAATGATATTCAAATACATACATGAATATGATAAAGTAATAATAATAATAGTGGTGCAGTGTGAACGCAGCCTAAAGAGCAATTTTAACCAAATGGATACGACACGCGGCGTGAACACACGGGGTGCTATTTCCATGGTATTATTATTTTTACGTTTGTTTTATTTATTTAAACTTTATTGCACTACTAAGGGTACAAAGGGCGGGCTTAATGTCGAAGCATTTCCTACCTGCCGAACAGGAAGCACATGTAGATAAGAGGGTTGGCGTGCTAACATTACATAAAGAAATATAAGTAGTAACTATGTTTATGACATTTTAGATTATATATATTTATCTATCTATATATATATGTTTTAAATGATACCACATCTTTTCAGAGATGAGAGTTTCTTAGTACTTGGACATCCATTTATTACGGAGATAATTTCAGCAATGTTTCGCCCCTCATCTCTCATTGGTGAAATTTCGCTCGACTATGCTATTTCGATGTTTAATAAAGACTACCTATGAAATATACAAAGTCGCATCTCTACCTACCTTACAATATAGAACTATTACAGAGGCTTTAAAAAAAAAGCTTAAAATAGGTATCAAAAAATGGCCATTGAAATTTTTGATATTTCAACGTAATAATATAAGAAGGCAAAATACCATAGCGCTCTAATAAAATTACTCTGACTACCTTTTATCAATTATTGATAAAAGGTAGTCAGAGTAATTTTATTATACCTATCATATAATGTATCAATAAATTAATAAAAACGTTAAACAAACTTAACTTTTCAAGTCAGATCATATCAAATTTTTTTGGATTGTTCTATTATTGCTTGTCAATTGTCATGTTTTGTGAACCTAAACTAAAATATAATATAGCAATATAAAAATTAAAGTAAGGGATATTTACGAGCTTTTTACCTTTTTTGATTTTTGAGTTATCCAATATTTCGGCACAGTTTCTATGATCATGGCGCATGAAACTGTGCCGAAATATTGGATAACTCAAAAATTAAAACATTAATTTTCCCATTTTAAATGATTTTAGTGTTAATTACCATGATAGTTTCAAAAGTTCTAATATAAAAATTGTTAGATTATTATTATCGTAAAGAATCGTATAGTGTGTTCCACTGACCCCGGACGATACTCGCTCCGTCCAAATGAATGTGTGCGAGGCGCGCGCACACGGGGCGAATTTGTATTTATTAAATTTCTGTAATTTTCAAATTTAATCTTATTTTCCTTCAATCGTTATAAGTTTAGCCATAGGCATACGTATACATAAATCTAATCTAGTCTGTAATTAGTATAATTGGCCTACGGCCGTTCTGATTGCGTAAATAAATAAAATAAATAAGCTACTGTTTGTGTGACGACCGATTTGCGGGAATCGAACCCGCAACCTCCTGCGTCACAGACGACTTTCGCCCACCGCACCATAACGGGCGCTAAATGGATAAGATGAGTTAATTAAAATTATTATAGGATTTTTGGATGATTGCAAATACGTACTAATACTAACATAAAAAATGCATTTCGAGAATTGCAGAAATTCATCATCATCATCAGCCTACCGCAGTCCACTGCTGGACATAGGCCTCCCCCAATGAGCGCCATAGAGCGCCCTGTCTTCAGCTTGACGCATCCAGCATCTACCTGTCTTTCCCAGGCCGTCATCCCACCTGGTTGGAGGATGTCCTAAACTACGTTTACCGAGTCGTGGTCTCCACACAAGAACACAGATATTATTTTGCCTCAAACAGCCATTGTATGAAAAAAAACAATAGACCTACGCAGTAAACAGGTTAGGTTAGTACGTACTTAAGTAGTTTAAGTTCAAAACTAAGACCCAAATCTACAGCTTTTTAGGCAACCTTAGCAGAGAAAACAAAATCCTATGAAAAATATATATTCAAGCAAAAACAGAACAGGGAAATACGTAGAGTCGACTGAGTGGCTAAAATCACAACCCACTAATAATTGATATGCTAAAGTTAGGGTGTTTAGTTGTTTGGATAGCTGGATGTTTATTACCTCTTCACGCCAAAACTATTAAACGTATTGGATTACAAATTTGCATTCGGGTAAGTTTGGGCTTCAACTAAAAGTAAAACATATGTAGGCATTTTATTACATAAAGCAATTACAATGGGATATAAATAACCTTAAAACGTTTCCATATAAACAACGCGTGCGAAGCCGCGGGCAGAAACTAGTATTTCTATAAGACAAATTCTTCGTGTGTGTGATATGGCAATTTCAATATATTAAAGATGTTCAGAAACAGAAATGTATTTCTTAATAACTTATTAATTCTTGTACTTACTTACATATATTATTAGATTACTTATTATTTTGATTTAGCCTGAGTGTTGCACTGAAACTCTTCTCATAAATTATGAACCTATTAAATACTATAAAAATGCATGTGAGCAGTTTATGGAGACTGCCGATAGAAGTGAAAACTAAGTAATTTTATATTTTATTTATACTGAGAAACGTGCGGACGATAACGCGAGTTTCACGCTTTTTGTTCACCCAAAAATTACACATTTTAATACACAGTTTAGAAAGCGTGCGCTGACGATGACGCGAGGTTCATGAGTTTTGTAATCTTATTCACCCAAAAAGCGCTCAACGCGCCTATATATATATATATATATAGAAGTTTTCACAATTTTTTTTAATAATTTGAATTTGAATTCACTTTAAAAACAAAACAAATAACAATATTAATAGATTTACCGTCTACTCTACACCTTTCCCTACTCCATCCATCCGTATCTCGGAAAGGTTGTTGCGACAAAACTTTTAATTATATCTCCATCTCTCTCTACATTGTTTGCGTTGCTATGGTTCCGTCTCGCTCACACCAAAGCCACCTCGCTCCCACTTTTTGCATTCAAAGTGAGGATTTTAAATGATATTGAGAGGTAATTTGTTGATTTTGGGGCGTATTTAAGTTAATGTTTTGTAGTTGTTCTGTTTTAAACGTTCGTATTTATTAAGCTTGTAGGAAGGTACATACTATAGTGGTTTCTTTTTCACTTCTTCCACTAGTGGACAAAAAACTGAAGTGAACATTAAAATAATTTTATTTGGTAATAATCTATATATATAAAAGAAAGTCGTGTTTGTTACAACACTTATAACTCAAGAACGGCTGAACCGATTTGACTGAAAATTGGTGAGAAGGTAGGTTAGAACCAGGAGTCTAACATAGGATATTAAAAAAAACCATTTGACAAATCGATTTCCACGGGGGCGAAGCCGCGGGGCGCAGCTAGTAATTTAATATATAAAATATGACTTGTCTATAATAAGTGCTTATATTGTAAGCCTAAAGAAATAAATTATTTTTGACTTTGTACTTATAGTAAGATTTTTCTTAGTCAACATAAATATTCTTTACTACATAGTATCTGCCCGCGGCTTCGCACGCGTTGTTTTTATGGAAAAATCTATAAAACTACGCAACGGATTTTGATGCGAGTTTTTTTAATAGATAGCTGATAGAGTGATTCACGAGGAAGGTTTACATACCATTTGACACATAGATTTCCACGCAAGCAAACCCGCGGGACGCCGCTTGTAAAATATAATTTAAGTATAATGTTGAAATCGAACCTACAACTATCTCCTCTCAACTTCTTCCTTATTACTTAAACCAACTAACTTAACTAGACGTTTGGTACCTAGTTGTAAAATAAATCATTGATGTTCGTTAACTTATGTAGGTAGGTAGGTAGGTAGGTAGTACTTAGGTATTATTGTTCAGTCCTTGAGTACGTACGAGGCATACCTATCTATATAAAGGAAGGTAGGTAGGGAGGTACTTACTTAGGTTGCATGCACAGTACAGTGCTTGCATTTAGCTAAGTAAGGCTTATTCTGGATTAACTTGAATTATTAATTATTTTATACTAACTTAATTTTGATATCTTCATAATTATTTATACATCACTAATATGCCTGTCGTCAGTACCCGGATATATAAATAAATAACCTAACGGACATAACATAGGAAGGTAAATAAATAAATAATAAATAATGCTGGACAATTCACACAGCATTATCTAGCCATGGTAAGCAGAGCCTGTGTTATGGGTACTAGATAACTGATATACATAATACAATACATTACATAGATAGATATTTTTTATTATACATAGAAAACGACCAGAACACCCGGAACAAATATCTGCAGATCGTACACACAATTGTTCCGAGGCGGGAATCGAACCCGCAACCTCCTGTGTCGCAGGCGGACCTTCGCCCACCGCGCCACATCGGTCGTCAATAATGAAGGTATACATAATATAATAAATAAATAAAAATATTAAAATAAAATTAAGAATAAAATATAATTATGTAGTAGGTAGTTTTAAGATAGACGTTGAAATAATAGGACAATTTCAAAAACCGAATGATTATATCTAATCTATGTAATAAACATTGCCTGAATTATATTATAATAAACTCATTTATTTGAATTCTCGTATAAAATACATTTTTTACTATAGAAAATATATCATCATCATCATCAGCCTATATCAGTCCACTGCTGGACATAGGCCTCCCCCAATGAGCGCCATAGCGCCCTGTCTTCAGCTTGCCGCAACCAGCATGTACCTGCAAAAAAAAAAAAGTATATAACAGAAAAAAAAAATAGAAAATATATAAAAATATATTATAGAAAATATATACCTAAAATAAAATATTATAATACTATTCTACAGTAAAAAATATATCAAATAATAATAATTATTATTATTCCACTTTATTTATTCAAAATCTCGTTGTAAAATACATTTTTAGTATAGAAATTACAATAAAATATTATATAACTAATATACAGTAAAAAATATTCAATACCTTCCTACCTACAGGACCAAACAAACCATCATCAAAAAACTTAGTCGACCGCTCTTAAACAAACGTCATAAGTAATAAAATCTAATTTTTGAAAGTATTAGATTGTTACGTCCGTTGTCCGTACGTAAGAAGCTCAAGTCAAACCTTGCCCTTACGAGAGCTAATAATAATACGAACGTGTACCGAGGCCCGCACCTGTCAGTGCGACTATCGATATCGATGGTTCTATCGATGAAATTATAAGGGTTTTGATTCTTTTTTAATTAAAATTGTATAATAATGAATAGTATAAAATTTGACTTGTTTAAGTGCTTATTTTGTAAGTCTTAAGAAATAAATGTGTATTGACTTTGACTTTTTTGTGTATTTACGGTACTTTTTTAAATGAACAAGAGATGTTTTGTTTATTTTAAGGTATTAACTTAAAAATAATCGTAACCTCCTTTATAATTTTATATAATTGCTGTATTTTTTGAAACTAAAGGAGATTTTTGTTTATTTTAAGGTAATTATTTTCATTTATTTATTCTAAGGTAAAATGTAAAAAAAAAAAAATATGTTATAAATAAATCCGAAACCGTCATAACTTCTAAACTATCTTACTAAGTGCGATGTAAGACCTGTTTCGAAGCACACATTTTGTACTATCATTCAGAAACAAAAATTAAATAGCTTGACAGTTTAGATTTTATAAAAAAGCTAATACTTAAAAAAAAAAATGCTAAAAAATACATTTTTTGTTTTGCAATTTCTCTTTTCCTCTATTATAAAACAGAAATTGCAACAATATTATCATTACTTTATTGTCTACATTATTGGCTATCAAATGAGTCTATGCCCGCTACTGCATCACCTTGGGACACCGAGGACGCCTAGGGAGGCATGCACCGGCATCAGCGAGCTGCTGGCCTTCCTGGAGGACATCGGGTAGTTAGACTAGCAGCCCCCCACCCGACACGCAAAAAAGGCCCACCGGCGGCCAAGTTGCGGAAACCAGTCCAGAAACAAGTAACAAGTAGTATGTAAGAGTCAATGCCCGCCCTTGCCCAGATGTTTTCTAAAATGGGCTGATGATGATGAAACAGGTAATTAAGCTATTTATGTTACCTACCGTTATCACTAGTACATAATATAAAACAAAGTCGTGTACTGTCTGTCTGTCCCTATGTATGCTTAGATCTTTAAAACTACGCAACGGGTTTTGATGCGGTTTTTTTAAATAGATAAAGTGATTAAAGAGGTTTATAAACCATTTGACACATTATATTTCCACGCGTGCGAAGCTGCGGGGCGCAGGGCGTTATATACCAAACAATGGAACCCACTTTATTTTGATCATCATCATCATCATCTTACTATAGCAGTCCACAGCTGGACATAGGCGGAGGCCTATGTCCAACAGTGGACTACTGGACATAGGCCAGGGAAGACAGGGCGCTATGGCACTCATTGGGGGAGCCCAATGAGCGCCATAGCCCCAATGAGCGCCATAGCACCCTGTCTTCAGCTTCCGGCATCCAGCATCTACCTGCAGTCTTTCGCAGGTCGTCCTACACTACTTTTTTCGAGTAGTGGTCTCCACTCAAGAACTCCTTTGCCCCAGCGCGTCGGTTCTTCGCGAGATAGGGCCGGCCCACTTTACCGGACACCGGACTTTATTTTATATAGGTAAAATCAAAATATCGATATTAACCACAACCTACCACAACCCTATCTACCGTATCCATTTAGTTTGACAAGCATTCGGTTTCATAGACTACGTCTGTGTGAGTGTATCCTACGTGTGCGTGTGCGAGAGGTCAGGGCTGCCATACTTGGCAGATTTGCGAAAATACTTGCAGATTAATAAAATTGTGTTTTGTATGTTGTTATTAGGGTTTTGTGACTTGAAACTTTTAAATTTTACGCATACTTTTGTTTTATAACATATTTTCGAGATAAATATTCATTCATCAAATTTTACATTATCAAAGAAAGATAACCCGTTGCTAGGTTGCGTTGATGCGAGGTGTAAAAAGATATCTACCTAACCTGCCTATTTATCAAAATTTTGCGTTGCATAACCATTTTAACATACTAGAAGCCACTAAGTATATGGGTACATTTGGATTCATTTTAATTAAAGATAAAATCAAATTAGCTTATCAGGGAGTGGCCTGCGTCCAAAAGTGGACAATAGGCTGTTGAGGTAAGATCAGTAGAGTAATAATATGACATCCACCAAAAGCAACAAAATATTTTTTTTAATTTAATTATTAACTAGCACGATTACCTATATTACAACCAATTACACTAGTTAATTACAATACGTACATATTAGAACAAATGAACAAAAAAAAATATACATAAAATCACATAATAAGAAATACTAATAATAATTGATAATTTATAAACAATCACCAAAGAGATAAAGTTAAAAAAAATATTATTATTATTAGAATGTATACGATCAATTTGCGCAGCAGCCCTGTGCTGTATTCAGAATACAGATTATCAGATCCTAGTGTGCGTGCACACTCAAACATAAATATTATGACGATAATTTTTACGACTATGAAACAAATTTTCAATAAGAAAACGAAAATATGCTTAACTTATATGAAATCAATAGGTTGGCGAATATCTACGTACCTAGGTAGATACCTATTATAAAATAATTACCTATTATATACGATACCTATTATATACATACGTAGATGCATTTAATGTATATTTTAATTCGGTATGTCATTCCTACTATAATTTATATTGCGGTAGGTAACAAGTAAACCTACTAAATACTCATTTATATGGATTTTATGTTTTTTTACATAATGCTATGCATAGTAAAGACACAAATAAAGAGTTCTGTTTTAAAGGAGGTACTTACTTAAGTTACATTACATAATCAAAAATTCATTACCTACATGTTTTTACCTGACTGCGTCATTGTGCATTTCTGTATAAGAAAAAAAAATAGGCCTTTCTATAAAGAACTATACTATAAATTGGATAATTATAGATTGTTAGCTCTAACACCCTATGTAAATAGGTATCCCCATCTACTTAGTAGCTACCTACTTTACTACCTATCCTACTTTTTATCATACATAATACAATTAAATTAAAAACCATTGTACCTAAGTAATCATACTTTTTTCTTGTATTTGTATCCGCACCAATATCGATCCTGACGTGAAGGAGGTAATGTATGTTGTAGCCTTGTTGGTGCGAGGCTAACCTTCATCGAATATTTAACATATAGGTATCGTATCAGAAATTCAGAATAATAAATATTATACTAAATGATGCTGGACAGTCCACACAGCATCATCTAGCCCCGAGCTAAGCCGAGCTTGTGTTATGGGTACTAGATGACCGATATACATAATACAATATATCAAAAAGATAGATATTTTTTATTACATATAAAAAAAACCCAGAAAACCCGGAAAAACTACCTAACTCTATTCTATTATATATATATAAACTTATTCTATTGTATTATATCTGCAGATCGTACAACATCGAGGCGGGAATCGAACCCGCAACCTCTTGCGTCGCAGACGGGATTTAACGGGATTACCTCTTGATAAAACAAAAGACAATTTTAAAAGGTACTTACGTACAATATAAAAAAAACAGCTGAATGAGAAGCTCCGCCATTTTGAAGTTAAAAACCTACATACTATAATGCTTGTGCCCGCGTCCTCACTTATTTTACGATGCAATTTGATAAAGTTTTTATTTTATAGTACTAATTTATACATATATTATATTTATTAATGGATCACCCTTTAACATGAGTTAAATAATAAAATATTTTTTCAAAAAATGCCGGGGACCTACATATTTCGCATACCTACTTAGGTATTTAAAATTACCTACTAGAACAAAGCGAGTTTTTTATCCAAAGTCAAATCAAAATTCATTGTTTTCGAGAAGGAATAATATATTTGTATGTATGAATAATAAGCGTACCTAGGTACCTTACCTAACCATGTAAATTTACAAAGTTATACAAAATTTTGACTAAACAATATGTGGCGACTGTGAGGACACCTACAGAGTATCATAAAAACCTGGTCTGAGGGTAGGAGAAGCGTATAAGTCACAAATGTATGATTTATATTTCTATTTTTCTATAAATAATATGAACAACATAGAACGTAGGTAGCTACGTACTTCATAATTATCAACTACATAACGTCATACATTTTTTGAAGTAAGAATTTACAACATTTATATGTATGTAAACATGTTAAAGTACTTACATTTACTACATTTCATAAAATTAGGATATTTTTATTTTGTATCAAAAATTACAAAAACCAAAACGTCAGTAATAAAATCCTAAAAATTCCCAATTCCTGACTTACACTACTTTCAGAGAAGCGCGAATAGAGCCGACCCTAATTCGTTACCTGTACGCGTGTGTGCGTGTATCCGCACAGATGTGAATTATTTGTATGTGTGCAATGATATAACTGTAGGGTTGCCAATTCGATAAGAGATCTTGAGAGTTATACATTATTTAAAAAAATGTGATGAATAAGATGTTTCTTTATAAATAAACCTGACAGGGAACGATAATTTTTGGTGTTCGTTCGTGTTAAATTGATTGATTTATGGAATTAATAAACATAGGAATGTTATTTTTATTTAAGTATTGGTTAAATAAGGCAAGAATAAATAATAATTTAATTGGATAAGATTAAGTTTCTCTAATAAAACTAAAAATCAAAAACTATCAAATCAAACTTTAAGATACAAAAAGCTAAAAATATAGAATATGTAATATTAATAATGTTTTATTTCTTTAATTTTTCTTTGCAATAGTATCTACACCTGGCGGATACCATCTTCGGGTGTATCATATTGTGGACCCGAGGATGATACCCGCTATGTGTAGCCCTCGCCTTTAGATTAATTCTCTTAAAGAGCCTCTGTGTTATTGGCTTCGGCCCCACGCAAGCCCTCCAAAGGACCGGGTCACTTTGTGGTCCGAGATCATGGATATGAGAAACACATAATAATAACTATATAATTCATTTCTCTGCAGCCCTAGTCAATCACTGGCGCGCGCGCGCCCGTTTGAGCCTATTTCGCGGTCGGTGATCTACCGATTCCATATATTTTTTACTGTAGAATAGTTTTATAATATGTTGATATATTTCCTATTGTTAAAAAAAATCTATTAGAATTTAAAATAAATTAGTATATAATAATAATAATAAAGTGGTGGCACCCCTGTGTAGTTTAGTTTGCATTCCGCCCGCCAACACGCGCCACAATCAAGTAGGTACAATACCCTAGCGGGTGCGGTTAGTGTGGATATCACTTTGTTGCGTTTTTAACACGCTTTTTTTAGCTTCATACGTATGTATCTATGTATAATAAATAATGCTGGACAATCCACACAGCATCATCTAGCCTCAAGGTATGCAGTTTTATGGGTGCTAACTGAATATACACGCATACCTATTACATAATTTATTTAGTTCTAGCTGCTGGTCTCTGATGTTGGTATTCATATAATGTAATAATAATAGGAGTAGTAGATAGTTATAAATAATATTTAGTTATAATTTACTTATTATTATCTACCAGAGGCTAGTTTAAAATATTGTAAAACATAGATTAATTGTATCTCATGATTAACAGAATCATGTGTTTGTATGAGAATAAAGTTCTTTAAACCTAACTGCTTGATGAATGATATACTTAATAGAATACATAGTATAAGAAAGGGGGTGCAAATATAAAGGCCAATATTATTATTACACGGTTTATTTTACACAATTTCTCTGGTTCGCGTTTCAACGCACAATCCTAACCTAGTTCTCGAACAACTTCTCCCGCCAGCGCCGTGCCGCGCCGAAGTGGCGGCGGCGCCTGTCATTCGCGCGACCGTTGACGTCACGGTCGCGCGGCCTCTCATTGGCCAAATGCATTATTCCATAGCCGGAAGTTGCTCGGGAACTTTAACATTTTTCATTTGTTACTTCATTTTGATTATCTCTTATCTTAGTCTAAATTATACATAGAAACAAAATATTTAATAAATCAATTAGTTTCTAACAATAGATAGATATTTTTATTATACATAGATAACGACCAGAACAGCCGGTACAAATATCTGCAGATCGTAAACACAATTGTTCCGAGGCGGGAAGAAAACCAGCAACCTCCTGCATAACAGGCGGAGCTTCGTCCACCGCGCCACATCGGTCGTCAATTAATTAATTTTATTTGATGTAAAAATTAAAGCCCATTCCACACTAAACGATCCACGCACACGAACATACGCCCGCACACAAACAAACTCCTATACTAGGCTAGCTCACCACCACAAGCATAGTGCACACAAGCGATAAAGTTTTAATTTTAAAATTGTACCAAACCGTAAGTAGCCGCCTTAATGGAATTATCTTTTAATTTTAGGGTTCTCTTGATATTTCTGTAACCCTGTCATTAATTTCATTCAGAAGATCAATCTTAATTAATAAGACGACCGATGTGGCGCGGTTGGCGAAGGTCCGCCTGCAACGCAGGAGGTTGCTGGTTCGATTCCCGCCTCGGAACAATTGTGTGTACGATCTGCAGATATTTGTTCCGGGTGTTCTGGTCGTTTTCTATGTATAATAAAAAATATCTATCTATGTAATGTATTATTTATGTATATCAGTTATCTAGTACCCATAACAAAAGCTCTGCTTACCATGGGGCTAGATAATGCTGTGTGGATTGTCCAGCATTATTTATTATTTATTGTTATTATTTATTAAATATAATAATATCTAATATACTTAATAATCAGCCCTCCGGCGGGATGAAGACCTGCGAAAGACAGGCAGGTAGATGCTGGATGCGTCAAGCCGAAGACAGGGCGCATTAGGGAAGGCCTATGTCCAACTGTGGACTAATATAGGCTGATGGTGATACTTAATCTATTTAATTTAACTCTTTGTTTGTAAAATTCATATTAAATTTTTAGTAAACGTTTTAATAAACGTAACTACCTATATTCGATACCTACCTATTAGCTTCAAATGTATGGGTATTTTGAATGCGCAAGTTATTTTAGCTTTCGCATTCATAATAATATAATAGTTTAGATGTTTTAAATATGGGCTACTTTTATCCCATTTTATGAAAATATTTTTACCTTGGAGTAATGTGTGCGAAGCCGCGGGCAGAAACTGGTATTATAAAGGGGGGATCCTAAGGGAAACCAAGTAAAAACCCTCAATACAAATTTTAACACAATTTATTTAGATAGATTAAACTTTACAGTTGAAGTGTTGAGTGCCATACTCCGTGGAGACAAATTTACTTCGTCGTTAGCGATGTGCATCTGTGCATCTCGGTACAACGATCCTACAAACCCCGGTGAGTATCCACTGTGAGAGGGGTCGTGTGTAGGTGTCGCTGATGGTGAGTGAAAGTCGGTCCTAGATGGGGTGTTGTATGACCGCTCTTCTAATTGCCTACGGGTGGCAGCAGGTGTCTGCAAATCAACCGTAGAAGGTGGTCCATACGACCGTTCTAACTCCACTTCTACGTCCGTCATCGCGGCTGGTGATGGAGTCATAAGCATAGGGCTCACCATGGGCCTTAAAGTCGTTATTTTTGCCAACTTCGCAATTAATGTTTCTGGTTGGGCTTGTATTGTGGATACTGATGCGTTAACGAGCTCTTACTTTTTCCAGGCTCTTCCAGGAAGTGAAAAAGGCGCTGTGGTAAATTCAACACCATGCGTCCTGGATGAAGTCAATGCCCAATAGGGTCCGGTTATCCCGAGACTCCGGAAGAACTATAAAGTTGGTGGGGATTATCCGTCCACACAACTCAACAGGAACGACCACTCGTTGAATTTGTTGCTTCCTTCTTCCATCATTCCATCTGCCAGAATAACGTTAGCGCTGTTGCTCCCTTTTTCTTCATGACGTTGAACAGTGACGTGGAGGCAACGCTTAACTTTGCTCCTGTATCCAGGTGAGCGTATCCCTTAGCACCGTTTATTTTTATGGTCACCGTGGGTCGAAGTCGGCACACTGAAGATAGATTCGCATTGAGCTAGTAAAACTCCACGTCCACAGCGCTAATTCTGTTCAGATTGCATTTCGGGCATTTACTCCTCACGACTCCAGGTTCTTTGCAACCATAGCAGGCGATTTTACTAGTATATGGCGGAAGATGTGATGAGGCAGGTAACGGTGCTGCGGGAGTGTCAGGTACAGTCTTGTTGTGATTCGTCTTCCTTCTCTCTTCTTTTGCCTTCTTTTTTCTACACTTGTTTTGTGCGTGGCCTAAAGCGCGACAAAAGGTGCAACGCACTGTTTTCTTCCCTTCTTCTTCGTTCTGTCCCAAGAAATTCTCGATCTGTCGAACCTTCTCTAAAAACTCTTCAAAAGTCCGGACAGTATCCCTAGGAATCCTGTCTCGAACCATCGGGTGAAGCGACGTATACAGAATGTCCAAATTCTGGGTTTCCGTCAGCGGCGGTTTAGGAAGCTCCGCCATTAGAGCGCGTTTCTTGGCGACAAAAAGCTCAACCCCTCGAGGTGATGCTTGTTTCTGCGTAACAAGTTCGTCATAAATTTTATATGCAGGTTTTTTCGGCGGGTAACTTAGCCTAAGAACCTTGAGTGTGTCATCCCAAGTTTTTATACCATCTCTGACCCCTAGCCACCATATAGCCGCATCTCCAACCAAGAGCAGCGTTAGACCCTCGACAGCGTCCTCGTCCGTGACTTTTTCAATTTTTTTAAAAGTTGTGATTGTTGATAGGAAAGCTTCCAACTTTGCGCCCCGAGACCCATCGAATCTTGCCGTGCATGAGGCGAAACTACCGACCTTACTATGAGGGGGGCTAGTATTCCTACTCGCTAAGACCTCTAAAAGTTCGCGGAACTGATCGTTAGTGAAGCTAACGTTGGCCATATTTACTCCCGTTTGTTTACTACGTCTAGGTAAGATTCTATATAAATCTATTTTGCCTAATTCTATAGAAAACGATTACAAAGTTACCGAAATTGATTTGAGAATATAAAAAAATGAGGGTAGTTACAATGTTTCAATAAAAAAATATATATGTTGTCTAACATAAAATCAGTCAACTATTGAACTATTGAGGGTACTTTGAAAAAAGTATCACACAATAATTGTACCTAAGTACGTAATTCAACAATTGACTGACATTTTACTTGAAACAATACCTTAAGGGCGAATAAGAGCTCCAAAGTGGGCGCCAATTGTAGAGTGGGGATCCTACGGGAAACCAAGTAAAAACCCTCAATACAAATTTTAACACAATTTATTTAGATAGATTAAACTTTACAACAAAAAAACTTAGCTCTTTTTTCTAACTAATCTAGTAATTACCTAACAACAATGAACCGGGGTGGAACGTAAATATAATATGTGCCTACAGTCCCTCCCTATATCAGCCGGGGACCGAAACAACTCAAACACAAAGAAACCGACCTAGGTTGGTTCTTGGTAGTGCATCGAGGAGTGTCGATCGCCAACTGCCTGCTGGTTTTTTTTTTTTTTTTTTTTTTTTCGAATGGACTATTATGCTGTTGACCTCAGATGGCCATGACAGCGTTACCGGACTTTTGGCGGGCGCAGAGGGCGCCTCGCCGGTAAAAATTAGGTTGGGGCAACACGCACAAGGGCCACCACTTAGGTGCGAGCCTCGGCTTGGGCTGTTGCCAGATGCTACAAGAGGGTAGGGAGGTAACGCCTTAGGTGCACGAGTGCACCTGAGGGCGGAAACGGGGAATTCTTCGACCCCGCATCCGGCGGGGTCGGTTATTGGTCGGGTGTGTAGTGTGCGGAAGCTGAGTTGTTGCCGTCACTTCCGGGTTAGCGTCAGTGAGTGGGTCAACGGGGTCACCAAGAACGTGTCTCGGTCTACGGAGGAGAGAACTCGTGGGAGGGTCGTCTATACAATAATCGGGTATGGAGGATATAAGAGGATTGGAGTGTTCAGAGGCCGTTTCATAATGACGCTGGGAAGCAGTCTTTATGAAGTGGACGATGGACTCGAGGTTGAGATCGCGATGGAGATCTTTGTTGCGCATGTACCAGGGCGAGCCCGTGGCTTTACGCAGAAACTTGTTTTGGACAATCTGGAGATGACGGACGTCAGCCGAGTGGCCAAATACCACAGAGGCGTATGTCATGACAGGGCGTATGATCGATTTGTAAAGTGTCACCTTATTTCTAAGGGACATTTTACTTTTCTTTCTTAGGAGGGCGTTCAACCGGCTAAGTATGAACTTGGCACGATTGATTACGGTACGAATGTGGGGTTTGAAACTAAGGCGGCGGTCTAGTACCACCCCTAAGTATTTGGCTGACTTTACCCAGGGAATGGGTTTGCCGAATAGGGTAAGTGTTTTGGGCTTAGAGAAGGTCCGCGTAAAGTACACTGCTGCACTTTTCGTCGGATTCACCTCTATGCGCCATTTCTGGAACCAGGCACCTAGTGTGTCTAGTGCGGCTTGCAGTCTTATGCCAACTCGACGTGCGTTCGAGTTGGATGCATACAGAGCTGTATCATCCGCGAAGAGGGCAAGTTCAACTTGCGGGTGTCGGGGGATATCGCTGGTATAGAGCGTGAAGAGGAGCGGGGCGAGGACGGAGCCCTGGGGGACTCCTGCTCGGACGGGTCGGGGGTCGGAGAGGGTGCCCTCCACGCGGTAGCGAAAGCTACGGTTCGACAAGTAGTCTCGTAAGATGAGTACGAGCCTGTCTGGCACACCAAGGTTGGAAAGCTTGTAAATCAAGCCGTTGTGCCAGACTTTGTCGAAAGCTTTCGCCACGTCGAGGAAGACAGCTCCCGTACTGGCAGGCCAGGTGTGATGCCACATGGTCAGGATGTGCTCCGTGATGCGGAGCACCTGTTGGGGACATGAGTGGTGAGCTCGAAAGCCGAACTGCTCATCGGGTAGGAGCTTATGCTCGTTTACATGGGACCAGAGGCGCCTCAGAAGGAGTCGCTCGTAGATCTTCCCCAGGGCACTGAGGAGGCTAATAGGACGGTAGGAGGAGGGCTCATTCGCCTGTTTGCCCGGTTTGTGGATTCCAATAACATTGGCTTCCTTCCAGACATCAGGGAAAGAGCAGGTGGACATGGCTGCATTGAAGATGCTTACAAGGAGGTAGATGAGGGCGACAGGGAACCGTTTAAGGACTCTGTTGCTGATGCCGTCCGAGCCGGGGGACTTTTTCGGTCTGAGATCTTTAATGATCGCGGCGACCTCCGCCGCCCTGAAGTGATCAAGGGTGGCGGTGGGGGGTAGGGTAACTAAACGTTCGACTTCACTATTCACCGTATCGAGGTGAACAGGGTCGACTGGCTCAAGACTGGGGGAGCACTGGGCTTCCAGACTTTCAGCCAGAGCATCAGCTTTGTCCTTATCTTCAAACGCCGGCGTTTGATGATTCGGACGTAAGAGAGGAGGCATGATGGTGACTCCATCTGCTTTCATAGATCGAGCCAGGCTCCAGTAAGCCAGGTGGCCTGGTTTGATCGTTGAAAGCAGTGTGTCCCAGGAGGAGTTTCGGTGCTCTTGAATGGCTCGCTTAACCTTACGGCGAAGTGAGTTCATTCTAAAGCGATTTAGGTGGGAGGGATAGAGGCTGAAGCGACGAGTCGCCGCGTTCTTCTCAGTGATCAGCCGTCTGATATCATCTGGCAGGTCCCAGCGGCGATCTTTCGTCGCTGGCACCTGTTTCGATGAGTCGCTAATAGCGGATTGGACGTGACTAGTCAGAGAGTCGACCGCAATTGCGATGTCGTCTAGGGAGCTAATATCGTCGGGAATTTTTTCCAAGGCGGGCGAGTGGATATTCTTGAGAGCGCTCTCAAGCTTATACCACTGTACCACTGTCTTGGTGGGAGGACTGTCATTGAGAGGAGAACCGAGCCTCATTATGACGGGACGATGGTCTGAGTCTAGTTCCTGCATCACTGATATGGATTGCATCCGTAGGGATACATTCCGTAGCAGTGCCAGGTCCAAATACTCGGCGCTTTGACCGGGGATGGGAGAGTATCGCGTGGGACACATGGGGACGATCAAGTCTAGGTCAAGGGGTTCAAGACATTGGGTAAGGAGGCGACCGTTTCGATTGCGACAACGGCAGTTCCACATCGGGTCTTTGGAGTTGAAGTCACCAGCCAGAATGACTGAGCTTCCTAGACTAAGGACTGACTCTAAATCGCTTTGAAGAAGCTTTTTATTTGGACTGAGATAGCAGGATGCGATGATGACCGATTGATGACCGGTCATCGCAAGCCTGCAGACTGAGACTTCTAAGTCTTGTAGGGGCGGGGGGTCGAGAGGTATGCAGTGCAGGGACCTCTTGAAGTAAATGGCAGTACCGCCTTTAGGGCCGTACGTTCTGTCATTTCTGACCATGTGATAGTTGGCTATCCTGGGATCTTTGGTGCCTTGCTTCAGGAATGTCTCCTGCACTAGCATGATATCTATTTGGTGATTTACCAAGAAGTGGTGGACGAGTTCTCTCTGGGATTTGAGGCCGTTAGCGTTAAAGAACGCTAACGAGATGGAGCGGGGCTTAAGTCTCGCAGGTTGTACAACCATTATTGAGACTTAAAAGAGAGGGAGTCAAGGAATGCCATGACGTCCTGATGATCGGAGATGATCATCAGTTTTTCGATGGCGGTTTCGGCTTTGTTTAGTTTCTGCAGGAGTGCAGACACTTTACCGAAATCAGTGGTTGGGGTGGGCCCAGGCGAACCAGCCTTCGCAGAGGTGAGTGCTGGTTGGGTGGGGCGAGGTAGGGGAGGGGCGGGGCCGCGAGTTGGCTCCTGTGAGCGGGGGAGGGGCGCAGGCCAAGCTTTCGCCTGAGGGGCTAGGCTAGTGTAGCTGAGGGGCTTTGCCCATGCTGAGGTAGCAGGGGGGCGGGGAGGGGGGGCCATAGACACCTTAGAGGTTGTCTTTGTATATTGAGGGACCGGGGCAAAGCGCTCCGGGGCCCTTGAGCGGACCTTGTTGTTTGCTTTGGGCGCCTTAGGGCATCCGCGATAATTCGCGGTGTGTCCCTCAGCGTTGCAGAGCACGCAACTAGGTGGGGTCGGGTCATCGCGGGTGCGCTTGCAGTCAGCGGTGCCGTGGTCACCCAGGCACTTGACGCAGCGCGGACGTGCGTTGCAGTTGCGCGCAGAGTGGCCATGAAGCTGGCATCTGTGGCACTGCCCAGGGGGACCAAATTTGTAGGGGGCCTCTACGGATAGGCCGGAGAGGCGACATAAAGATTTCAGGCCAAAGATAGCCTTTCCTTCCGGAGAAAGGTCGAGAATGACCAGGATAATGTCGAAAGGACGCTTATCCCGGCCGCTGTACATCCGGTGGACTTCCCTGATGGGAAAGCCCTGGGATTGGAGGTCGGACTTTAACATCTCCGAGTTGAACTCCGCGGGTATACCGCGGATAACTACCCGGAGAGATTTTTCGCTCTCGAGGGCATAGGTATGAAAACCTATGTTCTCGGAGCGGAGGAGGGAGGTGAGACGTCGGTGATCGTCCGACGTCTGGAGTTGGAGCTTGATGGACTCCTTGACGGATTGGGCTTTAGTGAAATGAATGCCTTTTAAGGCGAGAAGCTTTTCAACGTTAGGCCATTTGCCTTTTTCGCGGAGAAAGATCGGAGGGGGCGGTCTCTCCTTCTGTACAGAAGGCTGGTCGGACTGGGGCCTGCTGGTTCGATGGCTCGGGCGCCTTTTATTTGAATGATGGGCCTCGGCGGCGCGTGTGGCGGGGTTGGGGGACGTCGCTGGAACACTCGGCCGGTTTTGTTGTGCGGACGCGCGGAGATCGGAGCGAGCCGAGCCGACCGGAGCGCGCGGAATTGTTTACAGTAGTGAATACAGGGATTTCGCGATCGCGATAAAATTAATAATGTAGGTATACTTACATATTTATTTTAATGAGACAAAGGCACTAAGTGGGACAATGTATGTGTGTTTGGTAAATATTGTTATAGTAGGTATCTATTTATTATTAATGGTGTTGAAACCTAATAAATAAACATCAGGCAAAATCAATGGTAAAATATAAAATTTAGAGACCCCATCTCCCAAAATCTTTAGATAAATCCTATCAGATCTCTTGGGGGACTAGGTCAGGACCTATTTATCAGAACTGTCAGCCAAAATTTATTTTTTACTGTGAGAATCATCTAGCTAGAAATAAACTCTATTGTCAAATAGATGTCCGCATTGTTCGCAAGATGTCTCTGTCGTAAAAATAAATAATGGTTTAAAAAACTAAAAAACCACGCTTTTATAAATAAACCGAACTAAAAAGTAGAAAATCATTCAATTTTTTTTATTTAATCATATATGACTTAATTCTAGATTCATCTTTAAATGTATTGCATAAATAACTTTAAAATAAAGACGAAGAGAACAGAATCCAACACGATAAAGGGATATGCATGCTACAAAGTTTGAAATCTTTGGGTGCAACATGCGTTCTGAATAGTCTTAGTGTAAAGATTTGATTTAGGGATACCGAAACAAACTACGATTTGTAAAATGAATTAGATGAAATACCTTCCTCAAAAAAATTACACATACAATTTTACAGTTGTAGTTGTTTCTATCATGAAAACGTTATTAAGATGCAGAAATAAATGATAAAGAATGTGTGACAATGATAAAATTAATGTTGGTTGAAAGCAAACCATGTGAGTTTCCGAACGCTCTTAGCTTGAAAATTCATTCATTCATTTCATTCAGATTTCAGACGATTTTATTCTTTCAGTGTGATGTTTTGGTCGTATTTTACAGGTTTTCGACCGGCCATCTCAAATAAAGATAAATTTTTCATAATTTGGCTGTAATTTTAGGTGTTTTTGCGTCCTAATAAGAGTGATTTAGTGTTTAAATTGTGCTGAATACAAAAAGCCTTCGCCGTGGAGCCCAACGTAGGCTGTAAGTTCGTTTATTTACATATAATCCGGCATGCAAATTCCTTGTTTTGGTTTACGTAAAAACATGAAAATTTGATGGTAGTCTTTATTTTGTTGATTCCATTTACCCATGAAAGCTTTTAACATTATTTTTTTTAGCCTAATATCTGTATTTAAATGTGAAGTTAAACGTGAAGAGCTCATCGTTGTAATTAATCGAATTATTCTGCGATAAATGATATATGGATTTGTTTTCTGTAATTATTTGGTTGGTATAATTTATACATACCTAACTAGAGCTATTTCGTTACCATTTATTATATTTTGGTAATCTCAGTCCATTTTTCTGTTTCATAACATGTTTTTCGCAAAATGCTGGAAACCTGTTGTGTAAGAGATCTAAAAAGAATTCCTTGTATCTTCAATCTAGAATAAAAACTCATCAAAACTAAAATAGATTAAAAATGTGACGCAGTATCAAAATTTCTGTAGAAAGAATAAATAATGTACTCAATACTCAATATTTTTATTGCAAACATGTTGTAGTACAATGGATCTTAAAGATAAAATGGTTTCGAACATGCACCCTGCTAGGGCACGGCAATATTACTAGGGGGCTAATACTTATTATCTAAGAAATTATTCGAGGCACAAAATATAATTGTCGATCTGCTCGTAATAAAAAGACCTTTTTCTTAGGTTTAACGAAAGAAGAGAACTTTATTTTCTCATACATTACAGTTCACTTAAAATGAGATAAACTTATACAGTAATATGTGTACTAAATATAAGTTACAACTCGGTCACAATATCTGTGCACCTTGAGCCAAACATTTTGTATGGCTCAAGGTGCACAGATATTGTGACCGAGTTGTAAGTAGGTATAACTCCTGGGCTCTGAGGCTTAACCTAGATTAGTAATAATAACTAATTATATTATATGTATATTAGTATTAATTTCTTGCCTAATGTAAACACAAATTATAGGAAAAATATAATTCTTAGTAAAGTTTGTGAATTACATAATAAAATACTGTCAGATATAGATTAACTATCATCATAAAATTATCTATCTAGAGATATTTATATATATATTTAATTAGCTATATATATATACACATATATATTTTTATTATATTGAACTAAGTGTATTTATTAGGTTTATTGAACTATTTTTTTTTTAAATTTATGTATGTATATTTTAATCTCATTCCGTATTGTATTATTAGTCTAATTTGTCTATTGTACACTTCCTCTATCTTTTCCATCGCCACTCCTGTAAACCTAAGGTTTGCTGGAAGAAAACTCTGACTCAGGGTTAAGCTCGCCTATGTACATATCTTTTTTATTTAAGTTATTTTTAAGTTTTTTTTATGTGTACAATAAAGAATTAAAGAATTAAAGAATTAACTTACCATTGCCAAAGTTCTGTAAAGATGTTCAACTATGTGTTGCCAAGGACTCATTATAATTAAGTATCAAGTTATATTAATATAGGTATCAATTTGTAATTATTATTTATTATTTTTGTTTATGTATACATATTTTCAACATGTTTAGTTTTTTTTTCTATTGCTCTGTTCATTAAGCTTATTATGTGTTACATAATAGAGGAAATTATTTTGGTTTTTGTATATTTTAAGTTTCGTAGTATAAAGTTTTATGTACTGTTTATATCCCAAAGAAAATAAAATATTATTGAGATCTTTACTTTAGTAAAGTAATGTAAGTACCGTAGTATAACAAAGCAAGAAAAAAAAGAATAAGATGACAAAATATTAAACAAAGAATTATATATAATTTTATAAATCAAGAAGCTCTTGCAGCGAGTAAAAACTATTCCTGATAAGGAATGTTTTTAATAGAGAATTAAATTTGTTTATTTTGGTTGAATTTTTTATTTCTGATGGAATTTTATTATATACTAGCTGCGCCCCGCACTTCGCCTCCGTTAAATCTATGTGTCAAGTCAAATGGTTAAAATGAAAAAAAGTATCCTATGTTAGACTCCTGGTTCTAAGCTACCTCTCCACCAATTTTCAGCTAAATCGGTTCAGCCGTTCTTGAGTTATAAGTGTTGTAACAAACACGACTTTCTTTTATATATATAGATATAGATTTTGATAGAAATAAAATATAATGTAAAGGGGTCGATGTGGGTTACATTACAGTTATTTGTTTTTTATTCTTGTAATTCTTTATTGTACACAAAAAACTTAAAAATAACTTAACTAAAAAAAGATATGTACATAGGCGAGCTTAACCCTAACAAAGAGTTTTCTTACAGCAAAACCTTAGGTTTAAAGGAGAAGCGATAAAACAGATAAAGAAGGAGGTTTTAAACTTTGAGTTGACAATTTCTAAATATGTTTTTCCATTTGCGGCTTGAGTTTCACAGCGGCCATGATAGGCCTATTGTAATTGCCACTTTATTAGTTCAGTCCTGAAGCCGTAGCGTTCACAATTCGCGACTTACCCTTGCTAGGAACTGTAGGATTTTCTTCAGGGGTCATGTCTCGTAGCTCATCAGGGCTATTCAAATTAAAATTATTTATTTACATATTGTTTGTTTAGAGCGTCTCTCTTTCCTTGTCCATGATGTGACTAAATAAAAAAGGTACAGACTGAAAATCAGCGTTGTTCCGCGCCATGCGTGGTTCAGCACATAGCTGAGTTTGACCCTTTTTGGGCAGCAGGTTAGCACGTGTGTTATTATTATTGTTTCGCTGTAGGTTTATTTAATTTAATTTTGTTTGCTGTGTTTTAATGTGTTATATTGTTGAAACCTGTTTTTTGGCCAAATAAAATTATTTTCTTTCTTTCTTACAAGACCATACAGATAACTCCAAATCGTTATGCCTAGTACATTGAATAATTTGACCATCTTAAAAACTACAAGAAATCCTACTAATATTATAAATACGAAAGTTTGTAAGTATGGATGGATGTTTGTTACTCTTTCACGCAAAAACTACTGAATGGATTTTGATGAAACTTCACAATAATAGGCTACAATTTATAAAGATATATTGTATATTATCCAAAATATCTATCACCACGCGGGTGAATTCGCGGGGCGCAGCTAGTAATTAAATAACACGCTATAGGTACAGGTGCTTGCCCAGGTGCATTTAGTGCCATTCCAGGGGAGGTGGACATGGCTACCGTGGCCACAAGTAAATAATTTGTTTGTATTCCAGTGGAGGTTTGCGGGGGCGAGGCATGGCGCGGCGGCGTGGCTCGCTCACCGTCCCACGAGTCGGTCACCACAGACCTGTCTCTGTTCAGTGTATCCTCCGCTGCATCAGACGCTAGGGTGCATTATCCAAAATATCTATCACCACGCGGGTGAATTCGCGGGGCGCAGCTAGTAATTAAATAACACGCTATAGGTACAGGTGCTTGCCCAGGTGCATTTAGTGCCATTCCAGGGGAGGTGGACATGGCTACCGTGGCCACAAGTAAATAATTTGTTTGTATTCCAGTGGAGGTTTGCGGGGGCGAGGCATGGCGCGGCGGCGTGGCTCGCTCACCGTCCCACGAGTCGGTCACCACAGACCTGTCTCTGTTCAGTGTATCCTCCGCTGCATCAGACGCTAGGGTGCTCCGACTACTGGCTAGCAAAGTAAGTCGCGTATCATCAGTCCACACTAGTCCAATGCTGCACAACATCATCATCAGCCTATATTAGTCCACTGCTGGACATAGGCCTCCCCCAATGAGCGCCATAGCGCACTGTCAGGCCATTATAATATATTTCATATATTTTCCAAGTTGATAAATTTTTTAATTCATCAACTTGTAATTTTTTTTACCAATAAATAATGAATTATTTGTCTTTTCAGGCTGGCCAAGGCCCCGACCCAACCCTCAGAGTAGCTAGCCCCAATCCAGATGGAAAACCATTGAAGTAAGTTCAATTATCTAAAAGATGAAACCATAATTTGAGTTCATTACCTAAAACTGGCTTTTAATCAATTAACTTCAAATAGGTTTATTTATTTATTTTAAGCATTTATTGTCCCACTGCTGGGCAAAGGCCTCCCTTTTCTCCTTCCACTCCTCGCGATCCAACAGCCCATGATGGAAGATGTGTCTCGAGCTCGTCACGCTATCTCATCCTGGGCCTTCCACGTCGCCTCTTAGCGTTGGGTGGGCTCCACTCTGTGGTGGTCTTTGCCCACAAGTCGCTGGACAAATAGGTTACTTTTTATAAATCCACCCTCAATTCTAAAAAATACAATATCCTCTAATAGAAATCTTTATAACAGACTTCAAAAAAGGAGGAGGTTCTCAATTTTACTGTATTTTATTTATATTTTTTTATGTTTGTTAGAACTTACCTCAGAACTTACGAATGGGTGAACCAATATTATTATATTTTTTTTATTTGAAAGCTGGGGCTTCCTTTGTGGTCCCATTTCTTTCTAAAAAAAAAAAACATCACTTGATTAATGGACGGCCCCAAACTGGATCCAACTAGTTAAGTTAATAAATAATTGATTTTTTGTACAGAAGGCCATCCTCCACCCTCCCGCTTCACGCCCCAGATGCGTGCGTGTCCCTCCTGGCGGGCTGCGGAGCCCTGTGCGCGCAGCTAGGCCTCCGCCGGTCCTTCAGCGCCGGTGACGTCACACGTGCGAGCGAACTCAAGCCGCACTACTTACGGGGGTAAGAAACATTCTAGACGTAAGTAAGGAACGTAGTCTGAGTTTACCGCTTTAAAACTAGATGTCGCTAGCAAAAACTAGCGACCATTAACAAACACCAAGCCACACTATTAACAATTTCGAGAAGAAGGCCAAAAGGAGGATCCAGCTGGGCTGGGCAGCGTTTGGGAAACTACATCGAATTTTCTCATCATCGATACCGCAATGCTTGAAAACAAAAGTTTTCGACCAGTGCGTCCTACCCGTTATGACCTACGGAGCTGAGACGTGGACACTCACGATAGGGCTGGTCCACCAGTTCAAAGACACTCAGCAAGCTATGGAAAGAGCTATGCTCGGAGTATCTCTGAAGGATAGGATTCGTAACGAATACATCCGACAGAGAACAAAAATTATCGATATAGCTCTAAGAATTAGCAAGCTGAAGTGGCAGTGGGCCGGCAATATCTCGCGAACAACCGACGGCCGCTGGGGCAAACGTGTTCTTGAGTGGAGACCACGACTCGGCAAACGTAGTGTAGGTCGACCTGCGAAAGACTGCAGGTAGATGCTCATTGGGGGAGCTATATCCAGGGCCTATGTCCAGCTATGGACTAACATAGGCTGATGATGATGATAATGAAGAAACATTCTAGACGTAAGTAAGGAACTTAGTCTGAGTTTACCGCTTTAAAACTAGATGTCGCTAGCAAAAGCTAGCGACCATTACCACCTAGCTAGCCATTTTGTTACTGGACTTACATACACATTTCCTCTTAGTTTAAGATTATTATGTATTTTATTTCTGTAAGTCTTGTAACAAATAAAAATTCATTAATTCATTTGTTGTTTATTTATTTCCACCGTAGGTACACATGTTACATCTTGATGTCATTAAGTACTATACATTTTAAAAGTTGAATTACATTTATTCTAACACTAACTTTTAACATAGGAAACACCATAGTGCATTGTGCAAAGAGAAGCAGACAGACATACATTCAAAAGGTGACAAGCTTTAGAATCTAGAATAGATAGCACAGCGCATCCGCATGCAGAAACTAGTGTATGGTAATCGATAACAAAACTCTTGTATTTTTTCAGAGCTACATCAGAAGTGGGGCTCTGCGCGGCCCTAGAAGCCCTAACGCTGAGTGCCAACTCGCGTTCTTGTAGCACTTGGGTAGCAGGTATGGAATAGTATTATGTACTTTAATAGCCAAAGTGTACTTTAATATAATATAATTATTGTTCACCCCGAGAGGTGGGCTGATGCTGCAACACCCTGGGTCCCGGAAGGAAGCGGGCGAGGTCGGCCAAGACAGCGCTGGCGAGACGACCTTAACACCTTCCTCAGAGATTGGTGGCGCGCGACCGCTGAGTGGAAAGATTTGGGGGAGGCCTTTGCCCAGCTGTGGGACGAAACAGGCTAAATAAAAAAAAATATCAGCACACACAAAACACAGAAGGAAATTACAACCGAATAGAAAACCATTCGAACACAATTAAATTTAGTACACAGACACAATAGAACTAAAAGATCCTTTACCCGAATACAATCATCATCAGCCTATGTTAGTCCACTACTGGACATAGGCCTCCCCTAATAACGCCATAGCGTCCTCTCTTCAGTTTGCCTGCAATCTTTCGCAGGTCGTCATCCCACCTGGTCGGAGGGCGTCCTACACTACGTTTGCCGAGTCGTGACCGGTTGTCGGTTCTTCGCGAGATATGGCCGGCCTACTGCCACTTCAGCTTGCTAATTCTTAGAGCTAAGTTAATCAAAGTAATTTCGTTGTTTCCAGTTGGTGGATCCCAGCTGCCTTCTCCACAAAGATCTCAGCAGTCCCAGCCCTCGAGGCAGCTTCCGAGCGATAACAGAAAGGTAAGTGTTGTCTATGGTGTGTGTAGTCTATCGTCTTTGTGTCTAAGTGTCAGTGTCATCTGTCACTGAGCTCTCATTACTGCTTGTCCATGTCGTGTGGATATATCAATATTAACTATGGTCTCCGAATAATGTCTTTCTTTAAGTGGAACGTCCCAGCCTCAACGACAAGTCAAATAAATAAACAGAAAGATCAACTTCAACTTCTTTTTTATGGCTCGCTGTGTCTGTGTTGCCACTACTCTTCCAGTGTCCGTGTGGAAAGAGTCATAAACTTTAGTAGAGAACTTCAACTTCTTCCTAGATGGCTCTGCGTCTGGATTGACGCAATTCTGCCAACGTCCGTCTCTTGAAAAACAGATAATGAAATTATTAATCACTAGCGGACCTTCCCGGCTTCGCATGGCTTTAGTAAGGATCCCTAACTTTTTTGAAAATATAATATAACCTATGTTCACCGGGGATAGTGTAGCTTCCCAACGGTGATATAATTTTTCAAATCGGTCCGGTAGTTTCGGAGCATATTCAATACAAACAAACAAAAAATCAAACATTTCCTCTTTATAATATTAGTCATCATCATCATCATCAGCCTATAGCAGTCCACTGCTGGACATAGGCCTCCCCCAATGAGCGCCATAGCGCCCTGTCTTCAGCTTGCCGCATCCAGCATCTACCTGCAGTCTTTCGCAGGTCGTCATCCCACCTGGTCGGAGGGCGTCCTACACTACGTTTACCGAGTCGTGTTCTCCACTCAAGAACACGTTTGCCCCAGCGGCCGTCGGTTCTTCGCGAGATATGGCCGGCCCACTGCCACTTCAGCCTGCTAATTCTATTAGCTATGTCAATAACTTGGTTCTATAATATTAGTATAGATAACTAAACATTTGATTTTTTTGAAAAGATAAGGTCCTAGCTTCATTAAAATTTAATAATTTAATTATTTATATAGGTATATATATATTACTGTTTAAATATAATATAAGTAGCTTAGTATCATGAGTAGTATATTTTATTATCTCTATTATATAGCACTACCTACCAAACTGTTGTCCACACTACCCAAAGGTTAGCAGGTAGAGAATGCTATCTAGCATTATGCTCGCCTATGTACAACTTTTTGTGCAATAAAGTATATTCTATCTATCTATTAAAGCTGTAGCTTGTGGCGTCACCGGAAATACTTCTATGCAAGGTTACGACCTCTGTGGCGCGGTGGGCGAAGGTCCGCCTACGTCGCAGGAGGTTGCGTGTTCGATTCCCACCTCGGGACAAATGTTTGTACGATCTGTGGAAATTTGTTCAGGGTGTTCTGGTCGGTTTCTATTTAATGTATTGAATTAAGTATATCAGTCATCTAGTACCCATAACACAAGCTCTGCTTAGCTTGCGGCTAGAGAGAGCTGTGTGAATTGTCCAGCGTTATTAATACAATACAATACAATAACTCTTTATTGCACACCAAATACATAAAATACACAAGACAGGAAAAGAAAAACAAATACAAAATATGCTGTACAATGGCCGGCCTTATCGCTAAGAGCGATCTCTGCCAGGCAACCTTTGGATGGACATGAAGTGGTAGGACAAGTATAGACGGTAATTAATGTACAATCTATGTCCGCAGGTCCGGCAGAACTACATAAAACGCCGGCTGATGACGACGTACCGCGCGCTCGAGAGAATGTCCCAATCCGAGTTCAATCTGGACAAATTAGAGGTAAGGAACTTATTTATTGAGATATTAACATTATAGTTTTTTTTATCAAGCCCTAAGGCGATTGGTCCGGGAGCCAGGTACAATTATTTCCTCCCGAGCGAAAATTCGTAAAATGCATTAGGGATTAATATTATGAATACTCGTGACCGTCAGCTGCGACTCCGTGGGTGGGTTGGGTAGTTGCAGGGATGACGACATTATTCCCATGGAATAAGGGTCAAAGGGGCCGTTCATGTATTACGTAAGCACTATGGGGGGTGGGGGGGGGGGGGTGGGGGGGGGGGGGGGGGGGTTGGGGGGGGGGGGGTCTTTGATTTGCTTATTATGGATGACATGGGTAGGGGAGTCCAGATGATGATTACGTCATCGGTAGTTATTTACTTTTTTACACGAATGGCAACCCTCACATTGTCCAAAAAGTATTTATTTCCAGCAGTACAGCTCATCTATATATATAAAAGAAAGTCGTGTTTGTTACAACACTTATAACTCGAGAACGGCTGGACCGATTTGACTGAAAATTGATGGAGAGGTAGCTTAGAACCAGGAGTCTAACATAGGATACTTTTTATCATTTGACACATAGATTTCCACGGGGGCGAAGCCGCGGGGAGCAGCTAGTAATTAGATATAACACAAAACCTAGGAGCTAACTAGGATTCAAGATGTTGTACAATTAACAACATACTAGCATTCCAGAGGGCGTCACGGTCGCGGCGTACAAATCGACCCTTAGCCTTCCCCGCGCAGCTTTTGCTAGTCTTTGTCCCGGAAAACCCACTTCGCCTTAACACTTTGACTGCGATTTTTTTTCGACGACTGCGATCTTTTTTTTAACTTAAAAAATTCGTGCTGCCGCTCTACACAGCGGTTGTGTTGCGCCGCACATGCGTTTCGTTCGAAAAATATTACGGCTGTGCTGAGTCTCAAAGATCTGTATTTTCTCAGCCGCTGCGCTAGTGTGGATTTACGCATATTAGTCACTTGTAGAAAACACATACCGTGTGATTTCAGCACTCAAAGTGTTAAGAAGCCTATTGACTGAATGTTGATTTTAATGAATCGAAAACTTCGATTGTCTTTTTCAGAGTATGCCTTAGGTTTCAATAATTGTAGGCATAGTTTCGTAGCAATAGTGCTTCACAATCATAAATGATCATCAGCCTATGTTATTCCACTGCTGGACATAGGCCTCCCCCAATGAGCACCACAGCGCCCTGTCTTCAGCTTGACGCATCCAGCATCTACCCGCAGTCTTTCACTGGTCGTCATCCCACCTGGCCGGAGGGCGTCATACACTACGTTTGCCTAGTCGCGGTCTCCACACAAGAACACGTTTACCCCAACGG
Source organism: Eupithecia dodoneata (assembly GCA_947044415.1). NCBI lineage: Eukaryota > Metazoa > Arthropoda > Insecta > Lepidoptera > Geometridae > Eupithecia > Eupithecia dodoneata. The sequence goes on from OX345685.1 coordinate 4,265,891, forward strand.
TTGTCGGTTCTGCGTGAGATATGGCCGGCCCACTGCCACTTCAGCTTGCTAATTCAGTGGGGATTGCCCAGCGTTATTTATTTATTTATGAATTATACCAGCTCAGTTATAAATAATACATATAATCCTCCCACTAAACTTAAAAGAATAGTGAGTGGTCGATTTTTTGTACATCATCTTCTTGATTATTTTCTAAAGTATTTACCTAATAAACCAAAATTGCTAGGATTGTATCTGTGTACAAACTTTTAGATTATAATAATTTTGTCATCAGTAGTCGTCCTGTAACTTTGTTTAACATAAATTTAATAATTAATTTAACATAAATTTAATATTTAATTTAACATAAATTTAATATTTAATTTAACATAAATTTAATATTTAATTTAACATAAATTTAATAATTAATTTAACATAAATTTAATAATTAATTTAACATAAATTTAATATTTAATTTAACATAAATTTAATAATTAATTTCACATTCATTTAATAATTAATTTAATATTTAATTTATCATTAATTTAATTATTAATTTAACATTTAGTTAAATAATTAATTTAACATTTAACTAAATAATTAATTTAACATTAATTGAATAATAAATTTCAGTAGCGTTTTGTAGAAATTTTTAATTAGCCTTTAGTATTTAATCAGATACCTATTCATTAAGCTAGCTGTTAATTTCCTGAATATTGTTAAAATAAATATAATAAATAAATAAATTACTTTCCAGGCGGCGGCTGTATCAGCGGTGTCGCAGGCTGCGGCGGGCCCCACAGTGCTAGCCGTGCCACCCAGACATAGCACGAGATTCATACACCCAGGTAACTACTACACATCTATACTATACTAATGTAATAAAGAGGAAAGGTTTGATTGTTTGTGTTTGTTTGTTTGTATCGAACAGGCTCCGAAACTACCGGACCGATTTGAAAAAATTTTTTCGTTAAAAAGAGAATATATATGATTGACGACCGATGTGGCGCGGTGGGCGAAGGTCCGCCTGCGACGCAGGAGGTTGCGGGTTCGATTCCCGCCTCGGAACAATCGTGTGTACGATCTGCAGATATTTGTTCCGGGTGTTCTGGTCGTTTTCTATGTATAATAAAAAATATCTATCTATGTAATATATTGTATTATGTATATCAGTTATCTAGTACCCATAACACAAGCTCTGCTTACCATGGGGCTAGATAATGCTGTGTGGATTGTCCAGCATTATTTATTTATTATATTTATTTATTTATATTAAAAGAGTACATATATTTATGTTTTTGTTTTTCAAGGTTTTGCATAATTGTTGCATTTTGTATGTGTGTGTCTGAAGTCTGTAATAAATGCTTTTTCTATCTAATAATAAAAATTGTAAATACCCGTGCGAAGCCGGGAAGGGACGCTAGTTATAAATATGATTGTCTATAATTAAGCTAGTACTAACAAGAAAGAATCCAGAAATAGTTGTGCCCTGACAGGGTTTTTATGCATTTTGTACCTACCTACTAAGTACTAGGCTCAAGTGGTTACCCATTCGTCTTCGTCGGAATGCTCATGTTCTCAACCTCCTTTATTCTGTCCTTTTCTTTCCGTCATCACCGTATTATCTAAAAGACCGTTTTGAGTTTCTCCATATGTCCCACCCACGACCCCTTCGCTCGTCTGCAACCCTTCTCTTAAAAATCCCATCTCACACTTCCCAGTTCTATGGTGACTCCTTCACGTTGCAGGCCGCCAGACTCTGGAACGCCCTTCCCGTTTCTATCCGACAAGCGAAATCCCTTCCTATCTTCAAAAGTATGGTTCATCAACACATGGCTGCCAAGCCATGCAGCGGACAGCGAAGTCACTGTGCTTGCTGCGTGACTGCCTACCGCGCTAATTACTTTAATTTTAATTTTTAACCTTATTATTGTTTAGAGAACTCTAGTGTCTAGATAAACCTATGTTAGGATTTAAGATACTATAAACAAAATGTAACAAATTTGTATCAATAAATAAATCAATATATCTATCTATCTATCTATCTGACCACTCTTGATAAGTTTTCTTGATATTTATTTTTGTTTTTATTTTCTATGTTATTATGCATTCTTGTTTTTTATGTATTTGTGCTCTATTTTCATCTATGTACGTTCTTAATGTAAATATTAATTATTTTATATATAAATATCCCAAATAATTACGCCACCGTCAGCTTTAATACGTACCGATCCATCCAAAGGTTGCCTGGAAGAAATCGGCGGCCTTATCGCTTTCCCGATAAGGCCGCCGATTGTGCCACTAGATTGTAGAAACTAGAGCACTAGACATTACAACATTACAACACTAGACATTATATTGTTTGTCCACTACTTATTCTTTTTAATATTCTTTCTTACTATTTGTGAAAACTTGTAATTGGCCGTCCTTATATATATTCTTAATCTTTCTTGTTTTATGTTTAGCCTTAAGTTTTCCGAAAATTAAATAAATAAATAAATAAACACTAGAGCATTATCTATCTTCATAATTCTGTTGTATTTTATGTATATATACAATGTGTTTTGTCGAACTGTTGAATAAAATACACCGTTTACTCAAAAAGAAACGAAGAAAAAACCAGATGAATTAATAATTAAATCGGCTTTATTTTTGAGATAGGTAACATATAATTTTTTATTTTTTATCGATAAATATATGTCGTGTATCCGCACATCTCGTTTGATCAAGGTTCGACAATACACATTGTATATGTAGGTAAGTATTGAATTTATTATTTTGGAATTTAGGTTATATAGTATTTTATATTTGTTATTGTTATATAGTATATATTAGTACAAAATTAATAAGTAAGTTAAAATTTAATCTTTTGTCTATTTCTTATTTCATTTCATTTATGCACATGTACCCACTTCTCTCTTCACTTTGTCTCTCTCTCCCAATAAGGTTTGCTGGAAGAGAACTCTTGTTAGGGTTAAGTTCGCCTTTGTTTAAATTTTCTAGAATAAGTTTTCTGTTATGTTTTTCGTGCAAAAAGTATAAATAAATAAATAAAAATAAATAAATTTAGTTAGTATTAAGATCTTCTGAAACTATCATGGTTATCAACACTAAAGTCATTTAAAACGGGATATTTACCATGATTAGATTTTTGAGTTATCCAATATTACGGCACAGTTTCATGCGCTGAAGAGTTACTCCGTGATCATGGCGCATGAAATGCGCCGTTTTAAATGACTTTAGTATTAAGATCCTTTATTTTTATTATTTTCTTTGTATTTGCTTTACAGCTACATACATATGTTGCATTGTACTACACCTAAGAAACTACCTGTATCCATGAAATCACATCCACCTGTGTGGATTGTCCAGCATTATTTATTTATATCAAATATCACTACATAGTATGAAACAAAGTCGCTTCCCGCTGTCTGTCCCTATGTATGCTTACATCTTTGAAACTACGCAACGGATTTTGATGCCGTATTTATAAATAGATTGATTCAAGAGAAAGCTTTATGAACTTTAACACATACATACATTTCCACGGGGGGTGAAGCTGCGGGGCGCAGCTAGTAAATAAATAAAGAATATCATCATCATCATTAGCCTATAATAGTCCACTGCTGGACATAGGCCTCTCCCAATGAGCGCCATAGCGCCCTGTCTTCAGCTTGACGCATCCAGCGTCTACCTGCATATCATAAATTCTTGAAACCATTAATTTATAAACAATACCATTCTAAGCACATTGTCGGACAGGTGGGACTCTCCTTTTACGGGGCACTGGATAAATTTACACGCAACCCTTTTTAAGGGGCGGTGCCCCGGTCACTGAATGGTCTCTCGCGTCTGCATATTTTTATTTTATTTTATGTTATTGATTTGTGATTGAGTATGTAAATTTTAATGTTATCTTTTGTATGAGTCCTGTGCTCGAAATAAACAATTTTTATTTTATAATATTAATTTGGTTTTTCAGAAGCTGATCACCTAGCTCTGACGGCGGATGACTTGGAGCGCGAGCGCGGGCGGCCTCTGTCCAAGTACGAGCGGAACATGATGATCTTCAACTGGCTGCACACGCTGGACGAGGCACAACCTTTCTAGATACGTCATTAACGTCGTATGTACTTGAAAATGTCAGTGACTTAGGTCTATCCATACTATACCATAAAGAAATACGATAGACTAGGCACAACCTCTCTAGATACCTCATTATCGTCATATCGTCGGGGATAGTACAAAATCGCGTAACCCAACGACAAGTACAATACTGCGTATCTACACTTCACCAAACTTTTCAGGAGAGACATTTTTTTACCCAGATGCGTCAAATTAGGTATTTCTTAGTCATTTTCGTACATTAGTAACCAATATTAGTGTGTTGCATACTAATAATAATAGTTTCTTGTTTATATTATGTTTTATTTTTCTTGTACGACACTACGCTGTATCGTTATGACAGTTATCTTGACTACTGCGTATTGCATGTCGTAAGTTACGCGGTATTGAAACATTTTTTTTCCGACAACCTATTAGGTAGGTGGGTACTTACTTCACTTAATTACTTCTTTTCAAGTTTTTACTACAATACACAATAATAATGCAGTTCCGCGGAATCGTCTTCGCGAAAATCGCCGAAAACAAATACGCGGTTTTGTTATTTTACGATATCTCGCTTCCTATTGGTCAATTTTAAATTTTAGTGAAACAGGCGGTTGGTAAACCTGTGGCTAATTTTGTAGATACGCAGTATTGTACTTGTGGGTTACGCGGTTTTGCACTATCCCCGGCGATATTAGCTTAATAAGTCTAATGCTGGACATAGGTTAGACCTATGTCGCATAAACGCCATAAAGAATATCGTTGGACGAGGTACACCCTTTCTTAGTCCTATCCATACAACGCCGCATTAAACGGTTTACAACCTTTCTTGACGACCGATGTGGCGCGGTGGGCGAAGGTCCGCCTGCGACGCAGGAGGTTGCGGGTTCGTTTCCCGCCTCGGAACAATTGTGTGTACGATCTGCAGATATTTGTTACGGGTGTTCTGGTCGTTTTCTATGTATAATAAAAAATATCTATCTTTGTAATGTATTGTATTATGTATATCAGTTATCTAGTACCCATAACACAAGCTCTGCTTACCATGGGGCTAGATAATGCTGTGTGAATTGTCCAGCATTATAAAAAAAATACAAAATTAACTATTTTAAAGGTAGAATGCATAAGATAATTATTATATTATGTATATGTAACTATTAAAATAAGTAAGGGACTTCCCTTGGGCCTACTATCGCCATTTTTTTTAAATAAGTGGTACAATAGTGCTACATATTTTTTAAAACAACATTATTAGTGTTTTTACACAGTGATTAATTATTTTAGAACGTGCAATGCGCGATGCGCGATCTACGGCCGCTGGAGCAAACGTGCTCTTGAGTGGAGACCACGACTCTGTAAACGTAGTGTAGGACGCCCTCCGGTGAGATGACGACCTGCGAAAGACTGCAGGTAGATGCTGGATGCGGCAAGCTGAAGACAGGGTGCTATGGCGCTCATTGGGGGAGGCCTATGTCCAGCAGTGGACTAACATAGGTCGATGATGATGTTAAGAGTCCGTGAAAATTTTATTAATATTATAGCATTTTAATGTCAGTATCTCAGAATATAAATAATCTAAAAATATTTCCATAGTAAAAATAATAACTAACTAACTTTATTTATTTATTTACATAACTTGGAATAACTCATGTAAAACGTATTTTGTATCTTGCATATAACGCGTGCCAAGCGGAGAGAATCTAAGTAAACTAACCCCCATATCTTTAATCATTACCTCGACTTCGATTCAAACTCTACTCAACCTCCAAATGCGTTTCGGTATGCTTGATCGTAAAAAAATCCTTCACTCGAAACAGCCTTCGAGAATTTTTTCATACGAGTGGAATAACGAACTGTCATCTCAAGGTACCTCGCTACCTACCTTGAATGCTCCTCGAAATAGTTTGTTGTTATTTACAATGGATTTTGGAGACTATCTCAATTACATTTACGACGATGAAACCTACAATTACCCATCGCGAAGGTATATAAGAGAGGTTGATATATAACCAAATTAACGACTAAGCATACCAAACTCGAGCATGTTTTGGAGGAATGCTCGAAACGCCCTTGAGCAAGTTTGAGTGGAGAATTATTTGAGGTAATGACTAAAGATATGGGGGAAAGTATATATTAATAAGTAAATAAAAAACCTTTGAAACTATCAACTATCATGGTTACTAACACTAAAGCTATTGAAACTGTGCCGAAATATTGGTTAACTCGAAAAAAAAAACATGTCGAATATCCCGTTTTAAATGACTTTAGTAAAAGATCTTCAGTTATTATCATCATTAGCATACATTAGTCCACTGCTGGACATAGGCCTCAGTTAAGTTAGGCTAAGTACCAATATGATATATTTATGAACGTTTTAGTTAGAATAAATAAATATATTTACCTAATTACAGTGTATTGATATTCTCTGTACCTAAGTACAGTGTATTGATATTCTCTGTACCTAAGTACAGTGTATTGATATTATATGTACCTAAGTACAGTGTATTGATATTCTCTGTACCTAAGTACAGTGTATTGATATTCTCTGTACCTAATTACAGTGTATTGATATTCTCTGTACCTAAGTACAGTGTATTGATATTCTCTGTACCTAAGTACAGTGTATTGATATTCTCTGTACCTAAGTACAGTGTATTGATATTCTCTGTACCTAAGTACAGTGTATTGATATTCTCTGTACCTAAGTACAGTGTATTGATATTCTATGTACCTAATTACAGTGTATTGATATTCTCTGTACCTAAGTACAGTGTATTGATATTCTCTGTACCTAAGTACAGTGTATTGATATTCTATGTACCTAATTACAGTGTATTGATATTCTCTGTACCTAAGTACAGTGTATTGATATTCTATGTACCTAATTACAGTGTATTGATATTCTCTGTACCTAAGTACAGTGTATTGATATTCTATGTACCTAATTACAGTGTATTGATATTCTCTGTACCTAAGTACAGTGTATTGATATTCTCTGTACCTAAGTACAGTGTATTGATATTCTCTGTACCTAATTACAGTGTATTGATATTCTCTGTACCTAAGTACAGTGTATTGATATTCTCTGTACCTAAGTACAGTGTATTGATATTCTCTGTACCTAAGTACAGTGTATTGATATTCTCTGTACCTAATTACAGTGTATCGATATTCTCTGTACCTAAGTACAGTGTATTGATATTCTCTGTACCTAAGTACAGTGTATTGATATTCTCTGTACCTAATTACAGTGTATTGATATTCTCTGTACCTAAGTACAGTGTATTGATATTCTATGTACCTAATTACAGTGTATTGATATTCTCTGTACCTAAGTACAGTGTATTGATATTCTCTGTACCTAAGTACAGTGTATTGATATTCTATGTACCTAATTACAGTGTATTGATATTCTCTGTACCTAAGTACAGTGTATTGATATTCTATGTACCTAATTACAGTGTATTGATATTCTCTGTACCTAAGTACAGTGTATTGATATTCTATGTACCTAATTACAGTGTATTGATATTCTCTGTACCTAAGTACAGTGTATTGATATTCTCTGTACCTAAGTACAGTGTATTGATATTCTCTGTACCTAATTACAGTGTATTGATATTCTCTGTACCTAAGTACAGTGTATTGATATTCTCTGTACCTAAGTACAGTGTATTGATATTCTCTGTACCTAATTACAGTGTATTGATATTCTCTGTACCTAAGTACAGTGTATTGATATTCTCTGTACCTAAGTACAGTGTATTGATATTCTCTGTACTAAGATGTTTGATAAAAGCCATCATTTCTTTCCGTGCATTCTATTGTGACGACCTCTGTAGCGCGGTGGGCAAACCTCCTGCGACGCAGCAGGTTGCGGGTTCGATTCCCGCCTCGGGACAATTGTGTGCACGATCTGCAGATATTTGTTCCGGGTGTTCTAGTTGTGATATATGTATGATAAAAAATATCTATCTATATAATGTATTGTATTATGTATATCAGTCATCTGGTACCCATAACACAAGCCCTGCTGAACTTGGGTGTAGATGATGCTTTGTGGATTGTCCAGCATTATTTATTTTATTTATTTATTATGTATTATCTGATCTGCCAACCGATTACATCGGATTTTGCTTACATTGGGACGAAATGATAATGCGAGAGAATAAAACTAATTAAACTTCCATGATTTGTTAACATATTAAAGATTATTTATTATATATCAACACTATGGTCTCTTAAATGCTCCTAATTTAATATTAATTTTATTTAATCACTATGTTCTCGTCAAAGCTCCTAATTCAATATTAATTTTATTTAAGCACTATGGTCTTGTCCATGCTCCTAATTTAATATTAATTTTATCTAAGCACTGGTCTCATTAATGCTCCTAATTTAATATTAATTTCATTTAAGCACTATGGTCTCTGGTTACGCTTGTTGGGATTATTTGCAAATTAATGTGAATAATTATACCGCTGTCTTGATTGGATGGTATTTCACCTATCTATTAAGAATGTCTTATTTTAATAACTTATTTTGGTGAACCATCCGTCAAAGGTCGGTATAGATTGCACCGACCCGCCCCATGCAGGGGACCGCAAGAAGCCGCCATCTTGGTGCTTTGAGTCTTCGCAAGTCATTAGATCGACCAACACGCGTCCCGCACTAATTTATCTTAATAAAAGTTGGACTCTGATAAATCCGCATACCACCGCATCTGCTACGCTGGCAACTGCTGGTAATCCGCTTGTGTGTGTCAAAGACATTTCAGTGACGTCACGGGAATCCTGGCGATTCCAGAAGCACGCATTCTTCCGATCGAGGCGAGTGGTGAATTGAGGTGAGTTGTTATTATAAGGCATTTATAGGTGATTTGCTTTCTTCCAAGGCAGCGTACGTTCCAACAAGTGTCCGTTCCCCGCATCCCGCAGGATTCACTTTTAAGCTTTGATCCAGCATTCATTTATCCCAGGTCGTCCAAAGTTACTAGGGCTGGGCAACCGCTAGAATAGAGGATTTAGTCCTGTACTCTCCATTTTGGTCCTTCGGCCGCACATAAGCTTAAATTTAGATCCACAGTCTAGATTATTCCAGGTTAAAAAGTTACGAATTTTAACTAGTAATCTATCTCATTGTTGCATATCGTCACACTATTCTCACCTCTATTGCATACTCGTTAACGTCTATATTTGTGTTTCATTACCTTACCTACCGGCAGAAAAAATAATTTTCTATTATCGTAATCTCGCATGTTTTATTCATAAATTATTGAAATACGATTAAATAATAGTTAATTCATATCGCAAAATAAGTTATTGGCATAAAATCATTAGTATTTCGCTAAATTGCATATCTTTTTTTGTTAAATGTAGAAGTGTGGGTACTGGGTAGTAAGACGTGACGTGTCCGAAGTCCACATTCCGCTCCCTAACCTTGAAAGGTTATTCGAATAACTACTTGGTTCTTAGATAGGTTATTTACCTACCTACTCGAGAATAAGTAGTTATTAAACATTTTGTCATACGACTACACTAGGAGACTCCAACCGCATATGATTCAAATTAGTGCAATTTAATCATTAAACGTATATGAGTACGTTCGCATCGCATTGTATGTGAATGATTTAGTAGGTACCTACCTACAATCATTTCATTATACCTAAGTTTTAGGTACTTTCGTTACCAACCTACCTATCATTCATTATAGGGTTTCCTCGGTCTTTTGACGGGAATCTCTGAATTTCGATAATAGGCAAGTAGGCAAGTTCGCATCGTTATTGTTTTCATAACTCGCCTTTGAATGAATTATTATTAGTCATTCATCTTACTCCGCACTTTAGGGCTTGTGTTATCTTTCTGGGATACTGAAATAACCTTGATTTTTTGATAGGAATTTCTCGTTTAGAAACTTAATACCTACCTAAACATTTATTTACGTGTTCATCAATACTTAACGCTTTTCTCGCTAGGATGTAACAGTAGGGAGAACCTACAATTTGTACCTACTGCCTACATTCCTAAGGTATTACAAACGAAAGCTTCGATTATAGCATTATTTAACAGCATTTTTTATACTTACCTACCTCCCTAACTACTTGGGTATAGCTAGGTAATTACTCAATTGTTGTGGATCACGTGAACTTTGTGGTTTGTGATACCTACCTACGCTTATCTTAGAATATTTTTTACTCGCATCGCATTTATTTTATTGTGATAAATAGGTCGATAACAAAGGTGCCTCGCTCGGTGAAAGTACCTACCTGTCCGGCCTGTTTACACAAACTTACTTACCTACGTGGTTTTGTTTCCTTTTTATTATATTTGATTCCATTCGCAGTTTGTTTGATTTTTAGATACAAATTGTTTATCGTGTAACGAATTTATTAAAGATCATCATCATTTCTTATTCCTCTCTAAGTATTTTTGTAAAATAACGGTAATTAAATAACGTCCTGTTACCCTTCGCATTAGGGTTCCGCTTGAATCTTAGGGTTTGTTTGTGTGGTAGGTAATTCCATCAAATATGGAAGATAAAATCCAATTAAAACTTTATCTCGCAAAACGCGACGCATGTTTCGCACGCGTCCAGGCCATTTATGAGTCATCCAAGGCGTTGACAACTGAGCGCGCTCGCAGGACATTCATTGCGCAAGCTAAGCAAATTGATGCGTTGCGCGGTGAATTCAACGAGATACTGGATAATGTAAATCTTTCATCTATGAAACTGGACGAGAAATATGAAGTCAGTTATAGTAGTTTGAACTCATTTGACGACTTGGTTTGTGAAATAAAAAATACTTTAAGCGCATTATTGGAACCGCCGCCGGTGTCATCGCCCTCTGCCACCATGAGCTCAGCTGGCAGGAGTGCGTACCATATAAAGGTACCAAAAATTGAACTCCCCACGTTTGACGGTGACATAGAAAGTTTTCCATTTTTTTATGAAACCTTTAAGAGGGTGATCCACACAAACTCTGACCTCTCGGATTCAGATCGCATCCACTACTTATTAGGCTGTCTCAAAGGCAAGGCTAGAAATGTGTCGGCAGGTTTATGTCCGTCCGCCGAAAATTACCGAGTTGTGTGGGATGCGCTTATCGCAAAATACTTAGATACCCGCGCGCTCGCTGTCAATTATTTAAATCAGCTGTTTGCCTTAAAGTCAGCAGGTACATCACCTGCTAACTTAGAAAAGGTGTTTGATAAATTTACAGCAATTATAGCAGGAATCAGACAATTAAAAATAGAAAATCTTGCTGATTTTATTTTCACCCATCTGGGCCTCAAATTAATTGACTCAGATGTAGCAAAACATTATGAAATGTCCTTGCGATATCAAAGGGATCAAGAACTCGTTGACTACGACTATTTTGTAAAATTTGTACGCGAACAAATTAAAATAATTTACCGCACAACGGCGCCCCCGCGCGCGACCGCAGGGACCAGGCCTCCCTCTCCTTCCACCTTAAAGGTGCCGCAGGTATATGTAGGCATAGCTGACAATAGTAAATGCTCCCTATGTAGCACCACTCATCTACATCTATTCAGGTGCACTGGGTTCCAGAAACTGCAGTCACTTGATAGATTTAAATTTGTTAAAGATAATAAAATGTGTGTCAACTGTTTAAGCAACCGGCACACCACGCTGAAATGCCAATCGAAAATCGGTTGCAAAAAATGTAACGGCAGGCATCACACGTTGCTTCACTTCGAACAACTGCCGCCGCCGTGCGCTGAAACCAACGCCATAGTTTCTGCCCCTCTACCCCCAGTGACTGCCCCCGCGGCTACTTCTTCCGCTGGTCCTGTTGAAGTCTTGTCAGCAGCTCCCGAGCGGGTCGCACTATGTACACATTCCGCGGTAGAGGAGACCAAACGTACTACCGAAGTGTTGGCCACCGCTAAAATAATAGTGGTGAATAAAAAGGGTAGGGACGTAACGATCAGATGTTTGCTAGATCCCGGTTCGCAGAAAAATTATGTAACATCGCATTGTTGTCGCACGTTAGGTTTGTCTATTCGCGCGGCACCTACAAGTACCGTCAGAGGTATTGGTGGTATTTCTCAGCCTGTTCGAGGTTCCGTCGACCTCACGTTCCGCTCACGACTTCGCTCGCGTGCTAAGTACCATATCGATGCGTTAGTACTGGATCAAATTACCGCTCAACTTCCTTTGTGCGATATAAATGTCGCTGGGTTGAACCACATTGATCCGAGCTTACTCGCTGACGACACATGGAATGTACCTGGTAACATTGATATTTTACTTGGCGTAAAACTGTTCGCTAAATTGTTGCGACCAGGTTGCGTCACTGGTAAACCTGGGTGTCCTGACGCAGTCGAGACGGTGCTGGGCTACATACTTATGGGAGAGGCACCTATATTGGTACCTCCTTCAGACACGTTGTCGTTCCTCTCAACTTCTTGCCATGACGTTTGCGACCTGCGTCCGTCTATCAAGATTGACAAGGTCACCGCAGTTGGAGACATGAACAATAAAACAAGTGAAGAGTTCTGTCTATCCACTAAAAATCGCACTCCTGATGACAGCTACGTAGCATTGGATAGCTCTTCAGTCGCCGTCGCTCGTTGCAGTTCTTTGTGCCTCGAGCGCGGACTTACCAAGCTACCTAATATCAAGCTTATTCACGATGACGTCATCAAGGAGCCTTTAGATAATTCGCAGTTGAAGAATCATAATCTTCCACTTGTTTCACCCGCACGTCTTGATGTTTTAGGCCGTGTTACGGTCGCGCCACTAAATGTGTAACTCTTCATGAGATTCGCATCGCACTCCTTTTATCAAAGTTGATAAATCGATTATATATATTATTATTATATGCCGCTCGTCATGCCATTGAGGCAGTCGTCATAGCTTTATCTAACTCAACGGTAAAGTTATGGTCTACTCCGCAGCGCTGGCACATATTTGTCGCCAACCGCATTGTAAATACGCATCTTTTCAAAGTGATTGGTCTACATACCATCACTCTTCACGAGCTTAACTCTGGGTTAGCTCAACTGGAGACCTTGTGGAATTCAAAGCTCCCGCATTCGCTAAGCTTTAACCTTGCGGAACTGTCCACACTGCCGCCGCCGCACTTCTTGTATACGAAACCGCCTGTGTTTCTTCCCATTCGTGAATTGAATGAAACTTGTTTGCATCTTATTTCGCGATATGAATTGACCGATAAACTTGTCCGCTCCTTTTGGAATAGGTGGCGTATAGAGTATTTACACACCTTGCAATCCAGAGAGAAATGGAACACTCCAGCTAATCCTATAACATTAGGCATGGTAGTTGTCTCCATCCAGGACATTGTCATGCCCTTGCAATTTCCGTTAGATTTAATTACTCAAATCTTTCCGGACAAAAACGGGGTAATTCGAGTCGCTTCTTTAAGGCTAAAGGTGGGATTTTACAAAGTCGACCGGTTGTGAAGTTGTGCCCTCTGCCAACTCAGTAAGGTTTTTAATAGTTTTTGTTTATGTCCTTAGTTTAAAATTAAGGTCTTGCATCGCATCGCTGTGTAGACTATAGGGTTAGTTAGTTAAGTAATTCTTAGTATCTCTATTTTAAGAGCTCTTGCTCTAACGCTTGCGCGTTGTGTTTGTTTATAACTTTAGATTACAATAGAGTTTGTGACAATATGCAACTAAGGTTTGATTTTCTTACTTTTTTTCCCATACAGGATTATTATATCCTTCAATTCAATTTTCATATCCCTTTTCTTCTGTGTTTCGAAAGTAGGAACTTTCAAGCCGGGGGAAATGGTTACGCTTGTTGGGATTATTTGCAAATTAATGTGAATAATTATACCGCTGTCTTGATTGGATGGTATTTCACCTATCTATTAAGAATGTCTTATTTTAATAACTTATTTTGGTGAACCATCCGTCAAAGGTCGGTATAGATTGCACCGACCCGCCCCATGCAGGGGACCGCAAGAAGCCGCCATCTTGGTGCTTTGAGTCTTCGCAAGTCATTAGATCGACCAACACGCGTCCCGCACTAATTTATCTTAATAAAAGTTGGACTCTGATAAATCCGCATACCACCGCATCTGCTACGCTGGCAACTGCTGGTAATCCGCTTGTGTGTGTCAAAGACATTTCAGTGACGTCACGGGAATCCTGGCGATTCCAGAAGCACGCATTCTTCCGATCGAGGCGAGTGGTGAATTGAGGTGAGTTGTTATTATAAGGCATTTATAGGTGATTTGCTTTCTTCCAAGGCAGCGTACGTTCCAACAAGTGTCCGTTCCCCGCATCCCGCAGGATTAACTTTAAGCTTTGAACCAGCATTCATTTATCCCAGGTCGTCCAAAGTTACTAGGGCTGGGCAACCGCTAAGAATATAGGATTTAGTCCTGTACTCTCCAGTCTCCTCAATTCTCCTAATTTAATATTTATTTTATTTAAACAATATGGTCTCGTCAAAGCTCCTAATTCAATATTAATTTTATTTAAGTACTATGGTCTTGTCCATGCTCCTAATTTAATATTAATTTTATTTGAGCACTGGTCTCATTAATGCTCCTAATTTTATTTAAGCACTATGGTCTCCTCAATTCTCCTAATTTAATATTTATTTTATTTAAACAATATATGGTCTCCTCAATACTCCTAATTTAATATTTATTTTATTTAAACAATATATGGTCTCCTCAATTCTCCTAATTTAATATTTATTTTATTTAATCAGTATGTTCTCGTCAATTCCCCTAATTTAATATTTATTTTATTTAAATACTGGTCTCGTCAAAGCTTCTAATTCAATATTAATTTTATTTGAGCACTATGGTCTCGTCCATGCTCCTAATTCAATATTAATTTTATTTAAGCACTGGTCTCGTCAATGCTCCTAATTTAATATTTATTCTATTTTAAATACTGGTCTCGTCATTGCTAATTTAATATTTAGTTTAAGCACTATGGTCTCCTCAATGCTCCTAATGAAAAATTTAAAAAGGCGCAATTTTGTTTTTACTAAATTTTTGCTCATGTTGGTACCATGTACCGGACTCACTTACCTACACGCTTCCTCTTAGTTTAAGTTCATTATGTTCTGTGTAAGTCGTATACTTATAACAAATAAATTCATTATATTTTATGTCGCAGAACTAGGTCCATTTGAAAGTCTAGAGTTATTTTAAGCTCAAATCTGTGTTCGCTATATAACTATCTAATATGAACTGTCACACCTAAATGACTAGCTTCTGCCCACTGCCTTACTCATAGCAAAATAATTGTCGCATAATAAAATAATTGTTTTATAGTAAACTAGCTGCGCCCCGCGGTTTCGCTCGCGTGGAAAACTATGTGTCAAACGGTTTATAAATTTGCGTATTTTAAAAAGATATTAGCATACATAGGGACAGACAGACGGCGGGAAGCGACTTTGTTTTATACTATGTAGTGAAGAATTGACTCGTAATAAACTGTCTCATAGCAAAATAATTTTATTGTCATATTATAATCCTACTAAATGAGGCCTTTGCCCAGCAGTGGGACAATAATGGCTTAAAATAAATAATAATAATAAATAAATAATAATAATAAATAAATAATAATATTATAAACGCGAAATTGTAAGTATGGATGGATGGATGTTTGCTACTCTTTCGCGTAAAAACTACTGAATGGATTTTAATGAAACTTTACAATAATATAGCTTATACATCAGAATAACACATAGGCTACAATTTATAAAGATATATTGTATATTATCCAAAAAATCTATCGCCACGCGGCTGAAACCGCGGGACGCAGCTAGTATAATATATATCTCATAATGAGAGCCGGGTACAAAAGCATGAGCATTTAAAATATTGTAATATAGCTATAATTAATTCTAGTTATGTGAATCATCCAAAGACAGTGTCCTAAGGATCACCTCTACGAACGCGTGTATTGCGCCACTTAACGCGCGATACACCCATCCGTAGATAATAAGCCTAAGTATAATAAATGTATTTACTATAGATAACCAAAATAACATACCCAGTCCAAGGATGGATTGTACTTAGTGTATTGATGTATGTAACGAGATGATATAAATTATTGAATAAATATAATTCATGTCAAAACTTTTGTTTTTGTTCTTAGGCTATCACGCTTAGCGAATAATAACGTTATCAGCGTTATTACGCTAATTTTAGCCTGAATAACACGTGAAAAGGTTTTATTCACGCTAAAATGTGCACTAGTGCGTCGTTATGTAGGTAATTCTGTCAAGTGTGCACAAATAATATTATCCAAGGCCATCAATCGAGGTGTTCTCGTATTTTAATTATTTTATTCGTTCCTAATTTGTTATCTTTATTAATTAGTTCTTAAGTTGTATTATTTTATATGAAACACAAATGAATATTTTCTATTATCACGCTGAGCACGCAACGTAACGCACGTTATCAGCGTTATTAAGCTAATTTTAAAATTTAATTTTGAAAAGGCGTTATTCACGTAGGCGAACTTTGTACCGCCTAACAATCAGATGTTTGACAATTACGAGACCCATGAATATTTTGCATGGGAAAATGTTTTTTCTTTTATACTATTTTTTTTTATTCTGTTGATCTGAGAATATAACGTAATTAATTTTTCATACCTCTCACCTCTTATATTTTTCTAATTTTCACGCGGGCTAAGCCGCAGGGCGTAGCTAGTATTTTTATATTTTTTATTGAATTTTCTTATATATTATATTTACTAGCTATACCCGCGGCATCGCCCGTGTTGACATCTATGTGTCAAATAGTTTATAAACCTTCCTCTTGAATCACTATAAAAAACCGCATCAAAATCCGTTGCGTAGTTTCAAAGATCTAAGCATACATAGGGACAGACAGATAGCGGGAAGCGACTTTGTTTTATACTATGAAGTGATATATATTACTAGCGGACCGTCCTGGCTTCTCACAGGTATTTACCATTTTTTGACAATATAATATAGCCTATGTTCACCCGGTATAGTGTAGCTTCCCAACGGTGAAATAATTTTTCAAATCGGTCCAGTAGTTTCGGAGCCTATTCGTTACAAACAAACAAAAAATCAAACCTTTTCTCTTTATAATATTAGTATAGATTATTTGTAGAGCTACCGGCGGCGGCAGTGCCTACGCAACTGCACGGCTCGTGCCCGGGGGGCAAAATTTTCTATGCAATCAAAATCGCTTATCCCCCTCTATACAACCCCCATAAAAAAATTAAGCAATATGGCTCCATGCAGGAGCCACCCCACTGGGGGGGGTCTTGGGGGGGCAAATGTCAAAAAGTCGGAATTTTCCCTAGGAGACTTTTACCTCCCCTATACGATTCCGTAAAAAAAAACATACCTTCCCATCCACCATCAAGGCGAACAATTATGTCAATCAGTCAGTGAGTGAGTGGTAATCTAGCTTTATACTATAGTAGTAGAATTGTTACCCTTAAGGGTCCGGCGACCCTCGCTTGCAAAAATCGCTCCGAATATCGCTGTCCCTGTTTAACCCTTGCGCCACGCCTCATGCGTGCGCGATAGCAATATTAGCCGTTCAAAATTTGGTTTGTTCCGTAATACCAAAATTTATGACTGAAAACTTTTTGTATTCTTCATAAAGTATTGTTATTCTGTAACTAGACATTATAAGCTATGTACCTTAATAAATAAAACGTAAGATATTGATGTTTTTAATACGAAACAAATAGCAAGAAAACTTGTCCATTTTTGCATAAAAATGTGCAAAATGAGATTGGCTTTCATTTCATTTTAGGTAAGTATTTTGAAAAAAAAAAACTATTTGGGAACCTAGATAAATACTATTTTAATACAAATAATGCAATATTATAGTGGAAATATGCTTGAATTAGAACTTTACTATTGCGTCCGTCTCAACTGCGCGCCACCTCGGTGTCGGTTTTTTTGACCACGTAACAACGGTCAAAAACCGACACCAGATGGAACGGCCCGCTCCACGCTCGTGCGTTCCAACCCGTTCCAATCCAACGAACACATTGGCGCGCGTGATGGCTATGCTATATGGCGTTGGCAAGACGAATAGATCAAGATCGGTAAACTCGAAATCAATCTGGTACGTACGTGTAAATAACGTTGACCAGTCCATTTTTTTTTGTGTTTAGCATCACTAACTTACAAATGACCGAGCGTATTTTGTTTATGATTAATTATTATTTCTAGTGAAAGCCAACAGGGAAATTGTCTTTCATGTGTAGAATTTGTCTCGCTAACAATATGTGACTGTGTGAAGAGACAAACAACCGACTCCTAAATACGTATGTACGAAAAACTTAGTAATACCAAGGTGAATAACGTGGCCAGTTACGACTTTATATAACAGAAATTAAACAGGAATGAAGAAGAAATCGGCAAAAATTCACCCTCTTCTCGAAATAATGTTCCGACCACCAATTCAGAACATGAGTTTTCTTACAATGAAGAAGACTTTGTAATAACGAGCTACAAAGACTCAGCATGCTATTTGGCTGTAAATTTATGTCCTAAGTGCAGATTACTTATTTGCATGACTTGAGCTAAAACACTGTGTTATTCATGCTTACAACTTAGCTCATCATTTGGTGATGTCAAAATTTTTTTAGATGAAGTTTTTTAGTTTTTGTTTTAATACCCTTAAAAATGGTCATTAAATGATTATGAAACAAGTTCCATTTAATTTTAAATTGATTTTTTCCATTTTATGTTAATTTTTTTCTAAAGCATGTTTCTAGGTTTACTAAATAACGGCTGATTATAAGAAATGCCATTATAGATGAGAATAAAGGTGCCTATTGTTGATTTCTTGTAAAACTACGATTATTCGATATACAAAATAAAATAAAAAAGTGTAAAATTTTTATTCGTTTTTGTAGTTTTTTTTAAATAATTATCTAAAATAGGTGGGTCCCGCGGACCCACGACTATAGATACGTGACTATTTTTCACCACTACAGTTAAGGGTTAACTGAGAGGGTTAAGATCTTTTTGTACAATAAATTTATTGCATTTTATTTATTTCATTTCATTTCATTTATAGCAGGGACCAGTTATATCTTGATATAACTGGTCCCTGCCTATAGTTAACCTAACCTGAACAAATTAGTCTTTTGGTACATTCAGTAGGTAGTATTAGACTTATTTTATGCTGCTGTTCTTTTGTGTAAACACTACAGACATAGTATAAAACAATGTCGCTTCCCGCTGTCTGTATGCCCCTATGCAACAAATTTTGACGCAGTACAGTGATTCAAGAGGGAGGTTTATAAACCATTTGAAATTTCCACGCAGTCATAGCTGCTAGTATTGATATAACAGTAAATTCCTCAGTTTGTGTAACTTGCAATGGTCACATTAATAATCTTATCCAAAAGTAAATTTGTCCTATACTACAATACCTTGAATTGTTTCAGTTCAACTCGGAAGATGCAAAGCCGAGAGCTCTATGCTGTTATTGTTACCAGAGACTGCTAAGATGCCAGACCTTTGCTCAGATGGCTCTCAGATCGGAAAATATTTTCCGTCATCTTTATGATAGAGGTCTTGAGGTACCAATTCAAATTCCAAAGTTATAAATTCTTCCTTTAATTAATTGCCATGAACAAAATCATAGTAAACATGTATGTTTATTTCAGCTAACTCATGAAAGTTATACGGAGGTCGATCTAAACAAAACACAGTGCTTGTCTGTGGATACTATGCCGTTTTTTGTTATTGATGGGTATGCTACTAATGCAGGTTCACAAGGAACAGTCACAGATGAACCTAGTGTTGATGTGAAAAAAGAAGAGGACTATAGTGACCAAGAAAACGAGGCGGGACAACTTCTACCTGACAATCATATTGACCAATTGAAATCAGATGGCTCACCTTTTAACAGCAAAGATAAACAACTACCTAGTATTGATATAAAAAAAGAAGTGACCACAGAAGTTGATAAATTAGTGGAGATTGGGTCTTTTCATGAACATAGTACAAAGAGTGATCTAGACAAACTTGTGGGAAAACCTACTCATAAAACTTACGTTGAAAACACTAAAGCCATTGACTCAAAAGCATTTAATTGCAACAAATGTACTAAAATATTTGACAAGGAAAGCGAACTCATTTCACACAAATTAAATTCACATTGCCAAGTAAAAGATAAGCAGTATTCCTCTATTAAGAAGCATACTGAAACAACTAGTATTATCAAAGACAAAACAATTAACAACCAACAAAAGGTATTTATCTGTCATGTATGTAACGCATGTTTTGTTGTTAAATCTACATTAATTCGTCACATGAGAACACACACAGGTGAGAAGCCCTATACCTGTAATGTATGTAGTAAACAGTTTACACGTAAATATAGCTTGGTCGAGCATTTGAGAACTCACACAGGTGAGAAGCCATATACCTGTAATGTATGTAGTAAACAATTAACACGTAAAAATACCTTGGTTCAGCATATGAAAACTCACACAGGTGAGAAGCCATATACCTGTAATGTATGTAGTAAACAATTTATACAAAATAAAAACTTGGTCGAGCATATGAGAACTCACACAGGTGAGATGCCATATACCTGTAATGTATGTAGTAAACAATTTATACAAAATAAAAACTTGGTCGAGCATATGAGAACTCACACAGGTGAGAAGCTCTATACCTGTTATATATGTTTTAAACAATGTACACGTAAAAATAAGTTGGTCGAGCATTTGAGAATTCACACAGGTGAGAAACCATATACCTGTCATGTATGTAGTAAACAATTAACACGTAAAAATAGCTTGGTTAAGCATATGAAAACTCACACAGGTGAGAAGCCATAAAAATAAATATACCTAATCTTTATATAACCTATTCCGTTTCGATCGGCTGAACAGATATTAATGAAATTTAGTTAGTAGTATATAATGACTTTTAAGAATATAAACGTAATATTTAACTCAATTATTTAAGAATAACTAGTTCACAAGTTCTTCGGTAGCAGTATAATCCAGTTTTTGGAGATATTTGGTTATTAGAATCTTAGATTCGTAGTAGCTTAATGTTCGTAATGATTTTATGTTTTTGCTTATTTTATTGTATAAGTGAGGGCCTATGTATGATGGTGAATTTTCTCCAAACTTTGTTTTTTTTAATTATATTAAGTTCATTTATTCAGATAATAATAATCCATGGTGTTAGTTTGCTTATAACTAGATGTTAGTACTTATAATTAACTACAGATTTTGTCCTTTGGACCAATTGGTGCATTACCGGACAGTTAAATTTTCCAGCAATAGCGGTTAGGATGCTGTTGCCACTCCCGCGGGTTCTTATATGTAGGTTTCGGATATACATTAGGTGTTCTTCTTTTTGTTTTTGTCTCAGCCTGGGGGGGTGTGATTCGGTGTTGCCTTAAAATTATGGATTTTATAAAAAGTTGGCGTACTGTTAACACTTCAAGTTCTTTATATAGTTGTGTCGTAGGATGGCGGAAATCTTTAAAAGTTGCAATCTTCAATATTGCTCTTTGTGATCTTTCTACCTGTATTAGGTGAGTTTTTTTAGCTGTACCCCAGGTAGTGATACCGTACTGCAATATAAATTGACTCGGGGCATAGTAAGCCACTTTAATGGTCTCCCAATCCCTGATGTCTTAATTTTTTTAAAATACAAATTACTTTTCACATTCTGTTACTCAAGTTTTCTATTTGTCTTTTCCAGTTTAAGTTTTGATCTAAAGTGACCCCTAGGTATTTCATATTTGTGACAGAATCCAATACAGTACAGTTACATATTTCATGATTGTTATTACATATATGTGCTTTTAAGTTCAGATCAGATGGTGGTGATTATTGTAAATACTAAAAGTTATGTACTTTATTTTAGAAAAATTTAGAGTAAGAACATTTTTATCTAGCCAGCTCAAAACTGCTTCTAGCCCAACTTCACTACGCATTTTTATTTCTTCCCAAGTTCGTGCTTTAAAAAGAAGAACCGTATCATCGGCAAAAGATACAATCCTACCGTCAATAACAAGTCTTGTTAGGTCGTTCATATAAATAAGGAACAGTGTAGGGCCGAGAACCGATCCTTGGGGCACACCAAAAGTTATATTAGTGTAGTCACTCAACACCCCATTAATTTTAACCGATTGACTTCTATCATTCAAATACGATGTAAATAACTCTACGAGGTAACCCTCTAATACCCGCGCATTCCATTTTTCGTAGAAGTATGGGGATAGAAACAGTGTCAAACGCTTTGGTTAAATCTAAAAAGATGGCAAGGCACTTTGATCTTGAGTCTAGCGTATTAGTGACAAATTGTACTACCTCTTCAATGGCATTAGTAGTTGAGTTTTTTTGTCTGAATCCGTATTGATTAGGTGATAGAAATTCGGTTGCTTCAAGGTATTTGACTAGTCTTGAGTTAATGCTTTTTTCTACTATTTTAGCTAGAGTGGGCAAAATCGAAATAGGCCTTTAATTGTTAACACTGTTTCTATCTCCAGACTTGAAGACCGGCGTAATGACATACTGTTTTAGTAATTTTGGAAAGATCCCTGAATTATAACATGTATTACAGACGTGGGAAAAGGGTTCTGCCAGGTATTTGATTCCTGATTTTACAAAATTGGAGCTTATCCTATCCCAACCTGCCGATGATGTTGATTTAAGAGACTGGACAATTTTTGTGATTTCCTGGGCATCAGTGGGTAATAGAACCATAAAGTTAAGGGTGCTATGTTTAAGACCTATATCATTTAGTAAATCGCTCTCTGTTTCCTTATTTTTAGTCAGGACTGGTTAGCAAGAGACTCTCCTATTCCGGCAAAATATTGATTTACATGGTTGACTGATGCGTTTGGGTTGTTTTTAATCGATAGGAGCTCTACTTGATGTTTAGTTTGTGATTCCAGGTGATAAATTTGGCGTAGTATTTTCCAAGTATTTTTTATGTGATTTATTTATTTACTTATTTTATTTAATTAGAAAAATAAATAAATAAATAAATAACATAAAACGTTAACGTAAACGTTATGTCTATTTTTATTTAGTTCTGTCATTTCATATTGTATTTTAAGGTTGTTTAGAAGACGATTACAATAGTTTCTGTACCTTTTATAGGTAACACGTAATATTAAGTTGTTTGGGTCTTTTCTAAGTTTTGAATGTAAATTGTCTCTCCATCTTATACACCGTATTAAGCCTGGAGTTATCCAGGGCTTCATAACAGCTTTCCGATTACTCAATTTTCTAGTTGATGTGCATTTGTCAATTATACTTGTGATGATAGTTAGTAAATTGTAGGTCGCTAATTCAGCATCAAAACAATTCATAACTACTGACCAATCTGTATGCTTCAGTTCATGTAGAGCCATATCATAATCTATTTTAGTAACATTCTTGTTCTGAGCTTGTGTAATATGTTTAGTTTTGATAGATACGATGATTGAACTGTGGTCTGTGATCGTTGAATTACAAACAATAGTAACAGCTTTACATCCGAGGTTTAGGAAACAGTGATCTAGACATTTCGTTTCTCTTGTTGGTTGTAAATGAGAGGGCAGAAGACCATTCACTGCCAGTTCATTTAGATATTCTGCGATTCTCTATATTTAAATTAATGTCACCAGTAACAGCAACATTTTTAAACGATTTTAGTTGGCTCAGTAAATTACTTAATGATTGCTGAAATTTGTCAATATTGTATATAGAAGGAGATCACGTTTATATCTATATATATAAAAGAAAGTCGTGTTTGTTACAACACTTATAACTCGAGAACGGCTGGACCGATTTAGCTGAAAATTTGCTTGGCGGAGATGTAGCTTAGAACCAGGAGTCTAACATAGGATATTTTTATCATTTAAACCATTTGACACATAGATTTCCACGGGGGCGAAGCCGCGGGGCGCAGCTTGTTAGTAATAAGGTAGAGTCTGAACACTTTCGCATGTAAGTAACACACATTACAGTTTTTTATATGCATTAGAATGAAAGTACCTCGACATCGATAGGCGCCATATAGTCAAACAGATCCAGTTGACTTAAGCTTTTCCGCATCAGCAGGTTTGGTTATGCGAATAGCTGGCTGTCCTTCATTCACCCGTACCATAACTTCCCCATTTGCGGTCCAGCAATACATGACGATCCCATCAGCAACAAGTGTTTTTCCCAGCAATAACAGCTTCTTGGCTTTTAGCGTAAATTTTTCTGACACATATACTGGGACAGGTGGTATCCCCTTAATTCCAAGGTTGGAACTATTTAATCGGTTGCTTTTATTCTCTTTATGGCTTTGACTGCTTTAAGAAAATTTACTTTATTGCTTACCTCCTCTACTTCCACCACAATCGGAGCATTATCTTTACCGGCACGATATACCTGTTTTATAATATTGGCTTCTGTTACAATATTGATAGTTTTCATCAGGCTTACTACGATATTCTGGAGATTTTCATCTGGTTGTTTTGGGACATTTCTTATTTCAACATTTTTTTTAGCTGATTCTTTTGTAGAATATCTACCATATCTTCCAGGTCATTAATCTTTACATGTGCATTCGCACATTCTGTCTCCAAATAGTTTACCTTACCTAACAGCTCTTAGTGTGCATTCGTGTTTTGCTGTAAGATTTTTTCAACCTCAATGTGGTGATCTAATATTTTTGCATTTTGCTGCGTTATCGCTTCCATTGCCTTACTGAGATTGTCCAGCTTTGTTTCTTGACTATTTGTAGGTCATTGAACATGATACGCATTTCTTTGTACAGTTCAATAAACATGTCAGAATCTATAGTTGGTTTTTTTCTCTTGTCTCCCCTTTTGGATAGTTTTATAGCTTCATCATTCCGGGCCTCCATTTCTGCATCTTGATTTTTCTTATATTATAGGTACCAGTACCAGATGACTGATATACCTACATAATATAGTAAATTACATAAATATTTTTGATATACATAGAAAACGACCAGAATATCCTGAACAAATTATCTGCAGATCGCACAAACATTGGTCTCGAGGCGGGAATCGAACCGGCAACCTCTTGCGTCGCAGGTGAACCTTTGCCAACCTCGGCACATAGGTCGCTAAATATTTATTATTCAACAATTCCACATATAGAAATTATCATGATTGCATGGTGTTCCAAATGTGGCACACAAGGATTTTCTTGATTTTTCTTCAATTTATGAAAGAATTTAAAAAATCCATGCGGGTTAAAGAGACGTCACGGCCCGACGACGCCTTTCTTTCGTGGCGCGTACGCTAGCCCAGCAGGAGAATATTATATTGTGAAGTAATGTTATGTTAAAGCGTTTATAATACGATGAACATTTTGGTTGTAAACGCTTTCGCCCGGATTTTTATTTGGCTAAGAACTGTGTCCGACATGCAACCTCTATGGCAAAATGGCGATACAAGACGAATAGATCAAGATCAGTAAACTCGACATCAATCTCGTACGGGTAAATAACGTTGGCCATTTCATTATTAGCAAAAACCAGCAAAAACTTTAAAACTTACAAATGACCGAGTGTATTTTGTTTATTATTAATTATTATTTCTAGTGAAAGGAAAATGTCTTTAATGTGTAGAATTTGTCTCGCCAACAATATGAGACTGTGTGAAGTGACAAACAACCGACTCCTAAATATGTACGAAAAACTCAGTAATACCAAGGTAAATAACCTGGTCAGTTACTACTTTTTCATGATTGATCAGCGTAAGTTTTGGGTTTGTAGGTTGGTCTAGTTTTGAGTTATATGACCTACAATTTTCTTATCCCCGGGGCGAGGGACGGTGCTTTCTGCAGCAGCTGCAAGCCGAACAATTGAATGATGCGTTTCGATTTGCTCGGCCATCACAGAGATAATGATCGCGCAGCTCATACTGGTATTTTGTCCACCTAGCCTAGTAGTCACAGGCAGAGGTTGGAATAGCGGTATTTTCAAATACCAGTTCGACTGACCTTAACGTGGTACCGGTACTTTACCTAATTGGTATCAGTACTATAAAATATTGTTAGGTATTATTAAATTCATTTGTTCATTCAGCATCTACACTTGCGAGCTATAAACTGGAATCACTTCATCGCTGGTTTCTGCAGACCATATTTTACAGTTTCCATGGAATAAACTGCAGATTGGTGTATACCATGATTCCAGTTTATAGCTCGCAAGTGTAGATGAGCAAAACACCACTTAGGTCTGTTTTTTGTAGACTTAGATGACAGAAAACAGTTCAGAATTATACCTACCATAGAGAATTTTCTACTGTTGTGAACTTTCATTGAAGTAATTTTTATTCAACCATAACATAGCGTGAGCTGAGCGCAGAGCGCAGAGTATTACAAACATTAGTTCCACATGTATACTACATGTAGAAACAAAGTCCGCTCAATTTAAAATTAATAATAAAATATATATTGTAGGTTAAATAACTAAAATATTTAATCAAAAAGGTAGACTGAGTACCTATGGGAAATTAAAGTTTGAAAAGAAACAAAAAAAAAAAAAAGAATGGTAGGTACTAGAAATAATAGTACCTATAGGTAACCTAACCTGAACAAATTAGTCTTTTGGTACATTCAGAAGTATTAGACTTATTCTATGCTGCTGTTCTTTTGTGTTATCACTACTGACATAGTATTAAACAATGTCGCTTCACACTGTCTGTATGCCCCTATGCAACAAATTTTGATGCAGTACAGTGATACAAGAGGGAGGTTTATAAACCATTTGATACCTCGATTTCCACGCATTCGTAGCCGCGGGGCGCAGCTAGTATTTATATAGAAGTAAATTCCTCAGTTTGTGTAACTTACAAAGGTCACATTAATAACACTGGGCAACAAAATTCGAACTTTGTCGCGCCACACGGACTTCACTTATATTTTTTACTTTGATGGATGACTGTTAGTGAAAATATGTAATTTAAAAAAATCTATTGGCCAAGAATTTAATTTATTGATACAATTTAAATATTTAAAAATAGTGAATTTCTGATAAAAAAAAAAAGCGAAAACGTTCTTTTATGAATGTCCAATTTAAGATTTTCTGGCATATTTAGCTTCTGGTTGGTCCCTTTTTATCGTCCAGCAGTAATCAGCCAACATCCTTGGGTTCCATTTGCCCTTATAGCGTTTTTCCATCTGTGAAATATCCTGATGGAACCTTTCTCCGTGCTCATCGCTCACAGCACCTAAATTCTCAGGAAAAAATCTAGATGCGAGTCTAAAAAATGAATCTTAAGTGACAAGTTGCAACCCAAAGCTTGATAAGTCAATAACAGCTCGCTAACAGACTCCGTGTAATTGTCACTATTATGGTTACCTAGAAAATTTAACCCAACCGTCTTAAAAGATATCCATGCTCGTTTTTTCCAGATTATTCATTTTTTCTTCAAACTCTGGATCTTTACTAACTCCCTGATTTGAGGTCCAACGAAAACAGGTACCCTCTTTTATGTTCGCATCACTTATTTTAGGAATATTTTCTTTTAAATACCAAAATCCGTTTCCATTGCGATCCATTGTCGTAGCAAAATTTTTAATGCCGCCTAATTTAATATGTACTGGTGAAAGAAGTATTTCGGACGGCTCTACAAGGGGTAAATATTTTAAATTATTATTATTATTTTTGTCCAGGGGTAAAAGATGCTTGCTTAGGTCATACTTTTTTATGATAATGGAATTTTTTTAAATTAATTTTTCTTGTCTTTGTTTTTTGAAAGTTAAATCACCACAAATATAACAAAATGAACCCGGATCATTAAAACACTTTCTCAGCATACTTACACAAACTCAACAATGACTTATAAAGCACTAAATTTGAATAAATACAAAAATTATTAATTTTATGTCTATTTATTCGCTACCGTTTACTTGCGTATATTGCCCTAGTACAGATTATGCTGATTAATACATCACAAAAAATCTAAGGCCAATCGAAACAAAACTACTGCAATTTATTAATGAGGGTAGGTGGCTAAAACAGTATTAGCTATCAGAGTTCGTTGGCCAGTGTAATTTTATCCCAAAGTAAATTTGTCCTATACTACAATACCTTGAATTGTTTCAGTTCAACTCGGATGATGCAAGGCCGCGAGCTCTCTGCTGTTATTGTTACCAGAAGCTGCTAAGATGCCAGACCTTTACTCAGATGGCTCTCAGATCAGAAAATATTTTCCGTCATATTTATGATAGAGGGTTTGAGGTACCAATTCAAATTCCAAAGTTATAAATTATTTCCTTTAATTAATTACTATGAAGGAAATCATAGTAAACATGTATGTTTATTTCAGCTAACTCATGAAAGTTATACGGAGGTCAATCTAAACATAACACAGTGCTTATCTGTGGCTACTATGTCGTTTGTTGTCATTGATGGGTATGCCACTAATGCAAGTTCACAAGGAACAGTGACAGATGAACCTAGTGTTGATGTGAAAGAAGAAGAGGACTATAGTGACCAAGAAAACGAGGCGGAACAACATCTACCTGACACTGACATGGACCAATTCAAACCAGATGGCTCAACTTTTAACAACAAAGATAAACAACTACCTGGTATTGATATAAAAAAAGAAGTCACCACAGAAGTTGATAAATTAGTGGAGATTGGGTCTTTTCTTGAACATAGTACAAAGAGTGATCTAGAAAAACTTGTGGGAAAACCTACTCATAAAACTTATGTTGAAAACACTAAAGCCAAAACATTTGATTGCAACAAATGTAATAAAATATTTAACAAGGAAAGCGAACTCATTTCACATAAATTAAATTCACATTGCCAAGTAAAATATAAGCAAAATTCCTCTATTAAGCATACTGAAACAACTAGTATTATCGAAGACAAAACAATTAACAACCAACAGAAGGTAGTAATCACGGAACAGGAACACAAAAACACAAATCAAGGAACTCACACAGGTGATATGCCATATACCTGTAATGTATGTAGTAAACGATTTACACGTAAAGATAAGTTGGTTGAGCATTTGAGAACTCACACAGGTGAAAAGCCCTATACCTGTGATGTATGTAGTAAACGATTTACACGTAAAGATAAGTTGATCCGGCATATGAGAACTCACACAGGTGAGAAGGCATTCGCTTGTCTTGTATGTGATAAACAATTTAATCTTAAAAGTACTTTAGGTGTCCATATGAGATATCACACAGGTGAGAAGCCATATACCTGCAATTTATGTAGTAAACAATTTACACGTAAAGATGGATTGGTTGAGCATATGATAACTCACACAGGTGAGAAGCCATTTGCTTGTCTTGTATGTGATAAACACTTTAATCGTAAAAGTACTTTAGGTGTCCATATGAGAACACACTCTAGTGAGAAGCCATATACCTGTAATTTATGTAGTAAACAATATACACAAAATAAGAACTTGGTCTTGCATATGAGAACTCACACAGGTGAGAAGCCATTCGCTTGTCTTGTATGTGACAAACAGTTTAATCTTAAAAGTACATTAGGTGTCCATATGAGAACACACAGGTGAGAAGCTATATATACCTGTAATGTATGTATGTAGTAAACAATTAACAAAAGTAACACGATAAAGTCAGAGTTTGTCAAAGATCTATAGAGAGAAGTTAGTTGGGGATAAAGCTTAAAGATAAAGTTCAAAATAACAAAAGTCAACATATAGGTACTGCGCCAAAAATGGAAATGGGCTGGGGACCTACATAGGATGACGCCTAATAGATGGGCTTAAAGAATCACAAACTGGGTAGGTACCTTACCTAGACAATGGACAAGAAAAAGAGGACGACCACTGAAGAGGTGGGACGAAATTCTCATAACAGTAGCGGGCAAACTCTGGCCCCGCACAGCGATAGACAGAGAGAAATGGAGTAAATTGGTGGAGGCTTACACCGCTCTACGCGGTCCTAACACTACCTACCTAAGTAAATAAGTTAGTAGGTATATGAGTAATTTAGTCACGTTTTTTATTTAAAAATACATAGTATATTTTTTTTATTAAGGACATGCCGTGGATAACTAAACCTGTCAGATTGCATGCCAATTTTACCAAAAGTGGTCGACAGACGGCACTTATTTTTTACATAGACTTATGCAAATTTTATCTTTTACAGAATAGGCACACTTTTGTTATTTTATTATTATGTAAGGTACCTACTAAAGTCATGAAAAGGGTATTTATTCTGTGTCACAAAATTACAAGCAAATTTAAGTTACAACCATTATTAATTTCTAATGTTGTACTAATATTTGCCCGATATCGTCGACATTTTACTAAATAGCTCAAAAGTAATTTTAATATTTTTTTAAATAATATAATAGAGAATTTGATGTGTAATTAAATGCAACTCTTAATTTCCAATTAAAGACAGTAATTGTTTAAATATAGCAATTTTTTTTAAATCCGACAACAGGATCAAATCTCCCCTTGTATGGGAGACTTGTTCACGGTGGTAGGGTAGACTTAATCATTTAAGGAAGACTTTTTTAAAATATATTTTATATAAATTTTTTCAAACTCCTGAATCCCTATAAAAACTGGGAATTTATACAATTTTGTCATCAGTCCAATATAATAGATATATAATACCAATAGAAGCCGCTCAAATCGTCACCCTAATCCAGCAAGGGTTCTCTCAGCGTACTATCGCTCGACAGCTTCATCTGAGCCAGTCCTGTGTCTCCAAAGTATACAAGAGGTTTAGAGAGACTGGAAACTTAGTCCGAAGACCAGGATCTGGACGACAGCGATGCACTTCGGCGAGAGATGACCGATTTATTGTCAGCACTTCTCTCCGAAATCGACATCTAACCGGCGTTGACGTCCAGCGGGAGCTCGGAGAAGTTCGAGGGAGAACTGTCAGCGAGTGGACAGTGAGGCGAAGACTCAAAGAAGCTTACTTGACCCCAAAAAGGCCAGCAACGGGACCCAAATTGTCTACAGCCCACCGACAAGCCCGACTTCAGTTTGCTCGTGATCACTTAGATTGGGATATACAGCAATGGAGCCGAGTTTTGTTCGCGGATGAGACTAGGATGTGCCTGCATGGCAGCGACCGTCGACGGAGAGTCTACAGGAGACCGGGAGAGCGATACGCACAATGCTGTATAGCGGAAACAGTGGCATATGGGGGTGGGTCTTGTATGATGTGTTTTCAAATGGTATACACCAATCTGCAGTTTATTCCATGGAAACTGTAAAATATGGTCTGCAGAAACCAGCGATGAAGTGATTCCAGTTTATAGCTCGCAAGTGTATTTTATGGAGACCCTATTTATACGATCCGGCCAAATGTGAATGACAAAATCGTGAAACGTGGACGATTTAATGATCTGGTCGAATTAAGTTGCCCACATCATGAAATGGTCGCGCCTCTACCGGTAATTAATGTAACAACTTGACGATATTTATTCCTACGCAATCAAAATTCAGGAAATTGGCAGTAAATTAAAAGAAAACGATTTAGGTATATATTTCACATATTTTATAAAAAAATGAGATAGTAAGTACCTAGGTATCCTATAATTATAGGTTACAATAGATGCCTTTTACAAAGTTTGTATGTCAATCGAATGAATAAATAAATAAGTGTATGTAACATAATATTTTGTTTTACACCTAATTAAAGTTTCCACATCGAGCTGAAAGCGTCGCTGTAATCGCTTCGGTGATACTGACTCTATATATTATATTGGTAAAAATAAATCTATATTGATATTTTTGGGCCTTGAAAATATACTAGTTTCTAGCAGATATAATCTAATATGTATTCTTCACCACTCGCGCTTGAAAACGGCGGCTTCGCTTTACAAGAACAGTGAGTAAAATGCTGTTCTGCTGACATGTGGAGTAAATTATACTATTAAGAAATTGTCTCATTTGGAGTGAATGGTAGTGTTGAACTTGCTAAAAAAGTAATTTGAATTCAGAATGTTTTACTCTTGGATGAGATACGTTATCCATAGACAATAAACGGACGTGTATGTCATCCCTAAAAAGAACAGCTGCTAAAACTAGCGAGTCCAAGAAAAAAAAAAGAACAGCTATCAAGTCATATTACAAAGAATCACAAAAAGGGATATTACAAGCAATAAAGAATGCGGTTCGGACATCACGTGTCATTCTACGCATTTTTTCCCTCCAACTGCTTGATTCTAACCGGAACTTGGACCGCCGGTAAATCCACGCTCTTGGCGCGCGGTCGGCCATTTTCTATTGTCGATGGCATTACCTACTGGGAGGGGGCAGGTTCTTTTTCGGACCAGTTTGACACCTGTGAAACATAATAAATAAATTAATGCTGATCATCATCTGGCCCCAAGCTAAGCAGAGCTTATATTATAGGTACCAGTACCAGATGACTGATATACATAATATAGTAAATTACATAAATATTTTTTTTATACATAGAAAACGACCAGAACTTCCTGAACAAATTATCTGCAGATCGCACAAACATTGGTCTCGAGGCGGGAATCGAACCGGCAACCTCTTGCGTCGCAGGTGGACCTTTGCCAACTTCGGCACATAGGTCGCTAAATATTTATTATTCAACAATTCCACATATAGAAATTATCATGATTGCATGGTGTTCCAAATGTGGCACACAAGGATTTTCTTGATTTTTCTTCAATTTATGAAAGAATTTAAAAAATCCATGCGGGTTAAAAAGACGTCACGGTCCGACGACGCCTTTCTTTCGTGGCGCGTACGCTAGCCCAGCAGGAGAATATTATATTGTGAAGTAATGTTATGTTAAAGCGTTTATAATACGATGAACATTTTGGTTGTAAACGCTTTCGCCCGGAATTTTATTTGGCTAAGAACTGTGTCTGACATGCAACCTCTATGGCAAAATGGCGATACAGGACGAATAGATCAAGATCAGTAAACTCGACATCAATCTCGTACGGGTAAATAACGTTGGCCATTTCATTGTTAGCAAAAATAAAAACCAGCAAAAACTTTTAAACTTACAAATGACCGAGTGTATTTTGTTTATGATTAATTATTATTTCTAGTGAAAGGAAAATGTCTTTAATGTGTAGAATTTGTCTCGCCAACAATATGAGACTGTGTGAAGTGACAAACAACCGACTCCTAAATATGTACGAAAAACTCAGTAATACCAAGGTAAATAATGTGGTCAGTTACGACATTTTCATGATTGATCAGCGTCAGTTTTGGGTTTGTAGGTTGGTCTAGTTTTGAGTTATATGACCTACAATTTTCTTATCCCCGGGGCGAGGGTGCTTCCTACAGCAGCTGCAAGCCGAACAATTGAATGATGCGTTTCGATTTGCTCGGCCATCACAGAGGTAATGATCGCGCAGCTCGTACGGGTATTTTGTCCACCTAGCCGAGTTGTCGCAGGCAGAGGATGGATTAACTGTATTTTCAAATAACTGACCTCAATGTGGAACTGGTAGTTTACCTAATTGGTATCAGTACTAAAATATCGTTAGTTAATATTAAATTAATTTGTTCATTTAGCAGGTGGGGGTACTCCATTTTCCGCATTTGGACTCCAGTTGGTCCTTTATGCATAGAGTTTGCTAGCATAGCCAGCCTAGCTCCGTCCAGAAGCTTGTTCATTTAGCATTTATAATAGATAATAGATGAGCAAAACACCCCTTAGGTCTGGTTTTTGTAGACTTGAGATGACAGAAAACAGTTCAGAATTATACCTACCATACTACCCTCTGTAGGAGAAAAATCACAAGTGACAAATGTTGTGAAATACATATACATTCCCGGACTCAGCAAAAAAAATGTGATTTTTCTATCAAGGAATATAAGCAATTTTTCCCATAGAAGCCAAGTTAGACAAGCACAAAGTGCATTACATTTCCTCAAAAGTACTTCCTGTTTGATGAAGAAAAACATAACCCCGACATCAGACGCAGAAAAGTACATAAGTATAATATAGTAAGATACCACATATGTTTTTTTTTATTGGTATGTTATTTGAACGAAATGATCGACTTATATTATGAAAACGCATATCATTGAAATACTAAGCAAAATAAAGACAGATGTGAACAAATGCTTTTTCCAATTAGTGCTAAACACAAATTTTACAAAAACTTTCAGAAACTAAATAAGCATATTAACAAAGTTATGGTGTTTCTGATTCGTACGAGTAATTATAATGCTTTTCTTGCTTAGTAGCCGACGTAATATTAGGAACTTGATTTGTTTTTCGATACATTTCTTTGTAAGTTATGTTCTTTTAGCTTCGTTACTTGCACTCCGCGACCTGTTCATTCATGCCTCAAGTTACCGATCAACCGATCGGATGCAATATCATTACAAAAAAGACATTACATGCGGCAACCTTTGGATGTAAAGAATTATGTGAATTTAAAATAAAATAAATAAAAATAAAATTCATTTATTTCGGACAACGACAAATCATAATTAAAATTAAATTTAGGTCCATATCATGTTAGTAGCAAACATTACTTAATTCTATGTTAGTTATTAACAATTAATGTAAATTATTACAAACAGTGCAATCAAATAATGATGAAAGTGATTATTTCATCATTACTTGGTTGCAGTGCTTGAGGAACGGGCTATCCCATTTATTGGATAATGCATTCAGAATGACGTTGGTACTACCGTGCAGCCTGAACAGCAACGAGGCGATTTTCTTCCGCATGCATGCATGAAAGCCGTCCGTGCGCGCCTCCGCGAACATGCCTGACGCGCTGCAGAACCTCGGGAGCCCCAGTATCATTCTGAATGCATTATTATACTGGACGCGAAGGGTGTTGATCGCTTTTTGAGTATATGTGGTCCATAGGCTACTCGTGTAGAACGTCTGACAGTAAGACTTAAACAGCGTGACTTTTGCCTCTTCAGAACATCGATAAAACCTACGAACCAACATATTGGCCCTTACGGTCAACGCCCTTCGCTCCCTCTCTACGTCAGGTTCATCTCTAAGATTGTCACTTATAATGTGACCTAAGTATTTGAACTGGGTAACTCTTTTCAGCTCAGATCCATTCAACATAATGGGTGGTACCTCGTTCATGTGTTTTCCCTTTGGGGAGAATACCATGAACTCACTTTTTTTAACATTATATTGTAGACCATGACTCTTAGCATAATTTTCACATATTACCAACAGTTTCTCAAGTGCACTGATAGATGGTGCCAGCAGCACCATATCGTCGGCATAACTGATATTATTTACACTTATTCTATCAATAGAGCATCCCACTGGCTGCCTGCTGAGACCATCTATCAGGGAATTTACATAGAGGTTAAAAAGGTGTGGCGAAGAGACCCCCCCCTGTCTTACGCCACATTCCATCCCATATGCATCAGACAGCACCCCTGCCCATTTTACCTGATTAGTTTGGTTGTTGTACCAATACTCAAAAACAGAACAAACATCTTTAGGCAAACTAGTCTCGCGTAGCTTTCGCCACAGCATATCGTAACACACGGTGTCAAAAGCACGCGAGAGGTCTAGAAAACAAGCATAGACCGGCGTCCGTCTATCCACGTAGTACTGGACAGTATTCTTGAACCCAATTTAAGAAAGGCAGGGTGTGTACCAAAGATAATCTTATATAAACATAACATGAAAACTTAAATAAGTATTACAAATGCCAAACTAAATAATAGGTATAATTAAATACATATATAAATAAATAGTAAGTACCAATATTCACTATTTTGGCAGGAAAAACTCCTAGATACGTCTTTAAAAATTGGCAAGGATACAGTTTTTCTAATGGACTCTGGTAGTGCATTCCATAACCTTATGGCCTGGATGGAGAAGGATTTGTTGTAGAAATTGGTTTTGTGAGGCTATATTAAAAACCAGATTTTCTCACGAGCGACCGTAGGAAAAGAGAAGGATGAGGATGAGAATTGTGGACGAAATGAAATAGAAGGGGGTCACCCCCTTCTATTTGAAGGGGTAAAGAGAATATTATGAAGAAGAGAGAGGATATGGGAATTTCGGCGAAGACGGACAGGAAGCCATTTTAGTTTTGTGCGGAACTCCGAAAATGATCAAATTTATGTAGTCCAAACACGAAACGTATACGAACGTTTTGCAGCCGTTCAACTTTATGTAGCTGCTCCTCAGTTAGGTCGAGGTAAGAAACATCAGAATAATCATTAATGGGAAGCATGAGAGATTGAGCGAGCACAATTTTAGTGGCAGTAGGCAAGAAGTTACGAAGTCTTCTCAATGAAGCAGCGCAGGCGAATATCTTGCGACTCACCGCATCCATTTGAGGGACCCAAGACAAGTTTAACACTTCTGCTAAAAGGAACTATGACGCAACGAACGAACGGAAACGTTGCGCTGAAAGTATTTCAGCTCCTATTCGCAGAATCAAACAGATTTTTTTGTAATCTGACATGGCGTGAACAGAAGGTTTTCATCGCTGAATGTGTAACCTCTAAAGAACCGACATGTAGAAAGAAACAGGAGGCATCAGTAAGTTATAAAGGAAAGAATTTACATTAAATGTAGCCGGAAAAATACAGACAGTTTGTAAGGAATTATTTTTGAAAGATATAGTAATGCAAATAAATAGCTACTTTTTATGTAATTTAATTAAATAAAATAATTTTAAAGTTGTATATGTTGTTTTTGTTCTATTCCCTATGATCCCTATTATTTAAGATTACTCAATTATTGTTTGTGCTTTTTTTCCTCCTATACTACAATACCTTGAATTGTTTCAGTTCAACTCGGAAGATGCAAAGCCGAGAGCTCTATGCTGTTATTGTTACCAGAGACTGCTAAGATGCCAGACCTTTTCTCAGATGGCTCTCAGATCGGAAAATATTTTCCGTCATCTTTATGATAGAGGTCTTGAGGTACCAATTCAAATTCCAAAGTTATAAATTCTTCCTTTAATTAATTGCCATGAACAAAATCATAGTAAACATGTATGTTTATTTCAGCTAACTCATGAAAGTTATACGGAGGTCGATCTAAACATAACACAGTGCTTGTCTGTTGATACTCTGCCGTTTGTTGTCATTGATGGGTATGCTACTAATGCAGGTTCACAAGGAACAGTCACAGATGAACCTAGTGTTGATGTGAAAGAAGAAGAGGATTATAGTGACCAAGAAAACGAGGCGGGACAACTTGTACCTTCCACTCACATGGACCAATTCAAACCAGATGGCACAACTTTTAACAACAAAGATAAACAACTACCTGGTATTGATATAAAAAAAGAAGTGACCATAGAAGTTGATAAATTAGTGGAGATTGGGTCTTTTCATGAATATAGTACAAAGAGTGATCTAGACAAACTTGTGGGAAAACCTATTCATAAAACTTATGTTGAAAACACTGAAGCCATTGACTCAAAAACATTTAATTGCAACAAATGTAATAAAATATTTGACAAGGAAAGCGAACTCATTTCACACAAATTAAATTCACATTGCCAAGTAAAAGATAAACAGTATTCCTCTATTAAGAAGCATACTGAAACTACTAGTATTATCGAAGACAAAACAATTAACAACCAACAAAAGGTATTTATCTGTCATGTCTGTAACACATGTTTTGATGTTAAATCTAAATTAATTCGTCACATGAGAACACACACAGGTGAGAAGCCCTATACCTGTAATGTATGTAGTAAACAATTTACACGTAAAAATAAGTTGGTTGAGCATTGGAGAACTCACACAGGTGAGAAGCCCTATACCTGTAATGTATGAAGTCTAGACCTCTATCATAAAGATGAAGGAAAATATTTTCCGTCATCTTATAGAGGTCTTGAGGTACCAATTCAAATTCCAAAGTTATAAATTCTTTCTTTAATTAATTGCCATGAACAAAATCATAGTAAACATGTATGTTTATTTCAGCTAACTCATGAAAGTTATATGGAGGTCAATCTAAACATAACGCAGTGCTTGTCTGTGGATACTCTGCCGTTTGAACCTATTGTTGATGTGAAAAAAGAAGAGGACTATAGTGACCAAGAAAACGAGGCGGGACAACTTCTACCTGACACTCACATGGACCAATACAAACCAGATGGCACAACTTTTAACAACAAAGATAAACAACTACCTAGTATTGATATAAAAAAAGAAGTGACCATAGAAGTTGATAAATTAGTGGAGGTCGGGTCTTTTCATGAACATAGTACAAAGAGTGATCTAGACAAACTTGTGGGAAAACCTACTCATAAAACTTACATTGAAAACACTAAAGCCATTGACTCAAAACCATTTAATTGCAACAAATGTACTAAAATATTTGACAAGGAAAGCGAACTCATTTCACACAAATTAAATTCACATTGCCAAGTAAAAGATAAACAGTATTCCTCTATTAAGAAGCATACTGATACTACTAGTATTATCGAAGACAAAACAATTCACAACCAACAAAAGGTATTTATCTGTCATGTCTGTAACACATGTTTTGATGTTAAATCTAAATTAATTCGTCACATGAGAACACACACAGGTGAGAAGCCCTATACCTGTAATGTATGTAGTAAACAATTTACACGTAAAAATAAGTTGGTCGAGCATTTGAGAACTCACACAGGTGAGAAACCATATACATGTAATGTATGTAGTAAACAATTTACACGTAAAGATAGCTTTGTCGAGCATTTGAGAACTCACACAGGTGAGAAGCCATATACTTGTAATGTATGTAGTAAACAATTTACACAAAATAGAAACTTGGTCGGGCATTTGAGAACTCACACAGGTGAGAAGCCCTATACCTGTTATATATGTTTAAAGCAATGTACACGTAAAAATAAGTTGGTCGAACATTTGAGAACTCACACAGGTGAGAAGCCATATAACTGTAATGTATGTAGTAAACAATTTACACGTAAAGATAGCTTGGTCGAGCATATGAGAACTCACACAGATGAGAAGCCATATACCTGTAATGTATGTAGTAAACAATTTACACAAAATAAAAACTTGGTCCGGCATATGAGAACTCACACAGGTGAGATGCCATATACCTGTAATGTATGTAGTAAACAATTTAGTCGAAAAAGTAACATGGTTGAGCATATGAGAACTCACACTGGTGAGAAGCCCTATACCTGTTATATATGTTTTAAACAATTTACACTTGCAAATAGCTTAGTCAACCATATGAGAACTCACACAGGTGAGAAGCCATTCGCTTGTCTTGTATGTGATAAACAATTTAATCAGAAAAATACTTTACGTGTCCATATGAGAACACACACAGGTGAGAAGCCATATACCTGTAATTGATGTAGTAAACAATATACACAAAATTATAACTTGGTCCGGCATATGAGAACTCAAAAGTACTTTAGGTGTCCATATGAGAACACACGGGTGAGAACCCATATACCTGTAATGTATGTAGTAAACAATTAACAAAAGCAACACGATAAAGTCAGAGTTTGTCAAAGATCTATAGAGAGAAGTTTCCTGGGGATAAAGCTTAAAGATAAAGTTCAAAATAAGAAAATAACAAAAGTCAACATATAGGTACTGCGCTAAAAACGGAAATGGGCTGGGGACCTACAGAGGATGACGCCTAATAGATGGGCTTAAAGAATCACAAACTCGGTAGGTACCTTACCTAGACAATGGACAAGAAAAAGAGGACGACCGGTGAAGAGGTGGGACGAAATTCTCTTAACAGTAGCGGGCAAACTCTGGCCCCGCTCAGCGATAGACAGAGAGAAATGGAGTAAATTGGTGGAGGCTTACACCGCTCTACGCGGTCCTAACACTACCTACCTAAGTAAGTAAATAAGTTAGTAGGTATATGATTAATTTAGTCAAGTTTTTTATTTAAAAAATAGTATAAGTTTTTTTATTAGGGACATGCCGTGGATAAAAAATTGCTTTAACTTAACTTTTCAAAATAGTATTTGTGACAGCAGTGACCACAGAAAAATTATAGACTCTATTATAATATTAGTATTCTCTCAGAGGCAGATGTAAATAAAAAAAACACGTAAAAATAGGCATTGTAATAATAAAAAGAAGGTGGAATCTACATGTAAGTGCAGCTCGCAGGGAGGCTAGGAAATATTTTAAAAATTGGTTAGAATATGGCAAGTCGTTGGCTGGGCATATTTATGATTTCATGTAAGCTCTCGTAGAAACTTTAAAAATAAACTAAAGTGGTGTATAAAAAACCAGAATCAAATTCAAATGGATATTATTGCTAAACATCATCAGAAAAAAGATTTCTCAAAATTTTAGAGAAGTATTAATAATTCAAATTCAAAACCCTCCCAGTTAGTGTGGGAGGTGCTAGTGAGCACAAAGATATTGCTAATATTTTTATGCAACAATTAAAACTAAAGCACTACCCTTGAATGTTAAAGCCACAACTTCGGGTGTGGGGGTGATCGAGTCTGTGCCCCGCTGTGATGATGCACTTGTTTATTTCCCTGCTTGTGATATTAAATATATTATAAAAAATATGCGACGGGGTAAGTCGCCAGGTCACGACGGGTTCAGCATCGAGCACCTTCAGCACGATGGGGTGCATCTGCCTCATGTTCTTGGTTTGCTTTTTAATTTATGTATCAAGCATAGTTACATGCCTCCTGACCTCATTCGGACCACAGTAGTGCCAATTATAAAAAATAAGACAGGCGACTCATCTGATAAAAACAATTATAGACCTATATCACTGGCCACAGTAGCGGCTAAGTGCTTGATGGTCTCCTTGATAAACAGCTGGGTAAACACCTGAAGCTCCACGACGCTCAGTTCGGCTTCAGAGCTGGGCTCTCCACAGAGAGTGCCATCTATGCCCTCAAGGAGACCATCAGGTACTACACCAATCGGGGGACACCAGTGTTCGGGTTCTTTCTCGATTTATCGAAAGCATTCGACCTGGTGTCCTACCAGCTACTGTGGGACAAACTGTCAGCTACTGGGATGCCGAAGGAGGTCGTTAGTTTATTCAGGCACTGGTACGCGCATCAAGACAACTGTGTAAGGTGGGCGGATGAAGTATCGGACACGTACAGGCTGGAATGTGGCGTAAGACAGGGTGGGATTCTTCGCCGAAGCTTTTCTGCCTGTACGTGAACAAACTCATCGGCGAGCTCAGCAGCATGCATGCGGGGTGCTCCATCGATGGTCAGACAATCAATAATATCAGCTACGCGGACGATATGGTGTTGCTGTGCCCGTCGGTGTGCGCACTGAGGAGGCTGCTGCTTGTATGCGAGGACTACGCCGATCGCCACGGGCTCAAATATAATAACAAGAACAGTGAGGTTATGGTCTTCGCTGCTGACAGCCGCCCCCCCAGTGACATCCCCCCCGTCTGCCTAGATGGTGGTGAGAGTAAATCAATTTAAATACTTAGGTCACTGGGTCACTCACTGCTGATCTAAAAGAACGTCGATATAGAAAGGGAGCGTAGGGCACTGGAAACATGTTGATCCGCAGGTTCGCTCATTGTTTAGTAGATGTCAAGGTTTATATCCTACTGTCAATCTTTTTACACCAGCGGCCTGTGGGTTACTTATACCAAAGCGTCCTTCAGTGCCCTACGAGTCCTTTATAATAATTTGTTTAGGGCAATGGTGGGGCTGCCCAGGCACTGTAGTGCATCAGGCATGTTTGCTGATGCACACACTACGGACTTCTACGCTGTAATTCGTCAAAAAATAACATCCGTCAGACACAAGGATGCTGGGCAGCACCAATAGCTTGCTAAGGGTTCTGGTGGACAGACATTGCAGTAGCCTGCAAAGGCAACGGATGTCAAGTCTAATGAAACCTTTTCAAATTTAAGTTACAACGATTATTAATTTCTAATGTTATACTAATATTTGGCCGATATCGTCGACATTTGACTAAATAGCTCAAAATTTATAAAGTTATTTTAATATATTTTTTAAATAATATAATAGAGAATTTGATGTGTAATTAAATGCAACTGTTAATTTCCAATTAAAGACAGTAATTGTTTAAATATAGCTATTTTTTTAAATCCGACAATAGGATCAAATCTCCCCTTGTATGGGAGACTTGTTCACGGTGAGACTTGTCCAACAGTACTTAATCATTTTAGGTAGACTTTTTTTAAATATATTTTATATACTTAC
This sequence comes from Eupithecia dodoneata, assembly GCA_947044415.1. Classification (NCBI taxonomy): domain Eukaryota; kingdom Metazoa; phylum Arthropoda; class Insecta; order Lepidoptera; family Geometridae; genus Eupithecia; species Eupithecia dodoneata. The sequence goes on from OX345685.1 coordinate 4,308,053, forward strand.
TAAATTAAAAAATAATTTTAGATATAATACTTTTATTAGACTTTATTATGCTAAATAAGTCTTTCATATGTATGTTTTAGTTGAATTATTAACGGACTAATATATATTTAATGAATAGACTTTTTTTTATTTTAAACGGTCTCACAATTTAATATAAATCCTAGGCATAGTACCTACATAGAACAGGACCTGTACCATAAAAAACGAGCTACATTAAATTATTGGTAGACTTGATGGATCTTATCTCCCCTAATTGTCTATTAAGGGGATTATATCCCCCATCTCTCAAGGAAGAATTCTCCCCGTCCCTAGTAATTATAAGAAGTTAAGTTCTTACCATATTCTGGATTTTCTAAAATATTTTATGGCAACCCTATTTATACGATCCGGCCAAATGTGAATGACAAAATGAAACTTGGATGAGGTTGAATTAAGTTGCCCACATCATGAATTTTGGCGCCTCTACCGGTAATTAATCTAACTACTTTACAATTATTCCTACGCAATCAAAATTCAGGAAATTGGCAGTAAATTAAAAGAAAACAATTTAGGTATATATTTCACATATTTTATTAAAAAATGAGATAGTAAGTACCTAGGTATCCTACATGTATAGGTTACAATAGATGCCTTTTACAAAGTTTGTATGTCAATCGAATGAATAAATAAATAAGTGTATGTAACATAATAATTTGTTTTACACCTAATTAAAGTTTCCACATCGAGCTGAAAGCGTCGCTGTAATCGCTTCGGTGATACTGACTCTATATATTATATTGGTAAAAATAAATCTATATTGATCTTTTTGGGCCTTGAAAATATACTAGTTTCTAGCAGATAGAATCTAATATGTATTCTTCACCACTCGCGCTTGAAAACGGCGGCTGTGCTTTACAAGAACAGTGAGTAAAATGCTGTTCTGCTGTCATGTGGAGTAAATTATACTATTAAGAAATTTTCACATTAGGAGTGAATGGTATTGTTGAACTTGTTAAAAAAAGTAATTTGAATTCAGAATGTTTTACTCTTGGATGAGATACGTTATCCATAGACAATAATCGGACGTGTATGACAACCCTAAAAAAGAACAGCTATCAAGTCATATTACAAAGAATCACAAAAAGGGATATTACAAATGGCAATAAAGAATGCGGTTCAGACATCACGTTTCATTCTACGCATTTTTTCCCTCCAACTGCTTGATCCTAACCGGAACTTGCACCGCGGGTAAATCCACGCTCTTGGCGCGCGGTCGGCCATTTTCTATAGTCGATGGCAACACTGGGAGGGGGCAGGTTCTCTTTCGGACCACTTTGACACCTGTGAAACATAATATTATTTTTTTATAGCTAATTAGTTTATTTATTTATTAACATATAGGTACCTAAATCTATCCAATGCAATATAGTACCTTATATTTTAGTTAAGTCTTATAGTTAATATTAAAATTAGAAAATTATAAAACATTTTAGAAAAACAAAACGTCGAAAGATATATTCAATAATTTGTCTTAAATGGTACAGCTAAATAAATATGTTTAACTAGCTGCGCCCCGCGGTTTCACCCGCGTGGTGATAGATGTTTTGGATAATATACAATGTATCTTTATGAATTGTAGCCTGTGTTATTCTGATATGTAAGCTATATTATTGTGAAGTTTCATTAAAATCCATTCAGTAGTTTTTACGTGAATGAGTAACAAACATCCATCCATACTTACAAACTTTGACGATTATAATATTAGTAGGATAAAGAAGGCTGGACAATCCACACAGCGTCATCTAGCCCCAAGCTAAGCAGAGCTTGTGTTATGTCGATGACTGATATACATAGAAAACGACCAGTTGATCCTGAACAAATATCTGCAGACTGTACAAACATTGGTCTCTAGGCGGGAATCGAACCGGGGCCACCTCCTGCTACGCAGGCGGACCTTCGCCCGCCGCGGCACATGTAAGTGGCCAAATAAGTTATTGTATTATATATTAATTTTATAAGGGTCATAAGATCAAAAGTCAAAACTGAACTTGCTAGTTCTGTTATGGAAATATAGCAAAAATTTCTTGAAAGTGTAGTTTAACCTTAGAGCCTGTCCAGATGGAGCGTATTACGCGCGAGTGGCCTCGCGCGTTTCAATTTACATTGTGTCCAGATGCCGCGTTTTACGCGCGATGTGTTTGTGACGGACCCAGGGACAGTTATAAATATATCGCAATTCGTTTTTCAATTTCATCTATAAAAAATTCCGTGTCAAAATTATCGGTCCAAATACGTCCACTCGCGTCAGACTCGCGCGCACCACTGGACACACGGACACAGCAATGGCGTCCGAGTATCTCGACTCGCGCGGCGCTCGAGAGTCCGGCGCGTTGCTCGCGGCTATCGCTCTATAGGATATCGCGCGTAAAGTGCCCTCGCGCGTTCTCCAGATACTAGAGCACTATACATCCCGTCCAGATGATGCGTTGCGATTCCTCACTCGCGCGTAAAACGCGAGCAACGCGCCGGACTCGCGACTCGCGCGTGCTGCGCGCGAGCGCCGCGCCGCGCCGCGCGAGTCGAGATACTCGGACGCCATTGCAGCGTCCAGTGGTGCGCGCGAGTCCGACGCGAGTGGACGTATTTGGAACGAAAATGGAGACTGATAATTTTGACACGGAATTTTTTATAGATGAAATTGAAAAACGAATTGCGATATGGTATCGTCGACTTTATCTTAGTTTACGACGTTTCCATCGACGGTATGCAAGCCACAACACGACTGCTTTGTCTGGCTCCATATTTATAACTGTCCCTGGGTCCGTCACAAACACATCGCGCGTAGGAGCGCGCGTAAAACACGGCTTCTGGACACAATATAAATTGAAAAGCGCGAGGCCACTCGCGCGTAATACGCTCCATCTGGACAGGCTCTTATTTGTACCTTTCTGATAACTTAATTTGTAAAATCTGTAATAACTACCTACACATCGAAAAACAATTTATATTTACACACTTCTATTAATTGTTTACACTAAGCTAAATTACTTTTCTCATGTAAGTGACTGTGTCTTTTTAAGAATATACGTATATCTTTAAACATAATGAGTGACTAAGACAAAGAAATAGATAGATAGAGTTAAGTTAACCTTCGCGTAAAAGAAGGTATAAACCGGCATTGGTCAAATGGTCCAGGAGCCAGGTACAGGTCAATTATTTCCTCCCGAGCAAAACTTCGTAATATGCATTAGGGATTAATATTATAAATACTCGTGACCGTCAGCTGCGACTCCGTGGGTGGGTCGGGCAGTGGCAGAGATCGCGACATTATTACCATGGAATAAGGTTCAAATCAGAATTCAGTTCAGTTCAGTTCTTTATTAACAAGAAATATTCTTATATAATATAATTATTCTTATATAATTAATAATTCTGGAATACGCTAATTTTAATTTCTGATTTGAACCTTATTCGATGGGTATAATGTCCTGCCACTGCCCAACCCACCCACGGAGTCGCAGCTGTTATCAGCGTTATTATGCTAATTTTAGCGTGAATATCGCGTGAAAAAGTATTTAGCACATAACGTAGCGAACGTTATTATGCTAATTTTAGCGTGAATATCGCGTGAAAAGGCGTTATGTTATTTGCTCACAGAAAATAACGCATTCAAAACAATCGCTACCGACTTACATACAGGACAGGGTGAATAACATGAAACAATAAAACTTTAGAAACTCACGGTTATTAACACTAAAGTCATTTAAAACGGGATATTTACCATGATTTGACTGTCGATGATTTGTTTTTTTTTTTTATTTAATAGCAACCTGCAACCCTGTTATGAGAATGTGCAAAAACCGAAGAAGTGATGTACTTATCGCGTCGCGTTCTGATAACGTCAGTGTTGTGTGTCGTGATCGAGCTGCGTTCGACAATAATGAAACCGGTGGTAGTGGTAATGTTCGTAGCAGAAGACAAAAAAAGAGGGTAGATGGGTATGTCTGCCCATGAAAACTTACTCGCAGTGCCTTCAGTTATTCCTTGATCTATTTTGTTTCATTGTAGGTACACATGTTACAATTGATGTCGTTAAGTTCTATACATTTTAAAGTTATATTACAATTTTATTATACAAGACACAATAATTTTGGCATAGGAAACACCATAGACGACCGATGTGGCGGGTTCGATTCCCGCCTCGGAACAATTGTGTGCACGATCTGCAGATATTTGTTTCGGGTGTTCTGGTCGTTTTCTATGTATAATAAAAAATATCTATCTATGTAATGTATTGTTTTATGTATATCAGTCATCTAGTACCCATAAATAAATAAATAATGCTGGAAAATTCACACAGCATTTATCTAGCCCCATGGTAAGCAAAGCTTGTGTTATGGGTACTAGATAACTGATATACATAAAACAATATATTACATAGATATATATTTTTATTATACATAGAAAACGACCAGAACACCCGGAACAAATATCTGCAGATCGTACACACAACCTCCTGCGTCGCAGGCGGACCTTCGCCCACCGCGCCACATTGGTCGTCTAAACCATAACACAAGCTCTGCTTACCATGGGGCTAGATGATGCTGTGTGAATTGTCCAGCATTATTTATCCTTATGAAAGCATTGATAGCTCTATCTTGTCTATGTAAGTCTATTACAATGTTTGTAAATAGTAATGTAGGTATTACGGTATGTAGTGTAGGTATTTGTTCTTTTTATCTATATATTTATTAAGTACCACCGTCTTTTTTGCACCTTCATGTCCAGTCCATCCTAAGGTTGCCTGGAAGAGATCGCTCTCAGCTATAAGGCCGCCCTTTATACTTCCTTTATTCTATTGTTTATTCCTGTATTGTTTTCTGTTTTATGTGGTATAATAAAGTGTTTTCTATCTTGGTAAATATCCCGTTTTAAATGACTTCAGTAACATGTAACACTGTAACAGTTAAGAAGCGCCACGACACTCACCTAAAAGCCTCACATACCCTTCCGTAGGGCTTTGCCCTCGTCCGGTGACACTTCGCAGCCGTCCGCGCTGGTGCGCGCCCCGAGCGTCGCAGGGGAGCTTGAAGGGACAGAAATAGTAATACAATTTATTGGTTAAACCAATTAACATGTTCAATTTTCACAAAAATAGTTATTCATGCTCGGAGTTCCTCTGAAGGGTAGGATTCGCAACGAATACATCCGACAGAGAACCAAAGTTATCGACATAGCTCTGAGAATTAGCAAGCTGAAGTGGCAGTGGACCGGCAATATCTCGCGAAGAACCGACAGCCGCTGGGGTAAACGTGGAGACCGCGACTCGACAAACGTAGTGTAGGACGCCCTCCGGCCAGTTGGGATGACGACTTGCGAAAGACTGCAGGCAGATGCTGGATGCGGTAAGCTGAAGACAGGGCGCTATGGCGCTCATTAGGGGAGGCCTATGTCCAGCAGTGGACTAACATAGTTTGATGATGATGAATTAAATGCTTGAATTCGTCACAAGCCCGCACTGTCCTTACCTTTGCTGTACCAGCAGCTTGGTGAGCCTGGCCACCTCTCCCCTCAGCAGATGTAGCTCCTTGTCCTTAGCTCGTGAATCTAGCTCCGCGGCGCGTTCCTTTGTGTTCAGACGAGCGCGGATATCATCGAAACTGGAAAACAAACGTAAGTATAATAATATTTTACATTTTTTATTTATTTATTATTATTTATTTATTATTATTTAAGTATTCATGTTATGTTTATATAAGATTATTTTTGGTACACCTCCTGCATTTCATAAATTCACATAATTCTTTACATCCAAAGGTTGCCTGGAAGAGATCGCTTCTAAGCGATAAGACCGCCCATTGTACTTGTCGCATGTAATATCTTTTGTATTTGTATAATTAATTAGATGTTTCACCCGCGTTAAATTCGATTTTCCTTTTATATAAGAATATTTCTTATTAATAAAGAACTGAACTGAACTGAATTCTGATTTTAACCTTATTCCATGGGAATAATGTCGTCATCGCTGCCACTGCCCAACCCACCCACGGAGTCGCAGCTGACGGTCACGAGTATTCATAATATTAATCCCTAATGCATTTTACGAATTTTCGCTCCTCCGTGCGAAGTTCTTGAAATGCATTAGGGATTAATAATGCATTTTAAGAACTTCGCACGGGAGGAAGTAATTGACCAAATTTGTACCTGGCTCCCGGACCGTATCTAATGGTTCTCTGTCGGATGTATTCGTTACGAATCCTATCCTTCAGAGAAACTCCGAGCATAACTCTTTCCATAGCTCGCTGAGCGACTTTGAACTGGTGGACCAGCCCTATCGCGAGTGTCCACGTCTCAGCTCCGTAGGTCATAACGGGTAGGACGCATACGCCAAGCTCTTTCCATAGCTATACTCCGATTCAAAAACCTGGATATTTTTTGTATACAAAGGGGTTACGAAACCCAAGGAATATTGGTCGAAAATATTTAACTACATTGGTATCATCGAAGCTAAGCATAGAGGCTCGATACAATTTTTGGTTTTGAAAGCTTTCATTCATCTTTTATTCATAGAATCTTTAGTTTTCGAATTCATTTAAAAAATTTTTTACTCCACTATTTGGATTATGCATTGTTGAAGTTCGTGTTTTAGTTTTTAAAGATAACCTTGCTGTTACCTCGTTGTTTTATGTTATTAACTTTTCATTCAATGTCTATTTTGATACAAAATACCTTGGATCCTAAATCGGAGGTGTACAATGTCATATTATTTATCTATCTAATGATACTCACAGTTTCCTCAAACAGGCACACTTCCTCGTGAGATGCTCCACTTGGTCCTTCGAGCTCCTCTCCAACTGTTTTATCTTCGTCGCGTCGTCTGATCTCTTCTCTCGCATAACCCTCTCTCTCTCCAGCGCTCCTCTGTGTTAGTGGGAGAGGGAGGGGGGAAAACCATTAGTATTAGTTGTGTCGGTGTGTGGCGAATTTCAATACATATCGACCCTATGTCTCCTCCTATACATAATTCATTTATTGATTGTTTGAATCGGCTAATAAATAGTCAGTACAGTCAGCGTCAAATTGATATAAGCGTCTAGACTAGTGAAAATGATCTGAAAAACATAAAAGCGTTTTGATAGACGCAGTTTGAATCATCATATTGTTGTTAGCACCCAAGTGGTTCAAAATATCTTACTATTCATTGTTTCATATTTAAATGAGCAGTCAGGGTGTTCAAATAATCTAAGCAAACTAAGCTCTCAAAGGTAGTATGCAAACTCATAATTGCTAAGATCATTTATTGCGATTTTTTTTCGAAGACTGCGAACTTTTTTTTAACCTAAAAAATTCGTGCTGCCGCTCTACACAGCGGTTGTGTTGCGCCGCACATGCGTTTCGTTCGAAAAATATTACGGCTGTGCTGAGTCACACAGATCTGTATTTTCTCAGCCGCTGCGCTAGTGTGGATTTACGCATATTAGTCACTTGTAGAAAACACATACCGTGTGATTTCAGCAGTCAAAGTGTTAAAAGTAATTCTATACATAAGATTATGAAAATAATAGTAATAAATTGAAAGCAAACTTTTATTACGCAAACAATCCTTTACAAAACGTATAAAAATATAAAAAGAACGAAATCTATATATAAAAAACACAAAGTAAACGAAGCTATAAAAGAAATAATTGAAAGTTTTAAAAATGTACACTAACGTATAATTTCAGTCCAAATTTTAAGGCAGTATTTTGATTTTCTTAAATGCTCTTATTAGTTAAAAAAACGTACAAATAACAAAGCAACGTTTTATAACAGACACATACAAAATCTTGTCCATAAATTTAACTATATAAAGTAAGCACGTGAATATATATTTCAAATATAGTTTGACCGAAACCGCTGTACCGCTCCTTAGGAAAGTGCGGCGAGGTGGGGGGGCGAGGAAAAAAGAGCAAGAGTACGCGTTGACGGCAGACTGATGGATCGGAGCGGCCGATACTTCCCCCCGTCTCGTCGGTCGCATACCTCAGGCGCGGTACAGCGGTTTCGGTCGTACTATAATTAAAATTAGTTATACAAAGGGGTTTAAAAAAATCAGGAAAAAGGGTTTTGAATAGGTTAATATTAAAATAACACTAAAGTAAAAATGCAATTAATCTTTTTTAAATGACAATTTTTTTTATATTCTATAAATTTTTTGTAATTTATTTTTTTGAAAGATTTGGCCTTTGCCCAGCAGTGGGACGAACTGGCTAAATAAAAAAATAATTGCAATAACTTTTCTTTGCTTGATATTACAATTCAATGAGCGAATTTTATTATATTATACGAGTATCTCGAAAACCGTGAGACTTTTACCGGGTACATTTCTTTTTTGAATAGCTTTGGTGCGACCTTTTCGCAGGTAAAGGCAGACCACTCTTTGCAATACACCATGTATAGGCATTGCTCATGTAACTTGCCTTATTTTTCATATTGGCCATGTGAATATGTAATTTGTATATTTGTATTTATTCACCATTATAACATCGGATTATACAAGCCAAGTCATTTAAATGTAACTATATTTTAACATAGTATAGTTATTATAGTATATATTAGCATATTAGTTATTTTTACGTTATATTAAATAAATAAATAAATAATAAATAATGCTGGACAATTCACACAGCATTATCTAGCCCCATGGTAAGCAGAGCTTGTGTTATGGGTACTAGATAACTGATATACATAATACTATATATTACATAGATAGATATTTTTTTTTTATTATACATAGAAAACGACCAGAGCACCCGAAACAAATATCTGCAGATCGTACACACAATTGTTCCGAGGCGGGAATCGAACCCGCAACCTTCAGCGTCGCAGGCGGACCTTCGCCCACCGCGCCATCGGTCGTCATATTATATAGCTTATAACGTGAAAACCGATTTTTGCAACAGGGTACTTGAAGTATAATTAAAATTTAGGTAATCTGCGGGTAGTTTTATCATAATTAAACCGATGTTAAGGTGACGGGCAGAAACGTCCTTCAGTTCTTATTTCTGCCTTTCTTATCAAGCGTGTTAATATATATATAGAGTGCGAGTGAGAGGAGAAACGCGACCAGAGCGAGGCGGAGAGATCCAGTCATCACGCATGACATGACAGTCAAGACCGCTCCGAGAATACTGCAACTAGAGATAATCTGATAGGTAACTCTAAAACGTCTGTTTAAAGGTCTCCGCACACTATTGAAACGCCACGCGTCCTATCGCGTGTAAAATTTAATATAATCGTATAAATTTTCCATTATCAAAAGCACATTGTAGACTCGACGTTTCGTCGCGTCGGGTGTTGTGTTAATAATGTGATTCTGCAGGGCTATTCAGAAACTATATGTTGTGTCATAGCTATATGTAAATGACTCTAGTGTTACTAACCATGATAGTTTCAAAAGTAAATATAAATAAATAAATAATGCTGGACCATTCACACAGCATTATCTAGCCCCATGGTAAGTAGAGCTTGTGCATAACACAAGCTCTACTTACCATGGGGCTAGATAGGTACTAGAAAACTGATATACATAATACAATACATTACATAGATAGATATTTTTTTTGTTATACATAGAAAACGACCAGAAAGGTAGTCTTCATCACATAATTTGACAGATTCGTGTGAAATTCAATTATTTTAGTGGTTTTATACATATTTTCTGTGTTCTACTAGGAATATAAATAGCGGTAAAAAAGTCGTTTCCCGTATATCGTAAATTATTTTCCTTCTATGAATAATGTTTTGATTCATCAATAATATAAGACATTTATAACTTAATATCAACATATTACCCAAATCTCTATTATATCATGCTTTATTGTAACATGGGTGCATAGAAAATAGTCTAAGATTTGTTGCAACCTACTTTGCTTGTAGTTTTTTTTCTCGCAGAATGCAGAAAATATTAAAGTTGCTAAAATTTTTCATTTCACGCAAATCCCCGTTTCAGTTTCCGTGTCAAAACAAAACCTCTGAAACGGAGTTTCTATAATAGCCCTGCTGGAAAATAGATTCAACTCAACACACATCGCGTTATGTCGGATAGCGTGGCGTTTAAATAGTGTGTTTCCGGCTTTAGTTGCAGCCAGTGGTTTTACACCAGTGAGCGAGTCAGCTAGCTAACTGGGGTTTAGTCTCGCTCAATTTGAATAGTGAAGAAAGAGATGCCCTAACAGATTTATTATCACGACTCGGAAAGACAGACTAGAGTCTATGCAAAAAGAGAAGTCTCGAGGCGAAACGGTGAGCTAACATTAACGCAACAAAAGTAGTACATTGGCACACGCGCGCCCTCTATTCCTAAGAGACTTCTCTTTTTGCACAGACTTCAGCCTGTTAGCTACCTGACGGAGAGTCACAAGAGGAAATGAACCTTTTAACGTTGCAGTTAGAATCTAAAATATATTTTTTTATGCCAAGAAAGTTCACTGTAAATATAAATAGAAACGATGTTATATGGCTAAAATGATCGGTAAGCTATTAAAATCGAGCGAGCCTATTGTTTGGTGATTTTAGCTTTAACATATTTTAATCAATTAGCTACGCTACTTATCACCAGTAGCTTTTTAATGACTTGCTTCAAAACTGTAGCTGACTGCGACTAGGTAATTAAATCTAATGGACTTACTTATATGTATCTAAAAAAATGTCTGCAAAAAATCTTCTAAGGGAGAGAAGTTGCAATTTAAATCAAAATACTGCCTTTTGGACTGGTTTTATACATTTCAATGAACGACTATAAATGAATGAACGACTATAAAGAATGAATGTAAACACTAAAGTCATTTATAACGGGATATTTACCATGATTTGATTTTTGAGTTTTCCAATATTTCGGCACAGTTTCATGCGCCATGATCACGGAATAACTGAAGGCACTGCAAGTTTTTATTGGCGGATATACCGATCTACCCTCATTTTTTATCTTTTGCTACCAACGTTAGGTACCACTACCACGAGTTTCATTATCGAATGCCCACCAATAACCCGCTATGAATGACTTGTGTAAATGCTCATGATAGTTTCAGAAGTCCTATCTTGAATGAATACACGCATTGAATGACGAGCTAGAGACAAATTACTAATGAATGACTATGCGAATTTGTGAACGTAAGAATGAATGAATGAATGGCGATCGAATGAATGTTTGTTTTGGTGTAACATTAGTAAATTTATGATTATTAAACACAATTAACATGCGACAGTAGCCGAATTTTGTCCAAAAGACAGTATTTTAATAAATCATTATAATTAAAGCATTGTACGAAAATCTTAGATAAAATTTTGCTACCAATATCGTTTGGTGATTTGGTGAAAATATAAAGTTAAATATGGCAGTCAGTTTCTAAGTATTAAATAATTAGAAACATAATTGAAAGTTTCCAAAATTAACAAGTCAAGTTTCTCTCAAGTACGAACGCAATGTCATGAAATAAAGTACTACAAAAAAATGCTAGTGTAGTAACTACATACCTAAAAAAAACATAATTTTATATATAATTATGTTTTTTTAGGTACGCAGTTACGACACTAAGTATTTTTTGTAGTACATAAGTTAGCGACCTCGCGTTCCGACTTGATTTGTTAATTCTTTAATGAATTCTTCCGAAATCATATGAAACATTTCGTCTACGCCGAGTTGTTAGAATCTTCAGAATTCATAGATTTTCCTAAAAACTGACTGCTCCACACAAACCCCTATTATGTAATAGTCTGTTAACTATAACAGTTGCTAGTGTTTTTTGACACTCCGACTTATGTCAATAGAAGAAATCAGAGTCACAAATAAAAAGTCAAAGTGAAAGTCGTATGTCTTATGTGTATTGTCCGAATTATGTCAATAGAAGAAGTCAGAGCAAGAAGTTAGTGTTATTTCTCACTCCGACTTATCTCAATAGAAGAAATCAAAGTCACAAATAAAAAGTCAAAGTGAGAGTCGTATGCCTTATGTGTATTGTCCGAATTATGTCAATAGAAGAAGTCAGAGAGAGAAGTTAGTGTTATTTCTCACTCCGACTTATCTCAATAGAAGAAATCAGAGTCACAAATAAAAAGTTAAAGTGAGAGTCGTATGCTTTATGTGTATTGTCCGAATTATGTTAATAGAAGAAGTCAGAGCAAGAAGTTAGTGTTATTTCTCTGACGTAAAGGAAATTGTTTTTACGTAACTGGTTACGAATCAGTTAGTTACCAAAGTGGCTGAAGGGTCAATAGAAGAAGTCAGAGTGACAAGACTTCTTAGCAACTTTTAAGTTTTATTTTATTTATTTATTTATAGAGATAATAACATCATAACAGGTTTTTTTATTAAGCCCTAAGGCGATGTTATAACTACTTATACTAAAAATTACATATTTTTGTACATACACACAATACTAAATAATTTATAATTTTGTTTCAATAACATTTTGTGCCTTTTTCATGTCTTTCGGCAGGTTTTCGTAAAATATGTCTACACTGTTTTTGGACAGAACATTGAGTAAATATATAGCGAGTGACATAGGGGCAAACTTAAGTGAAGAGACTAATATAATAACGGGGTAACGTTAAATGCCGTGCTCGCGTGACATTAAATAAATAAAATAAAAATAAAATTATTTTATTTCGGACTACTATAGATCCATAATTTGTTAGTAAATCTTAGAATAAATGTTAGTAATTCTTACGAAAAATTAAATTAAATTGAAATGAATAATTAAAATGAATAGTAATAAATTAGAATAAATTAGAAAAAATTAAAATAAATTAAAACAAATCAAATTACATCATCATTAAATTCAAATTAACCAATTGCATTTCTTATTAATTTCCGCCATATTGGCGAATCAATCCTGCCCGCTACAGTTTGTAGGATGCTGTTGGGGCTGTCCCGCACTCTGCGCATCAGGGACGCCGTCTTTTTCCGAAGGATGGCGGCAAAGCCATCCGTCTGATACTCGGCAAACATCCCCGATGCACTGCAGAAACGAGGCAGTCCCAACATCATCCTAAAGATGTTATTATATTGAACTCGTAGGGTCTCCAGCGGTCGTTTGGTATGGCTGACCCATAGGTTCCCGGTGTAGAAACTTTGACAGTATGCTCTAAAGAGCGAGAGATTATCATTAGAATGCTAACCTTAGTTCCTGCTCTGTTATAGCCAGGGTCCGCCCGCAAGCGGCCGCCTTCACAGCCAGATTGTCAAAGTCAGGCTGTCAGACAGTATTTCTCGCTCCCACTTATGTCAAAAGAAGAAGTCAGAGTGACAAGACTTCTTAGCAACTTTGAAGTGAACAGACTAATATAATAACGGGGTAACGTTAAATGCCGTGCTCGCGTGACATTAGAATGCTAACCTTAGTTCCTGCTCTGTTATAGCCAGGGTCCGCCCGCAAGCCGCCGCTCTCACAGCCAGATTGTCAAAGTCAGACTGTCAGACAGTATTTCTCGCTCCCACTTATGTCAAAAGAAGAAGTCAGAGTGACAAGACTTCTTAGCAACTTTGAAGTGAACAGACTAATATAATAACGGGGTAACGTTAAATGCCATGCTCGCGTGACATTAGAATGCTAACCTTAGTTCCTGCTCTGGTATAGCCAGGGTCCGCCCGTAAGCCGCCGCTCTCACAGCCAGATTGTCAAAGTCAGACTGTCAGACAGTATTTCTCGCTCCCACTTATGTCAAAAGAAGAAGTCAGAGTGACAAGACTTCTTAGCAACTTTGAAGTGAACAGACTAATATAATAACGGGGTAACGTTAAATGCCATGCTCGCGTGACATTAGAATGCTAACCTTAGTTCCTGCTCTGTTATAGCCAGGGTCCGCCCGCAAGCCGCCGCTCTCACAGCCAGATTGTCAAAGTCAGACTGTCAGACAGTATTTCTCGCTCCCACTTATGTCAAAAGAAGAAGTCAGAGTGACAAGACTTCTTAGCAACTTTGAAGTAAACAGACTAATATAATAACGGGGTAACGTTAAATGCCGTGCTCGCGTGACATTAGAATGCTAACCTTAGTTCCTGCTCTGTTATAGCCAGGGTCCGCCCGCAAGCCGCCGCTCTCACAGCCAGATTGTCAAAGTCAGACGACTTCGAGTGGACCTGAGATTTGAGTTCTGGGAAAAAAGATAGAAAATACATTTATTTTACAATACATACAATACAATACATAAAACATACAATACAATATATCTTTATTGCACTATCAATACAAAAAAATAATAAAGGATCTTAATACTAACTAAATCTAGTGTCACAAACGGCGGTTTTATCGCTAAAAGCGATTTCTTCCAGGCAACCTATGGATGGATAGGATCGGTACGTATTAAAGCTGACGGTGGCGTAATTATTTCAGATATAATATATATAAAAAATGAATCCCTATTTCCCTTGGTCACGGCATCACGCGGGAACGGCTGGACCGATTTCGCTAATTCTTTTTTGTTGTGTTTGCTATTGTTAGGAGAAGGCTCTTATTAAAGAAAATTGCCCGGATAATTAGAAAATTTAACAATACTTAACCACCATATATTAAATTATTTCTAATGTAACAACGCTTTTACAATTCAAACTTTTTTGATGTAGGTAACCTTATGGCGTTTGACGTAACATTGACAGAATGCGTGCTGCAAATATCGTCAAAGAGGATGTAACCAATTCGAAATCAATATTCATAGTTAAGACAGGACAACGTCTGTCGGGTCCGCTAGTTATATATAAAAAAAATAATATTTATATTAAGAACACGACATTTCCTAAAAATAGCGATATCATCATCAGCCTATATTAGTCCACTGCTGGATATAGGCCTCCCCCAATGAGCGCCATAGCGCCCTGTCTTCGGCTTGACGCATCCAGCATCTACCTGCAGTCTTTCGCAGGTCGTCATCCCACCTGGTCGGAGGGCGTCCTACACTACGTTTACCGAGTCGTGGTCTCCACTCAAGAACACGTTTGCCCCAACGGCCGTCGGTTCTTCGCGAGATATGGCCGGCCCACTGCCACTTTAGCTTGCTAATTCTCAGAGCTATGTCGATAACTTTAGTTCTCTGTCGGATGTGTTCGTTGCGAATCCTATCCTTCAGAGACACTCCGAGCATAGCTCTTTCCATAGCTCGCTGAGCGACTTTGAACTGGTGAAAAATAGCGATATACATAATGTAAATAGGTACTAGAAATAAGAATAAACTCGCTGTGCTCACAACTAGGCTACACAAGATAAATGTATCTTTTAAAGGGCAATGTATAAATAAATAAATAATGCTGGATAATTCACACAGCATTATCTAGCACCATGGTAAGCAGAGCTTGTGTTATGGGTACTAGATAACTGATATACATAATACAATACATTACATAGATAGATATTTTTTATTATACATAGAAAACAACCAGAACACCCGGAACAAATATGTGCAGATCGTACACACAATTGTTCCGAGGCGGGAATCGAACCCGCAACCTCCTGCGTCGTAGGCGGACCTTCGCCCACCGCGCCACATCGGTCGTCAGTATGTATACGCTTCTACAATAAAACAAACGAATACATCCGACAGAGAACCAAAGTTATCTTCATAGCTCTAAGAATTAGCAAGCTGAAGACGCTATGGCGCTCTTTGGGGGAGGCCTGTTCAGCAGTGGACTGCTATAGGCTGGTGACGATGATGAATAAAACTCCAAGTGAGTTGCAAAAATTATCTATGAATAGATTGAAAAAAATTTTAAAACATATCCTTTGTAAAATGGCTTATTTACATAATATCAGATATAGAGCTTTGCTCCAACTCGAAAACTAACAACCTAACGAGGTAATGGTTTCTTGTTCGCTTCTTTACTTTACCTTAAAAATAATGAAGTGAACTAAAAATCAAAGTGATCACTTTAAGAGGCCTCCGGAGGGACGAATTCTTCATACAAACGTAATACCAAAATTATTTCCAAGCATATTTCCACTATAATATTGTATTATTTGTATTTGAATAGTATTTATCTAGGTTCCTAAATAGATTTTTTTTCAAAATACTTACCTAAAATTAAATGAAAGCCAATCGCATTTTGCACATTTTTATGCGAAAATGGACAAGTTTTCTTGCTATTTGTTTCGTATTAAAAACATCAATATCTTACGTTTTATTTATTAAGGAACATAGCGTATATTGTCTAGTTACAGAATAACAATACTTTGTGAAGAATACAAAAAGTTTTCAGTCATAATTTTTGGTATTACGGAACAAACCAAATTTTGAACGGCTAATATTGCTATCGCGCACGCATGGGGCGCGGCGCAAGGGTTAAACAGGGACAGCGATATTCGGAGCGATTTTTGCAAGCGAGGGTGCCGGACCCTTAACTTATGCAATTTGAAATTTGTGACGTGTCCAGGAGTCCTGATAGAACTAAAGGACATAAAGCATTTTTAAGTTTGAATAACCGGCTTCCGTTACTACCTTAGGATAAGCTCCGAGAAAGAATATAAGCTGTTTTCTACCCAGAGAAAACGTGCATAAACAAATGAATAATGCTGGACGATCCACACAGCATCATCTAGCCCCAAGCTAAGCAGAGCTTGTGTTATGGGTACTAGATAACTGATATATATAATACAATACATAGATATATTTATTATACATAGACAACGACCAGCACCCGGAACAAATGTCTGCAGAACGTACACACAATTGTCCCGAGGCGGGAATCGAACCCGCAACCTCCTGCGTCGCAGGCGGATCTTCGCCCACCGCGCCACAGAGGTCGTCAAAATATATGAAACAAATTCATAGTCCGGAAAAGGACATAGGCAGACAACTTTTTCCCAGAGAAAAATCGTATATAACTATAGTTTGACCGCAACCGCTGTACCACTCCTTAAGAAAGTACGGCGAGGTGGGGGCCGAGGAAAAAAGAGCAAGAGTACACATGAGATCGATATTGTCGGATATATCTTACGATATCGTAAACGATATGTTTATATTTTTTTTACTATTTTTCGCCCGCGGCTTCGCTCTCGTGGTACCACGATAAAAGTAGCCTATATGTTATTCCAGTACACATACTATGTATGTTCCAAGTTTCATCAACGTTCAGTAGTTTTTACGTGAAAGAGTAACAAACATCCATCCATACTTACAAACTTAAAATATGAAAAAAGAGACGGGGTTGACATCACGAGATAGCGCTCGACCCATCTTTGGATATTTATCTCATGTGCGTCTGACATAGACCGTCCGGTAGAAAGCTACCTACCGCCGTGAGCGTTGACGGCAGACTGATGGAACGGCCGATACTTCCCCCCGTCTCGCCGCTCGCATACCTCAGGCGCGGTACAGCGGTTTCGGTCAAACTATAGTTTAAGTCTTCTTTAACGTACCTGCAATTTCCTCCAAAAGTTCCTTCTCACGTTTGACCCTCTCTTCGTCTCCCTCTTGCCTGCACTCGCTCTTCATCCGCTCCAGGCAGCTCTCCTTGTCTAACATGAACTGTTCCCATTGTTCATCTGAAGAAACATGAGATTTATTTATTTTATTTTTACGCAATTTTAAATCTACTGTGCCTTTCATGTACCGTAGCACTCGTTCCAGACACTGCCACAATTCTTTATTATTGAGTGTACCTCCTCAATATATTTACATCATCATATACCTATGTTAGTCCACTGCTGGACAGGGCGCTATGGCGCTCATTGGGGGAGGCCCCAATGAGCGCCATAGCGCCCTGTCTTCAGCTTGCCGCATCCTGCATCTACCTGCAGTCTTTCGCAGGTCGTCATCCCACCTGGTCGGAGGGCGTCCTACACTACGTTTACCGAGTCGTGGTCTCCACTTAAGAACACGTTTGTCCCAGCGGCCGTCGGTTCTTCGCGAGATATGGCCGGCCCACTGCCACTTCAGCTTGCTAATTCTTAGAGCTATGTCGATAACCTTGGTTCTCTGTCGGATGTATTCGTTACGAATCCTATCCTTCAGAGAAACTCCGAGCATAGCTCTTTCCATAGCTCGCTGAGCGACCTTGAACTGGTGGACCAGCCCTATCGTGAGTGCCCACGTCTCTGCTCCGTAGGTCATAACGGGTAGGACGCACTGATGAAAACTTTCGTTTTCAAGCATTGCGGTATGGATGACGAGAAGACTCGACATTTACAGACTTGAAAACTCAACTCTTACCCATTTCTCTCCTATGCTGTTCTTTCAACTTATTAATCATCTCCATCTTCTCAGCCATTAGTTTCAGTCTAGTCGCTTCTAGAACCTTCTGCGCGTCCGTGGCGTCCGAAGCCGCTTTATCTTCTGCTTCTTGCAGCTTCTCTGCCCATTCTGATGTTATACTTTCTGGAGAAAGGTCAAAAATCATGATTAATATTCGATTCTATCCATCCATGGTTGTCTGGTAGAGATCGCTCTTGAGCGATAAGACCGCCAAATTGTCACATATTTTCTATGCTATTCTATCTTGTTGGTTTTATTTTAAATTGTGCAATCAAATAATCTATATATCTATCTAAAGTGACCCGGTCCTTTGGAAGGCTCGCGTGGGGCCGAAGCCAACAGCACAGAGGCCCTTTGAGAAGTTAATCTAAAGGCGATGGCTACACATAGCGGGTATCATCCTCGGGTGCACAATATGATACACCCAAAGATGGTATCCGCCAGGTGTAGAGACTATTGCAAAGAAAAATTAAAGAAATAAAACCAGGCTATTGTGATGGATGGATGGACTGGGTAATCGGGCTATAGGGGAGATTGCGGACGTCTGCCATAAACAAGTCAATCGTAATGTTAAGAAGAGTGGCAGACGGTGGCTTGCCGAATGCTGGATGGGTTCCTTAAAAAGCCTATTACTTTTCTATTATTAGTTACCTTTTTCGGCTTCGTAAGACTGCGTGAGCCGGTCGATTTTGTTCGCGTACTCAATGTCAGCTTTGTCCAGCAGGTGGCGCAACTGTAGTATGTCCCAATCAGCCTGGTAATATTAGATTAAATTGGGTAAGTATAAGTACCTATAATTACACTTATTCAATTGTTTAGGTTTAAAGAACTTTATTCTCATACAAACACACATGGTTCACTTATAATGAGATACATAAGAAAAAAAAATGTATGTTTTACAATATTTAAAACTACAATTGTAAATCAAATAAATAAACAAACAAGAAAACAGTATATGAATGAAATAGATAAAACATTCAACTTCAACTTCAACTTGAGGCAGAAGCCCATTTCAATAGCGGGACGATAGCGTCCCTTTCCTCGATTGCGTCTCTGACGAGACGACTAACAAACCAACCGACAACGGGTAACCAGTCCGTCGACATAGGTATATATAAAAAAATCCGCATCAAAAAAAGCTACGATCATACAACCGATCATATTATTTGAATATATATATGAAAAGAAGTTAGTCTTCTTTAAACGTACCTGCAATTTAATAAGTATAAGTACCTATAATTATAAATAAATAATGCTGGACAATCCACACAGTATTATCTAGCCCCATGGTAAGCAGAGCTTGTGTTATGGGTACTAGATAACTGATATACATAATACTATATATTACATAGATAGATATTTTTTATTATACATAGAAAACAACCAGAACACCCGGAGCAAATATCTGCAGATCGTACACACAGTTGTTCCGAGGCGGGAATCGAACCCGCAACCTCATGCGTCGCAGGCGGACCTTCGCCCACGATCTGCAGATATTTGTTCCGGGTGTTCTGGTCGTTTTCTATGTATAATAAAAAATATCTATCTATGTAATATATAGTATTATGTATATCAGTTATCTAGTACCCATAACACAAGCTCTGCTTACCATGGGGCTAGATAATGCTGTGTGAATTGTCCAGCATTATTTATTTATTTATTAACACTAAAGTCATACGACTATAGTGATACCGTCAGTGTTGTGTGTCGTGATCGAGCTGCGTTCGATAATAATGAAACCGGTGGTAGTGTAATGTTCGTAGCAAAAGACAAAAAATGAGGGTAGATCGGTATGTCTGCCCATGAAAACTTACTCGCAGTCGCAGTGCCTTCAGTTACTCCGTGATCATGGCGCATGAAACTGTGTCGTAATATTGGATAACTCAAAAATCAAATCATGGTAAATATCCCGTTTTAAATGACTTCGTTTTCATCCAAAAATGTCTATATGGACATAAAATCTCTTCACAGGTTCTGCTTTGTTTGAAGCTAGATGATGCTGTGTGAATTTCCCAGCATTATTTATTTATAACTTTTAGTGCCCATGACGCAATTGCGAACGTGGCGCGCCCGGCGGTGAATATATAAAACTTGACTAACCTTACTTCTTGCCTCTGCTATCGCTGCCTCAAACTGCGTTTCTTTACTTGTTAATACTTCCTTCAAGTTTTCAAACTGAAAATAAATAAATACATAAATTAAATTTTATGAGTCAGAGTTTAGAGTCATATAGGTACAATATACCTACATTTTACCAAGTCTTTATATTAAATCTTCTAGGTAAGATTTATTTATAAGAATTAAAATATGACTCAATGGTTTTCCAGAGACATACAATTTGCTTATTAGTTCGAGTTCTATTCGTCATTGAAATGCAGCCAATGAATGATTGCTGATTTATAATTATATACTAGTTTCTGCCCGCGGCTTCGCACGCGTTGTTTCTATGGAAACGTTTTAATGTTATTTCTATCCCATGGGAACTGATTTGTGGGATTAAAGTAGCCTATGTTTTATTCCGAGCCTGGAAGACTACCTGAAAGCAAAATTTCTTAAGACTTGTTCATTGCACCTCCCGTAGCTTCGTCTCCACGTTCCTGACGGCCTGGTCCGACTATCCCCGCAGCTGCCCCCCCCCCCCCCCCCCTCCTTACTAGAAGCCGCCCCGAGTGTTGGCTAGCGAGAGAATGTACTGGACTTCTCCTAGTAGTTGACTCATTGACGAGCGTCATCGTGAGTCATGCAATAAAATGGGTTGCATGTAACTGTATTCGTAGGTAGACTTGTTCCTTACCCTCGTGGACACCTCCCGTAGCTTCCTCTCCGCGTTCCTGACGGCCTGGTCTGACTCCCCCCGCAGCTGGGCGAGCGCGGCGCGCGTCCGCTCCGCGTGGCTCCGCTCGAGGGCGCTGCGAGCGGTGGCGAGAGATGAAGCGTGCTCGGAGCGGAGGTTGTCTATGGTTTTCGAATGGGATTCTTCGAGGGATTTGATTTTCTGAAATATTAAATATATAATAAATAAATAAAGCCGCCTCGGAACAATTGTATGTACGATCTGCAGACACATATATGTTCTGGTCGTTATTTATTTATTTATTTATTTATTGTAATAAGTTTACAAAGCAGTTTACAATCACATTTATGCATTAAATAATAGAGTTACAGTAGTGAACCAGATTGTAGACCTAGATGTAAACATAACAAGTTTAGAAAAGTGTTGCAAACATAGCCAAAACTATTTCCATATAACTAAATGTTTTTATTAAAGTGAAAGTGAAAGTTTAAGTTAAAGTTTCTGTTATATAAACCTAAACAATACATAGTGTATTATTTAGGTATATATAACAGAAAATACATATATATTGTTATATATTAAAGTTGATTGCTCAGTATAGTCGAAATTAGTTTGCGAAATTTATTGAGGTTAGAGTCAAATATATCTATTTCATTATTATTAGCTGCCAACTCGTTATATTGACGACACATCCTAGTGATTGGGTTATAAAACGAAGTATTATTTTTGTAAACCCTCAACAAGAACGTTTTCGGGTTTCGACACCTGTAGTAAGTGTTTATGTCAATTGAGGATAGTAGACTAGAACAGTCTATGGAAGAATGTAAAATTTTGTGAAGGTTTATAAGATCTATGAGTTTTCTGCGATTATTAAGGGAGGTCATTTTAAAAGCTTTTAATTTATCAGTATAATTTTTGTGTGTACGCCCCATGTTGTGTCGGAAGGCCAATAGTCTTAGGCATTTCTTTTGGATTCTCTCAATGCTATTATCATGTATGTGATAATGTGGTGACCAAATAACACTACCGTATTCTAAGATCGGTCGGATAAGACTCTGGTATAGGTGTAAGACGCTGTTAGGTTTCTTGAAGCCTTTTGTTATTCGGGTAATAAACCCAAGAAGACGGTGGCCTCTGCTAGTAACATAATCGTAGTGATCTCTAAACGTCAATTTATCATCAAAAATGATTCCTAAGTCTTTTGCAGTGGAGGTGCGAGACAGAATACTGCCAGATAATGAGTAATCAAATAGTGTTTTCTGTTTTTTTGCAGAGAATGAGGTAACAAAACATTTTTCAATATTGAGGTACATGCAATTAACAGAGCACCAATGAGCTATGATGTTGAGATCATTCTGTAACGCTGAGCAGTCATCTAAGGTTTTGATATTTCTAAAAATCTTTAAATCATCAGCGTATAATAATGACGGGCATTCTAATAGCTCCGCCAGGTCGTTAACAAATATGATGAATAATAGCGGTCCTAAGTGTGAACCTTGGGGTACACCAGAGGGAATGCACACTGGAGCTGACGTATAACCTTTAATCGTAACCAACTGGCTTCTGTTGTTCAAATAAGACCTAATCCAACGTAAGAGACTACCGTGGATCCCGTAATGCGAAAGCTTTGTACATAGAATGTTGTGATTGACTTTATCGAAAGCTTTGCGAAAATCCGTGTAAATAGAATCTACCTGACCCGCAGTAGCGAAAGCTTGGCACAAATAGCTTTTGTAGACTAGTAAGTTACTAACTGTCGATCTGCCCCTAACGAAACCGTGTTGACTCAATGAGATAAAAGGTTTAAAGTGAGAGTAAATGCTATCGTATACTATGGATTCAAATATTTTACCAAAACAAGATAGAATACTTATCGGCCTGTAGTTTTCACACAGCGACTTGTTTCCTGATTTGAAAATAGGGGTAATATACGCCCGTTTCCACTCAGTGGGAAAGACTCCCGCGCACAAAGACTTATTGAAAATGATTGTCAGTGGTATACACAGTTCCTTTCCGCAAGATTTAACAAAAGACGCCAGCGCCCTTGTTGTGGGATAACTTCTTTATTTTAGACAAAACGTCATCTAGTGTAGTACTAACGACCGACAACACCGAAGCGTCAGCGTGCAGCTGTTGTGGAGCCTGGAGGGAGGTGGACCTAACATCATGGTCTTCGTATACAGATGCAAAGAAACTAGCAAACAAATCGCAGACCTCACTACTACTTTGGGCCGTATTACCATTGTAAAACATGACTTGAGGCACGGTGGGGGTACCTTTTTTAGTTTTAACAAAATTCCAGAAGGCTTTGATGTTTTTAGAGAGCGAATCTTCTATTGACGCCCTATACTTTTCATAACAGTTTTTAATGAGTCGCTTGCTACGTGCGCGGAGAAATGAGTAAGTATCATAATCTCTTGGGTTATTGTATTTTATGAAGCGTTTGTGCAACTTAGACTCTTCTTTAAGGCACTTTTTTAGACTCTTGCTATACCAACTGGGTTGTTTACTAGAGCTTCGAATTACCATTGGGGTGTTCTGTTTGATGATGTTGTTTAAGATATCGTATAGTTTCTCCAAGCAGATGTCAACTTCAGGGTGTGCCAGAGCTTCAGACCAGTTCACTAGGGTTAATTCTTGCTTTATAGAATTAAGATTAGCTTTGTTAAAATTGATGGCGCTTACTTTGCAAGGTTTAAGTGGTTTAGGTAAGTTAACTAAGAGGTTTACTAATAATGCAGGATGATGATTATGATCTAATGGACACAAGGGTTGGGCTTCAGACACGTCTAAATTGACCATGTTTGACAGAACCAGATCTAGGAAACGGTTATTGTTATTGGAAATTCCGTTATACTGAGACAAGTTACATGTAGATATAGTTTCTAGTAACAATTTACCTTTGTTATCTGTGGGAGTGTTTGGTATCAAAGGACCAGGGTTATTAGGGTGTGTCCATATAACTTTTGGCGTGTTAAAATCACCTAGAATTAGAAACATTTCGTCCAACTGAGCATCACAAATAATCTTTTGTAAGTTAAAGTAATACTCCTCTAATAAGTCTAGAGATATATCAGGAGGTAGATAGCATAGACAAATGTGCATATTAGGCTTATTTTTATCACTAGGCATGACAGTTATCCATAAGTCTTCGGCGTCACTTTCCCAGCGTGATTGACGGATTGTTGTGAGATTTTTCTTGGCGGCAATCAATACACCACCTCCATTAAGTTTAAGCGATCTAGAACTTTGTCTATCTCTACGATAAACTGAGTAGCGTGTATCAAACAGTTCACCATCAAACACGCTGTCGTTAAGGTTAGTCTCTGTGAGGCAGATGATGTCATAGTCATTAGACAGGGAATTAACAAACAAATCATTTGTCTTAGACCTTATGCGATTGACATTCTGGTAGAGGACCTTAACCATAATGAAACGCTAAATGAAAACCAAATATAGACTTAACTAAGAATAGAATAAGATTAAGATTTGCGCGTTAGGTCCTGAAGGGACTCCACGCTTCTGACGTCTCCACGTTATCCATGAAATGAAATGAAAAAATATAATGTATTGTATTATGTACATCAGTTATCTACCCATAACACAAGCTCTGCTTAGCTTCGAGCTAGATAATACTGTGTGGATTGTCCAGCATTATTTATTTATATGTACCTGGGTACAAGTATGTTCCTTCTCTCTCCCACTCTCTTCTGCCCTTTGTAGGAGATCCTTCAGTCTATGCACTTCCAGCTTAAGCGACTCCTCTCTTGTCTCAAGTCTTTGCAGCTGCAAAGTTAGAGCCTGGAATCAGAAAATATTAACGTTAGTTTCTTCCTTTTTCAGAATTCGTTTACGGTGCGAGCTGGCAGAATTGTCAATCAATACAATTAATTAATTGTGTCTCCAGAAAGTATAACACCAGAATGGGCAGAGAAGCTGCAAGAAGCAGAAGATAAAGCGGCTTCGGACGCCACGGACGCGCAGAAGGTTCTAGAAGCGAATAAACTAATGGCTGAGAAGATGGAGATGATCAATAAGTTGAAAGAACAGCATAGGAGAGAAATGGGTAAGAGTTGAGTTTTCGAGTCTGTAAGTAAATGTTGATTCTTCTCGTCATCCATACCGCACCAGTGCGTCCTACCCGTTATGACCTACGGAGCAGAGACGTGGGCACTCACGATAGGGCTGGTCCACCAGTTCAAGGTCGCTCAGCGAGCTATGGAAAGAGCTATGCTCGGAGTTTCTCTGAAGGATAGGATTCGTAACGAATACATCCGACAGAGAACCAAGGTTATCGACATAGCTCAAAGAATTAGCAAGCTGAAGTGGCAGTGGGCCGGCCATATCTCGCGAAGAACCGACGGCCGATGGGGCAAACGTGTTCTTGAGTGGAGACCACGACTCGGTAAACGTAGTGTAGGACGCCCTCCGACCAGGTGGGATGACGACCTGCGAAAGACTGCAGGTAGATGCTGGATGCGGAAGCTGAAGGCAGGGCGCAATGGCGCTCATTGGGGGAGGCCTATATCCAGCAGTGGACTGACATAGGCTGATGAAGAGGGTTCTGTACCATTATTTATAAAACATCATCATCAGCCTATAGCAGTCCACTGCTGGCTCAAGAGATGGGTCTGTAGTTCCTAAGAAGGGTTTTATCTCCCTTCTTAAAAAAGAGCACCACCAAACTCCCGCTCCACGCCTTTGGAGTTCTCCCACTGTCAAGGACGGCGTTGAAGAGGTTCTGTAGCTCCTGTATTACAGGAGTTCCTCCGGGTTTATTTATAAAACGTTGGGCATGTTTGATTCCGCAATAAAGGTGCAGGATTGGATTCCCTAATTACAATATACGTTACCTGTATGCTTCGTTGCTGCTCAGTGACCAATCCGCGCAGCTGTTGCAGCTCAGGGACGTGCGCAGGCGTCGGCGGACTCGACTGAAGCTTCTCCACTGTTTCCGTCAGCTGAAACAAAGTAAACAGTCCATTCTTAGGTTGCCTGGAAGAGATCGCTCTCGGCGATAAAGCCTTCATACTTCCTTTATTATATTGTTTATTTAATCCTACTAATATTATAAACGTCAAAGTTTGTAAGTACGGATGGATGGATGTTTGTTACTCTTTCACGTAAAAACTACTGAATGGACCTGCTACCCGCCGCCGCCTGCATCGCGCTCTTTCGTGCGTGGACCGCCATTTTGTCAACATCCCCAAACAAAATGGCGAACTAAGAGGGTAGAATGTTTAATGGCTTGTAGCTTTGTAATTTGTCGATGGATTTTAACGATCGACATGTTAAATGACGAGTAGTGAATAACAGCGTATTATTAAGCCATAAAATAATCTAAAAACTGAACAGAGCGGATCTAAATATCCGGAAACTTCGAAAATACGTCTAATATCTAGTCTTTCTCGTCCCTTACCTGTTTATTCTTCCCTTCGGCGTCCCTAGCCCGTTTCTCTAACTCCCTCATCTTCCACTCGCAGTCCGCCAGCATGCGCTCGGCGCGCGCCGCCGCCTGCGAACGCGCTGATTCGTGCGCGGACCGCCATTTTGCTGTGTTCGCCTCCGCTGCTGTTAGGGCCTGGAAATCAAATCATTTTTATTAATTTTTATTATTTGTTTATTTATAAAAATACAGCAGTTAGCTTAAAACCAAAACGATAACTACTAGACTTAAAAATACAGCAAAATAAATTTAAAAACAAGATTTTTTTATTTGCTTAGGTTGGCTTTGGTATCACGGCGGCCATGATAGGCCGATAGTGATCGCCACAAAAAAGAATAGATTCCAAATATTTATTTATACATAAACAGAGATAATTTATTTAAAAGTAAGGTACGATCTTAAACTTAAGTAGATATGCCTTACACTACCATGAAATATGTCCACATGTTGGAACTGTTATAAGAAATCGTTGAGTAGTGCGAGTGCTCTGAGTGTTTTAGCCATCATTGTACTAAATTTTATTTATTTATTGAGATAATAACATCGTTACAGGTAATTTTATTAAAATATATCTGCGCTGTTTTTGGACAGAACATTGAGTAAATATATAGCGAGTGACATAGGGGCAAACTTAAGTAGGTCGGTCCTACAAGTGGGCACCTCCAGCATGGCGGGGCGGCGGCGCGCGCCCAAGTAGTCGTTGGGCACGCGCAGCCGCAGCGCCGCCAGCACCGCCGGGTGGTGCAGCTCCCCGCGCAGCACGCGCACCATGTACTTCACCAGCGCCACGTCTCGAATCAAATCATAGAGGAAATATTTATAAATAATGTTGGGCAATCCACACAGAATTTTGTCGACCTCTGTGGCGCGGTGGGCAAAGGTCCGCCTGCGACGCAAGAGGT
The DNA here is from genome assembly GCA_947044415.1 of Eupithecia dodoneata. NCBI lineage: Eukaryota > Metazoa > Arthropoda > Insecta > Lepidoptera > Geometridae > Eupithecia > Eupithecia dodoneata. The sequence continues at coordinate 4,335,393 of OX345685.1, forward strand.
TGCGGGTGCGATTCCCTCGGAACAATTGTGTGTACGATCTGCAGATATTTGTTCCGGGTGTTCTAGTCGTTTTCTATGTAAAATAAAAAATATCTATCTATGTAATGTATTGTATTATGTATATCAGTAATCTAGTACCCATAACACAAGCTCTGCTTACCATGGTGCTAGATAATGCTGTGTGAATCGTCCAGCATTATTTATTTATTTATTGGACAATCCACCCAGCATCATCTAGCCCCAAGTAATTAACAATAATTAATTTAATAATTTCGTATTATGATTCTAATTTATAATTATTCATTTATATTGTGTGTATTATGTATAGGCAAATACCGACCCATGACCCATCTATATGTTTTTTATAATTACACAGAAACTTTTTAGCTACACAGAATTGTTAAATTGTGTAAAACATCCATAGGAAAGGTCTTAAATAATAATTTGGTAACAACAATTTATCCATTTCGGACATACAATATTTTGACAATTACTAGTACTAACTACTACTAATTATATATTATATAAATTACTAATAAAAAACACATCATTACAAATTTTATATACCTATAGTTGGTTCTTATTACACTGCACAGTCATCCATTCGATCGATTGTATCCAAAACATTATGCAATCATACATCATTATCATGCCAGTGTATCGTTCTTCTGGTCGCCTCAAAGAGTAATACTGAAAATCTGTGTTTTGCTCTTAGAGCAAAGCTTTTCGCTGAGCTATTACCTTTCTGACAGGCTGCAGCACGAACAGAATTCTTAAATCCTTTTATTTGTTTTTACTATTACTTATTGTTTACTATTACTTTTACTATTGCTACTTTATATCATGTGCTGCAGTGTCGAATAAATGATTTATAAAATAAATGATATGTCTATGTCTGTTCGACGTGTATATACCAGCGATATCAACAAACTGGTGGCGTCCTACCACGACTCGGCAAACGTAGTGTAGGACTCTTACACTACGTTTGCCGAGTCGTGGTCTCCGAACAAGATAAAAAAATATACTAACGCAAATAAATATTTTCTATGACCACGTTTGCCCCAGCGGTTGTAGACATTTCGTATATCTATCTGTTTCTTACCTCTAGCGCGCGCTGTTCGCTTGCTTTTTTCTCTACTTCCAGTCTATCTCTGTCCCGCTCTAACGCCAGTGCTCTGGACTCTATCGATGCTCTTCTAGCTAAGGCGTCGTCTAACTCTGCTTGGAGACCTCGCATGCATTCCTCTGAAATGAAATACAATACAAAAATACTTTATTGAATAAATCAATTAATGAATGTACACTTACACACGCATGAATAATGACGCATGAATAATGTTTTTAGATACTTGAATGCTTATTTTCATCATCATCAGCCTATAGCAGTCCACTGCTGGACATAGGCCTCTGCCATTGAGCGCCATAGCGCCCTGTCTTCAGCTTGCCGCATCCAGCATCTACCTGCAGTCTGTCGCAGGTCGTCATCACATCAGGTCGGAGGGGCATCCTACACTATGTTACGTACCCAGTCGTGGTCTCCATGGTCATACATTACATAGATATTGTTTATTATACATAAAAAACGACTATTAAGGTCCACTCAATCTACTCACCCTGCCTCCTCTGTAACTGGTCCGCCAGGTCTGCGGAACAGCTCCTGGCCGCAGACAGGTCCTCTTCCAGCGACCTGCCTCGCTGTCGCACCATCTCCGACTCCTTGTATGCTCTTGCTAGCTCGCATTTTAACTCTGGAAGACAAAAAACCCATTTAATTTTGTGACGAGTGTGTGACTTGAGAGCTGGTTAGTATCTGGCATCAGCATTGCAATTAATTTCTAATAACTTTATTCCTTAGGTCTTAATAATAATTGTTTTGTTTAATGTTTTGTATATAAGACCTTATCACTACATAACATAGTAACTGCAAAAAAGTCGCTTCTCACTGTCTGTCTGTCCCTTTGTATACCTACTTAGATCTTTAAAACTACGTAATATTTTTTATGCCGTTTTTTTAAATAGATAGAGTTGTTCAAAAGCAAAGTTTATGAACTATTTGACACGATTTCCAAGCGGGCAAAGCCGCGGGGCGCAGGCAGTATTGAATAAATCAATATTTTTATTATTCCTAATATCACGGAATAACTATAAACTACATACCTACAAACAAACTAACTGTTTCACGTAATAGGTAGGTACTCTAAATGTGTAGACAGGCTGAAGAGTAGACGCAGGCTTTTTCTAGGAACGGAACATGGGAAGAAATCACGAATAAGTCAGTTTGTATCGAGTTTCGTGTTGTTTTGCAAATAATTTAAGGCCAGGTAACGCCTAGCCTTGTTAAGTATATTAGTTAGATAATTCCCGTTCGTTTGGTCTAATCTCAAACAACTTTTTTGTTTTGAATCTCAAACAACATCAACAAACAACAAATCGTATTTTCGGAAAAAGGCTATTCCACCGGCGCATCCGAGGCACCTTTCATCTTTGGAAAAGCTATTTCCGCGGAGCTATTTCACCGGGACTAATTTTCAGACTCGACTAAGGGTCTACACTACACTACTTGCAAGCTACCAAGCTATAATGCGCTGATAACGCGAGATACGTTATGTGTAGCCAGGCTGTAATGATATTTTACCCAGAGTCTAATTCGTTATCTAGCAGGGTGTACTACGTGCAGGTAAGGTTGGCTTGGGAGACGAGATGTTGGAGTCCCCCTTACACCCCACAAAAAAATAATTGTTGAATGACACTATCCCTCTGCTGATCTAACGGCAGCGTGTTTTTCCTCTATGGTCGACGCAAATTCCCTAGTTTCTTAATTAGGGTAAGCAGGGGTTATACCGGTCAGTGGGTAATGGCGGTCACCCTAATAACTAACAAAATGCGGTGCATAGAAAAGCGGTACGCGGGCTGAAGGGCGGGGGGCGAGACGCAAAAGCAAGTAGTGACAAGTTTGTTCTATCAGCTTGCTGCACCCGAGAGAGAGACACGTTTGTTTGTTTCGGGCCGTTATGATCTAATTTTTGGCTGAGTGCGACAATCGGTAAGTACAGATTTATATTAGTAACTCAATGTTTTAATTCATTTTCTTTGTTAAAAAACATTAAATTAAACGATATCGTAAACACTTCTAAATAATGGTATCTGTGTTTTGGTAAAATTCAACTAGATTACAAAACCGTCGTTTGGGGTTATACCGGTCAAGTGACCACCATTACCCGAAAGTCATGTTTCATTATTTTGTCGACAGATATGCCTAGAAATCGCAAAAGAACTAGGGACAACTAAAGCGGCTGGGAGTGAAGAAGACTTATTGCATGCCAAAGCTTTGATTGAAAGGGGGTTGTCTAAAAGACGAGCAGCTAAGAAAATAGTAAAAACTAAAGGAGCTGAGAAAACTGACTAAACGAAGGCTAAAATGAAATCTGATAAAAATATGACAAGAAAGAAATCTTATAAACACAAAGTTTTTCAAGAAAGTTCATCGGAGGATGTAGAAAATCATCCTAACCTTTGCAATGATGATATGGATGATATTGACTTTGTTTATGCTTGATTATCATAGTAGCCTATTAATATGCCAAAGTAAGGTGGATCTCCATAATTTTTACACATTATTATAAGTAAAAATGTATCTGGATTGTTTCAATTAAGCAATAACTTTTGATCGCCATTACCCCTTTGCATGACCGGTATTACCCGTGCTCAGGGGAAATGACGGTCAAACCTATATTTTTTTGTACGTGTTCCTACTAATTTTATAAGAGAAATAGATAATAGGTTGTAATGCATGTTGATTACTAAATAGTTTAACTAACGTTTCTTGAATTTTTTTCTAAAATAAACTTATTTTTAAAAAAGTTATAGCCTTTTTTCCTTAAGTGATCGGCATTCCCCCTGCTTCCCCTACGCAACGCGTGGGCAGCCGGAACGAACGAATTACCCATTTTACTGATATTTCAGAACATAGCGTTTGCCAATTTCAATAACATTTTAATAGCAGGAAATTATACATTTCAGATGATTTTACTTCTTTGGGGGTCCGCCTGCAACGCAGTAGGTTGCGGGTTTGATTCCCGCCTCGGAACTATTGTGTGTACGATCTGCAGATATTTTGTTCCGGGTGTTCTGGTCGTTTTCTATGTATTATATCTATGTAGGTAATGTATTGTATTATATATATCAGTTATCTTTTATTATTTTTTGTATTGATGGTGCTATAAAGATATAGGTATTGTATTATCTAATACCCATAACACAAGCACTGCTTAGCTTCGGGCTAGCTAGATAGTGTTGTGGGAATTGTCTGACATAATTTATTTATTTATCATTATGTCCGGTCGCGGTGTAAGAATCGACCCTTCTAATTCAGCCGGGGGATTCCGAATAGGGTATAATATCAGAGGTATGAAAGCATATTTCTTAACAGGCCTGCATGCAACTGATTATGATACCTACTCAATATATAATATTATAATATTTTTTATTATACATAGAAAACGACCAGAACACCCGGAACAAATATCTGCAGATCGTGCACACAATTGTTCCGAGGCGGGAATCGAACCCGCAACCTCCTGCGTCGCAGGCGGACCTTCGCCCACCGCGCCACATCGGTCGTCAATTGTGATTTATTACAAAACTGCACAAATTATTGTAAAATGAAATATAAACATTTGACTGCTTCTCAAAATAAAAACTCCACAGCCACAAACAAACAGCGAAAGTTTAGCAACAGTAATCGGAGAATGTTCAAAAATAGCTCGGCATTTCGCTTTGTAGCAATAAGGTCAAGTGCGAGCCATGTGTTCTGAGGAATATTGACGATCTTGATGGCGTAGTGAGTGATGCGCCGCCGGTAGGATGCGGTTTCGATTACCACCGTGGGACTAAAATTTTTCTTTTGAAACTATCATGGTTATTAATACTAATGTCATTTAATCATCATCATCATCATCAGCCTATATCAGTCCACTGCTGGACATAGGCCTCCCCCAATGAGCGCCATAGCGCCCTGTCTTCAGCTTGCCGCGTCCAGCATCTACCTGCAGTCTTTCGCAGGTCGTCATACCACCTGGTCGGAGGGCGTCTAATGTCATTTAAAACGGGATATTTACCATGATTTTATTTATCCAGTTTAATGCACCATGATCTCGGAATAACTTAGTTATTATTAGCATTATTTATTATTTTATAACTGTTGATAAGAATCAACAGTTATAAAATAATAAATAATGCTGGGCAATTCACACAGCATTATCTAGCCCCATGGTAAGCAGAGCTTGTGTTATGGGTACTAGATAACTGATATACATAATACAATACATTACATTATATAGATTTTTTTTTATTATACATAGAAAACGACCAGAACACCCGGAACAAATATCTGCATATCGTACACACAATTGTTCCGAGGTCGAAATCGAACCCGCAACCTCCTGCGTCGCAGGCGGACCTTCGCCCACCGCGCCACATCGGTCGTCCGTCTGTCACAGTTATAAACTGTGTTAAATATCCCGTTAAAAAATTGTTCATAAAATTCATTTATTTTATCTTTAAACTTATTTAAAGCACTTAGACATGTCGAAAAATTACATAAAATTTGTACAATGGTACCTAGATCTCACTTATAATTAAACACTTTGATTGCTGAAATCACACGGTATGTGTTTTCTACAAGTGACTAATATGCGTAAATCCACACTAGCGCAGCGGCTGAGAAAATACAGATCTGTGTGACTCAGCACAGCCGTAATGTTTTTCGAACGAAACGCATGTGGGGCGCATCACAACCGCTGTGTAGAGCGGCAGCACGAATGGCTTAGGTTAAAAATAAGATCGCATTCGTCGAAAAAAAATTGCAGTCAAAGTGGTATCAGAATTTTCTTCACATAATAAAGATGTGTCAGCCGTAGCTTCGTCAATTGTATGGTATTTTTTTTTTATTTAATGGTTTTTGGCATATTTTAGTAATTAAGTGTAAGGTTTTTGTCTTATAATAAATTGGTATTTTCCTTTCATATCTCCAGCTGTGATCAGTTTTTATCGAAATTTATCTCTGCGGTACCTTCCAATTGTATTTAGTTATTTTTTGTTTTATAGTTTATCTTTTAGAAATGAAAATGAAATGAAATGAAATGAATTTATTTGTTAAAAGACTTACACAGACAGATAGATAATAAACTTAAACTTAAATGTAAACTAAACGTGTTGGTAATCATGTACCTAAGTCCAGTAACAAAATGGCTTTGCCTCAGCATGAGTTGGATGACTAGCATGCTAGCAACCAACGCTGGTCTTCCGGCAAAGCAATTTGTTGGCGTTTTAGGTTAGTAGCTTTGTATTGCATGCAATGTATATCGTTTATATCCTTTATTTCTTGTTTTTGGTACTCCTCCATCTGTTTGTTTGTGATGTACCATCTCTTAGTTTGCTTATATCTTTTTCTCCATCCCTAGGTTGCCTGGGAGAAATCGCTGTCAGCGATAAGGCCGCCTAATGTACTTTTAATATGTAATGTTTAGATATAAGGTGTTATTTTATAGTTTTAAGTACAATAAAGAGTTCAATCATTCATTCATATTTTGTTGTACATTTTTGTACATACACATTTGAAAATTTTCAAAATTTTACTTAGTCTGGTCCAAGGAACCACTCCATTTGCCTTATTTCTAGTGTTATGATAATGAACCTCTGCGTAAATGACATCTCCTCTGCAAATTACTTTAGTGTAAAATGTTTCTTTAAACGGTAAACCTTTTGATATAAAATTCGAAATATGATCATAGGCTGACTCTGCGTAAGTAGAAAAGGTCGCTTGTAAGTGTTAAGGTCGCCCATTGTCATCATCATCATCATCATCAGCCTATATTAGTCCACAGCTGGACATAGGCCTCCCCCAATGAGCGCCATAGCACCCTGTCTTCAGCTTGACGCATCTAGCATCTACCAGCAGTCTTTCGCAGGTCGTCATCCCACCTGGTCGGAGGGTGTCCTACACTACGTTTAACGAGTCGTGGTCTTCACTCAAGAACACGTTTGTCCCAGCGGCCGTCGGTTCTTCGCGAGATATGGCCGGCCCACTGCCACTTCAGCTTGCTAATTCTTTGACCTATGTCGATAACCTTGGTTCCCTTTTGTGAGAATGTGCAAAAACCGAAGAAGTGATGTACCGTCCGTACTAATACCGTCGTAGTTATCGAGCTGCGTTCGATAATGAAACCGGTGGTAGTGGTAATGTTCGTTATTCCGTGATCATGGCGCATGAAACGGTGCCGAAAACTATATATGTATATAAAAGAAAGTCGTGTATGTTACAACACTTATAACTCGAGAACGGCTGAACCGATTTGACTGAAAATTGGTGAGGAGGTAGCTTAGAACTAGGAGTCTAACATAGGATACTTCTTATCATTTAATGAAACCTTTTGACACATCAATTTCCACGGGGGCGAAGCCGCGGGGCGCAGCTAGTATTGGATAAAACAAAAATCTAATCATGGTAGATATTCCGTTTTAAATGACTTTGGTATAAAAAATACAGTCGAATTGAGAATCTCCTCCTTTTTTGAAGTCGATTAAAAACAAACCACACATCGTATCTTTTTAAATCCCGTCTACCGCATACAGCCTGGCTCAGTGCCATTCGTTCTGTGCTACAGACATACTGACAGTATGACTCACTGCTTTACTTTTATATTCTTTGTGTAATAGTGCGCTGTAATTCATTTCTTGGGTCAAAGAACTTGGCAGGGGTGTAGAGACGTCAGCTTTATGTGCTAATGTCGCGTCTACACGTTGGCCATTATGTGTAGCAATACATATTGGCCAAATATATACAGCATCATCTAGCCCCAAGCTAAGCAGAGCTTGTGTTATGGTTACTAGATGACTGATATACTTGATACAATCGGAACACCCGGAATAAATGTCTGCAGATCGTACATACAATTGTCCCGAGGTGGGAATCGAACTCGCAACCTCTGCGTCGCAGGCGGACCTTCGCCCACCGCGTCATAAAGGTCGTTAAATTGGCTAATAGTATTGGGGTAGGTTAAGCCCAAGGGGTGTCACGGGGTCATGACCATAATTTTGCGAAACCTGAAAACTTGCAAAATACTGTTTCATTTTCAGGGCTCGCTCCGCTCTTTTTATTTATTTTTTCATACTCTTCTTAACTAGTTTGAGAAAAGTAACAAAAATTTTGGCGCTGTAACCTAAAAAATAAAGACCCCAAATTGTAAATGTCCCGACGGGGGGGGCCGCGGGGCCTTGGGGATTTCTGGCAACCCTAATAATATCAACATAATAAACCAGTTGCGTGCGAACTATCAGCTTTAGAGTTATTATTTCCCATTCCTTGGTACCTCTAACAGTTAGATTGAATAGATTATTTTTTCTACTTAGCATATCTAAATAATGCTAAAACTTCTGAAACTACCATGGTTATTAACGCTAAAGTCATTTAAAACGGGATATTTACCATGATTTGATTTTTGAGTTATTCAATATTTCGGCACAGTTTCATGCGCCATGATCACGGAATAACTGAAGGCACTGCGAGTTCGTTTTTATGAGTAGATATACCGATCTACCCTCATTTTCTGTCTTTTGCTACGAAAGTTACCACTACCACCGGTTTCATTATTATCGAACGCAGCTCGATCACGACACACAACACTGACGGTATCAGAACGCGGCGCGGTTGGTACATCACTTCTTCGGTTTTTACACATTGTCACAACAGGGTTCCAGATAATAATGCTGAACAATCAACACAGCATTAAGCAGAGCTTGTGTTACGGGTGCTAGATGACTGATATACATAATACAATACAATACATAGAAATAAATAAATCTTTCTTAGCAAATTCACACATCATTATCAATTAAGCCCCAAGCAATAGATATCCTCCTCCTCCGTCCTGCTTTCTCAAACAACAACTTACGTTCAATCTCCTGGTCCTTATTCTCTATTTCTTTCCTACACGCCGCTATCAGGTCCCGCGTCCGCTCTGCCTCCTCCGTTCTACTTTCCACTTGGCTCTGGAACTTGCCGTCATGGCTGACCAGGGATTTCCTGGAACAATATAAATAAATAAATAAAACTGGACAATCCACACAGCATCATCTAACCCCAAGCTAAGCAGAGCTTATGTACCTAAAGGGTACTAGATTACATAGATATATATACATTTTTATTTTTTGTTAAACACTTCCACCCCCGAGTCTAGGTACATCCTAACTTAAGATGCATCTCTCGCGACTCCACTCAGACCGGCCAATGAAGGCAAGCAAGAGGTGGGGATCTGGTTCTCTTGGGATGCCACTCCGCAAGCGGAGACGAGAACCAGGAACTTCCCCGGGAGCACTCGGCACCCGTAGTGACGCTACTCACCAACGGCTCGCCACAAGCTGCCCTGCGGGCTAATTATTATTATTATGCGTAATAGATGACTGATATACTTAATACGATACATTACATAGATATATATTTTTTATTATATAAATAAATAACACCCGGAACTAATGTCTACAGATCGTACACCCATTTGTCCCGAGGTGGTAATCGAACTCGCAACCTCCTGCGTCGCAGACGGACCTTCGCCCACCGCGCCACAGAGGCCGTCAAATCCGTTGCGTAGTTTTAAAAATCTAAGCATACATAGGGACAGACAGACAGCGGGAAGCGACTTTGTTTTATACTAATTGTGATGTGTATACATTGTGTAAGTGATCAAGACCAAATACAAATATTTACTGTGCACTCGTGTTCCGTTTATCTGAATTGGCACGGATCCCTAATAATGCTTCAATCGATATCGATCCGAGAGCTTAAGGCCGATCTCGATCGATATTCCGTTCCAAAATCCAATATATTTGAAGTTAATAAAAAAAATAATGGAAAATTTAATTAATTTAATTTGAATCATCATAATTTCGACGATTGTGAACAAAAAAAAACTTTTTTTTCTTCTAATCTAATTGCACAGCGTATTCAATTTTCATAATGTCATTTAGCCGTGAAGGCCATTTATTAAGAAGTAGAAAGAAAATATATTTATTGATAGTGAATCGACTACCTATTCTATGAATCTACTATATATAACTATTTTTTTTATTTTATTATTATTTTATAAGAACTGTGTAGTAACAAGTCAATGCTCTTCGCGTACAATACAACAATGCGTTCAGGATGTTGCTGGGGCTGCCACGGTTCTGCAGCGCGTACAGCATGTTCGTCGAGGCGCGCACAGACGGGTTCGCCGCCTGCATGAGGAAATAATTTTATTTGATAATAATTTAATGTATAAAATATGACTTGTCTAAGTGCTTATTTTGTAAGCCTAAAGAAATAAATGATTTTTGACGTTTTTGACTTTGACTTTGACTATTATTAAATTATGTTTTGTACCTAGAATAATTAGAATAAGTCGTTAGATTATATGTGATGATTGTGTTTATTGTTTTCTGTTTTGTATATGTATAATAATGAGTTTTCTATCAATCTATCTTCCCGAGAGATTTGTATTGTACTAAAGTCATTTAAAACGGGATATTTACCATGATTTGATTTTCGAGTTATCCAATATTTCGGCACAGTTTCATGCGCCATGATCAAGGAGTAACTGAAGGCACTGCGAGTTTTTATGGGCAGACATACCGATCTACCCTCATTTTTTGTCTTTTACGTTGCCACTACCATCGGTTTCACTATTATCGAACGCAGCTCGATCACGACACACAACACTGACGGTATCAGCACGCGAAGCGGTTGGTACATCACTTCTTTCGTTTTTGCACATTCTCACAACAGGGTTCCAGGTTCCCGATAATTGGAAGCCCTCTTCTCGGTTGAAGTTCCTATGTTTCGTAATCTCAATGGCCTCCTGTATCATTCTTGGTATGTAGTGTCGCTCTGTTGAGTTTACTTGTGGATTGTGTAAATCGATCCAGTGGTTGGAACCCGACTCGAGAAGATCTTCCGCTATGGCAGACTTCTCGGTTGCCAGATTATAACTCATAAATCAAATCATGGTAAATATCCCGTTTTAAATGACTTTAGTATTAATAACCAAGTATTGTTCCCGAAAAAAATAAAAACCTTTTAAAATTAAGGGATTCGATTCGAAGTCGGTTTAAGTCTTTTCATAACAATCAACAATGTAACCCCTTTGTTTACAAAAATCATCTTGGTTTCTAGAACAGATTCTAGTTCTAATAAAAACAGTTTATATTTGTTGGGTTGGGAGGCCGCCCACTTGAGAGGTTCAGAATCAGACGATAGAATCATTTATGTATATATGTATGTTGTACATTATGTAGTAACAAGTTGTACCTACTTCAATGTAACAATAAATTTATTTTCTTTCTTTCTTTCTTTCATGATCATCACCAGCCTATAGCAGTCCACTGCTGGACATAGGCCCCAATGAGCGCCATAGCGCCCTGTCTTCAGCTTGCCGCATCCAGCTTCTACCTGCAGTCTTTCGCAGATCATCATCCCAGGGGCATCCTACACTACGTTTACCGAGTCGTGGTCTCCACTCGAGAACACGCTCTTTCTTTAGTACCTAACAAAATAAACGCGTTTCCCGTTTCTATCCGACAAGCGTCCCTTCCTATCTTCAAAAGTATGGTTCATCAACATCTGACCACACTTGAAAAGTTTTCTTGATTTATATTTTTTATATAATAAAGTAATAGCCACCTTTTTACCTAGTAGGTACTCAAGATGAATGAACAAAATGTTTAAAATAAAAATATTGTTTAAGTATATATATAAATATGTTGCGTATTCTATGTAGACTTGACAAAAAACATTTTTCTCAGTATTTCGCTGCGGAAAATGTTTTCTCTTTTCAGAAAACCTGAAAATAATTATCACCCGTGCGTCAAACAAGATGGCGGCCTTGAAATGTCAAACAAAGCGCGAAGGATGAATACGCATGTCTCGCGTATTTTAGAACAAAGTGCTTTGTTGTGATTATTCACTCCGCTACACAGTTTTAAATTTTGCGGCAGTCGGCCCACAACTGTACCCTATACTATAAGTTAATAGAGGTTGGGGAGATCGTGTCTCTTAGTGGATTCAACGAACAGCAGAGAAATAAAACATGATACCTAGGTACATCTTTTATTTATCTGCTGTTCGTTGAATCCACCTTTGGTATTCTGGGTAAATGCATTAATTGACATAATAAACACAGGCAATTCACAGATTGCTGGGATATAAATATATTACAATTTTACACATGAAATATTGATGTTATCGTGGTTAGGCTATTTGACAGAAGACCGGAAGACATTAATAAAAATGGTGACATTATATCTAGGGTTGCAAGCATGCAAAATCAACCTTACAATGTTGTCATGTTGGACACAAAAATACTTCCAATTTATAACATAAATCTCTTGTTACGAATATTTTTTTTTGTATTGGTGGATAATGTTTTGATTGGCGCTATTTACGTTCTTTCTACCTACACTGCGCCCCACGGCTTCGACCGCGTGGAAATCTATGTGTCAATAGATTTATAAAAGTTCCTCTTGAATCACTCTATCTATTAAAAAAAACCGCATCGAAATCCGTTGCGTAGTTTTAAAGATCTAAGCGTACATAGGGACAGACAGACAGCGGGAAGCGACTTTGTTTCATACTATGAAGGCGGTATGTACTAATCCTACTAATATTATAAACGTCAAAGTTTGTAAGTATGGATGGATGGATGTTTGTTACTCTTTCACGTAATAACTACTGAATGGATTTTAATGAAACTTCACAATAATATAGCTTACATATCAGAATAACACAAAGGCTACAATTCATAAAGTTATATAGTAGGTAGGTATATTATCCAAAATATCTATCACCACGCGCGCGGGTGAAATCGCGGGGCGCAGCTAGTTTAATAAATAAATAAATAATGCTGGACAATCCACACAGCATATCTAGCCCCATGGTAAGCAGAGCTTGTGTTATAGGTACTAGATAACTGATATACATAATACAATATATTACATAGATAGATATTTTTTATTATACATAGAAAACGACCAGAACACCCGGAACAAATATCTGCAGATCGTACACACAATTGTTCCGAGGCGGGAATCGAACCCGCAACCTCCTGCGTCGCAGGCGGACCTTCGCCCACCGCGCCACATCGGTCGTCAAAATTATTATCAATTATTATCGGTTTATTATAAGTAAATGCGAAAGTTTCGATGTTTGCTACCTCTTCATGCCAGAGGCACTGGATGGATCGGGCTGTCATTTTTCGCATTGTAGTTCTAAGCCAGGCATAAAACACAGGCTATAGTTTTTCTCCTACAAATCAGATCCTGTAGGATAAAAACAACCCGCGGGCAAAAACTAGTAATGTAACGAGGGGGCTAGACGGGGTAGTAGTACCTAATTAGTAAAACTCAACTCTTCGTTGAGACGCGGCTTATTTAGACAAGGAACACGGTTTTGTCCCGAGTGGACGGGATGGCCACTTTAGCCAAACGGATCGGTTGCCGAGTAATCAGAGTCTCACCTCTCCGTTAGCTAAAGTTACCCAAAAACTACCAATACCAATAGCCGAGTGATCCGGAATAATTGGTATGGAGGCCCTAAGATTGGATACAGAACTCCCAGAACAAAATGTTACAAAAGCATGTCATTCAAAGTCGTTCGTTCTCGTCAGCGCGATCTAGCGCTGCTGGTTCACTTTTAGCAGCGACATCTAGTTAAGGAACGGCCCGATTTGTTTCCGCTTGCCTTGACTTCTAGTGTCGTTTGATGGTTGATTTTGATGCGTGTTACAGTAAGTAATTACCCTCTCCGCGCAACCATCACCAAGATGAATAATAACTTTAATATCCTTTGAAAGCTAATTCCGAAAACACATTTCTCCGTAAATTATTTCCGTCTTCATTCAAAAAGTCGTCGACCTTGCACGGCGCCATTTTGTAGATTGATAGCCGTTGTAAAGTTTCACGGTGAAATCGTTGTTTTATTTTCGTATTTTGTTTCCGGTGAGCTTACTTAGGCAAGTTTTCTTTGCCCCTCGGCACACTAGCGCCGCCATATATGTTTTTTGTCTATACAAATAGTATAAGGAGGAACGGTTTGATTTTTTGTTTGTTTATAATGAATAGGCTCCGAAACTAATGCACCGATTTGAAAAATTCTTTCGCCGTTGGGAAGCTACACTATCCCCGGTGAACATAGGCTATATTATATTTTCAAAAAAGTTAGGGATCCGTACTAAAACCGTGCAAAGCCGGAGAGGTCCGCTAGTCTTACATATTTTACGTTGAACAAAGGGAATATCAAAAACTTCATGTGGCTTTTTGTTATTTGTTATACCTATTATTATTATGTTTTTATTGTCTCTGTAACAGTTTAAATAAATAATAATAAATAAATAATGCTGGACAATTCACACAGCATTATCTAGCCCCATGGTAAGCAGAGCTTGTGTTATGGGTACCAGATAACTGATATACATAATATAATATATAACATATGTAGATATATATTTTTTATTATACATAGAAAACGACCAGAACACCCGGTACAAATATCTGTATAGCTTGGGCAGATTACGAAGTTGGCCTTTGGTGGCCACCAAATTCTATTCTCGCATCTCTGCTTTAACTTTGCAAATTTGTCGAACGTAACAAACTTCTATCAAAATGCCAAATGAAGTTTTTGATATTTCATTTGTTCAACTAGTAATCATCATCAACCTATGTTAGTCCACTGCTGGACATAGGCCTCCCCCAATGAGCGCCATAGCGCCCTGTCTACAGCTTGACGCATCCAGCATCTACCTGCAGTCCTTCGCAGCTCGTCATCCCACCTGACCGGGGGACGTCCTACGCTACGTTAGCCGAGTCGCGGTCTCCACTCTAAAACACGTCACTCGAGTAAAGGATGACCTCATAAATCCTTGTTTACTTCATCTTGTGTTTGCGTCGTTTGAACGTTTGACGTGTTTGATTTTGATTCACCAAACTCATTTAGATGTAGATTTAGATTGCTATGACTTTATGCCAATGCATTTATGGTCTGCAGTTCAATTAATGAATCAACACTATATTGCACTTAAAACTATAGGCTCTAGACAGACGGACCGCATTCCAACTGCAATCCAACCGCAAATTTGCAGTTCATTTGAAGTTGACACGACTGCAATAGAACTGCAAACCAACTGCGCACGTGACCTCTGTGGCGCGGATTCAATTCCCACCTTCGGAAAAATGTTTATAGGTACGATCTGCAGATATTTAATGCAGATAGCTTTTTGTTTTATTTCTGTCTACAAATAAATAAAAAAAAATAGTTCAGTGTGTCTATGTATGTATAATAAAAAATATCTATCTATGTAATGTATTGTATTATGTATATCAGTTATCTAGTACCCATAACACAAGCTCTGCTTAGCTTGGGGCTAGATGATGCTGTGTTGCTGATTGTGAATAAATTTTAAAGTTAACTATTTATTGATTGTACCTATTTTTTTTTTTTTCATTGATTATTTTAATTATTGATTAATTTAACGACCTTGAAACACGATTTAATATTTGCACACCTGCTTGCGGGTTGAGCACATTTGACTCCACTCTAGTTATAAGACCTGACATGTACCTGTAATAATGTGTTCTTCAAATAAATGATTTGATTGATTGATTGATTGATTGTGTTGATTGTCCAGAATTATTTATTTTGTTTACAAATATTCACGTCGAATTAAACTAGTGTAAAAGAAAAGTCCTTCATAGATGACCGTGATAATTATTATTTAATAGCTGCGCCCCGCGGCTTCCCCCGCTCGGAAATCTTTGGGTCAAATGGTTTATAAACCTTCCTCTTGAATCACTCTATCTATAAAAACCGCATCAAAATCCGTCGCGTAGTTTTAAAGATCTAAGCATACATAGGGACAGACAGCGGGAAGCGACTTTGTTTTATACTATGTTATGATTATAAAAACTTACGTGCACTGTTCCTCTTCTTCAACTTCCTCCTCCTCAATTTCCTCCTCAAACTCCTCGCAACTGATCTCCTCTTCGATAATCTCTTCTATTATCTCTTCTTCAGTCTCACTCTCACTCTCACTTTCCAACTCACTTTTAACGTTCGTCGATTCATCGCCCGAACCATTTCTATCACATTCTAAGTATCCACTGTCACTATTATCGCTAAAAATCCTCTTTTCATCAGTTTTATCGTCAAAAGTTCTATTTTCTTCGTCAATTTTAATCGTTACCTCGTTATCACTAAAGAGATTATCTTCATTAATCGCGTCAAGTTCGTTTACTATCACTGTTTTGTTTGCACCATCTTCCAAGTATTCTTCTTCTTCTTCTTCCGATGACAATGATTCAAAAGAATCGTTCTCTTCGTCTGTCTGTTGGTCGCCGTCGTCAAAGACAATATGTTTTCTGAACGTAACCTTTTTCTTGTCGCTTCTGTCGTCATCAGAGCAACCTTCGTCGACTCGCGGCGGTTTTAAATTAGATTTCTTAACACTATTCGGCGATTCCACGTCCCGATTTTCGGTTATTCTGCTCAATTCTTCCTTTAAATCGTTTTTGTAGGAGTCTATTGTGCTGTTGCTGCCGTTTTCTTCTATAGTGTGGTAGATATGATCGACTTTGCTGTCCGTAGCTCCCATTTCATCGTTGAGTTTGTCGACAGTGCAGTCTATGCTCCGCGCGATCTCCCTAAGTAATGCTTCCGCGCGTCGTTTCTCGTCTAAATTCGGTTGTACGTACACTGCGGGCACGTGTTGATCAGTTTTTGCGTATTTTTGCAGCACTATAGCTTTAATACACTCTGCTGGGTCGTCCCGCTCGGTCGGTTTATTTTCGTCTGGCTGCGTGACGTAGGCGGGCGCGCGCTGAGCTTCGCATCGATCCTCCTTTTGTAATTTAAAGGAGTCGTACCTTTTTTTTCTGCCTTTTTTCTTTTTTCCTGCCATTATTTGTAGCAGAGACCCGACGGTGGTTGGTTTTTGGTTGTAATTCGTTTCGGGGATGAGTAAATTTACTACATCTTTGCTTTTTTCGTGCTCGCTCGTGTGGCTTGACGCGTGACCGACTGACGGTGATGGCGGGTCGACCTTCCCGCCTTTTCGTTTGAAAAATTGGAACATTCCGTTTCGTTCGGAAATGCAAGATGTCCGCGCGGCGCGGCGATGTTTCGACGACTGAAAATGTCTATGGATTGGATTGGACGTATTTTATTTATGGTTTGAGATGTTTGATTTATTTTATTTTGAAACGGCGGCGGCTGGAGAAATGTGGGGTGTACGCAAGTTTAAATTTTAAGTATATGCGTAAATTTAAACTAACTAGCTTCTGTTCGTAACTTCGCTCACTCATTAATCTACAATGTTTGATGAAATATTTTTTAAAATCAACTTAGGGTACTCCTACAAAGAAACAAACCTACCTCTTTATGATATTCCTGTACCTGATTTTCCCTGATGTTTTTGTTATTATAGTGCGTTAGCCCACGCACTCGGAGTAATCTCTAAGAATAATAATAATCCCAAAAATGTTCGGGACTAGAGTCCGTAGGAAGGAAGACAAAGATTTTCGGTTACCTACTTGATTTCGTGACTTTTTGGTTACAGCGTTCCCGTACTTTGGGGAAAGGATATTATTACTACACTACCTACACTTTGAGGGAAAGGATTATGGGGGAAATGATTCATGAAAATAAAACCTATGTATTTGCATATTTGCTGCAGGCACGCTTATGATAAGTAGTAGGTAGTAACTGTTAATTTATATATGTATTTATATACATCATACCTATCTATCTATATATATAAAAGAAAGTCGTGTTTGTTACAACACTTATAACTCAAGAACGGCTGAACCGATTTAGCTGAAAATTGGTGGAGAGGTAGCTTAGAACCAGGAGTCTAACATAGGATACTTTTTATCATTTTAACCATTTGACTTGACACATAGATTTAACGGGGGCGAAGCCGCGGGGCGCAGCTAGTATCTATCTATATATATAAAAGAAAGTCGTGTTTGTTATAACTCGAGAACGGCTGAACAGATTTAGCTGAAAATTGGTGGAGAGGTAGCTTAGAACCAGGAGTCTAACATACTTTTTATCATATACTTTGAGTGCTGAAAACTTACGGTATGAGTTTTCTACAAGTGACTTATATGCGTAAATCCACACTAGCGCAGCGGCTGAGAAAATACAGATCTTTGTGACTCAGCACAGCCGTAATATTTTTCGAACGAAACGCATGTGCGGCGCATCACAACCGCTGTGTAGAGCGACAGCATGAATTTTGTAGGTAAAAAAAAGATCGCAATCGTCGAAAAAAAACCGCAGTCAAAGTGTTAAACTATTTGACACATAGATTTCCACGGGGGCGAAGCCGCGGGGCGCAGCTAGTATTATATATTTATATGTGTATTTTCATTTATATTATACTAGCTGCGCCCCGCGGTTTCACCCGCGTGGTGATAGATTTTGTGGATAATATACAATATATCTTTATAAATTGTAGCCTATGTGTTATTCTGATGTAGGTATAAGCTATATTATTGTAAAGTTTCATTAAAATCCATTCTGTAGTTTTTACGTGAAAGAGTAACAAATGTTGAATGATGTTTGTTACTCTTATGCTGGACAATTCACACAGCATTATCTAGCCCCATGGTAAGCAGAGCTTGTGTTATGGGTACCAGATAACTGATATACATAATACAATACATTACATAGATAGATATTTTTTATTATACATAGAAAACGACCAGAACACCCGGAACAAATATCTGCAGATCGTACACACAATTGTTCCGAGGCGGAAATCAAACCCGCAACCTCCAGCGTCGCAGGCGGACCTTCGCCCACCGCGCCACATCGGTCGTCGCTTACAGTTTTACTTAACTACTACTAGAGACCTCGCTCAGATATCTAAGCAGCTAATATATAATTTAAGTGAAACTGTATATAAGTGCATGTTTTCACACGCGTTGCGAACTGACTCTTCACTGGTAGAGATATTATATTAGGGTCGGCTCACACCTAGATGCGACGCGACGCTGCGCGAAATTTTTAAGATATTTATTTAAACTTTATTGCACTATTGAAGGTACAAAGGGTGGGCTTAATGCCGAGGCATTTTCTACCTGCCAACCAGGAAACACATGTTTTAAATAAAGGGTTGGCGTGCTAACATTACATACAAATATAAGTAGTAGTAACTATGTTTACGACATTTTATAATTTATATATATACCTAAAATACATATTATATTATACATATCTATATACATCATACATATCTAGATAGTAAATAAATAAATAATGCTGGACAATTCACACAGCATTATCTAGCCCCATGGTAAGCAGAGCTTGTGTTATGGGTACTAGATAACTGATATACATAATACAATACATTACATAGATAGATATTTTTTATTATATATAGAAAACGACCAGAACACCCGGAACAAATATCTGTAGATCGTACACACAATTGTTCCGAGGCGGGAATCGAACCCGCAACCTCCTGCGTCGCAAGCGGACCTTCGCCCACCGCGCCACATCGGTCGTCTTTCATTTTCATTAGTGTGTTTTTTATTTGTTTGTATAGTGGTAGTGAGTAGTTCGTAACGCCAACAAGTTGCTTTGCCGGAAGACCAGCGTTGGTTGCTAGCATGCTAGTCCTCCAACTCATGCTGAGACAAAGCCATTTTGTTACTGGACTTATGTACACACTCACCAACACGTGTCCTCTTAGTTTAGGTTTACTATGTTCTGTGCAAGTCCAATCCAATCCAATACAAAAATACTTAATTGTACACCAGTTACAGATCATAAAAGACATCACATGATACAAGTACATTGGGCGGCCTTATCGCTTAGAAGCGATCTCGTCCAGGCAACCTTTGTAAGTCTTATAACAAATAAATTAATTTTTTTCATTCATTTCATTTTTTTCACTTTTAATCGCACGGCGCGAAACCACTGGTTTCTTCGCATTGTCGTCGCGTCGCGTCGCGTCGTCGTCGTCGCGTCGCATCTCGGTGTGCGCTGAACCTTAAGATCACTTTCTTGGCAGTCAGCCTAGTTTGTATAATCGTGGGTATGGTTGCACTAAAGAAAATACCTATATACTAGCCAAATTCGACGTAAAATGTTTGCAAACAAACCACCCATATTTTACCTTAAATTCAGTCTGTTGTGCGTCCTATGTTACGAGTGATTCAAGAGGAGGGTGTATAATTCATTTGACTGTTGATTTCCACGCGGGCGAAGCCGCGGGGCGCGTCTAGTTACAATATAAACAATAAATACGAGAACAACCGCCTCGCACTAGATCTTCTAAAAATGAGACAAAATTTTCAAATTCTCAGTTCAAATTCGAACATCCGGTCCGTTCCAGTGTCTATGGAAATGGTGACGTCACCTTCCTCTTGACGTAAACAAAATGGTCGATAAATCGCGAAATGATTTACCAAGGTTGTTTTGGCCTACGCACTTTCATAAATTGAGTATTTATGAAGGAAATAACATTAATGGATGGTAGTTTTTATGTCTGTTTGTTTTTCAATGTTTACCTACTTGCTAGTCTTGCGACAAAACAATTTAATTTAGAATTTAGCTACCTAATCGGCCTTTAGGCTTTCACTGCTCTAGGCGGTCCTCACACTACCGGAGTAAATAAGTTAGTCACCATCATCATCAGCCTATATTAGTCCACTGCTGGACATAGGCCACCCCCAATGAGCGCCATAGCGCCCTGTCTTCAGCTTGACGCAACCAGCATCTACCTGCAGTCTTTCGCAGGTCGTCATCCCACCTGGTCGGAGGGCGTCGTATACTACGTTTACCGAGTCGTGATCTCCACTCAAGAACACGTTTGCCCCAGCGGCCGTCGGTTCTTCGCGAGATATGGCCGGCCCACTGCCACTTCAGCTTGCTAATTCTTAGAGCTATGTCGATAACGTTAACGTATAACGTACAAGTACGTTATACATTAACGTTAAGTTGGTGGGTAGTGGGTACCAAGTAGAAGTGGTAATGCACTGTGCGTCCTGGGGTTGAAGGGTGGTATCAGGTCATCAGTTCAAAGGTTGCCTGAAAGATATCGGTCTCAGCGATAAGGGCGCCACTTGTGCATCTGTATCTTTGATTGTTAGTTCTTAACTGGTTTGTTTATCTGTTCTGATGTGCAAATCGAGCGTACCTATTTGTATTGTATTGACTTGTCATTTTACGCATTTGTCTTACTCCACTCGTGATTCGAAACAATGAAAAGTGAAAATTCGCCACGTGCAATTACTACGTGCAAGTATTTACTATTTTTACTACGAAGGCAAGTCCGTATAAGCTGGTATGTACGCATGTGATATAATGAAAATATAACTACGTTTGGCAATTGATTGTGTGACGTGTCATCAGCGTGGACAGCGTGACATGGCTCTAAGAATTAGCAAGCTGAAGTGGCAGTGGGCCGGCCATATCTCGCGAAGAACCGATAACCGCTGGGGACAAACGTGTTCTTGAGTGGAGACCACGAAACGGTAAACGTAGAGTAGGACGCCCTCCGACCAGGTGGGATGACGACCTGCGAAAGACTGCAGGTAGATGCTTGATGCGGCAAGCTGAAGACGCTATGGCGCTCATTGGGGGAGGCCTATGTCCAGCTGTGGACTAATATATGCTGATGATGAGGATGATGATCAGCGTGAAGTAGATTTTGGAGGGATAAACATCTGATATTAGCTTGATATTAACTGCCTAAGGTACCTACTTTTCTTTAACTGGCCACGACTCGGTAAAAGTAGTGTAGGACGCCCTGCGACCAGGTGGGATGACGACCTGCGAAAGGACTGCAGGTAGATGCTTGATGAATAAGTGAAAATTCGCCACGCGCAATTACTACGTGCAAGTCTATACTAATATTATAAAGTGGAAAGGTTTGATTTTTTGTTTGTTTGTATTGAATAGGCCCCGAAACTACTGGAACGATTTGAAAAATTATTTCACCGTTGTGAAGCTACACTATCCCAGTTGAACATAGGCTATATTATATTTTCAAAATGTTATGGATCATTACCAAAACTCCAATAAGTAACCCAAGGTGTAAAAATTCACCTAATAAAGTTGAACGCGGGTGAAGCCGTGTGGAACAGCTAGTATTTACTATTTTTACTACGAAGGCAAGTCCGTAAGCTATGTCATATATTGACAATAGATTGTACATTTGGCAATCGATTCTGTGACATGTCATCAGCGTGAACTTAGAGGGATAAACATCTGTAATTAGCTCGCTGAAACTGCCTAATTAACAATTAGGTACCTACCTATTTTTCTAAACAATAAGTTTAAATGTATAACTAGCCCATCCCGCCTACGCCCGGGTGGATATTTGATTTCATGTAAGCAATTTGCGATGTTTCTCTGAAGGATAGGATTCGCAACGAAAACATCCGACAGAGAACCAAAGTTATCGACATAGCTCTGAGAATTAGCAAGCTGAAGTGACAGTGGGCCGGCCATATCTCGCGAAGAACCGATAACCGCTGGGACAAACGTGTTCTTGAGTGGAGACCACGAAACGGTAAACGTAGAGTAGGACGCCCTCCGACCAGGTGGGATGACGACCTGCTAAAGACTGCAGGTAGATGCTTGATGGGCGCTATGGCGCTCATTGGGGGAGGCCTATATCTTGCTTTGGGACTTATATAGGCTGACGATGTTGATAGACTAATTACCTGTAGTGTTTTGTTAGTCTGTGCCTGTACTCAGTGCTGCGTATGTCAACGAGCGACTCAGTATTGATGCGATGACAGACAAGACATGCTCAGAGACAGAATTAACTCGCGTATAGCATCACACGATGATGCAAAAGGCTTCCGTGTGACGCAACCCATGATTTATCTATTGAATGACCTTTGACAGATGCTTTTATGATATAAAGGAATATTTTGACTATAAAACTTACTACTACGACTATCTATATCTATATATCTATATATATAAAAGAAAGTCGTGTTTGTTACAACACTTATAACTCGAGAACGGCTGAACCGATTTGACTGAAAATTGGTGAGGAGGTAGCTTAGAACCAGGAGTCTAACATAGGATACTAGGATAATTCTTATTATCATTTAATGAAACCTTTTGACACATCGATTTCCACGGGGGCGAAGCCGCGGGGCGCAGCTAGTTTTATATATAACAAGCGGACCCGACAGACGTTGTCCTGTCTTAACTATGAATGTTGATTTCGAATTAGTTACATCCTCTTTGACGATATTTGCAGCACGCATTCTGTCAACGTTATGTCAAACGCCACAAGGTTACCTACATCAAAAAAGTTTGAATTGTAAAAACATTAGAAATAATTGAATATATGGTGGTTAAGTATTCTTAAATTTTCTAATTTTCCGCGCAATTTTCTTAATTTTTTTCTTTCATAAGAACCTTCTCCTGACAATAACAAACACAACAAAAAAGAATTAGCGAAATCGGTCCAGCCGTTCACGCGTGATGCCGTGACCAAGGGAAATAGGGATTCATTTATATATATATAGATTTGTCATCATCATCAGCCTATAGCAGTCCACTGCTGGACATAGGCCTCCACCCAATGAGCGCCATGTCTTCAGCTTAACGCATCCAGCATCTACCTGCAGTCTTTCGCAGGTCGTCATCCCACCAACTACCTGCGAAATACTCCAGGTAGATGATGGATGCGTCAAGCTGAAGCCAGTGTGCTATGGCGCTCATTGGGGGAGGCCTATGTCCAGCAGTGGACTAATGAAAATGAAAAGTTTTTATTTCTTTAAGCTTACAAATAAGCACTTAGACAGGTCATATTTTATATCATTATTATCAATTAAATTATTTTATAGTTCACTTCAATTTTTTGTCCACCAGTGGAAGAAGTGAGAAGAAACCACTAGTATGTTCATAACTTATGTGTCTAGTACATTTGATTTGCTTATCTGTAAGTTGGTAGATTTTGAGTTGGAGCAAAACTCGTTCCAAGCTTTTTTATCTCCTATGTGCCTCCCCCAATGAAGGTGATCTATAAATTTGAATTCCCAACACTATAACTTTCCCATTTCTACTCAAAGCAAGTGCATTTGTACTAACTATTGCTTTATTCTACGGTTAAGCGTTTTTAAATATAGAATGCCAGTGACCTTTCCCTTTTTAGAAATAACACTGTTTTGCGTTTCATTTTAGATTGCCCTCGCGTTGACAAAGAAAGAAAGAAAGAAGAAGAAGGAAAATATATTTATTAGGTTTAAAGAACTTTATTCTCATATAAACACACATGGTTCACTTATAATGAGATACATAAAGAAAAAATTAATCTATGTTTTATTAGTATTATTGATTCACTGTAGTAGTATTGATTCACTGTAGTAGGTACAACTTGTTACTACATATTATAAAATAAATAAGAACATAAAACTGTAAAAATTAACTACGTATCTATAAAAAAAAGCAACAAGCGACTCTACAAAGCGAACCAATATACAATAGCTACAAAGAAGGTAGCTATTTCTCTTTTGGTGACATTATGCATATTAACACTTTGACTGCGATCTTTTTTTTAACCTAAGCCATTCGTGCTGCCGCTTTACACAGCGGTTGTGTTGCGCCGCACATGCGTTTCGTTCGAAAAATATTACGGCTGTGCTGAGTCACAAAGATCTGTATTTTCTCAGCCGCTGCGCTAGTGTGGATTTACGCATGTTAGTCACTTGTAGAAAACACATACCGTGTGATTTCAGCACTCAAAGTGAAATAAATATACGGAGAAATTACTCGAGATAAAACGAGATTGACGACCGATGTGGCGCGGTGGGCGAAGGTCCGCCTGCGACGCGGGAGGTTTCTTTCCCGCCTCGGGACAATTGTGTGTACGATCTGCAGATATTTGTTCCGGGTGTTCTGGTCATTTTATATGTATAATAAATAATATCTATCTATGTAATGTATTTTATTAAGTATATCAGTCATCTAGTACCCATAACACAAGCTCTGCTTAGCTTGCGGCTAGATGATGCTGTGTGGATTGTCTAGATTTTTACCTACGCACGCCGAAGACCTAGGCTACTTGCAATTCCGAGGGCAAGAACTAACCTCCTGAGTTCACCGTTCACACGGGTCCTTCCGGCTATTAGTGCAGAGGAGGATGTTGACATGTTTTATATGACCTTGCCAAAATTCAGGGATGCTGGTTTTTGGAATTCAAATGGTTTATTAACCTTCCTTTGAATCAACCTATCTATTAAAAACCGCATCAAAATCCGTTGCGTGGTTTTAAAGATCTAAGCATACATAGGGACAGACAGACAGCGGGAAGCGATTTTATACAATGTAGTGATACGTTACCTATCAAATAATTGGGTTCTAAACCCACAAAAAAAAAAAAAAAACCTAATTCATTCTTCGAAATACAAAATAGAGAGGATGTCATGTCAACGTCAAACTTCAAAAGATGCTCAAAAGGAAGTCGTTTATTTCGAACAAATTTGAAACTATTCAATATCCAACCTTTTTCAAAAGCAATAGAGAATAATCTCGAGAAAACTTACTTTATAAACTTCTTGCTATAAAAAGGAGTTCTGTTAAGGAAATGACACGATTTAGGAAATGGTTGTAGTTTCTAGAAGTTGTATCCTACTAATATTATAAACGCGAAAGTTTGTACTCGTAAGTATGGATGGATGGATGGATGTTTGTTACTCTTTCACGTAAAAACTACTGAACGGATTTTAATGAAACTCCACAATAATATAGCTTATACATCAGAATAACACATAGGCTACAATTTATAAAGATATATTGTATATTATTCAAAATAGCCATCAACGCGCGGGTGAAACCGCGGAGCGCAGCTAGCATCTAATATTCACCTGATTTGGAAAAAGAATTGGGAAAGATTTTGTCCTATTTCGTCTTTCTAGCTACTAGAAAGACAAAATAGGACAAAATCTTTCCCAAGTCGTCTAGAAGAACGTCTAGGTTTCTGCCTCAATTTTAGTTTTGCCTGTCTACAAATGTATTCTTGCAAAACTCCTAAAGACAGTGAGTAAAAAAATGACTGTTTCTAGAGACTTAGACCTACTTACAATTACCTACTTTTATCTTTAATAGATAATTATTATCTTGTCCGGACCTGCTGTTATCACGGCAAACATGATTTACTCGTAGTATTTAGTCTTCGGCCAACCAGACAGAATATTATTACACCTGTTATATTATAATATTGTTATTTCGGGGTAAAATGGGAGATGTTAACATCGTTGATGGAGAGCCTGGTACGTATTTTCATTAAAAAAAACTGTAGTTCAGATTTTTTAAGCTTTTTTTGCGTTATTGTTTTTAAATATCTAATAAGTACCTAATTTTTTGCAAATGATATACTGAATAGAGTCCCGATCATATTAATTACTAGCTGCGCCCCGCGGTTTCACACGCGTAGTGATAGATATTTTGGATAAATTATATCTTTATGAATTGTAGCCTATGTGTTATTCTGATGTATAAGCTATATTATTGTAAAGATTAGTTAAAATCCATTCAGTAGTTTTTACGTGAAAGAGTAACCAATATCCCTCCAACCATCCATCCATCAATACTTACAAAGTTCGTAGGATTAGTTTCTGCTCGCGGCTTCATACGCATTGTGTTGTGTTGAACCGTTTGAGGCGATTTCTATCCCATCGGAACAGTTATATAGCATAAAAAGTAGCCTATATTTGATTCAGATTTCATTATCAGTCTATAGCAGTCCACTGCTGGACATAGCCCTCCCCCAATGAGCGCCATAGCGCCCTATCTTCGGCTTGCCGCATCCAGCATCTACCTCCAGTCTTTCGCCGACTTGATTTTGATTATTTCAGACTTAGGTACAGCTAGGTAATCTATGCAAATTTCAGCCTGATTCGTTCAGTATTTTTGGCGTAAAGAAATAACAAATGTTCATAGCATCCATCTACATAAACATCCATTACTTCAAATTGATAATATTAGTCTGCTGTGGTGTGACAATCATCATATAGATTATAAATAATAAAATTAAAATAAATAAAAAGATTCTTTATTCACACGCATAAGACCTAAAAGCATTATAGCCTATGAAATATATACCTAAAAGCATTATAGCCTATGAAATAAATACCTAAAAGCCTTATAGCCTATGAAATAAATACCTAAAAGCATTATAGCCTATGAAATATATACCTAAAAGCATTATAGCCTATGAAATAAATACCTAAAAGCCTTATAGCCTATGAAATAAATACCTAAAAGCATTATAGCCTATGAAATAAATACCTAAAAGCATTATAGCCTATGAAATAAATACCTAAAAGCATTATAGCCTATGAAATATATACCTAAAAGCATTATAGCCTATGATATATATACCTTAAAGCATTATAGCCTATGAAATAAATACCTAAAAGCATTGTAGAATGAATATTTTGCATTATAGAATGAATATACCAGTGAAATATATTGCAATGTTTTGATTAAAATATCTTTTTAGGTCACGTCAACGTGGTCGATGGCTGGGGCGGCCCAGACGGAGGATTTGGGGGGGTGAACGTTGTCGATGGAGGATTTGGGGGTGTAAATGTTGTCGACGGAGGATTTGGGGGGGTCAATGTAGTTGACGGAGGATTTGGGGGGGTCAATGTAGTTGACGGAGGATTTGGGGGGGTCAATGTAGTCGACGGCGATTTCGGTGGTGGAGTCAATGTTGTTGATAACAGCGGAGGAAATTGGATGGTGAGTACTGTTTGAGTAGTAGTAGTATACGTTTGTCACATCCAGGAATCGAACTGACTAAAATATGTAAAAATTTCACCCTGTACTCACCGCATCGATCGTTATGGTCAATTATAAAGATGAAATTACTCTAAAAAAATAGATAAATTAAATGAAAGGTTAATGTTCTACGAACACATCCGACAGAGAACTAAAGTTATCGACATAGCTCTAAGAATTAGCAAGCTGAAGTGGCAGTGGGCCGGCCATATCTCGCGAAGAACCTACAACCACTGGGGTAAACGTGTTCCAGGGTGACCACGGTAAACGTAGTGTAGGACGCCCTCCGACCAGGTGGGACGACGACCAGCGAAAGACTGCAGGTAGATGCTGGATGCGTCAAGCTGAAGACGCTATAGCGCTCATTGGGGGAGGCCTATGTCCAGGAGTGGACTGCTATAGGCTGATGTTGATGTTGTATTGTATTGTAATGCGTAAAATATGTCAGCCTTTCTCACTTTCATTAATAGGAACGTTATTTATGCCAGCCTTCATTTTCTAATCAACAATAATCTGATAATTACCTACTTGATTATCAGATAATTACAAATTGTATCATTAATTAGGTATTATTACTCATGAGGTAAATTACGCCTATATTTAAAAACTAGCGGAACTTCCCTGCTTCGCACGGTTTTTGTACGGATCTCTAACTTATTTGAAAATATAATATAGTCTATGTTCATCGGTGATAGTGTAGCTTCCCAACGTGACAGAATTTTTATTTATTTATACTTTTTGCACGATAATCTATATACAAAACATATTCTAGAAAATTAATACAAAGGCGAACTTAACCCTAAAAAGAGTTCTCTTCCAGCAAACCTTCATTTTTTCAAATCGGTCCACTACTTTCGGAGCCTATTCATTACAAACAAACAAACAAAAATCAAACCTTTCCTCTTTATAATAATAATTATATTATTAGTACTTATAGATTACTTGACACTGGCAGAAAATGTGCAACCAGACATACATAGTTGCCATTAACAAAGAATCATTATGCCAACTGTCCAGCATTATTTATTCGTCAAGCTGAAGACAGGGCGCTATGGCGCTCATTGGGGGAGGCCTATATCCAGCCGTGGACTAACATAGGCGAATGATATATTTATTTATTTTGTTTCCAGGCTCGAAGTGGGAAGGCTGAGGGGGAGGAAGAAGCAGCAGAAGAACCAGCAGAAGATGAAAACGAGGAGGAAGCCGAGTAGACTAGATTTACTGTGATCTTTTGTATTTTCTTATAAAGATAAACAATTTATTTAATTATGAATGTTTTAAAATGAAGACCCTGCGGCATCGACAACTTACCCAAATAGACGCCTAATACCAATGATGTTATATATACGTAGATACGTTGTAACGAGGTCTGCGTGGCAAGACGAAAATCAGGTAATTGTCTGAATTGAACTCAGTCCGTCCTGCTCCTGGCCGCGACGCGGACGTACGTTGAAGCACGACTTTGGATTTCGGAATATAAATAAAACACTAAAATACCAAGCTGTGTGTTCTGAAAGCGCAATACCTATACTACGACGGCTGTAAAACGCAGAAAGGATGTATTTTTTATTTGTAAGTACTGTTTAAAATGTAAAATCATAAATATTATTTTACTCAGCAATCATTGCCGCGGCGGCGTTGCCGCTTTGCCACGTACATACACGAATGAGACAAGTAGTGCGATGCACTTGTGAGTGACAGAGAGAACGACATAATTCCGTGTGTAAAATAACGCCATGTTTATATTTCTTTTAAATGAGTATGACGTCTCTATATGTAAAATCTCATTGCCTAATACCAATTTATCCGCTGTGCAAACAAGTCTGTCAACCCACTGAGGTGAGCGGGCGCGGGGAAGTGAGTGCTAATTGATCCGTTCAAGGTTAAGACAAATCATGACCATTATTAGTGATGAGATGAAGTACTATGAAAACAATCGATACTTGCAACAAGGTATTTGACGACCGGATGTGGCGTGGCGGACGAGGGCCGCCTGCGACGCAGGAGGTTGCGGGTTCGATTCCCGCCTCGTGACAAATTTTACTACGATCTGCAAATATTTGTTCCGGGTGTTTCGACTATTTTCTATGTATAATTAAAAATATCTACTTATCTATGTAATGTATTGTATGTATGTCAGTCATCTAGTACCCATAACACAAGCTCTGCTTAGCTTGGGGCTAGATGATGCTGTGTGGATTGTCCAGCATTATTTATTTTTTATCGGGGTCTATAGGGTAAGACGTCGATGCCCTGCGGACACTTAAGCCTACTTTGACGACCTCTGTGACGCGGTGGGCTAAGGTCTGCCTGCGACGCAGGAGGTTGCGGGATCGATTCCCGCGTCGGGACAATTGTTTGTACGATCTGTAGATATTTGTTAGACGACGAGAACAACCAGGTAAACGTTGTGTAGGACGCCCACCGACCAGTTGGGATGACGACCTGCGAAAGACTGCACGTAGATGCTAGCGTCAAGCTGAAGACAGGGCGCTATGGCGCTCATTGGGGGAGGCCTATGTCCAGCAGTGGACTAATATAAGCTGATTATAATGAGGATATTTTAGAAATATGAAATTGGAATTTAACGCGGGTGAAACCGCGGGGAACAGCTAGTATAAAATAAAACAAACTCACCAATAATTGAAGAAATCTGCGAGCTCCATGCAGTCTTTCGTGCCCTGGGGTTCTTCCGCGATCCCTGAATCAAGTTCCTCCTCAGAACTGGATCCTGACTCCAAGTCCATAAGTTATAGAGTTCTTCATCTGGCACTAGATAGATAAAATAATAATAAAAATAATGCTGGACAATCCACACAGCATCATCTAGCCCCAAGCTAAGCAGAGCTTGTGTTATGGGAGATATAGATACTTATACAATACATTACATAGATAGATATTTTTACTATACATAGAAAACGACCAGGACACCCGGCATAAATGTCTGCAGATCGTTCACACAATTGTTCCGACGAGGGAATCGAACCCGCAACCTCCTGCGTCGCAGGCGGACCTACTCCCACCGTGCCACAGAGGTCGCCTATCGACAATAACAAATAATCTACAGACAATACTTTTTATGCACACTTTAAAATAAAACAAACAAGAAAAAAATGGGACCATTAGGCGGTCTTATCGCTCAAGAGCGGTCTCTACCAGACAACCGTGGATGGATAGGATTGTTAGATTGAAAATGGGGATCTGTGTGCATTATTAATTAGTAAATTACAACATCAAATTTAAGATGTTATGCACAAATATCTATCTACTTTATGAATATACAATGTGTATTGTCGAACCTTGATCAAACGGGATGTGCGGATACACGACATATATTTATCGATAAAAAACAAAAAATAAAAAATTATATGTTACTTATTTAAAAAACAAAGCCGATTTTATTATTTTTTAAATGAAAACTACTTCATCTGGTTTTTTATTCGTTTCTTTTTGAGTAAACAGTGTATTTTATTCAAAGTAGTCTCATTTGAAAGCTAGATAGTCTACCTAGCTAATAAAATAAGAAAAAAATACAATTTCGGTACATAAGCCTAGTAAAATGAATAATTTTTTAGAAATTTGCAATAAAAAACGATTTTTTATTATATATTTGGTCTGTAACTTTAAAACTGGATTATTAAGGTGTACTTTTTTGCATGTTGTATTAAACTCCACAATTTAGTCTACAAATCTTCCAAAAATTATGGGTCCTATCTCTTTTCGTTGTTATGTTATTCACCATTTAAAATAGGTACTTTCTGTCTAAACTCTGTGAAAACAATTATTAAATCGGCTTTATTTTTGAGATAGGTAACATATAATTATTTTTTTTATCGATAAATATATGTCGTGTATTCGCACATCTCGTTTGATCAAGGTTCGATAATACACATTGTATATAAGATTCATGGTATTTAATTAAACAATAATGCGTTGCTCTGAAAAACAAAGAAACAACAATTAAAATTAGTATTTACAATTTTAACCAATCATTTTCACTTTATTAGATCGGACTTTAACTTCAACTTCTTCCTAGATGGCTCTGCGTCTGGATTGACGCAATTTTGCCAGTGTCCGTCTCATGATAGCATCGCAAGCTTTATAAGGGAAGGTAACTTACTTGTGTAGTACAAAATATAGAAATAATATTTACAATAAAGAAAAACATTAACCGTGAATCGGACACCCGAGGTTTTTTATCAGCATTCGTATTTTTGACATGACATCTGTCTGTCTATGATGTACTGTCACTGTCATTGTGTCCGATCAATCACTTTCACAATGCGCACCAGAATTCAAAATTAAGTACTATTTCTTTACTTAAATATATACCTACCTACTTATATATAAATATAGATATATAGATAACACTTTATTACATCACACAAAACAGAAAATAATACAGAGATAAAAACTTAGAATAAAGTTATAAAGGGCGGCCTTATCGCTGAGAGCGATCTCTTCCAGGCAACCTTGGGATGGACTGGAAATGAACGAACAATATAGACGGTGGCACTTTAATAAATAATTGGTAACAAATACACTAAATACCTACATAACAAACATTATAATAAACTTACATAGACATAAGATAAGGCTATCAATATTTCATATGGATAAATAATGCTGATGCAGCAGTTTATATATAACGACCGAAGGGCTATCACAGGAGATATATTTCTTTCTGTTTTTAATTTAGAAATAATATCTAATAAATAAATAATTATGGACGATCACAAAGCATCATCTAGCCTTTAGCTTTAGCTAAGCAGAGCTTGTGTTATGGGTAGGTAGTACTAGATGACTGATATACCTACTCCCTATTCGTAAATTTAAAAATTACATAAAAATAAATCTCATCAAGAAGGCTTTCTACTCCATAAATGATTAATTGATTATCTCAATGATGTTAATGCTTGGCCAGATGTCGCTCAGTTTCGCACCGACAATAGTATGTAAGTAATTTGTTATTGTGCATAGCTTTACTTAAATATTGACATGTATCGAATCATATTACATATATTTTAACTTAAATAGGCAAATAACCATGTATTAGACATATAAGAGATGAACATGCTAGTGGTTTCTTTTTCACTTCTTCCACTAGTGGACAAAAAATTGAAGTGAACAGTAAAATAATTTTATTTGATAATAATTTAATGTATAAAATATGACTTGTCTAAGTGCAATAATTTAGTAATTTTGTAAGCCTAAAGAAATAAATGATTTTTTACTTTTACTTTACATGCAGTAGATAGAGTATATAGATATATATCTTTTTATTATATATAGATACGACCAGAACACCCGGAACAAATATGTGCAGATCGTACACACAGTTGTTCCGAGGCGGGAATCGAACCCCGCAACCGCCTATAATTTCTCTGTTCAGTTATTAATGAGACAAAATGCTGTTCAGGCATCAAGACGAAGTGAGTTCGCTTTTTCGAGACAAGGACGAACCGGAAGACAGAAACCGACAAAATCGGTCTCCACTCAGCATGTGCTATGGTAGAGCAGATCGTACCATAGCGCTGGCCGTCCGTGGAGACGGTGGTGCGCAATCTGCAACCAAAGCCAGAAACAACAGCTGGTCATAGATTATACCTACAGCAATAAAAATAACGTCCAATTGGCAAGAGTTCGATCTATTTCAGTGGGACAATAAGATGCGGCTAATTTATCAACATTAAATTTAATTTTAGTTATTACGCACTCCAAATCAGGGGCCGAATTCTTGTAACTAATCACATTACTAGGACCAGCTACACAACAACTTACACACGCTCACTCACACATATTTCGGAAAACTATTCAGTTCAGTTCAGTTCTTTATTAATAAGAAATATTCTTATATGTCAAACATAAATAATACATAGCAAACAAAGAAAATACATTTCGAAAACAAGAAAAATACAAAATAGTTCGAAATTTAAATACCTACAGAACTTTTGTAATAAATAATTCTATAATTTCTTTGGTAATTTTACCAATAGTGAGTTATTCAAATCAAAAATGAATATGAAAGTTATAATAAGTAAATATTATAAGTGTGGATCAGCGACATTGGCGTCATCAAATTTGTCATTTAGAAACTCTTCTAAACTGTAGTATGCCCTGCCCACTAGGATTATCTTCAGTTTGTTGGTGTATATTGCAGTTGACGCGGCGCTGGTTATAGAATCCGGCAGTTTATTATATATTTTCACTCCTATATATTCAATTTTGCTTTTTAGTTTGGCTAATTTAATTTGGGGAAGTTTTAGTCGATGCCGATGTCTAGTAGGGTAGTTGTGGGTATTACGTACATACAGTGTACCATATCGTTACCCGTATCACCTTGGGACACCGAGCACGCCTAGGGAGGCACCAGCAACCCCCCCACCTGACACGCACAAACGGCCCACCGGTTAAGTTGCGGAAACCAGACAAGAAACAAGTAAGTAGTAACAACCCTATTGTTATTATTTATTTTTAGCCAATATTGTCCCAATGCTGGGCAAAGGCCTCCCTTTTCTCCTTCCACTCCTCGCGATCCAACGCTGCAACAGGCCATGATGGAAGATGTGCCTCGAGCTCGTCGCGCCATCTCATCCTGGGCCTTCCACGTCGCCTCTTATCGTTGGGTGGGCTCTACTCTGTCGTGGTCTACCTATCGTACTTCACTATATACTCGTAGTATAAAACAACTCGCTTCCCAATGTCTGTCTGTCCGTCCTTATGTAGGTAGGTATGCTTATATCTTTAAAACTACACAACGGATTTTGATGCGGTATTTTAATACATAACTGTGATTCAAGGGGAAGTTAAATTATTTGAAACATATACATTTATTTACACGACGGCGAAGCCGCGGGTCGCAGCTAGTTACTACACATTTTACGTTATACTAGTTTTCTTGATTAGTTATGGAAACGTTGCAAGTTATTGTTACTTTTAGCTTGTGGTGCGAACAATTTGGTGCTAAACACCGCTACACCGTTTTAAGGTAATTTCTAAATCAGCGCATGAGATTATATGATACTAGGTAATTGTTATTAAATAATCTCATAATTTATCTATATCTATACTAATATTATAAAGAGGAAATGTTTGATTATTCGTTTGTAAGGGATAGGCTCCGAAACTACTGGACCGATTTGAAAATTCTTTCACCTTTGGGAAACTACAATATCCCCGGTGAACAAAGGCTATATTATATTTTCAAAAAAGTTAGGTATCCGTATTAAAACCGTGCGAAGCCGGGAAGGTCCGCTAGTTATGAAATAATCTAATGCGCCGATTAGGTTAGCTATGATATTGACCTTGGATCTTTGCATTTTGATGTCTCTATCCAGAACTCTCGTCATCCATACCGCAATGCTTGAAAACTTTCGTTTTCATTATGACCTAAGGAGCTGAGACGTGGACACTCACGGTAGGGCTGGTCCACCAGTTCAAAGTCGCTCAGCGAGCTATGCTCGGAGTTTCTCTGAAGGATAGGATTCGTAACGAAAATATCCGACAGAGAACCAAGGTTTATCGACATAGCTCAAAGAATTAGCAAGCTGAAGTGGCAGTGGGCCGGCCATATCTCGCGAAGAACCGACAACCACTGGGGTAAAAGTGTTCCAGGGTGACCACGGTAAACATAGTGTAAGGACGCCTTGCGACAAGGTGGGATGACGACCTGCGAAAGACTGCAGGTAGATGATGGCGGCAAGCATGAAGACAGGGTGCTATGGCGCTCATTGGGGGAGGCCTACTTCCAGCAGTGGACTGCTATAGGATAATGATGATGAACACTTTGGCCAATGGCCTAGAGACTGATAGTTGAACCAGGAAGACGATGGTATTCGGGCCAGTCTCTGTGAAGAATGTGTTCTAAAGGTCAGCTGAACAGACATAAGTACCTACGCGCATCAGATAGTAGGTAAACAGATTGAGATAAATTCATCATTTGATTTTATTATTTCGTACTAGCTGCGCCCCGCGGTTTCACCCGCGTGGTGATAGATGTTTTGGATAATATACAATATATCTTTATAAATTGTAGCCTATGCGTTATTCTGATGTAGGTATAAGCTATATAATTGTAAGGTTTCATTAAAATCCATTCAATAGTTTTTACGTGAAAGAGTAACAAACGTACATCTATCCATACTTACAAACTTTCGCGTATATATTTTACATTACATAATATGACGGAAATATTTCCAAATGATTTTTAAACAAAAATACGCCTTGTCTTATATAGAATGGATACCTACGCGCTTAAATTTGACAGAGTTCAATGAAAATTTGTAATTTTTTTTTTATACTGGACAATTCACACAGCATTATCTAGCCCCATGGTAAGCAGACCTTGTGTTATGGGTACTAGATAACTGATATACACAGGATTGGAAAAAAACAGTTTTTTTTATATTTTATAAAACAAACAGTTCAAAATGTTTAAAACAAGTGTTTTTTTGTTTGTTTTTTTACTTATCAATTTCAAATCAATTATAGCGAATACATAATAAAATAATCCATTTCTAAACTATTTCCTAATTCACATTAGTAAAAATTAACAAAACGATAAATATTTACTTTTGTTACGTACCTCTAATCTAATTATTAAAAATTATTATTATTATTAATCAATACAAAACACTTTACATACACCTTGTATGTAGTGTTGTAGGTAGGTTCAGAACTAGAGAGAGAACGGGGAATAGGTACCGTACCCACTAATCCAGTGAATTACTTTCTTTCGACGGCCGACATAGGGACTTTCCCTGCGGGACTTTACTGGCGGGGAGTTACCTATACAGTGTATAAATACCACAGCCTGTCTGTGGTATTTATACACATTCATTTGCAATTAAAGGTCGTTTTAAACCCTGTTTTTTTCTTAATATAAAACATAGTTTTATTTCAAACTGTTTTAAATACTGTTTTAAACACGTGTTTTAACTTGTTTTAATCATGCCAACCCTGGATATACATAATACAATACATTACATAGATAGTTTTTTTTTATTATACATAGAAAACGACTAGAACACCCGGAACTAATATCTGCAGATCGTACGCACAATTATTCCGAGGCGGGAATCGAACACGCAACCTCTTGCGTCGCAGGCGGACCTTCGCCCACCGCGCCACATCGGTCGTCAAGGAAGAGATCGCTTTCAGAGATAAGGCCACCCTTTATTTCTGTATTGTTTTCTGTTTTGTGTGGTATATGGTGTTTTCTATCTATGTATCTATGAACATGAACGAACTAACGATCTTACTATAGGTACCTGTACGTACCTACTTAAACAAGGCACCTAGTAACTGGATAGGTTACCCAGAAACATTCTCAAACGAATAACACTTTGCACTTAAACTTTTCTATAAATTAAAAAGAAACTCTTTATAATTTTTTTCAGTTATTTTTTTGAGTCGCGCGCGCTTTGGTTTTGTTACGGGAACAAACTGAATGCGTTTTGTTCATTGCAATGAGAACAATGGATGTATGGAGTCGGTCGATTCTTTATTTAATTATTTACTAGCTGCGCCCCGCGGTTTCAACCGCGTGGTGATAGATATTTTGAATAATATACTATCAGCATTATTTATCCTTATGAAGACATTGATAGCTCTATTTTTTTTTTGTCTATATGTAAGTTTATTATAATATTTGTATGAAGGTATGAAGTGTTAGTATTTGTTTTCTATTTTTTCTTTTTCAATTATTTATTAAAGTGCCACCGTCTATATTGTTCCTTCATGTCCAGACCATCCTAAGCTTGCCTGGAAGAGATTGTAGCGATAAGACCGCCCTTTATACCTTAATCTAAGTTTTATTTCTGTATTGTTTTTTGTTTTGTGTGGTATAAATAAAGTGTTTTCTATCTATCTAGTATATATCTTTATGAATTGTAGCCTATGTGTTATTCTGATATGTACCTAAGCTATATTATTGTGAAGTTTCATTAAAATCCATTCAGTAGTTTTTACGTGAAAGAGTAACAAACATCCATCCATCCATACTTACAAACTTTGACGTTTTTAATATTAGTAGGATTCACAAAATTTTGGAGAAACAGCTAGGTTTACAAATATTTAGATGCAGGTATAGAACATGCCTGGATATACCAGTATGTTTGCTGTCGGCTAATTGAAAGATTCCGCTGATAGGACGCTTAAGAATTATGAAGGTAATTTATATAATAAAATACATTTTATCAACATTTAAATTAGGCCAATAAATTAATTGAATCAAACGTAATTCCTCCCTCTCTAGTAATTTTGTTTTTATTTCTATTGAAATTTAATCATAAGTATCTTTAAATCGCTGCTCAACAAATAAATACAAATATGTAGATAAATCATCAGGTAGGTACCTAACATCAATATAGGCACTCTGCTTAGATAGGAACTTAGAGCCATGAAATACATGTTATACAAGTTGTTACTATGTAGGTAATAGAATAATACAATGGGCGTGCGTGCAATGTATCAAAATTTGACAAGAAATAAACATACTTACTAAAGAAAATAATACATAAAATACATACAATAACACTGGCCAACACTAGTCATGCCACACGAACTCTGATAGCTAATACTGTTTTAGCCACCTACCCTCATTAATAAATTGCAGTAGTTTTGTTTCGATTGGCCTTAGATTTTTTGTGATGTGTTAATCAGCATAATCTGTACTAGGGCAATAAACGCAAGTAAACGGTAGCGAATAAATAGACATAAAATTAATCATTTTTGTATTTATTCAAATTTAGTGCTTTATAAGTCATTGTTGAGTTTGTGTAAGTATGCTGAGAAAGTGTTTTAATGATCCGGGTTCATTTTGTTATATTTGTGGTGATTTAACTTTCAAAAAACAAAGACAAGAAAAATTAATTTAAAAAAATACCATTATCATAAAAAAGTATGACCTAAGCGAGCATCTTTTACCCCTGGACAAAAAAAAATTAAATATTTACCCCTTGTAGAGCCGTCCGAAATACTTCTTTCACCAGTACATATTAAATTAGGCGGCATTAAAAATTTTGCTACGACGATGGATCGCAATGGAAACGGATTTTGGTATTTAAAAGAAAATTTTCCTAGAATAAGTGATGCGAACATAAAAGAGGGTACCTGTTTTCGTTGGACCTCAAATCAGGGAGTTAGTATAAGATCCAGAGTTTGAAGAAAATATGAATAATCTGGAAAAAACGAGCATGGATATCTTTTAAGACGGTTGGTTCAAATTTTCTAGGTAACCATAATAGTGACAATTACAGTTACAATTACAATTACATTGTTAGCGAGCTGTTATTGGCTTATCAAGCTTTGGGTTGCAACTTGTCACTTAAGATTCATTTTTTAGACTCGCATCTAGATTTTTTATGAGAATTTAGGTACTGTGAGCGATGAGCACGGAGAAAGGTTCCATCAGGATATTTCACAGATGGAAAAACGCTATAAGGGCAAATGGAACCCAAGGATGTTGGCTGATTACTGCTGGACGATAAAAAGGGACCAACCAGAAGCTAAATATACCAGAAAATCTTAAATTGGACATTCATAAAAGAACGTTTTCGCTTTTTTTTTATCCGAAATTCACTATTTTTAAATATTTAAACTGTATCAATAAATTAAATTCTTGGCCAATAGTTTTTTTTTAATTACATATTTTCACTAACAGTCATCCATCAAAGTAAAAAATATAAGTGAAGTCCGTGTGGCGCGACAAAGTTCGAATTTTGTTGCCCAGTGTAATCACTCCATAGTATAAAACAAAGTCGCTTCCCGCTGTCTGTCTGTCCCTATGTATGCTTAGATCTTTAAAACTACGGAATGGATATTGATTTGGTTTTTCTTTAATAGATAAAGTGATTCAAGAGGAAGATATATAAACGATTTGAAACATAGAGGGCAAAGCCGCGAGGCGCAGTTAGTACTTCTCTAAATATTAGTCTAATGTACTCTCCACTCATGCGTTGTTCCATTGCAACTGGCTCGCCAAGTGCCCGTCTATTCTTGAACGCAGGATAGTCGCGTTCGTATGTGGGACAATGGCACTTGGAAGAAACAGACTGGTCTCACGTAAGCAGCGTATTATTATTATTATTATATTACGTATTATTATGGATCGAACCCAAGCAACATGCGTCGCAGATCGACCTACGCCCGATGTGTCCCGGAGGTCGTCAAATGATTCAGTTAATATTTTGCCCCCACCCAGTGAGTAGCCAGGTTGGGGTGCGTAAGTTCACAGAAAAAAATAAGCAAATATAAAGAGCTTTATTGTTCCAGAACACCTACTTTTAACAATATTAATGAAAACTTATATAGTACTATTTTTTAAATAAAAAACTACCAAATTACCTAGGAACTCGTATATCTACTAACTTATTCACTTACCTACCTATTGCTACGAAGAAATAATAAGTCTTATTATTTCTTCGTAGACCTATGGTCTATTTTTTCAATCAATCAATGGTCTTCAACAGTTCGTCTTTCGAGCGAAATGCGGTTAGAATCGAACTAAGGTTTTTTCTTCTAGCTTCAACGTCGAGCGAGACGTCACTCGAGTCTTGAGTTACAGCAATGAGAGTCCTGCCGGCGCCGGCGGCCTCTCAGTTGCTGTTCAGCAGCCGATTGGCTGCGATGGTCTTCTTGCGTTAGGACATCATCGTGGTGTTCCAGCAGTTCCCGGGGAAGCGGTTGCCAGGAAGGTCTTGTTATTTTTTTTTATAAACACTGCCAATAATGTAAACAAAGTAATGTCACTCGATGCCACTGTCAAAGTGACAAGAAAGTGGAGCGAAACCTTGTTTTTCTATGGATCAATAAGTATAGTTCGTATCCGTGGCTTTGCTTGAACAGGAAATTTTCGACAGAAAAAACTAATAATCTAACTAGACCCAAGGCGATCCCACCTTAAAACGACTAACGCTAGGGCTAACCTGCCAACCAGAGCTTTACACACTGGGAGTTATTTAGTTTAGTTTTAGTTATTTTCGGTGCGTCTTGGTAATCCTAGGTTCACTAATCACTCTACACTATGCTATGATTGTATCTATCAACAAGAACAAGGCAACAATGCGTACGACGAGAGGACCGCCAGTTATCTGGTTCCCCGGTTAACACTTTGAGTGCTGAAATCACACGGTATGTGTTTTCTACAAGTGACTAATATGCGTAAATCCACACTAGCGCAGCAGCTGAGAAAATACAGAGCTTTGTGACTCAGCACAGCCGTAATATTTTTCGAACGAAACGCATGTGCGGCGCAACACAACCGCTGTGTAGAGCGGCAGCACGAATTTTTTAGGTTAAAAAAAAGATCGCAGTCGTTGAAAAAAAATCGCAGTCAAAGTGTTAAAGGTATTTATTTATTTTACAGTCTATTTTTATCCCTCTATTAATATTATTATACTTACCTATTTATGTACAGTAAAGAGAAGCAAAATGGATAAATAATCCTGCTCTCTTATAAGACTAGGATATAAGTAATTAAGGCAGTGAAAATATAATGTACCTATAAACTTAGTTTTAATGTAGGTACTTTTCTAATAAAAAATGAATTGATTTGTTTGTTTTATTTATGGTCTGAGGGCGTTAGTTTGTACTGCCAGATCAATCCTATGAAGACAGGCTTCCAGTTTCAAAGGCAAAATTTATGGATATCCAGGCCCTTTCAAAGTTTTGTGGACCAAAAGCTAAGCAATACTTCTCACAGATAAAATATATTGATAATTTAACAATAAATATTTAATGGACATTGCATACCTATTATTTGCTTGTATTTTCTGATTTTGATTTGTTTTTCTGTGCTAACTCAATAAACATAAGAATGAAAAAGTTTTTTTACTACACAACAGAAACAAATATATTTTCTTTATAAATAAATATATTTTCCTTCTATTTGAAACTTTTTTCATTGATCAAAAGATTAATTTAGCAATTTCTCAGTTCATTGTCTTTGTGACATTGCATGTTCTTCCCCTGTGCCCTTCATATGTAGACGGCATTGGAACCAAGCAACCCAGACTTAAAATGCTTATCGTACCTATTATTATAAAAGCTTTTAACATTAACTCATAAACTAAAAATCTCCTTCCTGGTGAGACAGTCGAGTCACGTCGTGGTCGTCGCGCAGTGCATAGATAATAGATAGCTAGGTAGGGGTGAATGAGTTCAATTAAAATAAAATTGATAGCTTTATTATTCCAGACCAATGATGTTATATATACGTAGATACGTTATATCGAGGTCTGCCTTACAAAACGAAAATCAGGTACGTATCCTAATAGAACTCAGCCCGTCCTGCTCCTGGCCGCGACGCGCACGTTCGTTGAACACGAGGTTACTTACGGAATATACTTAAATAAACCTCGAAAATGCCAAGTTGTGTGTTCCGAAAGTGCAATAACTACACAAGGACTATAACAACCAGAAAGGGTGTATCTTTTCATACGTAAGTACTGTTTAATATGTTAAAATGTAAAATGGTGAATTTTATTTTACTCAACAATCATTGCCGCGCGCCGCGCGGCGGCGTTGCCGCTTTGCTGGTGGCACGAACGAAACAAGCAATGCGTTAAGTTTATGAGTGACAGAGATAATGCCATGCGGCGTTGTATGTTCGAACTTCGAACGTCGACGCTAGGTATGTAGCTATAGTAAAATATCGCAATGTTTTTATTTCTTTACAATGAGTATGACGTCTCTATATGTAAAATCTCTTTGTTCCAGACCACTACTATTAACAATATTCAAGAAAAAATTATACAATTTTTTTAAATAAAACACTTTTTGTTCCTTCTAAATAACTTATACAATGTGTATTGTCGAATCTTGATCAAACGGGATGTGCGGATACACGACATATAATTTATCGATAAAAAACAAAAAATAAAAAATTATAAGTTACCTATCTCAAAAATAAAGCCGATTTAATAATTTTTTTAATGAAAACTAATTCATCTGGTTTTTTCTTCGTTTCTTTTTAAGAGCCTTTATTCCTAAAATGCGCAGAAACAGTACTTTTCAAACCCGTTTATATCATGAACCACTTATCTTATAGTATATGTTATCTACTAATAATTTTAGGAAATTTTAGTGTCCAACGAGTTTGACTATAAAATATTTCGATTAATATAGTATGTACGCGTTCTATCAAGATAACTTGTGAGAGGTTTTCATAATTTCCCTTTCAGCAACAGTTTCGAAGCTCAAAATAATAGAAAATACTGACATATCTAATTAAGAAAAAAATATAACCTACTGATGAGATCCTTGGCTAAAAACTTACTTAGAAAGATGTTTGGTTTTGGTATCCTACTATGAGAAATTAAAATTCAAAAAATGTGAAATATTACGAATATTTCACATTTTTAAATGATGTTTTTACCGATATACCTTATTTAATTTAATATAATAATAGCCTACCAATAAAGTGAAGCATCTTTTTTAAAATCATACATTTAAAATTTTTATGATTTTGTT
Organism: Eupithecia dodoneata; assembly: GCA_947044415.1. Lineage (NCBI taxonomy): Eukaryota > Metazoa > Arthropoda > Insecta > Lepidoptera > Geometridae > Eupithecia > Eupithecia dodoneata. Next base: position 4,378,702 of record OX345685.1, read on the forward strand.
GCTATTATTTTTCTATAAAAAAATCCTCCAAAAATTATGGGCCTATCTCTTTTTGTTGTCATGTTATTCACCATTTAAAATATATAAGATTTTTTGATTTTTATCGATAAATATATGTCGTGTATCCGCAAATCTCGTTTGATCAAGGTTCGACAATACACATTCATTGTATAGGTACCTACTAACTTATTTACTTAGGTAGTGTTAGTAGGACCGCCTAGAATATTCAAGAAAACATTATACTATTTTTGAAATAAAAAAAACTTTCTGTACTAAATAACTTGTATATGTACATCCTAACTTATTTACTTAGGTAGTGTTAGGACCGCCTAGAGCGATGTAAGCCTCCTCCAAGGTACTCCAGTTCTCTGTGTATCGCTGTGCAGGGCCAGAGGGCAGTTTGCCCGCTACTTTTATGAGACCTTCGTCCCACCTCTTCAGCGGTCGTCCTCTTTTTCTTATCCATTGTCTACGTAAGGAACCCAGTTTGTGATTGTTTTTGGCCATCTATTAGGTGTCATCCTCTGTAGGTGCCCAGCCCATTTCCATTTCTGGCGCAGTTTATGTTAACTTTGTAGACAGGGCGCTATGGCGCTCATTGGGGGAGGCCTATGTCCAGCAGTGGACTAATATAGGCGGATGATGATGATGATATGTTGACTTTTAGTTTTCTTATTTTGAACTTTATCTTTAAGCTTAATCCCCAGGAAACTTCTCTCTATAGATCTTTGACAAACTCTGACTGCTAGGTTGCCTGAGGGAAATCGCAGTCAGCGATAAGGCCTATTATTAGATAAAAGGTGTTATTTTATAGTTATAAGTGCAATAAAGTTTTCATTCATTCTGACTTTATCGTGTTGCTTTTTGGTGAGTGACCAAGTCTGAAAAGCATAAGTGAGGCATGATGTGATTGATGTTCATCGCTTTTGCTTTCATTCCATTGCAGGTGTAAGAAATGTAAAACAAAATGAACTCTGATTGAATTGACGACCGATGTGGCGCGGTGGGCGAAAGTCCGCCTGCGACGCAGGTTGCGGATTCGATTCCCGCCTCAGAACAATTGTGTGTACGATCTGCAGATATTTGTTCCGGGTATTCTGGTCGTTTTCTATGTATAATAAAAAATATATATCTATGTAATGTATTGTATTATGTATATCAGTTATCTAGTACCCATAACACAAGCTTTGCTTACCATGGGGCTAGATAATGATGTGTATGGCTTCACAATGTGTACTCATATGGACACCTAAAGTACTGTTAAGATTAAATTGTTTATCACATACAAGACACACAAATAGCTTTTCACCTGTGTGAGTTCTCATATGCCGGACCAAGTTATTATTTTGTGTAAATTGTTTACTACATACATTACAGGTTTATGGCTTCTCTCCTGTGTGAGTTCTCATATGCCTGACCATGTGACTTTTTTGACAATATTGTTTACTACATACATTACAGATATATGGCTTCTCACCTGTGTGAGTTCTCATATGCCCGACCAAGTTTCTATTTTGACAAAATTGTTTACTACATACATTACAAGTATATGGCTTCTCACCTGTGTGAGTTCTCATATGCCTGACCATGTGACTTTTTTGACAATATTGTTTACTACATACATTACAGATATATGGCTTCTCACCTGTGTGAGTTCTCATATGCCCGACCAAGTTTCTATTTTGACAAAATTGTTTACTACATACATTACAGGTGGCTTCTCACCTGTGTGAGTTCTCAAATGCTCAACCAACTTACCTTTACGTGTAAATCGTTTACTACAAACATTACAGGTATATGGCTTCTCACCTGTGTGAGTTCTCATATGCCCGACCATGTTAATCTTTAGACTAAATTGTTTACTACATACATTACAGGTATATGGCTTCTCACCTGTGTGAGTTCTCATATGCCCGACCATGTTACTTTTTTGACTAAATTGTTTACTACATACATTACAGATATATGGCTTCTCACCTGTGTGAGTTCTCATATGCCGGACCAAGCAATGTATTTGACTAAATTGTTTACTGCATACATTACATGTATATGGCTTCTCACCTGTGTGAGTTCTCATGTGACAAATTAATGTAGATTTACAATCAAAACATGTGTTACATACATGGCAGTTTAATACCTTCTTTTGGTTGTTAAATGTTTTGTCTTCGATTTTACTTATTATTTCAGAATGCTTCTTAATAGAGGAATACTGCTTATCTATAACATGGCAATGTGAATTTAATTTGTGTGAAATGAGTTCACTTTCCATGTCAAATATTTTATTACATTTGTTGCAACCGAATTTTTGTGAGTCAATGGGCAAATGGGCTTTAGTGTTTCCAACAAAAGTTTTATGAGCAGGTTTTCCCACAAGTTTGTCTTGACCACTCTTTGTACTATGTTCATGAAAAGACCCAATCTCCACTAATTTATCAACTTCTATGGTCACTTCTTCTTTTATATCAATACTTGGTAGTTGTTTATCTTTGCTGTTAAAAGGTGAGCCATCTGATTTAAATTGGTCAATATGAGTGTCAGGTAGAAGTTGTTCCGCCTCGTTTTCTTGGTCACTATAATCCTCTTCTTCTTTCACATCAACACTTAGTTCATCTTTGACTGTTCCTTGTGAACCTGCATTAGTAGCATACCCATCAATGACAACAAATGACATAGTAGCCACAGACAAGCACTGTGTTATGTTTAGATCGACCTCCGTATAACTTTCATGAGCTAGCTGAAATAAACATACATGTTTACTATGATTTTGTTCATGGTAGTTAAGCAAAGGAAATAATTTATACCTTTGGAATTTGAATTGGTACCTCAAGACCTCTATCATAAAGATGACGGAAAATATGTTCAGATCTGAGAGCCATTTCAGTAAAGGTCTGGCATCTTAGCAGCTTCTGGTAACAATAACAGCATAGAGCTTTCGGCCTTGCATCATCTGAGTCGAACTGAAACAATTCAAGGTATTGTAATATAGGACAAATTTACTTTTGGATAAAATTATTAATGTGATCTTTGCAAGTTACACAAACTGAGGAATTTACTTGTATATCAATACTAGCTGCGCCCCGCGCCCCGCCATTTGAAAATACCGCTTTTCCCTGCCTGTGACAACTTCTCAGATATTGAGTTTTGACCAGCTAGGTGGACAAAATACCAGTAACAGCTGCGCATTTATTATCTCTGTGATGTCCGAGCAAACCAAAACGCATCATCAATTGCAGCTGCTGTAGAAAGCACCGTCCCTGGCCCCGAGGGATAAGAAAATTGTAGGTACATAACTCAAAACTAAGGCAACATACAAACCCAAAAAATTACGCTGATCAATCATGTAAAAGACGTAACTGACCACGTTATTTACCTTGGTATTACTAAGTTTTTCGTACATATTTAGGAGTTGGTTGTTTGTCACTTCACACAGTCTCATATTGTCGGCGAGACAAATTCTACACATGAAAGACATTTCCCTTTTTGCTTTCACTAGAAATAATAAGTACTAGAGATAATAGTTCAGCGGAAGCAAAATACACGAATGAATATATCTTTTTCAATCAGGTGAATTTGTTTGTAATAAAGTTTTTTGACGCTACGTGATAATGGCCAACGTTATTTATGTCGAGTTTACCGATCTTGATCTATTCGTCCTGCCTGCCAACTAGTATCGCGATTTTGACATAGAGGTTGTATTGTATGTCGAACACAGTTCTTAGCCACTCACTATCACATTATTGTCCGGAAGCTAAAGACAGATTTTCATGACCAGACCAAGTCCTTCCCTCCAAGCAAAATTTCGTAATATGCAATATTTTGGATTAATATTATGAATACTCGTGACAGCTGCGACTCCGTAGGTGGGCAGTGGCAACCTCCCAAATATGAAGAAATAAAAAAACTTCAGTAATTACCTCCCATTTCAAATTTTATCGGACCTAAGTTTACCTAATATCTTGAACGAAAAATAAAGTCAGCTGACCATAAGCATGGTGGATGATACGAAGGTGGAAGCTTGAAATGTATCTTCTATGTACCTATTCTTTAAGTGTGTCTTTTTTTTTATGTTAATTTAAGTTGTTATGAATAAATGTCTTTCTATTTCTATTTCTATTTCTATGTCATTCTGGAGTATGAAGAATTTTAATTTCCGATTTGAACCTTACATAATATCGTCATCGCTAGCACTGCCCAACCCACTCACGGAATCGTAGCTGACGGTCACGCACGAGTATTCATAATCCCTAATGAATTTTACGAATTTTCGCTCTGGAGGGAATAATTGACCAAATTAATACCTGGCTCCCGGACCATTATATAAAAACGGGCGAATGCAATAAGACATCATTTATTTATCACTTCATACATAGATTGATGAGCTTGGGATCACCTTTCTTATAAAGAAGTACCATTACAGACATGGCCCATATTAAGTTAATGTAAATATTAGATTTTGAATACAAATTTTGCTATAATTTTCATATTTGGATTTTTATAAATCTAAGAGTCAAATTGGTATAGGGGTACCAAAGGCACGCTATTCATCTTGTTTAAAAAAAAGACAGGGTCACAAACCCAATATATTTGCTGCAATTGTGAAATTAAGGATGAAATCTGGTTTTAACTAAAATCCAAATAACTTTTGAACCAGTGAATATCGCTGAACATACAGGGGGGTTAAATCGATGAGGTCCCCCACCCCCCATCCACCGATGATCCACCCCTCATGTTACACCCTGTATAAGTAATGCAATACGCTCGGCCCAAAACTGGACATGGCCCGGATGGATTGCATAACCTTTGGCTGAAATGGTTTCGGTGCTCACATTCGTTTCTTGCTGCGATTGTGGCGGCGATTATGGACGAGGTGGTAAAGACGATTATCTCCACTGGAACGTCCAAGCCGCATTTGTTGCGAGATAAATTTTCCGGTTAAACGTCCAAGCCACATTTTTTGAAAATTTCTCCGGCCGGAGCAGAACTCATGTAGTGGCTAACTTCTCCCTAATAGCTTGGCTCTGTGGTCATAAATTGTCACTCTAATACCTGTTCCGTTGGTAGAATGACAAAAAAGCAAGGTATAGACTAATTTTTAAAAATAAAAATCAACCCTGTGTGTGCGGCATAGACTAAGTTTTTCATTTTTTACGTTCATGGTGTGCGGTTGCAAAATGCGGCAACAAAATGCTCGTACGTATTACAACGAGCATTTTGTTTATCCGTAATCCGTGGACATAGGCCGTGGATATCTTTTGGAAAATGACAGTATTTTAGTGTTTTATTATTAGTGTCATAATCAAATTAATCCTTATGAATAATGCTTTCTGATTATACAACCGAATATAGAACCTTAGTTCGATGCGACGACTAATTATTGTAATCAAAGTCGAACGTAATTTTCCCGTCAAAATGTTGTATTAAGTTACTCTGTCAAGTTTAGGCATTTATTTGAGACCACTTATTTGATTATTTCTATTCTAATACTTGGTCTATACCTTTATTGATTCCGTATAGTTTTCGGTTTTCATAGTATATTTTTTAGGACATACATAATTGTAGTAGATAGCGAGATATAATTATAACGATTTTCCTACTAATATTATAAACGCAAAAGTTGCGCGAAAGTTTGGATGAATGTTTGTTACTCTTTCACACAAAAACTACTGAACGGATCTGGATGAAATTTGGCACAGAGATAGATTATAGTCTGGAATAACACATAGGCTATGTTTTATGCTGGAATTCCCACGGGAACGGGAAATACGCGGGTGAAACCGCGAGGCGCTGCTAGTATGTAAATAATGGGATGCGCTCGCGGCGCCGTGATTTTTGTCCGCGAAGCTCGGACATATAGGGCTAACGTAGGCTGGGGTATGTATATCATGAAAGACGGCACGATCGATTTTTGTCGAGCGTGTCATCTTCCTGGGGAGACTCTCCGTCATATACTTTGGGGTTGTTCGCACCTTGCTAACTCTCAGTACCTACTTGCACAGAAACAACCAAGTAGGTAGCCAAAATTATACACCAGCAACTTGCTCTTCGATACGGCCTTACTGGTCCTAAAGTTCCGCACTACAAGTACCTACAGACCGGCGCGCCAGTTCTCGAAAACGGCCATGCCACGCTCTATTGGGACCGATCTATCATTCATTACAGACAGAACTATAATTGTACTACGCGAATAAGCCTAATATTGTACTGATAGATTTGTAAGAAATTTAGAATGGAGGGCGGTTCTCCATACCGCATGATGCTAACCTCGTTAGAGCTGAGAAAGATAAACTTAACAAATATCTTGACTTGGCTAACGAGGTTGTCAGCATGTGGGATGTAGATTCAGCAACCATCGTCCCGATAGACGTTTCGGTTAACGGCGAAATAGCGAAGAGCCTCGATCAACATCTGAAGACTCTCGCTAGGAAGTTGGCTCACTCAAGGGCCAGATCCAAAAGGCGGTACTCTTGGATTAGGCACGCACGTATCGTCAGGAAGTTCCTTTCTCTGCAGCCCGGCCTTGCCACCGGCCGCTTGAGCCTAGCTTCGCGGTCAGTGATCTACCGTTTTGATATATTTTTTTACTGTAGAATAGTTTTTTAATATTTTATTGTACCTACCTACCTACATATTTTCTAAACTTAGAAATAAAATATTTTCTACGATCTTTCGAATCTAGATGTTAGAAATAATAGTATAATTTGTAGTTTCACACAACAGCTATCCGAAAATCAAACCACTTGCAATAAGGCTCAGTTTCCAGAAAATTCAATATTTGTATTTTATGGGGCGAATGCGACTGCCTCTCATACTGGCTAGTGTCGTGATAGGTACCTACACACTACTTATCGATAAATCTTCGTGAAACAAATTTTCGATGAAAATAACGAAAAAGCATTATACTACTGTGAGGGAACGCTGCAGATATAAACACAGTATTTGTGTTGCAGAAAAGGGCTGTTCGTGCGATCTATAATATGATGGGTCCCAGAGAATCCCTACGTAAAAAATTCAAAGAAATAAACATAATAACAGTACCTACCGTATCAATATATTTATGAAAACTAAAGTAAAGTAAAGTAAAAGTAAAAAATCATTTATTTCTTTAGGCTTACAAAATAAGCACTTAGACAAGTCATATTTAATACATTTTATTGTTCACTTCAACTTGTTGTACACTCATAAAAATATCAATCGGTTCACTAAATAAAGTGATATACATAATGTAAATACTAGAAATAAGAATAAACTCGCTGTGCCCACAACTAGGCTACACAAGATAAATGTATCTTTTAAAGGGCAATGTATACGCTTCTACAACAAAACTCGGAGTTGCAAAAATTATTAATAAATAAATTTAAAAAAATTGTGAAACATATTCTTTGTAAAAAAGCTTATTACAAAATATCAGATTATAGAAGATAAAAAAGCTTGGAACGAGTTTTGCTCCAACTCAAAATCTAACAACTTACAGATAGGTAAGCAAATCAAATGTACTAGACACATAAGTTATGAACATAGGTACTAGTGGTTTCTTCTCACTTCTTCCACTGGTGGACAAAAAATTTAAGTGAACTATAAAATAATTTAATTGATAATAATGAATATTATAAAATATGACCTGTCTAAGAGCTTATTTGTAAGCTTAAAGAAATAAAAACTTTTCATTTTCAATTAAGTGAAAGTCACTTATCGAAATATCGACCGACACGGAACGTCACATTACAAGAGGGCAATTGCAACTATAATAACAGTTGCAATTGCCCACTTGCACAAAAAAAATATAACACAATTAGTCACTTTACCCTCATAGTTGCTTTCGCCCCGGGTGACCTTACCATTTTTATTTTATTTTTTCAGAAAAAATAAGAAAATACAACTAATTACTCTACACTATGCTATGATTGTACCTATCAACAAGGACAAGGCATCATTTTGCTGTGCCCTCAGACCTTAAATAAAACAAACAAATAAATGCATTTTTTATTAGAAAAGTACATTAAAACTAAGTTTATAGGTACATTATATTTTCACTGCCTTAATTACTTATATCCTAGTCGTACAAGAGAGCAGGATTATTTATCCATGCCCTCGGAAATAAATAAAAAACGTAAATTACCTACTTTTTTGTTCTTTTATTCGTAAATACTATTATGAGAGCAGTTGTTCAGTATAACACTTAGGTACATACCTACTAATATCTGAACAACTGCTCTTATCATCTTATTCAGTGATATTTATAATAAAATTATCACATACATTATCAATTAAATGATTTAGCTTGAACATTTAGTCGACTTTATGGGGGATACCTACTCTTCCCTTATTATTTATTAGGTAGACTATCTAGCTTTCAAATGAGACTACTTTGAATAAAATACACCGTTTACTCAAAAAGAAACGGAGAAAAAACCAGATGTAGTTTTCATTAAAAAAATAATTAAATCGGCTTTATTTTTGAGATAGGTAACATATAATTTTTGATTTTTTGATTTTTATCGATAAATATATGTCGTGTATCCGCAAATCTCGTTTGATCAAGGTTCGACAATACACATTGTATAGGTACCTACTAACTTATTTACTTAGGTAGTGTTAGGACCGCCTAGAGAGGTGTAAGCCTTCTCCAAGGTACAGAACACTACTTTTAACAATATTCAAGAAAACATTATACTATTTTTTTAATAAAAAAACTTTCTGTACTAAATAACTTGTATAGGTACCTCCTAACTTATTTACTTAGGTAGTGTTAGGACCACCTAGAGCGGTGTAAGCCTCCTCCAAGGTACTCCAGTTCTCTGTGTATCGCTGTGCAGGGCCAGAGGGCAGTTTGCCCGCTACTTTTATGAGACCTTCGTCCCACCTCTTCAGCGGTCGTCCTCTTTTTCTTATCCATTGTCTACGTAAGGAACCCAGTTTGTTATTGTTTGTGGCCATCTATTAGGTGCCCAGCCCATTTCCATTTCTGGCGCAGTTTATGTTAACTTTGTAGACAGGGCGCTATGGCGCTCATTGGGGGAGGCCTATGTCCAGCAGTGGACTAATATAGGCGGATGATGATGATGATATGTTGACTTTTAGTTTTCTTATTTTGAACTTTATCTTTAAGCTTAATCCCCAGGAATCTTCTCTCTATAGATCTTTGACAAACTCTGACTGCTAGGTTGCCTGAGGGAAATCGCAGTCAGCGATAAGGCCTATTATTAGATAAAAGGTGTTATTTTATAGTTATAAGTGCAATAAAGTGTTCATTCATTCTGACTTTATCGTGTTGCTTTTTGGTGAGTGACCAAGTCTGAAAAGCATAAGTGAGGCATGATGTGATTGATGTTCATCGCTTTTGCTTTCATTCCATTGCAGGTGTTAGATATGTAAAACAAAATTACTCTGATTGAATTAACGACCGATGTGGCGCGGTGGGCGAAGGTCCGCCTGCGACGCAGGAGGCTGCGGGTGCGATTCCCGCCTCGGAACAATTGTGTGTACGATCTGCAGATATTTGTTCCGGGTGTTCTGGTCGTTTTCTATGTATAATAAAAAATATATATCTGTGTAATGTATTGTATTATGTATATCAGTTATCTAGTACCCATAACACAAGCTTTGCTTACCATGGGGCTAGATAATGATGTGTATGGCTTCACAATGTGTACTCATATGGACACCTAAAGTACTTTTAAGATTAAATTGTTTATCACATACAAGACACACAAATAGCTTTTCACCTGTGTGAGTTCCGGACCAAGTTATTATTTTGTGTAAATTGTTTACTACATACATTACAGGTTTATGGCTTCTCTCCTGTGTGAGTTCTCATATGCCTGACCATGTGACTTTTTTGACAATATTGTTTACTACATACATTACAGATATATGGCTTCTCACCTGTGTGAGTTCTCATATGCCCGACCAAGTTTCTATTTTGACAAAATTGTTTACTACATACATTACAAGTATATGGCTTCTCACCTGTGTGAGTTCTCATATGCCTGACCATGTGACTTTTTTGATAATATTGTTTACTACATACATTACAGATATATGGCTTCTCACCTGTGTGAGTTCTCATATGCCCGACCAAGTTTCTATTTTGACAAAATTGTTTACTACATACATTACAGGTATATGGCTTCTCACCTGTGTGAGTTCTCAAATGCTCAACCAACTTACCTTTACGTGTAAATCGTTTACTACAAACATTACAGGTATATGGCTTCTCACCTGTGTGAGTTCTCATATGCCCGACCATGTTAATCTTTAGACTAAATTGTTTACTACATACATTACAGGTATATGGCTTCTCACCTGTGTGAGTTCTCATATGCCCGACCATGTTACTTTTTTGACTAAATTGTTTACTACATACATTACAGATATATGGCTTCTCACCTGTGTGAGTTCTCATATGCCGGACCAAGCAATGTATTTGACTAAATTGTTTACTGCATATATTACAGGTATATGGCTTCTCACCTGTGTGAGTTCTCATGTGACAAATTAATGTAGATTTACAATCAAAACATGTGTTACATACATGGCAGTTTAATACCTTCTTTTGGTTGTTAAATGTTTTGTCTTCGATTTTACTTATTATTTCAGAATGCTTCTTAATAGAGGAATACTGCTTATCTATAACATGGCAATGTGAATTTAATTTGTGTGAAATGAGTTCACTTTCCATGTCAAATATTTTATTACATTTGTTGCAACCGAATTTTTGTGAGTCAATGGGCAAATGGGCTTTAGTGTTTCCAACAAAAGTTTTATGAGCAGGTTTTCCCACAAGTTTGTCTTGACCACTCTTTGTACTATGTTCATGAAAAGACCCAATCTCCACTAATTTATCAACTTCTATGGTCACTTCTTCTTTTATATCAATACTTGGTAGTTGTTTATCTTTGCTGTTAAAAGGTGAGCCATCTGATTTAAATTGGTCAATATGAGTGTCAGGTAGAAGTTGTTCCGCCTCGTTTTCTTGGTCACTATAATCCTCTTCTTCTTTCACATCAACACTTGGTTCATCTTTGACTGTTCCTTGTGAACCTGCATTAGTAGCATACCCATCAATGACAACAAACGACATAGTAGCCACAGACAAGCACTGTGTTATGTTTAGATCGACCTCCGTATAACTTTCATGAGCTAGCTGAAATAAACATACATGTTTACTATGATTTTGTTCATGGTAGTTAAGCAAAGGTAATAATTTATAACTTTGGAATTTGAATTGGTACCTCAAGACCTTTATGATAAAGCTGACGGAAAATATTTTCAGATCTGAGAGCCATCTGAGTAAAGGTCTGGCATCTTAGCAGCTTCTGGTAACAATAACAGCATAGAGCTCTCGGCCTTGCATCATCTGAGTTGAACTGAAACAATTCAATGTATTGTACCTCTAATATAGGATTACATAAAAGAACAGCAGCATACGATATGTCTTATACTAGTGAATGTACCAAAATACTTATTTTATTTGTTCAGGATAGGTTAGGTATAGGTACTATTATATCTCAAAAATCAAATCAAATCATAGCGTTTATTTGTAATTAAACATAAATAAAATGTACAAACAGAAAAAAAATACGTTACCACTTACAGAAAATACGACATACAACGAAAATATAATATTATTAAACTTAGTTTTAACTACAAAATGGTCCCAAATCAGCGTATGCCGGTGTTAGTAAAAACACCTGCGCTGGTTTTCTGCTGGGGTCTGTGGGACCGAGGAAAAACAAATTAAAATTTATAAAAGCGAAGTGTTACAGCTACATACAAAAATTAATTAACGAAATAAATAAAAAAGTAAGTAAAGAGGAATTTAACAAACTAAAAGCTATATAAAAAACATCATCTATGTACTAAAAGTGTATGAGAAATTATAAAATAAAATAACTGATTCTATACATATACATACAATGTTAAATAGCACTCGTATCATGTCCGAGAGGTTCCTGCTCCTTTTGCCAGTTAAGCAAAAATTTCTTTAACTTTAATTTAAAAGGAAACAGACATTTCAGGTTCCTTAGGGGTGGCGGGATGTTGTTCCAGCATTTCGACGCAGCGTAGCGGAAACTCCCTTTAAAGGCCGCTGTCTTATGATTTTGGGTTGAAAGCTGGCGTCTTTCGCAGGATCTCAAACTAGTGGCTTCATCAAACTTAGCGTGTAGATAGAGAGGGGCATGGTGGTTCATTATTCCCAACATAAGACAAGCTCAATGGAGTTTTCGCCTATGTCCGATTTTGAGAAGTGATCTATCATTCAGGAAGCTCGAAACGTGACCTCTATACGGAATATTAAGACAAAATCTGGCAAACGAGTTTTGAACTCTTTGTATTAATCGGGCTGTTTTTTGTAAGAGTCGAGGTCCAAAGACTATATCGGTGTAATTTAACTTTGAAAGAATAAGCGAATCTACTAGTTGGACACGTAATTCTTCCGTTAGGTAAGGCCTCATTCTATATATAATTTTTTATTTATAAAAACAGGATTTAACCAAGTCAGCAATGTGCTCCTCAAACCGCAGGTTACAGTCCATCTGGAGACCTAGATTACGCGCTCTATACACTCTCTCGATTGGTTTATCCATAAGCATAACACTTGCGGTGGGACAAGTGTTAGCTAGTTGACGTGGGCTACCAAACACTAAATACTTTGTCTTATTTGGGTTGAGTAACAGACTGTTGTTTTTTGCCCATAGAGCAACACTAGCCAGATCAGTGTTAAGCTTATAGATCGCATCGCGTCATCTACTTCGGCTGGACGGCAAGATATATATACTTGTATGTCATCTGCATATATATGGTACCGACAGTATTAGATGTGGGACTCTATGTCAGCAGAGTACAGTGCAAAAATGGTGGGACCTAATATAGAGCCCTGCGGCACGCCTCTATTTACTCCGACTGTCTCCAAAAGTGAGCTCTACCATCACTGCGTGTTATTTTTACGTGCTGAGAGCGATTGCAGAGATAGCTAGTGAACCATTTCCTAGTGTTCTGGTCAAAATCATAGAAGCCGAGCTTTGAAATAAGATCAATATTTATAGAGTCAAAGGCTCTAGAAAAGTCTAGAAGTACTAACAATGTTACCATTCCCTTATCTTGTGCGACTATAATGTTATCCGTCACATTTAGAAGAGCAGTGACTGTACTACGACCTTTTCTGAAACCAGATTGAACGTCCGGAAGTATTTGATTGCTTTCAAGATAGTTAACTGAAAGCTAACTACCTTTTCCAGAATTTTTAAGAGGCAAGGCAAGATACTTATCGGGCGAAGGTCAGTAAGTTCTATCGGATTCGGTATTTTTGGTAGAGGTTGAACTATCGCTAATTAGTTAGTACGGCGAGCAAAGCTAGCCGTTCTGTAATTTATTTTGATAAAGATTAATACCACGGTACAATTAAAGAGCCTTTTGTAGCGGCGGCATTTTAATTAAAATTTTAAAATAAATAAACACTTTTGTGACGTAACTGTAATACACTGTTGTTACATTTTTTGTAGACAATGATGTGTTCTGCAATGTTGTTGTACATCACTTTGTTTTATCATTAATAGTTTTCGCAGCGCACGCGATGTAAGGAATTTCTATGGTAATTTTTTTACACCTTGGTTTACATTTTTGTAGTTTTTGTAAGGATCCCTAATTTTTTTGAAAATATAATATAGCCTATGCATTGGCTGATTTTCGGTTTATCCTACAAAAAGAGGGTCAGGGGGCCAGGGGGTCTAATTTTTTTTTCATTCAACACCATTTGTCCTTCTCTAGATAACTGTGGGAAAAAAAAATCTTCCAAGTTTATCAGTTTTGGAGATAGAAAAGGGGGGTCAAAAAAGGGGCTCAAAGGGGGGTCCATTTTTTTTCTTCCAAAAAGAAAAAACCCTCGTTACGATCCCGCAATAAAAAATCCTCTATCGCGATGGCATCTGGTACACTCAAAAGGGGGGGGGGGAGGGTCTGGGAGGACAGAGGGGGCAAAATTTTCTATGCATTCAAAATCACTTTTCCCCCTCTATACACCTCTTATAAAAAAATTAAGCAATATGGCTTCACGTAGAAGGCCCCCCACTGGTCTTGGGGGGACAAATGTCAAAATGTCTGAATTTCGTTTCGTTTTTCCCTAGGAGACTTTTAGCTCCCATATATGATTCCGTAAAAAAAACATCCACCATCAAGGAGAACAATTATGTCAGTCAGTCAATCCATGGTAATCTAGCTTTATACTAATGTAGAACATTTTCAAAAGTTATTAAATCAGGTAGAAGTAGATAGATACTTATAATTTGTTTTAAAAAGGGTTGGTCATAAAAATAAATATAATTGTCACTTCAACAATTTGGTTTTTTTTTACCTCTATGTTCTCGTGGCTGAATATAAAAGTTGTACCTCCATAAATATGCCACACGAAACTAACGTAGGTACATATTTTAAATTTTTGATGTAGACTAATTTTAATGTCCTAGCTTTGTGACTGTACCTAGATCTACACATAATAAGTAATGCAAATACTGCTAATAATAATATAAATATTACCTACCTGGAGTAAGAACATAACATACGTACCTTACCTACTACTTGTTTTTCTATACTGTGGCACCAATATATCGTAAGCGGTCAAGTGGCGCGCGGCCTAACGGCCTTCCCCGCTGGACGCGTAAATAACTACGTCGCGCGCTCAATGGGCGGGGCTAAAAAGCCCAAAGTTCTCGAACTACCTCGCCTTAAAAGAGAGGCATTTAAAAATAAATTCGGCAAAATTTAGTGTTACCCGTAATACATACCGTGGTTTAGCCCAGGGTGACCCATGTTCACCAATCCTTTTCAACATTGCAACCCTATCTGTTTGCAAAGAGATAAACAATGTACACATATCACAATACGCGGATGGCTTTGTCCTTTACACAACCAGTAGCAGCGCTAACAAAGCGGAAAATAAACTACAAATCGGTCTAAATAAACTATCAGATATCCTCTCTAAAATGGGTTTGAGTATTTCGCCATCTAAAAGTAAGATTTGTATCTTTAGGAATATTTTTTTTAAGGGTAGATTATTATAAGTACCTTGGTGTTTGGCTGGACCGAAGGTTACGATGGTCTAAGCACATTAATGAAATAAAAAATAAAGATCATCGAAATTCATTAACATATTTAAAGACATTTACATATTACATTCAACCGCTCAGCGTTCAAGGTATTATCTAGCCGGTAAATACTGGCTTCGCATAAAATCATGGACAAATAACGACACAATAACTTTGCCTTTGTTTGAGTTTAATTAGCCGGAGTTATCTTTGTAAAGGCAGACCAAAACCGATTCTAACTACGATTCATTTCATTCAAGTATCTTTGTATTGTTCATACAAAGATACTCCTATTCGGGTCCTAGAAATGCTGTATTTTCTTTAGATAAATGGGTAAGCAGTGTGGAAATTTTTCCAATATAAAGCCGGATATTGACGCTATCTCGAATTCTAAGCATAGCTATAATCCGAATGTTTTAAAACAGATTTGTGAAAGCTATTTATTTAATAATTACTCAACTTGTTATAAAATTTACACAGACGGGTCTAAAAAAGATAACCACTCGGGACTGGCCATTTACGATCCCCAAATATATTCGTCAGTGAAGATTAAAATAACCTCGAATATATCTATCATGTATATGGAGTTGATGGCTATGGCAGAAGCGATACCGTACATTGATTCCTTGGCAAGCGGTTTTTATGTCATCTTGACGGACTCCAAGAGCGCCCTCCATCACCTCGCTCGGTGCGCCACGACAAGTCGTGGCGCTCCGATAGCGTTTAGCGCTCTACAGTCGCTCGATAATTTATCGAGTAAAAACAAACACGTCACGCAATAGATTCCGTCACACATCGGCTTAACTGGCAACGAGGAGGCCGATTGTCTTGCCGGGCAAGCAATCGAAGACGGTATCGACACGATCTTTTTACCCTATCACAGTTACGTAAACTATCTCATTAAAGAAAGATGTAGGACAAATTGGACCGAGCATTTTGATGAGAGATCGCTCAGTAAAAGTATCTGGTATAAGACTATACAGCCAACACTACCTAAAGCCCCTTGGTTTGATGGTTCGAAAATGGCCAGATGCGACATCGTTACCATGTTGAGGCTCCGATCGGGATACATTTTTCTCGCTCGTTTTGGTTTCCTTATACGGAAGACTGATTCAACGAACTGTACCGAATGAGACGTAGTGGAAGATGTGTACCATATTGTTGTGGAGTGTATCCGGAACGAAGCAGAAAGATATAATTTTTGTTTTAAATACTATATTGATTTATTTTGTATTGGTGTAGTCTATGATATTTTGGCTACTCCGCTCTCAGAAGAAGCACTTAATATGTTAAAATTTGTTAGATTAGGAATTAAGCGTAGATAGAATAATAAGTTAATTAAGTATTCTTTTGAGGGTGACATAATCATGTTGATTAAACCCTCTTTAATCAATAAAGATGAAGAAAAGTGGAACTAATGTTTGCAACACTGTGCTCTCTCAAAGCCTAGCTGCTGTTGTGTGGTCAAATAAAAATTACATCTATGAAAGTTCACAAAAGTAGAAAAATTCGATATGGTAGGCATGGTAGGTATAATTCTGAAGTCTTTTCTGTCATCTAAGTCTACAAAAAACAGACCTAAGGGATGTTTTGTTCATCTAGATGCAGAATGAATTTATTAATTTAATAATACCTAACGATATTTTAGTACTAATAAATACCAACTAAGTAAAGTACCATTACCACGTTAAGGTCAGTCGAACTGGTATTTGAAAATACCGCTATTCCAACCTTTGCCTGTGACAACTCGGCTAGGTGAACAAAATACCCGTATGAACTGTGCAATCATTATCTCTGTGATGTACGAGCAAATCGAAACGCATCCATTCAATTATTCGGCTTGCAGCTGCTGTCGAAAGCACTGTCCCTGGCCTTGGGGGATAAGAAAATTGTAGGTAGGTATATAACTCAAAACTAAGGACAGCCTACAAACCCAAAACTTACGCTGATCAATCATGAAAATGTAACTGACTGCGTTATTTACCTTGGTATTACTAAGTTTTTCGTACATATTTAGAAGTTGGTTGTTTGTCACTTCACACAGTCTCATATTGTCGGCGAGACAAATTCTACACATGAAAGACATTTCTCTTTTGATTAAAATTAAGAATTCTCTAAACAACACTAAAAAACACTAAAATGGCGAACGTTATTTACCCGTACCATATTGATGTTGAGTTTACCGATCTTAACTATTCGTCCTGCCAACTAGTATCGCCATTTTGCCATAGAGGCTGTATGTCGAACACAGTTCAGGTTCACTGTCACATTAAATAAAAAAACTGGCAAAAGCGTTTACACTAATGATACATGTATCCAACCAAAATGTTTATCGTGTTATAAAGGTAAGCCTTTATAACACGATAATTAAAAATTTTACCGCTTTACCTCACAAAATGAAAATCGCCTGGTGAGCCGAGTCTAGTCCGGGGCGGCGACGACCACAGTGGGACGAAATTAGGATTTGGGGACTTAGGGATTTTTCTTTGTGCCAACGGATAGAGCTAATAAATCTTCACAAAATTTGTTCTGTACAATTTTTTTTAATCCGTATAATTAAGGTAGATTTTTTTTTTTGTATGGAACAAATTGATGCAAAATTTTTGCCAAGTCATGAAAGATCCCGCGTTGGAACGTTTTTTTCTTATATTTTGGTTGTACTGCTATCATTATTATTATCATTTTTGCTATCGTTTGCCTTCTCTGCCAGAAAAATAGGTTAGAATAATGACAATAAATGTAATTATTACCTTCTGACTTTTCTAATACATAAAGTAATTGTAAGCATATTTCATGCAATATAATTAGAACTTTGATTTAATAAGACCAGTAATTACTTAAAATTCAACATAACTTCATCCAAATTTAACATGATCCTGGTTCCATGAAGATATAATCAATAATAACCTTAATTTACTAATATCCGCCTTACAATAATAAATGTTCCTTTTTATTTATTAGTGTTCGTTTTTGTTCCAATATAATTATGTAATAGTTTAAGCGGATAACTGTTCAGACGCTCTTCCTTGAAATGAGTTGAGACATAATATAAATACTTATCTTACATGAACTCAAGACTCCCACGGCAAAAATATTGTACTAACTTTTAAACTCGCATTCATGTTTTGTATCTAATTATTGGCAAGGTCACTGCACAGGTAGTAATATCCACACCACCCTTATGACGTCACTTGTTTTGGTAAAACATAAATACGATAACAATGGGAGCTTATCACAATAAGTGTTTACGTGGTTTCATTGACGGCAGGTAATCATAATTAAGTCAGTTGGTCCCTTGGTCCTATTTCGAGTTAACTACTGTCAGTACGTGGTTACATTCCGTAAGGCACGCACACGCTACTTGTTCTCATCAGAATTGTTAAAATATTTCTTTTTATTTCGGTCATAATGGTTCGTGAATTGGTGACGAACTTAGATTTGTTTGTTAAATTGAAACAGACTGGCACTGGAAATATAAATAATGCCGCAGGTCTATATGAAATAATAAAATCTAGTCTAAACAAAGAAAATACCAAAAAGTTAAAACTGTTTTGCGCTAACTTTTGCTCTAACTTGCATAGGCGATGGGTAAATGCTAATAGTAAAGCCGAAGTATTCAGAAATAAAAGTAGTGAATGGTTGAGTACAGAGGTTTCGTGGCCTGATTATATCAAAAGCACAACAGAAGAAAGTACTTCTGAAGCTAATATAACCGAGCATGAAGCATGCATACCTAGCACATCATTTCAAGCGGTAACACCATGTAAGAAAAGCGTAGGAACGTACACTGATGTGAGTCCGAGAAAACCTTTCTGTGAATTAGGGCCTAAACAGAAAAAAAGACGCACTGAAAATACCGAAAATACTATGTCTCTTGATGAAATATCATATATATATTCTATGAAATTAAAAGATCAGGGTCTTGGTGATCTCGCGGAAATTAATGATCACTTGTACAAAAATCAACAAGATGTCAAAAAAGTAAAAAGTTGTCTTGATATGTTAACTAATACACCTGATAAAACATTGTTTAGTGCAGATGAGGCATTAGGTATACTTTTATCGTTAAAATTATCAAAGTGGCAGTACAGTACTTTAAGAGAAAAAGTGGAAGAAAAAAACGCACATGTTTTTCCTTCCTACTTTCAGATCCAAAAAGCAAAACAGTTGTGCTATCCATCAGAAGAAGACATAATACTAACAGACACTAAAGTTCAAATAAAACTTCAAGCGCTGTTAGATTTAACAGCAACTAGGTTAATAAAATCAATAACAGTAAATGAAGAATATACGGAAATGAAATTAATAAGTAAATGGGGTTTTGATGGTGCTTCCAATCAATCTACATACAAACAAAAATTAGAATCAGAGACAGATGAAAACGCAGATGATTCTGGCATATTTATGGGAAGTTTAGTACCTATTAAGTTAGTTTCTGGGGACAACATCATTTGGGAAAATGATTCACCAAACTCTCCTTACATGTGTCGACCGCTATTTTTTAAATTCATAAAAGAAAATAAGTCCACTATAACGCAAGAAATTAATGCAATTGAGTCTGAAATCAGTAAATTGCTGGAGACAAAAGTAGGCGACACCAAAATTTCACACTCATTATTACTTACCATGATAGATGGTAAAGCAACAGCTATTTTGAGTGAAACTTCAACGCAACGATGCGATATATGTAAAGCATCTCCCAAAGAAATGAATGAATTTTATATATTATCAAAAAAAACAATCGAGACGGATTTTTATAAATATGGCCTATCGTCATTACATATGTGGATACGTATGATGGAGTGCATTCTGCACATTGCGTATAGGTTGGATTTGAAAACATGGGTTGTAAAGGGAGAAGACAAAATGATTATGGAAAGTAAGAAGAAAATTATTCAGGATGCTTTCAAAGCGGAGATGGGATTGTTGGTTGATATAGTCAAACAAGGTCACGGTACTACCAATGATGGTAACACGGCTAGGAGATTTTTTGCAGATCCCAAAAAAACAGCTTCTATAACCGGTGTTAATGAAGATTTAATACAACGATTTGCAACCATATTGCAAGCTGTTTCCTCTGGGCAAAATATAAATACGGATAAGTTCAGAAAACATTGTGAGGTCACTATGAAGTTGTACATAGATTTGTATAAATGGTACTATTATGCCATCAAGCGTGCATAAAGTTCTGGCTCATGGAGCAGATATAATTGCCAATTTCGGACTGATTCCAATTGGGAAGCTATCCGAAGAAGCTTCTGAATCTAGAAATAAAGATTTCAGACGATTTCGCTTAGATCATTCAAGAAAATTTAGTAGAAAAGCCACTAACCAAGACATTCTAAATAACTTATTAATTAGTTCAGACCCTTGCATTTCAATGAAACGTCCAAAATTCCAGCGAAAACATAAGGAGCTTTCAGATGGAGCAAAGAATTTGCTATTAACATCTGAAAGTTTAGATGATCTAGAAAAAGAGAATTTTGAATTTGTAAGTGTAGACTTACAGCAAAACATAGAGGATGAACAAGGTTGTGATTAATTTACCATACGAATGTACGTTTGTCACCTTTTCAAATTATTTGAACCGAATTATTGCCATTACTTAAGCAATAATATCGATAAACCTATTTTAATTATCTGGTTAGTTGTGATAAGTATTATTAATGTATATTTATATTTTAGTGGATTAGGCCTACTGGGGAAACCACTTAACAAAAACGCTCCTAGATCTCTACCTCATGGGTGGTGTGGAAAAGAGAAATCCAGTGAGTGCATACTATAATTATCGTCAATGTAATGAAAATAGAGAAAAAACATAATTATAAAAAAATCGGGGCAAATCGAGCATCACGTATATGCATTTTTAGTAGTTCATGGCTACAGCCATATGAATCAATACATGACTTGGTAAAGGCTCGTCAATAAAGTGAGATATAAGCCAAATAAACTTTATCTCCATACAAAAAAAAATTAAAACCGTCGTATCTCCGAAAATACTGCTCCAATCGAAATTATTTACATAACAGTTTATGATTATTACATTGAGTAGAATCAGATGCCATCTTTATAATTTCGTTAAAAGGTATTTGATTTTCAAGTACCCCTAAGTCCACTACAGGCCATTTTCAGCCCACTGCGACGACGACGCGACGTGGTGGGCAAATTTAACAGTCTCAAAATGTTACTGTAAATAAATTAATTGTTGTCCTTTTATACCGATCTCCGGTCAAATACTGATCCAGCCATTATTGTCTAACTCAGGTCCTTTACTTTCAGTGGGGCTACCATGCTATTTAACACATAACGTAACGCGCGTTATTACGATTATTTTAGCCAGGAAAGCGTAAAACGCGCTATCCGCGCTAAAATTTAAAATGTAAGGCGCTTTTTAACGCTAATAACGCCTTTTCGCGAGAGAGAGTTTTTCGCGCTAAATAGAGGCATGAGTGGCAGTCGTAAGCTCTTAAGTCATTGTTTAACTAGGTATTGAATGTACTATTACGACATTGATGTAACTATAATAAAATGACATATCGCTCGGCTGCCTTTGCACCTCTAATAAAGTAAAAAATAACCTCACTTTTTTGTAAACAAAAAACCAATAGCTAATGGCTAAGTCAAGCCAAAGAGAATACAATAACTACGAGCTAAGCTACCTATTTAGTAAACAAAATACAAATACCTATTTGCTATAAACGTTAATTAGAGAAACTAGCGATAATGTCGGCTAGCACTTTGTTCTTGAAACCGGGCTTCGTAGGGGCTCCACTGCAGAACGGTATTGGGCGCTATGTGCCCCAGCTACAGAGAATAGTGCTGAAATTCTGTAAAACTAATGGCTCCAGTCGCGGAATGAGGTAAACTTACCGAAAATATCCCTATTTAGTCAATCTAATTTTGTACAAGATTTTTGTAGGTATAGTTTAACAATGCCCATATACAGCAGCGTACTTTGTAACTGCTGGGATCCCTGGTCACTTGGGAATTCCGGGTAATAATGTGGCTGATTCACTTGCCAATGATTCCTCCAACACTGGTTCCTTGGATCATGGTTCTGTTTATTCGCATGCCTTATGGTTGCTTCCTAAGGTCCATCTCCAAGAATCATGGTTGAATTTATAGTCCTCAACCCAGAAAATCGAAGGAAAACATTCAGGTGACCTTCAACCCATTATTCCCAAAGCTCCTTGGTATTTTAAATTCAACAAGGCTAATAAGATTTTGACATCTACTCTGTGCTGGTTGCGACTTGGTCATTCATGTTCTCCAGTTTTCCTGGCAACTCAGGATTAGGGATTCCTCGGTGTGTGAATGTGGGTTAGTTGAAGGAAATGTGGACCACTTATTTTTTAAATGCCCAATCAATCAATATTCTCTATATGATTTACTCCCTCCTAATATTTCCCATCCTATAAATAAATAAATAATGCTGGACAATTCACACAGCATTATCTAGCCCCATGGTAAGCAGAGCTTGTGTTATGGGTACTAGATAACTGATATACATAATACTATATATTACATAGATAGATATTTTTTATTATACATAGAAAATGACCAGAACACCCGGAACAAATATCTGCAGATTTTATGCTAAAATTCTTCTTTGTCTTATATTATGTCTTTGTCTATTCATTTTTTCTATTCATCTTGTCCTCTATAATGGTTAATGGCACTTTTGGTGATGTCGTCCTTATTTGTCTTATTAATAATAATGTAAATCCATTTATTGGCTGTTACTGATAATTTAATTTATGATTAAGAGCTGTGGATTTTGTTCAATAAAATAAAAATTTACAAAGGAGAAATATAGTTGCAGGAGAAAATGTTAGGGAAAATAACATTACATAGATACAGGATTGACGACCGATGTGGCGCGGTGGGCGAAGGTCCGCCTGCGACGCAAGAGGTTGCGGCTTCGATTCCCGCCCCGGAACAACTGTGTGTAAGATCTGCAGATATTTGTTCCGGGTGTTCTGGTCGTTTTCTATGTATAGTAAAAAATATCTATCTATGTAATGTATTGTATTATGTATATCAGTTATCTAGTACCCATAACACAAGCTCTGCTTACCATGGGGCTAGATGATGCTGTGTGAGTTGTCCAGCATATTTATTTATTTATCTGCTTTGTCTTTGCTCCCATTCATGGTGTTTCCTATGTCAAAAGTTAGTGTATAATTCTACTAATATTATAAACGCGAAAGTTTGTACATATTATTTATAGTACAACACAACACAGTTCTCATATCTTTAAACTAAAATGTATATCTAACTAGCTGCGCCCCGCGGCTTCACCCGCGTGGTGTTAGATATTTTGGATAATATACTATATATCTTTATGAATTGTAGCCTATGTGTTATTCTGATGTAGTATAAGCTATATTATTGTAAAGTTTTATTAAAATCCATTCAGTAGTTTTTACGTGAAAGAGTAACAAACATCCGTCCAGCCATCCATACTTACAAACTTTCGCGTTTATAATATTAGTAGGATATAATAGGCTGGCTTATTGCGTGTAATTTATATTTGTAAACCGTTTCAGGGACTACATTGAGCAAGACTTGGTCGAGTTTGCTAAAAACAACCCAAGTACAGTTGTTTACTTAAAACCGAGACGTCATCGGGGACCAGTAGTTGTAGCCGAATATTGTAAGTACCCATTGCTTCAAATAAACTATATACAACTATATTATCAGCGCACACACATCAACTATACAGGGTGGTTTTTTGAGAAGGGCGGTGATGGCCAAGTCCTGAACGGCTAGAGTTAGAGAAAAGTCGTGAAAGGAGATATGCCCTCGATTTATAAGAAAACAATATATTTCTTTTTAAATGCAAAAAAAATGTGTTCAATCTTTGCTTAGCTTGGCTCTAGCCCAGTTAAGCAAAGCTTGTGTTATGGGAGGTAGGCTTGTGGTATAGGTGGTAATAACCTGTTTAATTTGGGTATCACGGACAGCCCCCTATGCAGAGGGTGCATGAATGTAGAGAAGACGGCAGCTCATGCTAGTAGATTGCGATAGCAGCGTAGCAAACTCAAAAGTTTTTTTTTAGGTCATTATCGTCCTACTGCTGGGCAAAGGCCTCCCTTTTCTCCTTCCACTCCTCGCGATCCAACGCTGCAACAAACCATGATGAAAGATGTGCCTCGAGCTCGTCGCGCCATCTCATCCTGGGCCTTCCACGTCGCCTCTTAGCGTTGGGTGGGCTCCACTCCGTGGTGGTCTTTGCCCACAAGTCGCTGGACATACGGCAGACGTGTCCGGCCCAGTTCCACTTCAGGCTTCCGGCTGTCTGACCAATGTCTACGATGCGTGTTTTGGAGCGTAGTATGCTGTACCGCACGCGGTCTGACAGCTTGATTAAAAAAATGTTGTATTATTAATATACGATTTTTTCCAGTAAATGGTGAAAGAGTTTGGCTGCCTATGCACAACAAGACACACACTGAAGTCACCAAGTGGATAGAAAACTTGAGGACGGCACAGGGAGATGTCTCCGCGACTCGGCTCAGGAAGTACCAGCACACAGACAGCCCATCTGTTCAGGGAGCTTGGACGCCTTACACCTTCAAGGTAATAGACATATCATTTTTTTACTACTACATAGACACTCACGGTAGGGCTGGTCCATCAGTTAGTCGCTCAGCGAGCTATGGAAAGAGTTATGCTCGGAGTTTCTCTGAAGGATAAGATTCGTAAGTAAAAGTAAAAAGATTTTGTTAGAACAGAGACTTATTTATTAAACTTAGATTACCAGAAGACAGAAACTGACAGAATCGGTCTTCACTCAACATGTGCTATGGTAGAGCAGATCGTACCATAGCGCTGGCCGTCCGTGGAGACCGTGGCGCGCAAGGTGGCCTAACAAGGAGCAAAACTAAAATGTAAATAAATTAACAAAAATTAAAACTATGTAAACAATATATACGTATATAAATTCTAGAATTATCTTTGTACATTTCAAATAAATCTATAAAAATATATATAATAATCAGCGAGCTATGGAAAGAGCTATGCTCGGAGTTTCTCTGAAGGATAGGATTCGTAACGAATACATCCGACAGAGAACCAAAGTTATCGACATAGCTCAAAGAATTAGCAAGCTGAAGTGGCAGTGGGCCGGCCATATCTCGGTACCCGTGGTGTCGCTACTCACCAACAGCTCGCCAGAAGCTGCCCTGCGGGCTTATTATTATTATCATTCATAATTTATATATTATTATTATTTCTATTTTTTTATAAAGAGAAAATGTTTGATTTTTTGTTTGTTTGTAATGAATAGACTCCCAAACTACTGGACCGATTTGAAAAATTCTTTTACCATTGGGAAGCTACACTATCCCCGGTGAACATAGGCATATATTATATTTTCAAAAAAGTTAGGGAACCGTACGAAAACCGTGCGAAGCCATGAATGTCCGCTAATATTGATTAATATGAATAACACTAAACAAATTTAATTTCCTTACAGAATCCTGAACTTAATACAGCAGAACTGCCCAATGTCAAGTTTGGAGAAAACAACCGAGTTGCCACCTCGGCTACGGAGAAACTCAGGTTGCTTTTTGAAAAGCAGACACTAGGAAACAAAACACAATGAAATAATTATGTCTAAGTCTGCGGTCACAAATACTATCTAGATGTCGGGTCGCCGCAAAAAATCAGTCTCCGTAAATAAGAGCGCACTTGTAATGTGAGCTCTTATTTTGTTTAGTTGGATTGAAACACAGCTAACGTGTTAACACTTTGAGTGCTGAAATCACACGGTGTGTGTTTTCTACAAGTGACTAATATGCGTAAATCCACACTAGCGCAGCGGCTGAGAAAATACAGATCAGTGTGACTCAGCACAGCCGTAATATTTTTCGAACGAAACGCATGTGCGGCGCAACACAACCGCTGTGTAGAGCGGCAGCACGAATTTTTTAGGTTAAAAAAAAGATCGCAGTCGTCGAAAAAAAATCGCAGTCAAAGTGTTAATACAAAATTAACACACTGTAAACCCGTAGCCCTTATTTACATACACTTACATCAAGTGCGCTCTTATTTACGGAGACGGCTTTTAGCTTTGATATTGTATGTAACCCGAAATCTAGATAGTATATGTGATCGCAGGTCTAAGTAGTTAGATTTTATTTAGTTTGATAGTAGTGTTTATTAAAATGTCGCCAAAACTAGAATCATTTGACTGGACTAGGTACTTATAAAAGCAGTAAATCATGCCATCCTTTTTTTTCCGTTGAAAAGAATGGGATGGCTATATTTAAAGAGCTGTCAAAGAGGTATCTTTTTTCAAAATAACACATATTGAAAGTTACATATTTAGATAAAAAACAGAAAATAAAAATTCGTATTACCATTTTTTTTGCATATTATTATCGTGTGTTTTAGTAGGTCTTAGGGTAGTGTCCTGGGTAAAAAATATATTTTTCTTTTTAGTCCGTCAGTTAGATTACCAGAAGTTATTGGACACGTATTTTTTCTTTTGTCAATCAAACAAATACTTACAAAAATAAAGCGCGTCACAGTTTAGGAGTGGGGTCTCGTGACGTCACAACTTGCTAAAAAGTGTAGCGAGACGTGACGTCACGCGGAACTTTAACTGGCTATATCTTCATATTTTGTTGAATTGACAAAAGAAAAAACACCGGTCCAATATCTTCTAATAATCTAACTGACAGACTTAGTAGATATTTTTAGGACACTAGCTAGCCTATTTGGTTTTACTTTCGATTTAATATAATAATAATTTCGTAGTCTAAAACCTCCCAACATATCAACTTAAACAGTTGCTGAAGAATATTACGTAATTAATGGACGACCACTTAAAAGGCAATTTTTTTAATATCTATCTAAATATACGACATTTATTGTGTGCTGTGGTAGATATTAGGGCAAAAAAAGGTTCAAACCGCCTTTGTTTACTTTTGCCGATATTTGAGCCGACACCAATAATCTAGATATCTATAGATTTATGTTGGTTATTAAATGTTTAAAGATTATTAATGTTGTTTTTTTTTTCAATGATACCAAAATTATGCTTACTTAAAAACTATAGATATATGCTCGGAGTTTCAACCAGTGCGTCCTACCTGTTATAACCTACGGAGCTGAGACGTGGACACTCACGATAGGGCTGGTCCACCAGTTCAAAGCTATGGAAAGAGCTATGCTCGGAGTTTCTCTAAGAATAGGAATAGAAGGATAGGATTCGTAACGAATGCATCAGACAGAGAACCAAAGTTCGACATAGCTCTAAGAATTAGCAAGCTGAAGTGGCAGTGAGCCGGCCATATCTCGCGAAGAACCGACGGCCGCTGGGGAAAACGTGTTCTCCAGTGGAGACCACGACTCAGTAAATAGTGTAGCACGCACGACCAGGTGGGATGACAACCTGCGAAAGACTAGTAGATGCTGAATGCGTCAAGCTGAAGACGGGACGCTGTGGCGCTCATTGGGGGAGGCCTATGTCCAGCAGTGGATTATGATGAATGAACTCAAAAGTTTTGCATGATCCTACTGGGATCATGAGACTGGGAGCATCATCGAATAAGTCCGATGATGAGGCAAATCATATCTGTACCTACAAGCATAGATGAAGTTATTCGTCCATGCTACAAGATAGGTCACGTGGGGCTTGTCTACGATTTTATTCGCACACTCTTTCTCTCCGTTCTCGTTAACCCTTATGCTTAACACTTTGACTGCGGTTTTTTTCGACGACTGCGATCTTTTTTTTAACCTAAAAAATTCGTGCTGCCGCTCTACACAGCGGTTGTGTTGCGCCGCACATGCGTTTCGTTCGAAAAATATTACGGCTGTGCTGAGTCACACAGATCTGTATTTTCTCAGCCGCTGCGCTAGTGTGGATTTACGCATATTAGTCACTTGTAGAAAACGCATACCGTGTGATTTCAGCACTCAAAGTGTTAATAAATCGGGAATAAATAAGTTACGACACACATGACAATATAAAGTAACTATTTATTATACAGATGAGATTAATACAGGAAGAAAACAACGATTATTCACAGCCTACACCGTGAAATTCACAATTTCTTGCGCGCTTAATTTTTTTAAATTATTTCACTCAAATCCAAGTTTGATGTAGCCTTATTTTCTATTGCAATCTATCTATACTAACATTATAAAGAGGAACGGTTTGATTTTTTGTTTGTTTGTATTGAATAGGCTCCCAAAACTACTGGACCGATTTGAAAAATTATTTCACCGTTGGAAAGATACAATATCCGCTGTGAACATAGGCTATATTATATTTTCGTAGTGGTCCCTACTAAAACTCCAATAATGTTACCCAAGGTGTAAAAAAATTACCTTCAAAGTTCTAATACCCGTGCGAAGCCGGGACGGTCCGCTAACGATAAATATCGGAGGCGATCTTGTCGAATGCTGTTTCTTAAATATTTACTTTACTGAAAGAAAAACCTTTCTGCTGCCGCGGAAGTAACAGGAATTGTATGAAACAGTAGCTTTCCACACTTCCGTAAGATCACATTGGAATACGCCAAATTTCATTATAATTTCTTTGCAAAGTTGGCGAATGGAACACGTATCGTTAAAAAAAAACCACAGAACAGCGTAGCTCATCATTTGTCAATTTTAACTTGAGTTTAGAAAATCATTCTATCCTATTCTATATTCGTTTTCGATCAAGTTAAGAGTTATTACCCCAACCCCGAAAACCACTTAGTTATCGGCGATGAATGTATGATGTTTTTTGTGTTGGTGGAAGGTCAAATAGGGGTAAAAATCCACCGCCAATTAAGGTCGGTTTAGCCAAAAATACGAGGAAGCTAAGACAACGGCCAGTGGAAATAACCGCAACATTTTTGAGACTTGTGGCGATACAAAAATGTTCGAAACACCAAAAACAGAAAAAGATATAACGGCGAGCGGAGCGAGCCGCCGAAATTTTTCTTACTTTCTCTATCGTTTAATTAATCAATAAAAAAACTTGTAAGCAGGCTCGAAGTTTTCTTCTTCGGGAACTGGCTGAACCTATCTTTTCAAAGCTTAGATTAGTGAGACGAGTGAGCTCCAGGTTCCAGATGCACTGCACCACCCAGCCCTACGATAGCTACGCCACTGTGTTTTACCCATAAAGCTTGCGATGCTATCATGAGACGGACACTGGCAGAATTGCGTCAATCCAGTCGCAGAGCCATCTAGAAAGAAGTTGATGTCGATTTATTTATCTCGTTTTTGGACAAAACTAAAGGCCGGACTCCGCCAAAGCCGAGACGAGTTTCAAAGAATACAGAGTACTGATAATTTTTTTTAGCATACATCGGCCACGAAGGTCTTATTTATAAAATTATACTAGCGGACCTTCCCGGCTTCGCACGGTTTTAGTACGGATCCCTAAATTTTTTGAAAATATAATATAGCCTATGTTCACCACGGATAGTGTAGCTTCCCAACGGTGAAAGAATTCAAATCGGTCCAGTAGTTTCGGAGCGTATTCATTACAAACAAACAAAAAATCAAACCTTTCCTCTTTATTATATTATTTAGTATAGATGGACCGTAAATGACGACCTCTGTGGCGCGGTGGGCGATGGCCCGCCTAAGACGCAGGAAGTTGCGGGTACGATTCTAATATAAATAAACTGTATGTTTAGGTTAGGTAGTCCATAACCCATGGTGACATTTCAGGGGTGTATTTTGTAGGAGGTACGTCGTAAGCGAGAATCAGCCTGTTGTCTCCCTCTAGAGGGAAATAATCCTGGTTTATCTGCGAAAGGAAAGAGATAAATAATATTTAAATATTCTCGCACACAGAAAATAAAGCAGAATATAGAAACAGCATGGTATTAAATAAATAAATAATGCTGGACAATCCACACAGCATTATCTAGCCCCAAGCTAAGCAGAGCTTGTGTTATGGGTCATCATCATCATCATCAGCCTATATTAGTCCACTGCTGGACATAGGCCTCCCCCAATGAGCGCCATAGCGCCCTGTCTTCAGCTTGACGCATCCAGCATCTACCTGCAGTCTTTCGCAGGTCGTCATCCCACCTGGTCGGAGGGCGTCCTACACTACGTTTACCGAGTCATGGTCTCCACTCAAGAACACGTTTGCCCCAGCGGCCGCCGGTTCTTCGCGAGATATGGCCGGCCCACTGCCACTTCAGCTTGCTAATTCTTAGAGCTATGTCGATAACTTTGGTTCTCTGTCGGATGTATATGTGTTATGGGTACTAGATGACTAATAATAAATACATAACATTAGATAGATATTTTTTATTTCTACAAAAATAACGACCAGAACACCGAAATAGAGAAATACAATTTATTGGTAAAATCGTTTTACATGTCAGGTGTTCATCAAAATAGTTACTAATAATTATAATACACATTAAGATTGACTTGTTTATGGCAGACGTCCGCAATCTCCCCTATAGCCCGATTACCCAGTCCATCCATCCATCGCAATAGCCTGGTTTTATTTCTTTCATTTTTCTTTGCAATAGTCTCTACACCTGGCGGATACCATCTTTGGGTGTATCATATTGTGCACCCGAGGATGCTACCCGCTATGTGTAGCCATCGCCTTTAGATTAACTTCTCAAAGGGCCTCTGTGCTGTTGGCTTCGGCCCCACGCAAGCCTTCCAAAGGACCGGGTCACTTTATGGCCCGAGATCATGGTAAATGAGAGACATAATAATACAAATTGTATTTTTTACAATTAGTACCAAAGCATGATTTAAATTTAAAAAACATAAATGAAAAAATTTATATAAAAACAATTAAATACGGAAATATTATCACATTAAGTACTTCTACTTTTCTAGTAGTTCGTTCACTGAATAGAAATTCTGCTCGATAAGCCAACGTTTCAACCTGACTTTGAAGCAGCGTTGACTGCCATCAGCTGTGACGGAATCTGGTAGTTTATCGAAATGAAATGAAATGAAATGAAATGATAGTTTATTTCCTTAGGCTTACAAATAAGCACTTAGACAAGTCATATTTTATACTATTCGAACACTGCTGTACCCATAACATGCGTTAATTTTGAGAACTTCGTGAGGGCGATAGTAGCAAGCCTCCGCACCAGCACCCGGAACGAATATCTGCAGATCGGATACATAATTGTCCAGAGGCGGGAATCGAACCCGCAACCTCCTGTGTCGCAGGCGGACCTTCGCCCACCGTGCCAAAGTGGTCAACAATTAAAACATTGTCGCCCTGTCTGCAACTATATTAGGTACTTACCACAAACTGTGGCAGCAGTAGAACTCCTGCCTCATAACTCATGATGCGCAGTGCACCGTTGCCTTTGTTGAACGAACCCCAAGCAGCCTTAAAGAAACAAAATCAAAACTTTATTTATTTATATTATTTTATTTTTATTTTATTTATGAACAAAATCCACAGCTCTTAATTATAAATTAACTTATCTTATAAATATCACTAATAGCCAATAAATAAAATAAATAATGCTGGACAATTCACACAGCATCATCTAGCCCCAAGCTAAGCAGAGCTTGTGTTATGGGTACTAGATGACTGATATACATAATACAATACATTACATAGATTGATATTTTTTTATTATACATAGAAAACGACCAGAACACCCGGAACAAATATCTGCAGATCGTACACACAATTGTTCCGAGGCGGGAATCGAACCCGCAACCTCCTGCGTCGCAGGCGGACCTTCGCCCACCGCGCCACATCGGTCGTCAAAATGAAAAATGAAAAGGACGAAATGTAAGTAGTATTTGGTACTAAGTAGCCCTCATAGAAAGTATATAAGCGCGCGTGTGTAGGTCTAATAGGTCCTGACTCAGCTTGTTGCTGTATCACAATAACCCAAGGTCAATTGTGAAAGAGCGCTGGTGTTCAATTACCTTGCTGCAGTTAGCCGACGTCAGTAGATAATAGGACGCCATTTTGTTGTCAGCAGAAACTCTCGTGTAGGACTTTATGTGTGGCATAGCTCTGTTGCGTTGCGAGGTGGTGGCCTTCCATTGGCTGGAAGTAAATATAATTGCTTATAAATAGTGTGACGGACGGAGCCGGGAGCTGGCGATGTCATTGTCCTCTTTGTAGCCCTTTCGAGAGGGAAAACAATGTATCTCCGTCTTACTCTAGCTTTCATATACATAAGAATTGTATAAATTCATAGTACATCATAAAAAATAATAATAAACAAATGCAGCCAAAAATAAACAGAGATGAGAAGGGGGAAAAATAAGAAATTCCCACTAACCCAAGGACCGAGGGGTCGTCACCCCTCGAGTTGACGCCGGGGCAATGAGGCCTCGAGGTCTCTCTGTGCCCCCACCAGGGCCGGAAAGAAATATATTGATATAAATGCATAGTCGGTAAAAATCTTTGCTCGCCCTACCACTATGCGATGGAGGGACAAAAAAAAAATTGTAAAATTTTTACTTTAACGCTGTCAAACGTCAATTTTGTATTAGTTTGACACCAGCTACAACGTCAAAATTGACGTTTGACAGCACTAATTGCTTAATTTACGCCTGTCGCAAACCGGTCGCGAGTTACATAATCACCATACCGGTCTACTTACAAGTGATCCTGTATATTATATATATATATATATATATATATATATAAAGGCCTCCTCATCGATTTCGATGACGGCGACCCTAGATAATCACGGAATTTTTTTTATCATGAGCATTAATATGGCTCGCTAGACCGAACTTAGTCTTGAATGTCGCTTGCGATACTGACCCGGGGTGTTGGGAGGAGCTTGCTTCTCGTAGGTCATCTTGGCGATTTACTATTTATAACAGAGTTAAAGCGTTTGAGGACATCCTGTATACTTACTACAAGAAGTCAGTAAGCCAGGGTTGTTTGCAGTGCGCGGCCGCGCCGTAGGGCAGGCACCCGCCGCCTAGCAGCCCGTCGTGGGACTGCCGTACGTTCTCTGAAATGAAACACCCTTTGTAAGTTTTCAAATTAATTTATTTTGCGAAACATGGGTGACAAGGATGTTAGATTATTCATACTACGGTAAGTAATAATAATAATAATAATTCATCCATCCATCACAATAGCCTGGTTTTATTTCTTTCATTTTTCTTTGCAATAGTCTCTACACCTGGCGGATACCATCTTTGGGTGTATCATATTGTGCACCCGAGGATGATACCCGCTATGTGTAGCCATCGCCTTTAGATTAACTTCTCAAAGGGCCTCTGTGCTGTTGGCTTCGGCCCCACGCAAGCCTTCCAAAGGACCGGGTCACTTTATGGCCCGAGATCATGGTAAATGAGAGACATAATAATTGCGAGTGCTCCCGGGGAAGTTCGTTGGTTGGTGGTTCTCGTCTTCGCTTGCGAAGTGGCATCCCAAGAGAACCAGATCCCCACCTCTTGCTTGCCTTCATTGGCCGGTCTGAGTGGAGTCGCGAGAGATGCATCTTAGGATGTAGACTCGGGGGTGGAAGTGTCTAATTGCGTAATAGTGAGGAAACCCGCTCACGGGCAGTCTTCGCGATGGTGAAATCTCTACTTTTGAAACTATCATGGTTATTAACACTAAAGTCATTAAAAACGGGATATTTACCATAATTTTGGTAGTGGTAAGGTTCGTAGCAAAAGACAAAAAATGAGGGTAGATGGGTATATCGGCCCATAAAAACTTAGACGCAGTCGCAGTGCCTTCAGTTACTCCGTGATCATGGCGCATGAAACTGTGCCGAAATATTGGAAAACTCAAAAATCAAATCAAAAAAACAATGACTTAACACTTTGACTGCGATTTTTTTTCGACGACTGCGAACTTTTTTATATCCTAAAAAATTCGTG
Source organism: Eupithecia dodoneata (assembly GCA_947044415.1). Taxonomy (NCBI): domain Eukaryota; kingdom Metazoa; phylum Arthropoda; class Insecta; order Lepidoptera; family Geometridae; genus Eupithecia; species Eupithecia dodoneata. The sequence continues at coordinate 4,412,607 of OX345685.1, forward strand.
CTGCCGCTCTACACAGCGGTTGTGTTGCGCCGCACATGCGTTTCGTTCGAAAAATATTACGGCTGTGCTGAGTCACACAGATCTGTATTTTCTCAGCCGCTGCGCTAGTGTGGATTTACGCATATTAGTCACTTGTAGAAAACACATACCGTGTGATTTCAGCACTCAAAGTGTTAAGAGTATTACTGACCTAATGATGGATATATCAGCTTCAACTGAAGAGGCGCCATTAGAGTTTGCGGCTGGTCTTTGACCTTCGTCAGATTGTGGAGGAAGTCTCCGGTCAGCCATAACTGTGGACAAAACATTTTATTATATATTTAAATTGTATGTTTTATTTATTTATAATGAATGATCAAACGAACTTAAACAAGTGAAGTTCTGATAAATGATAAATCACTTTTTAAGTGAACACATTAAATGAGCCAGCTATTGAATGACAACAACCTATGTATATACATTATATACTTAACCTAAGAACCCTGTTCTCATGATATGAGATAATATGTACATGATAATGTATCGATCGTACACACAATTGTCCCGAGACGGGAATCGAACCCGCAACCACCTGCGTCGCAGGCAGACCTTTGCCCACCGCGCCACAGAGGACGTCTAAACTTGATTTTGTTACTTAGTCGGTTGGGCCACTCGCGCGAGGCCCCGCTAACTACTTGTTCACCTGTGGCTGGGCCCCGTAGCTGCCGAGATCGTAGACACAATTGTCCCGAGACGGGAATCGAACCCGCAACCTCCTGCGTCGCAGGCAGACCTTTGCCCACCGCGCCACAGAGGTCGTCTAAACTTGATTTTGTTACTTAGTCGGTTGGGCCACTCGCGCGAGTCCCCACTAACTACTTGTTCACCTGTGGCTGGGCCCCGTAGCTGCCGAGATCGTAGACACAATTGTCCCGAGACGGGAATCGAACCCGCAACCTCCTGCGTCGCAGGCAGACCTTTGCCCACCGCGCCACAGAGGTCGTCTAAACTTGATTTTGTTACTTAGTCGGTTGGGCCACTCGCGCGAGTCCCCACTAACTACTTGTTCACCTGTGGCTGGGCCCCGTAGCTGCCGAGATCGTAGACACAATTGTCCCGAGACGGGAATCGAACCCGCAACCTCCTGCGTCGCAGGCAGACCTTTGCCCACCGCGCCACAGAGGTCGTCTAAACTCTGATTTTGTTACTTGGGCCACTCGCACGAGGCCCCACTAACTACTTGTTCACCTGTGGCTGGGCCCCGTAGCTGCCGATGCTGGAGGCCTGCGCTATGAGCGGCCAGCGGTCCCCCGCGCAGTGCTGCCGCAGGAGGCCCCCCACTCGCGCGAGGCCCCACTCGCGGTCTTGATGAGAGCCTGGTACTGAAGCGCAGAGGAACACACTGGAACAGATAGCCATATATATAGAGGGTGTCCCAGGATATAGTGCAACCCCACAAGTGGGTGAAACTAGATCAAAAATTATTATCGACAAAACAAAAACAAAAATATACAACATTTTAGGTACTTTATTGATGAATTATAATTTTGACTAGCTGCGCCCCGCGGTTTCACCCGCGTGGTGTTAGATATTTTGCATAATTTACTATATATCTTTATTTATTGTAGGCTATGTGTTATTCTGATGTATAAGCTATATTATTGTGAAGTTACATTAAAATCAATTCAGTAGTTTTTGCGTGAAAGAGTAACAAACATCCATCCATCCATACTTACAAACTTTCGCGTTTATAATATTAGTAGGATCTATCTGCAGCAGTCAAGGATTTATTTAGTTTTTTCAAGGTCAACAAAGCTCTGATAACCTTTTTTCTAAATATTTATTGTATGGAAACTCTTTTGTTAGGTTGTAGCGTAAGACCTAACAAAAGAGGTTCCATACTTTTTAGTAAAGCGTTTACATTATCTTTGATTTTGTATTTGTAGATAGGATAATAATTTGTTGTGGTTGTATTGTTCCCGTTTTAAATACCCAAGTGACATCCTTTATCCTACTTAATATGATAAACGCGAAAGTTTGTAAGTATGGATGGATGTTTGTTACTCTTTCACGTAATAACTACTGAATGGATATTAATGAAACTTTACAGTAATATGTATTATAGCTTATACATCAGAATAACACATATAGGCTACAATTTATAAAGATATCCTACTAATATTATAAACGCGAAAGTTTGTAAGTATGGATGGATGTTTGTTACTCTTTCACGCAAAAACTACTGAATGGATCTGGATGAAATTTGTCACAGAGATAGATTATAGTCTGGAATAACACATAAGCTTTATTTTATCCCGGAATTCCCACGGGAACGGGAATAACGCGGGTGAAACCGCGAGGCGCTGCTAGTTTATGAATCTTACTTGATATTAGAGAAGTCGCAGCACTTCACCCTGTCCACGTAGAAGGCCAACGCTGGTAGTCGGTAGTGGTGCAGGTACTGTAGCAGACTTCGTTTGAAACCGGTAGGGGATTCCCCCGCGTGGGGCGGAGCACCCGTGGGCAGAGGCCTACAGGCGGGGCTGAACCATAGCCTGGAATATGATAGAAATAAATTATTTAAAGAGAAAGTCAAAATTTATTTCTATAGGCTGGTTTTATAGCCACGCTGGGCAGCCCGCTGTTGAAACGCAACTTTGAAGCGTATCCAATTGTTATCATTGATGAGAGCGGTCTTGGGGCTTCCCCGCTACTGCAGCGCCTCAGGGATGTTTGCGGCGGCGCGAGTCGATTGTTCTTCATACCACCATGCGCAAACGCGCCGCCTCCCTGGTGCGCAGGTTGCGGGCCAGCTCCAATACCGTTCTCGCAATGATAGCTGGGAGGGTGGACTGCCCGTACACCAGGCACTGTTGTGAGCGCCACCTTCCCAGCAATCCTTTTAGTTTTTAAGATTGTCTTGTTTATTTTTAATATGAGTGTAAATGCTTGAAATAAATACATTTTTTTTTAATTATTTATTAGTGATTTGTGTTGTGTGCTGCACTCAGCACCCTGGCGCCGCTGAAGACCAGCGCTGCACTGGCTTATGTCAATGTAGCATTTAATGCCGAGTCGGCAGCCTTTCTGTGTTCTCGTGTTTTAATTCTTTTATTCGTTCCTAATTTGTTATCTTTATTATTATTAGTTCTTAAGTTGTATTATTTTATATGAAACACAAATAAACATTTTCTATGTCTATTTTTCTATTTCAACTACTACCCCCGTACATCTCCGAACGCGCGCTCCAACGGCGCTGCCGAAACGCGTAACAATAAACCCAGACTAAAAAATTATCACTTAGACAAGTAACATTTTATGCTATAATTATTATCCTGCGACGCAGGAGATTGCGGGTTCGATTCCCGCCTCGGAACAATTGTGTGCCCCATACCCATAACATTAGGGTACTAGATAACTGATATACATAATACAATACATTACATAGATAGATATATTTTTTATTATACATAGAAAACGACCAGAACACCCGGAACAAATATCTGCAGATCGTACACACAATTGTTCCGAGGCGGGAATCGAAGTCGGGGGGTACCAAGTGTACCAAGGATAAGCTAGCCTTTCTTAAATTCACACAATTCTTTCCATCCAAAGGTTGCCTGGAGGAGATCGCTTCTAAGCGATAAGTCCGCACATTGTGCTTGTATCATGTGATGTATTTTATAAAAATCTGTAACTGGTGTACAATAAAGTATTTTTGTATTGTATTGTTTAAATATGAAGTAAACGACTTTAATTAAAGTAAGAATATACCCCTGCGTTCTATTCTCCCAGTCGTCCAGATATAGGTTCGCAGTCGATATCACAACACGCAGGGAGCCGTCCTCGTAACAAAGAATCATCATTTTACTGAAAATATAAAAAAAAAACAAATTAATATATATAATAATAAATAACTCTGGATAATCAAGAACGACTGAACCGATTTGGCTGAAAATTGGTGTCGAGGTAGCTGAGAACCAGGAGACGGACGTAGGATATTTTTTGTTTTTATTTTTAATAATAATCATAAGTAACTTCGTAACATTATGATTGACTTGTTTATGGCAGGCGTCCGCAATCCCCCCTATAGCCCGATTACCCAGTCCATCCATCCATCACAATAGCCTGGTTTTATTTCTTTAATTTTTCTTTGCAATAGTCTCTACACCTGGCGGATACCATCTTTGGGTGTATCATATTGTGCACCCGAGGATGATACCCGCTATGTGTAGCCATCGCCTTTAGATTAACTTCTCAAAGGGCCTCTGTGCTGTTGGCTTCGGCCCCACGCAAGCCTTCCAAAGGACCGGGTCACTTAATGGCCCGAGATCATGGTAAATGAGAGATATAATAAGAAATAATTTATATCAGACCATAGAATAGTAACAGATCTTATTTAACTTATTCTACGGTCCATAGTAATATATACCTTAAAACTAGCATACATCTATATATATATAAAAGAAAGTCGTGTTTGTTACAACACTTATAACTCAAGAACGGCTGAACCGATTTAGCTGAAAATTGGTGGAGAGGTAGCTTAGAACCAGGAGTCTAACATAGGATACTTTTTATAATTTAAATCATTTGACACATAGATTTGGACGGGGGCGAAGCCACGGGGCGCTGCTAGTAAAATATAAAAAAAACTAAATTAATAACACGCTTTCATATATATAATAAAAACCAAAAGCAGTCTCCGTAAATAACAGCGCACTTGAGGTAAGTAAATGTAGTTATATTTTAAGCTTTGCACTAACAAATAATCTTTTTGCAACGTTTGAATACACATTGCGGCATTGTGACACGTGTTTACGTTGGCTGCGTTTCAATCGAACTAAACAAAATAAGAGCTCACATTACAAGTGCGCTCTTATTTACGGAGACGGATTTTTTGCGGCGACATCTTATCATCATCAGCCTATAGCAGTCCACTGCTGGACATAGGTCTCCCCCAATGAGCGCCATAGCACCCTGTTTCAGATTGCCGCATCCAGCATCTACCTGCAGTCTTTCGCAGGTCGTCATCGTAGTTTCCCAAACGCTGCCCAGCCCAGCTGGGCAGCGTTTGGGAAACGTCGCCTCCTTTTGGCCTCCTCGAAATTGTTTTTACCCAACTGCAGAATCAGCCCAAGGTAAGTGTACTCGGAAACAGTTTCGAGAAGTTGGACCATGTAGGACCACCGGCCTTGGATCAATGTGACCATTGATCATGACTTTGGTTTTATCCAAATTCATGCCAAGACCGATACATCGGGAGGCTGAAGCTAGGCCGTCCAGCATCTGGTTCAGCTCCTCTAGCGACTCCGCCATTTAGACCACGGAGACATATTAAGACTATGTCACCTTACAGACCCATCACCCCGATATCTTATCAACCGTATGGTGATTATCACGATAGAGCTGGTCCACCAGTTCAAAGTCGCTCAGCGAGCTATGGAAAGAGCCATGCTCGGAGTTTCTCTGAAGGATAGGATTCGCAACGAATACATCCGACAGAGAACCAAAGTTACCGACATAGCTCTGAGAATTAGCAAGCTGAAGTGGCAGTGGGCCGGCCATATCTCGCGAATAACCGACGGCCGCTGGGGCAAACGTGTTCTTGAGTGGAGACCACTACTCGGTAAACGTAGTGTAGGACGCTCTCCGACCAGGTGGGATGACGACCTGCGAAAGACTGCTGGTAGATGCTGGATGCGGCAAGCTGAAGACAGGGCGCTATGGCACTCATTGGGGGAGGCCTATGTCCAACAGTGGACTAATATAGACTGATGATGATGATGATGGTGATTATGTAACTCGCGACCGGTTTGCGACAGGCGTAAATTAAGCAATCAGTGCTGTCAAACGCCAATTTTGACGTTGTAGCTGGTGTAAAACTAATACAAAATTGACGTTTGACAGCACTGACTGCTTAATTTACGCCTGTCGCAAACCGGTCGCGAGTCACATATCACCCGGCGGATAGTATTTGTGATCGATAAATCACTACTGTAATTTATTTTTTGACGACTGATGTGGCGCGGTGGGCGAAGGTCCGCCTGCGACGCAGGAGTTTGGGGGTTCGATTCCCGCCTCGGAACAATTGTGTGTACGATCTGCAGATATTTGTTCCGGGTGTTCTGGTCGTTTTCTATGTATAATAAAAAATATCTATCTATGTAATATATTGTATTATGTATACCAGTTATCTAGTACCCATAACACAAGCTCTGCTTACCATGGGGCTAGATAATGCTGTGTGAATTGTCCAGCATTATTTATTATTATTTATTTATTTATTAACTCACGTGTGATGAGATCCAAAAGGCGTCGGCATGGATATCTTATGAGCATCTATGTGTGGTTTCTTTTGTGATATAGTTCTCAAGTCGTTGCTGTCTTCGCCGTACAAAATCGTCATTCGTTTTTCACTGAAAAATATATTGGAATACTAGTTAAGGCTTTTGATATTAGCCCACATAATAAAGTCAACTTTCATCAGTACCTCCTGACTCGCAGGCTGCTGCGACGCAGGAGGTTGCGGATTCGATTCCCGCCTCGGAACAATTGTGCGTACGATCTTATGATCGAAAATTAAAATCAAATGTTATCCGAATAGTACCTATTCGGATATGATTTGATTTGTGGGCATACTACGGGGATTTGCTGGATTGAAACCGCAGATAAGTATATAAATATTGTATTGAAGAGAAAGTTAAAGTTTGGACTTTGCGCGGGAAATGTATGGGAAAATGACAGAGGTCCAGCGCGGGGCACGTGATAGCGGTCACTGGCTGGTCGCGGCGCGAATGAGCTCCGTCGTGCCTCCGCCCTCCGCGCCTCGTGTTTCACCCCCGGCCGGGCGCGCTGCGTGGCTCCGTGGTATGCGCCACAGATTTTAATTTTTCCAATGGCACAGTTTCACGGTAAATATACCTTTTTAAATGACTTTAGTGGTAATAACGATGGTAGTTTCAAGAGTTTTAATATAATATAATTTACCTATATCCCGCAAAGTAGTACTGAGCCAACAGCCAACCCAGCTCCACCATGAAATTGATTTGCAGCGAGCATTTCAGCTCGCCAAGACTCGGGTCCAGAATTTCTGAAAAACATAGATTTATATAAATTCCCTTCATCCACCATACCGCAAAAAAGATCATAATCATCGAAAAAAAACCGCAGTCAAAGTGTTAACACTTTGACTGCGGTTTTTTTTTTCGACGACTGCGATCTTTTTTTTTTTACCTAAAAAATTCGTGCTGCCGCTCTACACAGCGGTTGTGTTGCGCCGCACATGCGTTTCGTTAGAAAAATATTACGGCTGTGCTGAGTCACACAGATCTGTATTTTCTCAGCCGCTGCGCTAGTGTGGATTTACGCATATTAGTCACTTGTAGAAAACTCATACCGTGCGTTTTCAGCACTCAAAGTGTAGACGAATATCTGCAGATCGTACACACAATTGTTCCGAGGCGGGAATCGAAACCGCAACCTTCTGCGTCGCAAGCGGACCTTCGCCCACCGCGCCACATCGGTTGTCAATTGTGTATATGACCCGCATACATTTTTACAGGGTGTTCTGGGCATTATATATGTATAATAAAAAATATCTATCTATGTAATGTATTGTATTATGTATATCAGTTATCTAGTACCCATAACACAAGCTCTGCTTAGCTTGGGGTGAGATAATGCTGTGTAGATTGTCCAGTATTATTTATTTGGCTGGCCAGGTGGGATGACGACCTGCGAATGACTGCAGGCAGATGCTGGATGCGGCAAGCTGAAGACAGGGCGCAATGCCACTCATTGGGGGAGGCCTATGTCCAGCAGTGGACTAACATAGGCTGATGATGATGATAAGGACCATTCTTACCTAGAAAAGTTATCGAGTTAGGCTGGTTATGAGTTTCCCTCGCCGCTGTTATAGTTGTATAGAAGATGTGATAGGGGGCGCTCGCGGCGTGCTTGGCGGCCATTTTGTTTTGTGGACGGACGACTTCTAAGAAATCCTCGACTCGGCGAGTGGGCGGTACTATTGGACGGTAGTCTGGGGCTAGAAACAAATAATAACTTATTTATCACTACATAGTATGAAACAAATCCTACTAATATTATAAACGCGAAAGTTTGTAAGTATGGATGGATGGATGTTTGTTACTCTTTCACACAAAAAGTACTGAATGGATTTTGATGAAACAATATCAAAATGACAAAATTCATAAAGGTGTATTGTATTTTATCCAAAATATCCATTCAACGGTATCACGCTAACGGAACTGCAATTTGCGGTTGGATTGCAGTTGAAATGCGGTCCGTCTGTCTAGAGCCTTACATAGATAGATATGTTTTATTATACATAGATAACGACCAGAACACCCGGAACAAATATCTGCAGATCGTACAAACATTTGTCCCGAGGCGGGAATCGAACCCGCAACCTCCTGCGTGGCAGGCGGACCTTCGCCCCACCGCGCCACAGAGGTTGTCTAAAATACCCGTTTAAATAGTACTTGTAATTATGAGCGCCATAGTGCCTATTAATAAAGTAGTAGGAAAAAAATTAATACCTTGTCTATAAGCTATGGAATTTTCCTTACTATAACTGGCATTTTCTTGGCTATTTCTGTTCATATTCACGTCATCACTTGACCAATTTTGAACATTTCTCCTACTTCCACCATTATTTCTGCTACTTCCACCATCATTTCTACTACTTCCACCATCATTTCTACTACTTCCACCATCATTTCTACTGCTTGTTCCCACATGTTTACTTCCTGTACCAATTTCAGGGCTATTTCTTGCGTTTGATTGATTTGTTGGTGCTTTGAGTTTATTATTGCTTGTCGCAGGTATATTTGTGGTCCCTCCAGTGTCTTTAATAGTGCTTGTAGTGATTTCTACTTTGGTTAGAATGGAGGGGTTATTCGATGAGGCAGCCTGCATTTCTGATGTTCTGAAAGAAGACAAAATTTATTATAACTTATTAAAATTTCAATTCAAATCAAATCATTTATTCGCTGGAATGTAGGTACAAAAGCTCTTAAGAAAAATGAAAAGATTTTTATTTCTTTAGGCTGACAAATAAGCACTTAGACAGGTCATCATCATCAGCCTATAGTAGTCCACTGCTGGACATAGGCCTCCCCCTAAGAGCGCCATAGCGCCCTGTCTTCAGCTTGCCGCATCCAGCATCTACCTGCAGTCTTTCGCAGGTCGTCAAACAATCTAAAGGTAAATGTAAAATAGTAACTTATTGTTCCAATGTGACAGCCACTTCAGCCTGCTAATTTTGCAAACAATCTAGAGTAAAATATCCAGCATCTACCTGTAGTCTTTTGCAGATCGTCAAACAATCTAGAGGTATAATACTAACTTATTCTTCCAAGGTGTGTAAACCTCCTTCTCCACGATGACATCAAGTTGTTCCATGATCGTCAAACGTTCTAGAACATACTTGTCTGGTATTGGGTAATCTCCATTACCGGAATAGTCGTCCAAGATGCTTTCCACTGAAATAATAAATAATGCTGGACAATCCACACAGCATTATCTAGCCCCATGATAAGCAAAGCTTGTGTTATGGGTACTAGATAACTGATATACATAATTCAATACATTACATAGATAGATTTTTTTTTTATTATACATAGAAAACGACCAGAACACCCGGAACAAATATCTGCAGATCGTACACACAATTGTTCCGAGGCGGGAATTTAACCCGCAACCTCCTGCGTCGCATGCGGACCTTCGCCCACCGCGCCACATCGGTCGTCAAAAAATATTATACATATTATATATTATATTATTTAAATAGATAGAAAACACTTTATTATACCATACAAAACAGAAAACAATACAGAAATAAACAACAGAATAAAGGATGTATAAAGGGCGGCCTTATCGCTGAGAGCGATCTCTTCCAGGCAACCTTTGTATGGACTGGACATGAAGGAACAAAATAAACGTGGTACTTAATTTTTAAGTTTTTACTGTACATAGTTTATAGTTAAAGTGCAATACTTAAAGAAAACAATACAGGAATAAACAACAGAATAAAGGAAGTATAAAGGGCGGCCTTATCGCTGAGAGCGATCTCTTCCAGGCAACCTTTGTATGGACTGGACATGAAGGAACAAAATAAACGTGGTACTTAATTTTTAAGTTTTTACTGTACATAGTTTATAGTTAAAGTGCAATACTTAAAGAAAACAATACAGGAATAAACAACAGAATAAAGGAAGTATAAAGGGCGGCCTTATCGCTGAGAGCGATCTCTTCCAGGCAACCCTTGTATGGACAGGACATGAAGGAACAAAATAGACGTTGGTACTTAATTTTTAAGTTTTTACTGTACATAGTTTATAGTTAAAGTGCAATACTTAAAGAAAACAATACAGGAATAAACAACAGAATAAAGGAAGTATAAAGGGCGGCCTTATCGCTGAGAGCGATCTCTTCCAGGCAACCCTTGTATGGACTGGACATGAAGGAACAAAATAAACGTGGTACTTAATTTTTAAGTTTTTACTGTACATAGTTTATAGTTAAAGTGCAATACTTAAAGAAAACAATACAGGAATAAACAACAGAATAAAGGATGTATAAAGGGCGGCCTTATCGCTGAGAGCGATCTCTTCCAGGCAACCCTTGTATGGACTGGACATGAAGGAACAAAATAAACGTGGTACTTAATTTTTAAGTTTTTACTGTACATAGTTTATAGTTAAAGTGCAATACTTAAAGAAAACAATACAGGAATAAACAACAGAATAAAGGATGTATAAAGGGCGGCCTTATCGCTGAGAGCGATCTCTTCCAGGCAACCCTTGTATGGACTGGACATGAAGGAACAAAATAAACGTGGTACTTAATTTTTAAGTTTTTACTGTACATAGTTTATAGTTAAAGTGCAATACTTAAAGAAAACAATACAGGAATAAACAACAGAATAAAGGATGTATAAAGGGCGGCCTTATCGCTGAGAGCGATCTCTTCCAGGCAACCTTTGTATGGACTGGACATGAAGGAACAAAATAAACGTGGTACTTAATTTTTAAGTTTTTACTGTACATAGTTTATAGTTAAAGTGCAATACTTAAAGAAAACAATACAGGAATAAACAACAGAATAAAGGAAGTATAAAGGGCGGCCTTATCGCTGAGAGCGATCTCTTCCAGGCAACCCTTGTATGGACAGGACATGAAGGAACAAAATAGACGTTGGTACTTAATTTTTAAGTTTTTACTGTACATAGTTTATAGTTAAAGTGCAATACTTAAAGAAAACAATACAGGAATAAACAACAGAATAAAGGATGTATAAAGGGCGGCCTTATCGCTGAGAGCGATCTCTTCCAGGCAACCTTTGTATGGACAGGACATGAAGGAACAAAATAGACGTTGGTACTTAATTTTTAAGTTTTTACTGTACATAGTTTATAGTTAAAGTGCAATAAAGAATTTTCTTTCCATCTATCTATCTATCTACTTTAGTAAATAATAGATAACTAGCTGCGCCCCGCGGTTTCAACCAGGCGCAGCGTGGTGATAGATATTTTGGATAATATACAATATATCTTTATGAAGTGTAGCTTATGTGTTATTCTGATATGTGAGCTATATTATTGTGAAGTTTCATCAAAATCCATTCAGTAGTTTTTGCGTGATCAAGCAACAAACATCCTCACAAACTTTCGCGTTTATAATATTAGTAGGATTATAATATTAACATCCAGGTTACCTGAATCGAAACCGCTATACCGCGCCTGAGGTATGCAGGCGGCGAGACGGGGGGAAGTATCGGCCGCTCCGATCCATCAGTCTACCGTCAACGCTCACGGCGGTAGGTAGCTTTTCTACCCGGACGGTCTATGTCAGACGCACATGAGACATATATCCAAAGATGGGTCGAGCGCTATCTCGTGATGTCAATCCCATTTTTTTTTTTTTTTAAGTTTGTATGTATGGATGGATGAATGGATGTTTGTTACTCTTTCACGTAAAAACTACTGAACGGATCTTGATGAAACTTGAAAAATACATAGTATGTGTACTGGACTAACATATAGGCTGCTTTTTATCATGGTACCACGCGAGCGAAGCCGTGGGCGAAAGCTAGTAAAAAAATATAAACATATTGTTTTATAAAATAAACATTGTTTACGATATCGTAAGATATATCCGACAATATCTATCTCATGTGTACTCTTGCTCTTTTTTCCTCGGCCCCCACCTCACCGCACTTTCTTAAGGAGTGGTACAGCGGTTGCGGTCAAACTATAGACTAATGTTGTTACTAATTAATTTAATTCATAATACGAAGAATTAATTCTAGGAGGTTCTACTGTATATTCTGTAGGTACAGTTTACATTATTTTTTAATTATTTACTTACAGTGTTTGTGTTTAAACTCTCGGAAATGAGCAGGGTTTCTTCGATAACATTGTTCTCCATAATCACACTCCTTTTTTACTCTTTTCGGCTTATTATCTCCTAGAATAAGGGAAACTATACATAATAGCAGAGTTTTTAGTGGAAATAAGGGTAGGGAGATATTTTTCTTCGCAAAAGTACATAGAAAACATGGCCTATGTCCAGCTGTGGATAGCTAAGCTCATACTAACAATGAATGAACCAATGAAGTAGGCATTTTTTTAAAGTATCGCATTTAGAAAAACATTGTTGATGAAAGAGCGAATGTTTTACCGACCTTCCATAGCGCCTCTGCGTTTGTTTCCGATATTCATGACTATGAATTCGGAACGGTCATGAATTGTTTGATATCTTCTCTGAGATCGCGAATATTTTATTCTCTTTACTATCGAAATAAATTTAAAATGTATTTAATCGCTGAACTATGGCTCACAAAAATCTCAATTTCAATAAGATTTTTGCATTGCATGCAACTTCTTGATTTCAAGTTTCAATTCAACATCTTGAATATAGGCTCCATTTGCTCCAGCTCACTCAACATGATCCACCTACGGTGATTTCCTTCGCCCGAATGTTTCACGCTTGTAAATGGAACGTTCGTACATACCTATCGTTTGAGAAGGCAAACAAAACAATCGCTTTGTTTTGCCTTGTCAACTTAATTTATTTTTATGTGTACAAGTTTCTGTTTTATTTTAATTTTAGTACTAAGTATTTTCTTCGTCTGTCTTTTTGTGATTATTATTTTTATAATTTGCATAATAAACGACTTAGTTTTAACTCTAATGTTACATTTTATGATTATTGTATGATTTTTTATAATAAACAATAGCTTATGTTGTAACTCGGTAGTTAGCCGGCGGCGTAATGTGATTTTTGTCTAACAAATATGTCGTCTATGTTCTGTTGGTAGAATTTGGGATAAAGCCTACGTATTCACGCTCAAAAGGGCTCCGCCCGGCCTGGACTATTGCCCGGCTTCACGCTCCTGCCTTTGCCTTGCCTGCACAGTCCAATCTTCAGCATGTTAACGATTGCATATGACAGTGGTACTTCAATGGGATGCGGGGTGTAAGGGGGACTCCAACATCTTGTCTCCCAAGCCAACTATATAGATAACGAACTATGGTGAAAATATCATACCATCTTCATAATTTGATAATTAACTCATTAATTTGTAACAATTATTTTCCATTACTTAGAAAAGTGTCCAACCAGACACAGTTGCCATTAACAAATCAAATTCAAATATATTTCTTGCGTTTGGTTTATAGTTTTTTCATGTTTTTCATTATGACTGCCAGCAACGCCATGCAAAATCTGCCATTCAATTGGGTTCCCTTGAGCATTTCAAAACCTTTTCGCATGAACTCTGTCTTCTTCCTAAAAATCTGCTTGATAAATCCTGGACAGATGACTGGAACTCATCCAAACAAATTAAAGGCAAGCATTTTGCTGATATCCAGCCAGAGATACCTTCAGTAGGTACCTTGGTTCTCTATCTTCCGCAAAGGCAAATAAATTTACTACCTCTACTTTATGTAGGATAAGACTGGGTGCCTGCTGTTCTCCAGTTTTTTTGTGCAAACTTAGGATTATGGATCATTCAAATTTTGTGAGTGTTGTTTAGAAGAAGGAACCATTGACCACATATTTTTTAACTGCTCTAAATTACATTTCTCCCTCTATGATATTCTCCCTCCTGATAGCCCGCGTCCTACTTCCCTCAAATGTTTATAATCCCTTATATTTACCCCTCGTGTAAACTTTTTATTATGTAAATTTGTACAACTTCTACTTATTAACCCTTGCATGCATTCTTAACTTTGTGCTTTTGCTTTTAACTTTGTTTTTCAGGTACAATCAAAATGGTACTACTCAAAAAGATGAAACTGTTTACGTTTAGATAGCATTCATAAAACTTCATTCAATCTTTTCACTAGTAAAGTTTAAGACTCTTCACACGGACACTGGCAGAGTTGTGGCAGCACAGACACAGCGAGCCATAAAAATAAGAAGTTGAAGTTAGTTGACTGCCAGCAACACTGCAAATGCAACTGACAAATTGATTGACCAAAAAGAAAAAAATGAAAATGAAATGGGTGTCTTGTCGTTCGTTGTGTTTCGTATTTATAATTTTTCAATTCAATTTTAGAATTTTAACCGAAGATAATATCTCAACTTATTTAATTTATTGACCCTGTGAGACAGGTAAACTACTTATTTCATTTTATCTCATCATCACACTATTGCTAAATGGAGAAAGCTTAGATTTTTGTTAGGTACTCTCTCTGAATTGATCAGGCTGTTAATGTTGTTTTTATGGGAAAGTTTATTTTTTGTTATTTCTATCCCATGGGATCTGTTCAAGGGGACCAAAAGTAGCTGGTATCTTCGATTCCAGGCATAGAGCTACATCTATGCAACATTTCAGCCCGATCTGTTCAGTAGTTTGGTTCTCAAGAAGTAACAAATATTCATCCATCTAAACTTTCGCATATGCAATACTAGTTTCTGCCCGTGGCTTCGCATGCGTTGTGTCTAGAACAGGTTAAAGGTTATTGCTATTCCGTGGGAACTGTTTTCTGGTATAAAAAGTAGCCTATGTTCGATTCCAGGTTTAGAGCTAAATCTGTGCAAAATTAGGCATGCAAGATGCCTTGTTCGCTTTATGACAGATTCTTTTTATGGCAGATTAGCATTAGGCCAGATTTATATGTTTCAAACATCCACCCTGCCGGGCACAACTTTATATATAACTTTGGTTTTCAGCATGCCCCGACAACATTCCCCCGAGAGTGATGATGAGCCTCTCAACAACTACAAGACCCGGAGAAGCCCTAACAAGTCTGCCTCGTCGCCAAGCGAGTTTGGCGGCCACATATCCACATCCATGTAAGATTTTATAACAAATATTATTTAATTTGCGGCTAGCTGAAAACAGGGCGCTATGGCGCTCATTGGGGGAGGCCTATGTCCAGCAGTGGACTGCTATAGGCTGATGATGATGATGATTATTATTATTTTATTTATTGAGATAGTGACATCATTACAGGTTTTATTATTAAGCCCTAAGGCGATGTTATAATATAACTAATAAATAAATAATGCTGGACAATTCACACAGCATCATCTAGCCCCAAGCTAAACAGAGCTTGTGTTATGGGTACTAGATGACTGATATACTTAACACTGCGATCTTTTTTTTAACGTAAAATATTCGTGCTGCCGCTCTACACAGCGGTTGTGTTGCGCCGCACATGCGTTTCGTTCGAAAAATATTACGGCTGTGCTGAGTCACACAGATCTGTATTTTCTCAGCCGCTGCGCTAGTGTGGATTTACGCATATTAGTCACTTGTAGAAAACTCATATGTTATCAATTTATTTTTAAATTTAGTGAGAACTAGTGCTTATATGCAGCTGTGTTTATGCATATGTGCTGTGCTTGAACGTATGTGCAGGGCGCTATGGCGCTCATTGGGTGAGGCCTATGTCCAGGGACTACTATAGACTGATGATAATGAATGACTAATATAATTAATTTAATATATAATTATAATAGGCCTTTGCCCAGCAGTGGGACAATAATGGCTTAAAATAAAATAAATAATAATTATAATAATATGACTCGCATAATATTTGCACGCCTGCATGCAGGCTGAATACATTTACTAAATTAGTTATAAGATCTGACATTGTATAATTTGTATTCTTGCATATAAACGATTTGATTTGACAACAATACAAAATATGGGACAGTGTACAAGTCTTCCAAAAATTGTTGCAAAAGCAACTAGCCTAAGAGCCTTTGAGAGCAAACTGAAGGACTGGCTCACTACAATACAAATATTCTTTAGAAACAGAGAAAAATAAGTTAAGAACAAACAAACAAAGACACAGTAGCACAATGGGCGGCCTTATCGCTTAGAGCGATTTCTTCCAGGCAACCTTTGGATATACACATATCTATTGTATAGGTATAGACGGTGGCGTATTATAGACTTATGACTTACTAGCTGCGCCCCGCGGTTTCACCCGCGTAATAAGGAGAGAAATAATCTTGAACGTTTCCATAGAAACAACGCGTGCGAAGCCGCTGGCAGAAACTAGTGTATAATAAAAAATATCTATCTATGTAATGTATTGTATTATGTATATCAGTTATCTAGTACCCATAATACAAGCTCTGCTTACCATGGGGCTAGATAATGCTGTGTGAATTGTCCGAAATTATTTATTATTTATTTATTATTCTATATAACACGCCATCGTCTATACTTGTTCTAACACTTCATGTCCATCCAAAGGTTGCCTGGCAGAGATCGCTTCAAGCGATAAGGCCGCCCATTGTACAACACATTCTTTATTATAATGCTGTGTGGATTGTCCTGCATTATTTATTTATTTTATTTACGTTTTCAGCAGGCTCCCTAAACATTCATCGGACAGTGAAAACGAGGCTCTCCACGGCTACAAGACCCGGAGCAGACTTCACAGGCCAGCCTCTTTGCCCTGCGAGTTCTGTGACCACATATCCACTTCTATGTAAGAATTTTAAAACTATCATAGTTTTTTATACTAATATTATAAAGAGGAAAGGTTTGATTTTTTGTTTGTAATGAATAGGCTGCGAAACTACTGGACCGATTTGAAAAATTCTTTCACCGTTGGGAAGCGACACTATCCCCGGTGAACATAGGATATATTATATTTTCTAAAAAGTTAGAGATTCGTACTAAAACCGTGCGAAGCCGGGAAGGTCTGCTAGTATGAAATTAAGTGTTTCTAACAAGCTTAATCTTTTTACATAAGACCCATTATTATTGCTGCGACCTGCGACACAGTATTTTACTTCTGCAGGTCGCATCGCTTCATATTTTTGTTCTAGCACCTAAGTATGTTTCAAAATAAAGACTTTTTACTTTACTTTATTGTCTGCTTTTATAAAATTACTAGCTGCGCCCGGCGGCTTCGCCCCCTTTTTCATTCCTCTTGAATCAATATCTATTGCTGAGAACTGCATTAAAATCCGTTGAGTAGTTTAAAAGATTTAAGCGAACAGACAGCGGAAGCGATTTCATTGTATACTAGCTGTGCCCCGCGGTTTCACCCGCGTGGTGATAGATATTTTGGATAATATATAATATATAATATATCTTTATGAATTTTATAATTCATCAAAATCCAGTAATTTAGTAGTTTTTGCGTGAAAGAGCAACAAACATCCTCACAAACTTTCGCGTTTATTATATTAGTAGGAGTATGTAAAGATGTGATTCTAATAACAACTTAAAAGAACTTAACAATTACAATTTATAGTTTTATTAATTTGCCTGGTTAAATAAAAGACCACCACAGAGTGGAGCCCACCCAACGCTGAGAGGCGACGTGGAAGGCCCAGGATGAGATGGCGCGACGAGCTCGAGGCACATCTTCCAACATGGCCTGTTGCAGCGTTGGATCGCGAGGAGTGGAAGGAGAAAAGGGAGGCCTTTGCCCAGCAGTGGGACAAAAAACGGCCTAAAATAAATAATAAATAAATAAAATTAAGTGATTCTAATAAGTTTAATCTTTTACAGATACACGAACTTTAAACACAACGCTACCCACATAATCATCCCTATTGTTAACTTAACTCTACATCAATGCGAGGACTGCTTACATCACTTCACATCTTTAGAAGAACTTACCACCCATGCAAAAGTCAAGAACCACAGTACATCACAAGTAACTCCTAACCCTAATTACAATATTATACTCCAGAGCATTATTCAAAAGCAGTTGATTGTCAAATGTCACGATCTGTTTAGTGATATCAAGCTAAGCGGAAAAAAACAAAATAGGGTGGGAGAAGGTCAAAATAGGGTGGGAGGAAGTCAAAATAGGGTGGGAGAAAGTCAAAATAGGGTGGGAGAAAGTCAAAATAGGGTGGGAGGAAGTCAAAATAGGGTGGGAGAAAGTCAAAATAGGGTGGGAGAAAGTCAAAATGGGGTGGGAGAAAGTCAAAATAGGGTGGGAGAAAGTGAAAATAAGGTGGACGTTGCTAATGAGAATAACCCTGAAAATGATAGTGCAGACTCTAATACTAAGATCTGTAATAATGTGACTGTGAAAACAGAGTTACCTACATATGTCATAAGTGATTCGGATAGCAGTGGTAGAATAACTCCTATGTCAGAAGGAAATAGCATAAAAAAAGAACAAAGACAAACAAAACTAGAGGTTTTTAAAACAAAACCTGAGAGTATTAGTAATAATTTACAGACCTTGAAACCAGAAACTGAAACAGAGAATGTACCAGATGGTAACACCGAACCAAATTCAATACTCCACACGGAAGGTAGATCTGCTTCTCCGCACAGAAAATGGCAACACTCATCTGACAGTGACAGCTACAGTGACATTGACACCAATTTAATTGATTCCAAAATGAAATTCTACCATTCCGATGAAGAAATAACAGAGGTTGACAAAACCGTCTTCAAATATTCAACCTTGGATCACAGCAGCCCTAAACGTAGAAGCAGTTCTGATTACGAACCGATAAGGAGTCGACTTGTCTTCGAGGATGACTTAGACGAGCATTTTACTGAAGCAATTCTACCAGATTTACCTTGCAGGGTACCTAATAGTTCACTTGTCACAGCTAATATGAACAAGCCAAATTCTATTATACTAGGCAGCCAGACTAACGAAGTTACAGTAAAGAAAGCTTTCTTTGGTAGCGGAGATACAACAAGTATGAGTAATTGGAGACTAGTAGATAACAGAGTAGAAGATATTGTAGAAGAAGCATTTCCAGAGAGTGTTTCATACGAAGCGCTCGTTCGGACAGAAATATGTGACTGTAGATTCTGTGGAAGATGTTTTTGTAATAGGTGAGTTTATATAATATAACAGATAATTATCAGCCATTGACGACCGATGTGGCGCGGTGGGCGAAGGTCCGCCTGCGACGCAGGAGGTTGCGGGTTCGATTCCCGGCTCGGAACAATTGTGTATATCAGTTATCTAGTACCCATAACACAAGCTTTGCTTACCATGGGGCTAGATAATGCTGTATGGATTGTCCAGCAGTATTTATTTATTTATTTATTATCAGCCATAGTCCACTGCTGGATATATGCCTCCCCTAATGAGTGCCATAGCTCCTTCCATAGTCTTCAGCTTGACGCATCCAGCATCTGCCTGCAGTCTTTCGCAGGTCGTCATCCCACCTGGTCGGAGGGCGTCCTCCACTACGTATAACGAATCTCCTCTCAAGAACACGTTGACCCAGCGTTTGTCTGTATTACTATCCTATGCGAACTGATTTATATAGAATTATATGGATAAAAAGTAGCATATATTTTAACAGGCCTAGAACTACATGTACGCAAACAAACAAAAAATCAGCTATATAAAACACTACACACACATCGAACCCGCAACCTCCTGTGTCGCAGGCGGACCTTCGCCCACCGCGCCACAGAGGTCGTCAAACGTTGATATGTACTTTGCCTTATATATCACGAATATCGTAATAATTATAGATCGAATCAAGCTCAAGACAGGGCGCTATGGCGCTCATTGGGTACCTATTGGGCCTATGTCCAGCAGTGGACTAACGTAGGATGATGATTAATTTCTCCACAGAATGCAGTTAATATCCCACGAAACCACCCACCTGCGCATACGCAAGCCTCGACCAACTCTCTGCGTGTACTGCGAGAGGTTCTACCCGGGCAACTACCGGGCTTTGAGGAGGCACGTGGAGGAGCGGCATCCAGATGTAGACCCTCAGGAGAAGAGACCACTGGTATGTGAATATAATATAATAGCGGATACCATCTTTGGGTGTATCATATTGTGCACCCGAGGATGCTACCCGCTATGTGTAGCCATCGCCTTTAGATTAACTTCTTAAAGGGCCTCTGTGCTGTTGGCTTCGGCCCCACGCAAGCCTTCCAAAGGACCGGGTCAATTTATGGCCCGAGCTCATGGTAATGGGATACATAATAATAAATAAATAATAATAAATGAATATTGGTGCAAACTTAGTGTAAGACGTCCTCCGGCCAAGTGGGATGATGACCTGCGAAAGACTGCAGGTAGATGCTGGATGCGGCAAGCTGAAGACAGGGCGCTATGGCGCTCATGGGGGAGGCCTATGTCCAGCTGTGGACTAACATAGGCTAGATGTTGCTGTGTGGATTATCCAGCATGATGAATGCTGGGCAATCCACACAGCAACATCTAGCCACAAGCTTAGCAGAGCTTGTGTTATGGGTACAAGTCTACTAGATAACTAATATAGTTAATATATTTAGATGTTTTTTATTATACATAGAATGTACACAGAACCCGACCTCTGGCGCGGCGGGCGAAGGTCCACCTGGACGCAGGCGTTTGCGAGTTCGATTCCCGCGTCGGGACAAATGTTTGTACGATCTACTAATATTTTTGTTCCGGGTGTTCTGGTTGTTTCAGTGTATATATAATAAAAATTAACTGTAATTTTGCAATTAGCAATTTCGTATATTTAGTTTTAAATTCACTGCAATTAATAAACGTGAAACTACCATGGTTATTAATGCTAAAGTCATTTAAAACAGGATATTTACCATGATTAGATTTTTGAGTTATCCAATATTTCGGCACAGTTTCATGCGCCATGATCACGGAATAACTGAAGGCACTGCGAGTAAATTTTTATAGGCAGACATCGATCTACCCTCATTTTTTGTCTTTTGCTACGAACGTTACCACTACCACTAATATTGGATAACTCAAAAATCAAATCATGGTAAATATCCCGCTTTAAATTAGTGTAGGACGCCCTCCGACCAGGTGGGATGACGACCTGCGAAAGACTGGTAGATGCTGGATGCGGCAAGCTGAAGACAGGTCGCTATGGCGCTCATTGGGGGAGGCCTATGTCCAGCTGTGGACTAACATAGGCTGATGATAATAAGTTTTAAATTTACCGTAATTAAGTTGTTCATCGTTGCTTCTTCCTTTTCAGACGCATACTTGCAAAATCTGTAACCTTGGCTACTACAACCTTTCGCGGCACTTGAAACTCTACCACAAGCAAAGGGAAGAAGAGCCAAGCAAAACAAAATTCAGGAAACATCCACGATACAGGACCGTTAAAATCTGCGATATGTGTCTAAATTGGCGTAAAAATGACGACCTTTACAAATATATCGGTACTCAAAGCGAAATTGGTCTAACTCAGAAGTGCGATAAGTGCCACAATATGCATTTCTGTATAAATCTGGTGTCGAAGTTTGTATACCAGAAGCGCTATGCCCAGGACAGAATTGTGACGAATGAAGAAAGGTTGATGAGGATTAAAAAGAAATTGAAAATGATTAAACAGATTAATAAATGTTTTTGCAGTTGTTTTATTTGTAGAGTAGATGCGCCTAGATGATGTAAAGATAAGATATACCCATAGAGGTAGGATATATTCCTCTATGGATATACCAAGCAAATAAAATACAAAAATACGTAGATGCGTCTAGATGATGTAAAGATAAGATATACCTATAGAGGTAGGATATATTCCTCTATGGATATACCACACAAATAAAATACAAAAGTAAATACGTAGATGCGCCTAGATGATGTAAAGATAAGATATACCTATAGAGGTAGGATATGTTCCTCTATGGATATACCACAAAATAAATACGTAGATGCGCCTAGATGATGTAAAGATAAGATATACCTATAGAGGTAGGATATATTCCTCTATGGATATAACACACAAATAAAATACAAAAATAAATACGTAGATGCGCCTAGATAATGTAAAGATAAGATATACCCACCATAGAGGTAGGATATATTCCTCTATGGATATACCACACCAATAAAATACAAAATAAATACGTAGATGCGCCTAGATGATGTAAAGATAAGATATACCCATAGAGGTAGGATATATTCCTCTATGGATATACCACACAAATAAATACGTAGATACGCCTAGATGATGTAAAGATAAGATATACCCAATACCCATAGAGGTAGGATATATTCCTCTATGGATATAACACACAAATAAAATACAAAAATAAATACGTAGATGCGCCTAGATAATGTAAAGATAAGATATACCCAATACCCATAGAGGTAGGATATATTCCTCTATGGATATACCACACCAATAAAATACAAAATAAATACGTAGATGCGCCTAGATGATGTAAAGATAAGATATACCCATAGAGGTAGGATATATTCCTCTATGGATATACCACACAAATAAATACGTAGATACGCCTAGATGATGTAAAGATAAGATATACCCAATACCCATAGAGGTAGGATATATTCCTCTATGGATATAACACACAAATAAAATACAAAAATAAATACGTAGATGCGCCTAGATAATGTAAAGATAAGATATACCCAATACCCATAGAGGTAGGATATATTCCTCTATGGATATACCACACCAATAAAATACAAAATAAATACGTAGATGCGCCTAGATGATGTAAAGATAAGATATACCCATAGAGGTAGGATATATTCCTCTATGGATATACCACACAAATAAATACGTAGATACGCCTAGATGATGTAAAGATAAGATATACCCAATACCCATAGAGGTAGGATATATTCCTCTATGGATATAACACACAAATAAAATACAAAAATAAATACGTAGATGCGCCTAGATAATGTAAAGATAAGATATACCCAATACCCATAGAGGTAGGATATATTCCTCTATGGATATACCACACCAATAAAATACAAAAATAAATACGTAGATGCGCCTAGATAATGTAAAGATAAGATATACCCATAGAGGTAGGATATATTCCTCTATGGATATAACACACAAATAAATACGTAGATGCGCCTAGATGATGTAAAGATAAGATATAACCAATACCCATAGAGGTAGGATATATTCCTCTATGGATATAACACAAAACAAATATATATGTTAGGTACATATAGAATAGAGGAAGTATAAAGGGCGGCCTTATCGCTGAGTGCGATCTGTTCGAGGTAAACTTAGGATGGACATATAAAGAACGATATAGACGGTGGTGGCGGCAGTGGCAGTTTTATGGATATTTAGACCAAAAAACAAATACCTAAATACGATTTAGAGCACTTCCGTCAGATTACTCTTTCGTTAGAAGCAGTTTTTTGTATATGATTTCAGTCCAGTTTCGTCATGAATGACGTTTGTGGATAACTTCTTATGATCCTTTCGTCAGATTCCACATTATAATAATTATAATGAACTTTCACAGACATAAAATAAGGCTAAATCTTTAAAAAAAAACTCAAGTGTTCTTTCCAAATCCATTTTCAATATTTAGGCATTTGAAGTCGGTTTGTAGTTTTTTAAAACATGCCAAATTAAATATGTAAATTAATAATACTGGACAATTCACACAGCATCATCGAGCCCCAAGCTAAGCAGAGCTTGTGTTATGGGTAGATACTATAGTTTGACCGAAACCGCTGTACCGCGCCTGAGGTATGCGAGCGGCGAGACGGGAGGGAAATATCGGCCGCTCCGATCCATCAATCTGCCGTCAACGCGTACTCTTGCTCTTTTTCCTCGCCTCCCACCTCGCCGCACTTTCCTAAGGAGCGGTTTCGGTCAAACTATAGATAATAATACATTACAAAGATAGATATTTTTTATTATACATAGATAACGACCAGAACACCCGGAACAAATATAAATAAATAAATCAATGCGGGACAATTCACACAGCATTATCTAGCCCCATGGTAAGCAGAGCTTGTGTTATGGGTACTAGATAACTGATATACACAATACAATACATTACATAGATAGATATTTTTTTATTATACATAGAAAACGATCAGAACACCCGGAACAAATATCTGCAGATCGTACACACAATTATTCCGAGGCGGGAATCGAACCCGCATCCTCCTGCGTCGCAGGCGGACCTTCGCCCACCGCGCCACATCGGTCGTCGAAATTATTAAGTTTAGTCAGACAATTGTAGGACAATGCGGGTTGCCAAGCTAACCTGTTACTATTCGGTCGAACGATCAAAAATTTACCTAACCGCATAAAAGTGTAGTGTTTCTTATTTAGACCACATTCTGTGATCGACTAGAGTGCTGTGTGGTTTTTTCAATATGAGGGTAAGTTTTTATTGTCCGTTTTATTGTGACAAATTATTATAAATGAATTTATTTTAATTTTTTAAGAAGGCATGTCTGTCTGCTTTTGCACAATGCCCTATGGTGTTTTTTTTGTCAAAAGTTAGTGTGTTATACTTATAATATTTAAAATAGTATCTCAAACTGCTAATGTTCAACTCCGCCGGATGTCCATATCGTCTAAACTACTGAATATTTAACTTTGAAATTGATATATGGTAAAGTTCAGGACTTAATCTATCGATCATATGTTTCGAAAACACGATTCCATAAAATTTTCTCGATAGAAAAAAATCGCAAAGTCACCTCTAAATTTTTACTAAAACCTAAATTTCTCAATAAATACAGAAGTTCAGATTTTGACAATAAGCGTGGTAATAGAATTAAGTATAAATAAAAATGTTTTATGTTTCGATTTTTTCAAATAATGTCCTAATTAATAGGTAATAAGCTAAAACTTCGATTTTTGAACTTGCGTTGCAATGCCCTGTCCCGCTCTTATGAACGCAAAATCATATGTCTAGCCTTTTCACACAAAGTTGAGGTTGTATGGGCCCTTAACGATATCAAGTGTTTCATGTGTACCTACGGTGGAAATAAATTTATTTTTATTTTATTTATTTATTGAGATAATAACATAATTACAGGTTTTTTTATTAAGCCCTAAGGCGATGTTATGACTACTTATACTAAAATTTACATATTTTTGTACATACACGCAATACTAATTAATTTATAATTTGGTTTAAAAAAAACTGAACTAAATAAACTGTTTTATTGTTTATTTTTATATAGTTGGAAAACAAACAGCTTATAAAACGTAAATAATAACCAGAACACCCAGAACAAATATCTGCAGATCGTACAAACATTCGTCCCAAGGCGGTAATCGAACCCGCAACCTCCTGTTGACCTTCGCCCACCGCGCAACAAAAGTCGTCACAGAGGTCTTCATGGGAAGAAATCTTACCTGGTACTGCATAGACTAACACGGTAGAACAGTCGTGGTTTAATAGAAGCTTCACAGTTTTTACTTAAATAGGTAAAGTATCTACTTAAATATGCTTAAACAATTTTTTTTATCTTATACAGGGTGTTTGGTGGAGGGTTAGACAAACTCGTTAGGTGTGTAGGTGGATCTATTTGTAAAATACAAATTGAAGTAGAATACTTGAACTAGATAACTGATATACATAATACAATACATTACATAGATAGATATTTTTTTATTATACAAAGAAAACGACCAGAACACCCGTAACAAATATCTGCAGATCGTACACACAATTGTTCCGAGGCGGGAACCGAAGCCGCAACCTCCTGCGTCGCAGGCGGACCTTCGCCCACCGCGCCACATCGGTCGTCAATATATATATATATTTTCTTAAATTCTTAATATATTTTAGGGACTTTGAGTCAATATAATGACGAATGACTATCCCGTAGATATTTTAATACACTGGAACACAAAACTAAATTAGGTAGGTATATCTCTAAATACCTAATCGAAATAATTAGACTACCGCATTACTCAGTGGTGCGACAAAAGATGTGCCACATCTAGTACAGAACATGGGTCACATCTTTTTTTTTTTAAACTAGCTGCGCCCCGTTAAATCTATGTGTCAAATGGTTTATGAACCTTCTTCTTGAATCATATCATATCTTTAAAAAAAACTACATCAAAATCCGTTGCGTAGTTTTAAAGATACATAGGAACAGACAGATAGCGGGAAGCGACTTTGTTTTATACTATGTAGGTAGTGATTTAATCTATCATACACTAACATTGAGAAATACTTACCTAAACTATATACGAGTACCTATCATATTCATCATAGGCCTCCCCCAATGAACGCCATAGCGCCCTAGTCTTCAGTCACTGAAGGGGATTTTGCAAAGAAAAAGCAGACAGATGCCTCATTAAAATAGACAAAATAATTTATCATAGTAAAATAATTAAAAATTTAATTAAAAGTATGATAAAATATGCTGTTTATGGGCATTGTCAAACTTTACTAAAAATCTTGTAGAAAAATACGATATAAATTTATGTAACTGTAGCTACAAAGGTTTCTGCAGCCTACGTTCCGTTACTTTCTTTCTGGGGTCCATTCTGCTTTGGCTCAGGTTCTAGTTATATTTTATAATTTCCAAAATACCTAATAAACTTTTATTTTAATTTCAGTTGATATGTTTCTGGTGTTTCGTGGTGGCGACAGTCCGAGCGCAGAGCGACTTTTACGCGCCACAAACCTTTAGACAAAATGTGAGTAATTTTTTACTTATCTTGCTCAAAAAGTGTCATTATAGAGAAGCTTAGTAGCCATAAAACTCAAGACAGGCCGTAAGTATTTTTATTTAAATTTTTGTCTGGAATCATCCGGTCACCTTTAAGGTACAAGACATTCTGCCTCTTACATAAAGACTCTTTGCTGTTTCATTTACAAAGCTTTTATTCAAACTTTTTATTTCATTTTTTTTTTAAATGGAACTGGATGTGCCTTTTTGGTGATTGTTGGGTCATTCTTCCTTTATGGTAGATTGCGTAGGTAACTTAGCTTTGAGCGTAACGAGTTCCTACACACAAAAAGTTTGTAGGTAGGTAGTAGCGCGAAATCACTAGATTTTTTTGTCTACTACAAATTGAACTCAAAGTGAACGTAGCTTATTTAATGAAAACTTGATCGAGCTTAAATTAAGTTAATAATAATCAAATAGAACTGAAGGACAAATAAATAATGAACATGATTTTATTTGTTGCGGTTGCAATCACGTGTAATAGGTACCTATATTTAAAGACGTAGGGACGAAAAGAACTGAACTGAACTGAATTCGTAAAATAGAAAAGTGTGCAATATGAAAATATGAAAATAAAAATATGTTTAGAAAATGAAATGAAATGAAATGAAAATATATTTATTCTGATAGAGCAAAAAACTTAATAATCTAACTATAGTAATCAAATACAGCACACGACTTAAAAAAAACTTAAAAGTAAATATAATTGATAATATGCATATTAGAAGAAAGAAAAGAAAATATTTTTTATTCACCTTAAAACTACTATACACAACAAACTTAAACTACGCAAATTATTACTACCTATATTACAAATGATTGTGCGTAGCAGTGTTCATGGCAAATATGGCCTTCACTCAGCATTGTGCTGGGTGCCCACTAATGTGTCCACCCAGCGCTGATTTTCAGTGAAGACCAGAGGGATCGTGTCACGTCACGGTCGTCAGGAGCGTGATGTTGACATCAAAATGTAAACAGGATTGCATTATAATTATACATTACACAATACTAATATAAATATATTCTATCCTTATTCATTCTAACCTAAGTAATATACATACGTACCCAAAAAGAAGACTAAACTATAAATCATAAAAACAATATTGTAATACAAATGTTGGACAGTCCGGTGACTGTGGCTTGGTTAGTCAGGCCGAACAAATTACACCACACATGTATACGAACCATAGGCGACGCTAGAAAAACTGAGAATGGCTATGCGAATTAAAATCAATAAATAATTAAATGAATAAATAAATGATCTTTGTTCGTTTTATTAGACGGATATCGATCCCGATTCAACCTCTACTTAAACTCCAAACGCGGTCGGTATGCTTGATCGTTAATAAATAATAGTTTAAAAAACTAAAAAACCACGCTTTTATAAATAAACCGAACGAAAAAGTAGAACATATTTTTTTTAATAATTCAAATTATGGATAAGAGTGATAAATAAAACAAATTATTTTAATGTAAAAAAGCGTGGGGTGCTTGGATACATGGATTTGCGTTCTCTTGCCAGCAGCGCACACTTGCCTCACATAACTAGATAGGAGTAGCGACATTGAGGAAATATTTTCAGAAAGCACAAGTCTAAATATAGTTATAGGTAATATAGAAATGCGTTTCCTAAGTACCAACTTATAGGTCGATGGCTGTTTTATAATATTTTCGAAAGGACTAAAATGCTGTTGACCGCAGATGGCCATGACAGCGTTACCGGACTTTAAAAAGGTCGATGACTGAACATGGGCCATACTAGCCTGACCTTGGAATTCTCAAATGCATCATAGCTTTGGGCTAGATAATGCTGCAAGTGTCCTAAAAAAATCTAAAAATAAATCCGTCAATTAGATTACAAGACTAGCCGCGCCCCGCGGCTTCGCCCGCTTGAAAATGTATGTGTCAAATGGTTTATAAACCTTCCTCTTGAATCACTCTATATATTTAAAAAAAACCGCATCAAAATCCGTTGCGTAGTTTTAAAGATCTAAGCATACGTATAGAGGGACAGATAGATAGCGGGATGCGACTTTGTTTTATACTATGTAGTGATATCGGAAACGTATTTTTTCTTTTATCAATTAAACAAAAAATTATGAAGATATCATCAGTTAGATTTCCGCGTGACGTCACGCCTTGCGACATTTTTTCGCACGTGATGACTTCCCGAGCGCTCCCAATCTTTCCGCGGCGCCAAAACAAAAAAGAAGTTGAAGTTGATTTGCATCACGTCAGACTTGTAGGAAGTTTGGGAAGCCACTAAAACTCGCAGAAGTCCACTTCCGCGACTATTTATGTTTACACTTTGGAAGTCGC
Organism: Eupithecia dodoneata; assembly: GCA_947044415.1. Taxonomy (NCBI): domain Eukaryota; kingdom Metazoa; phylum Arthropoda; class Insecta; order Lepidoptera; family Geometridae; genus Eupithecia; species Eupithecia dodoneata. The sequence goes on from OX345685.1 coordinate 4,441,801, forward strand.
TTGCGCATGTCAACTTCCGCAAATTTTATCGTCAAATCAAATAAAAAAATAATATACCTACATTTAAATAAACCGATACCTAATAAAAGCAATACGATATAATATATATTATTAAACTTATGTAGTGTTATCTACAAAACGGTTACTTAAAAATTTAGCTAATTGCAGGTGTTAAAAAAACATGCGCTGGTTTTCTGCTGGGGCCTATGGCTCCGAGGAACACAAACATATAAATAAATAATTAATGCTGGACAATCCACACAGCATCATCTAGCCCCAAGCTAAGCAGAGCTTGTGTTATGGGTACTAGATAACTGATAAAGAAATACAGAAATACATTTTATTGGTAAAACCACTTTACATGTCTCATTTTCGTATGAGTACAATAGGTACATTATTGTTAAAATTGAATATTAAATTAAATAAGAAATAGTAAATTAAAATAAAGTCAGGTTTACAATTGTAATAGTTCGTTCACAGAATAGAAATAGAAATATATATAATAAAAGATATACATAATAGAAGAAAAGAAAAGAAGAAAAAGAAAATAATTTATTTGACACCATACATAACACGACACATTACATAGTAAGAAAATAAAAAAAAAACAAGAAAAAATTACAAGGAAATATATAAGACATACAGAATAGAGCAAATACGTGTAACATAAGGGGCCAAATAGGTCCCTGTCTCAGCAATTCAGCATTATGCCGCTACAAGCCGGAGTTAGTAGCGGCGCTGAATAATGCTTATACAATACATTACATAGATAGATATTTTTAATTATAAGTACATAAGTAACGACCAGAACACCAATAAAATAGGTAAGACAGAAATAATTATAACAATTGAAGATATCGAAGCGAAATCTTCCATTGTCAGCGGACACTTGAAGTTACAGTTAAGGACCTACGTTTTCTTGTTACAGCGTAGACATGCAAATTATTTCCTCAGCTCGTAGATTTAATCAGGAATTCATTACGTCACTGTTACATTACAATGTTTTTAAGTGTTACCTTACACCAACCTACCACCAATTATCGTCTAGTACGACTGCACAATTACTGCAGAATTAGCAAGCTGAAGTGGCAGTGGGCCGTTCATATCTCGCGAAGAACCGACGACCGCTGGGGCAAACGTGTTCTTGAGTGGAGACCACGACTCGGTAAAAGTAGCGTAGGACGCCCTCCGACCAGGTGGGATAACGACCTGCGAAAGACTGCAGGTAGATGCTGGATGCGGCAAGCTGAAGACAGGGCGCTATGGCGCTCATTGGGGGATGCCTATGTCCAGTAGTGGACTGCTATAGGCTGATGATGATGTATATAAAATTAATTAATATAGGAAATTTAAAGAGCCCTCTGTTAAAAATGACAGGAGGAATTCGTTACATCATTGTTACAATGCACCTAAGTGGTACCTTACACTAATTACCGCTCGGCCATTTCACGTGGTCGACTGCATATGTCGATCGACACACTTCGTGTAATAACTAGTGTAAGTGTAATTAGTTAGATTTATTAGCGCGGGTGATTACTAATCTATCAATGCATAGGTCGAGACTGTCCTGGCGTAAGACCTCACCTCAGCCCGTGAACGTCGTACCAGTCGACTAAGGCGTAGATTCCACCAAAGCAGAGATGTGCGGAGATTTGTTTGACGACCATTTGGCGCGGTGGGCGAAGGTCCGCCTGCGACGCAGGAGGTTGCGGGTTGTGTGTACGCTCTGCAGATACTTGTTCCGGGTGTTCTGTTCGTTTTCTATGTATAATAAAAAATATCTATCTATGTAATGTATTGTATTATGTTTATCAGTTATCTAGTACCCATAACACAAGCTCTGCGTACCATGGGGCTAGATAATGCTGTGTGAATTGTCCAGCATTATTTATAAATGTATTATTTATTTATATTTGTTCGTAGGTGGGCAGAATTGGAGGATCAGCTCTGTTTCAACCAGCAGCGCACAATGCTTGGGGTTCTGCAGCGAATAAAGTAAGTTTAATATTGTACATTTAATACAATACATTACATAGATAGGTCCGCCTGCGACGCAGGAGGTTGCGGGCTCGATTCCCGCCTCGGGACAAATGTTTGTACGATCATCAGATATTGAGTTATTCATGTTAAAATGCTCCTTAACACGCGTTAATATAGCGTGGTAGCCCCGCAGTGGGATGACGACTTGCGAAGGACTGCAGGCAGATCCTGGGTGCGGCAAGCTGAAGACAGGGCGCTATGGCGCTCATTGGTGGAGGCCTATGTCCAGCAGTAGACTACTATAGGCTGATGATGATGATATGATTTCAGGTAGACGGGTACCAAAGCGGGCTGTTTTCCCCGGCGGGACGGGCCGGATCCGGGGCGGTCTCGCAAGCGGAACAGAGCGGGTCGTGGACTGATGACAAGGACTTCAGTCAAGCGGCTAAGGAGGCTTGGGGAGGTATGGAAATAAATTTAAATTAATACATAATTCAAATTATTTATTTACATAATACCGTAAAGGTACAAGGTGTCCGAGGTGGGCTGCAGACTGCAACCGCAGGTGACATTGCTGCCTGCGGTCGCGGTTGCTTCTATTGCCATGCACGGTTCGCGACACCACCGGCGCTGCAGTCTGCGGTCGCTGCGCGCCGCGGCCACAAGCCGCAGTGTTGCCGTAAAAAACCGCATAAAAATCCGTCGCGTAGTTTTAATTTTGTAAAATCTTCTGTAAGTAAATCAAAACTGGCATACATAGGGACAGACGACAGCGGGAAGCGACTTTGTTTTATACTATGTTTTATTATTATATTAACTTAGTTTTAACTACAAAATGGTCCCAATTCAGCTTTTACCGACTTAAATCGTTCATCATAATAGTTCACAGCTGGACATATGCCTCACCTAATGAGCGCCATAGCGCCCTGTCTTCAGCTTGCCGCATCCAGCATCTGCCTGCAGTCTTTAGCAAGTCGTCATCCCACCTGTGGGGCTACCATACTATTTACCACAAAATGTAACGCGTTATTGCGCTAATTTTAGCGCGGATAACGCGTGTTAAGGCGCATTTTAACGCGAATAACTCGTGAAAAGGAACGCCTTTTCACGAGTTATTCGCGTTAAAATCGCTAATATTACCGTAATCACGCTGATAACGCGCGTTACATTCTGTGTTTAATAGCATGGTAGCTCCACCTGGCCGGAGGGCGTCCTACACGCGTTTGCCGCACTTGAACCTGTTTGTTTGATTCCCCAGGCCCTACATCCACTGGCCCCGCCGTTTTCCCGCGACAGGAGCCGTGGAGGCTGGGAGCGTCGGCCTCCAAGGAACAACAAGCCAATATACTGCATCATAAACAGGCACTTTCTGCAGGTCATTATTTTTATAACTTGCATTGAAAGAAAGAAAGGAAATAGGTACATTTATTTGACACCATACATAACACGACACATTACATAATAAGAAAGTATATAAACAAGAAAAAAAAATATAAGGAAATAGATAAAACATGCAGACAAGCACAAATACTTGATACATAAGGGGCCAAAAACAATCAATAAATTTCTTCCCGGCCCTGGTGGGGGCACAGAGAGGGGCCTCGAGGCTTGGCCTCATTACCACGGCGTCAACTCGAGGGGTGACGACCCCTCGGTCCTTGGGTTAGTGGAAGTGTTTTTCAGGCTGAAAGAGTGCTAACAAGGCTAACAACAAATAAAATAATCAATTAGAACTTGCTTATATACAAAGCGACGAACATGTATAGGTACTTTATGATAATATACGATAATACTTACACTAAACTAAATTTAAATAACAAAGATTTTTAGGTCTACTTAAAAACAGTCAATAAATTTTCCGTGTCATCGTATGACATACATTGCAGTGTATCCTTAAGGGCCCATACAACCTCAACTTTGTGTGAAAAGGCTAGACATATGATTTTGCGTTCATAAGAGCGGGACAGGGCATTGCAACGCAAGTCCAAAAATCAAGTTTTAGCTTATTACCTATTAATTAGGACATTATTTGAAAAAACCGAAACATAAAACATTTTTATTTATACTTAATTCTATTACCACGCTTATTGTCAAGATCTGAACTTCTGTATTTATTGAGAAAAAAATTAGGTTTAAGTAAAAATTTAGAGGTAATTTTGCGATTTTTTTCTATCGATAAAATTTTATGGAATCGTGTTTTCGAAACATATGATCGATAGATTAAGTCCTGAACTTTACCATATATCAATTTCAAAGTTAAATATTCAGTAGTTTAGACGATATGGACATCCGGCGGAGTTGAAAATTAGCAGTTTGAGGTAGTATACACTCTTAAGTAAGAAATAAGAGCGCACTTGTAATGTGAGCTCTTATTTTGTTTAGTTCGATTGAAACGCAGCCAACGTAAAACACACACAATGCCGCAATGTGTATTCAAAAGTTGCAAAAAGATTATTTGTGAGTTTACAGCTAAAAATATAACTTATTCTACGTTTACTTAGGCTCAAGTGCGCTCTTATTTACGGAGACTGCTTTTAGCTTTGATTTTGTATGTGACCCGAAATCTAGATAGTAATTTTGATCGCAGTTTTAAGTACAATAAAGTGTAAATTCATTAATTAATTTCCCCATCAGACGGCGCTTTCTGCTTCAAGTAACAATACATAAGGCCGCCTTTTATATATTTATATTTTATATATATTTATCTATACTAATATTATAAAGAGGAAAGGTTTGATTTTTTGTTTGTTTGTATGTTTGTAACGAATAGGCTCCGAAACTACTGGACCGATTTGAAAAATTCTATCACCGTTAGGAAGCCTAAATATCCGTGGTGAACATAGGCTATATTATATTTTCAAAAAAGTAAGGGATCCTTACTAAAACTCCAATAATGTAACCCAAGGTGTGAAAAATTTACCTATAAAATTCCTTGCATATCAATACGCCATTTTTTCTAAATAAACGTGGTTGCCTAGCAACGCTCCTTTGACAACAAAGGTTTGATAACATTTTACTGTATGGAAACTCTTTTGTAATGTTATAAAGAGGAAAGGTTTGATTTTTTGTTTGTTTGTTTGTAATGAATAGGCTCCGAAACTACCGGACCGATTTGAAAAATTCTTTCACCGTTGGGAAGCTACACTATCCCCGGTGAACATAGGTTATATTATATTTTCAAAAAGTTAGGGATTCTTACTAAAACTCCAATAATATAACGTGGTAACCAAGGTGTAAAAATTCACCTAATAAAGTGAAATTCGAGTTTAACGCGGGTGAAACCGCGGGGAACAGCTAGTATTTATATATGTTGTTATGTTTTAAGTGCAATAGTGTACATTCACTCACTCATTCATTCATTCATTCATTCATCTCCCCACCAGACGGCGCCTTCCGCTTCGAATACGCTTCCGACAACGGCCTCGCTGCGGGCGAACAGATCGAGCCGGATGGTTCTAGAGTGGGAGCCTACCAGTACAAGGACCCCAACGGACAGATTGTGAAGCTCAAGTACAGAGCGGGGAAGGAAGGGTTCCAGGTGAGGGGGGGCGAGGGTCATAAATAAAAAAATAAAATATATAATGCTGGACAATTAACACATCATTATCTAGCCCCATGGTAATGTTTAAGGACAAAGGTCAAAGCAGGATGATGATCAATGCCAAAGAGTAGGAGGTCATTGGTGTCACAGATAATTGGCAATAAACGTAGATTTTGAGGTCAGAGGTCAATGAAGTTAGGTCAAATGGCAATGAGAAAGCAGTCAAAAGTGGGGATTAAGTTAAGGTCAAAACTAAAGCAACTTTGATATCAATCAAAGGAGGGAGTAGGTATCTATACCTAAAGAGACCAAGTGTGGGTCAATATAAAAAAAATAGGTACCTACCTTGAAAGCCCGGAACAAATAATAACATTCGCAGATCGTACAAACAATTGTTCCTAGACGGGAATCGAACCCGCAACCTCCTGCGTCGCAGGCGGAGCTTCGCCGCGCCACATTGCTCGTCAAAAATGCTGAACCAGATATCTATTAGATATTTCCATCCAAAGGTTGCCTGGAAGAGATCGCTTCTAAGCGATAAAGCCGCCCATTCTACTTGTCGCATGTAATGTATTTTTGTAATATATTGTGTACTAATTATATTATTCTTACAGATTCTGGAAGGAAGCCACTTGCCGAAGAGCCCCGAGCCTGTAGCACCGCCTACACAAGGTGATAAATTATTTATTTTGAGCCTGTAATGTCCCACTGCTGGGCAAAGGCCTCCCTTTTCTCCTTCCACTCCTCGCGATCCAACGCTGCAACAAACCATGATGAAAGATGTGCCTCGAGCTCGTCGCGCCATCTCATCCTGGGCCTTCCACGTCGCCTCTTAGCGTTGGGTGGGCTCCACTCTGTGGTGGTCTTTGCCCACAAGTCGCTGGACATACGGCAGACGTGAAAAAAAAACTTTTAATGCAGGTACAAATAGTATTTTTTTTATTGAAGACTCGTTAGGACTAATATTTAAGATATTTGAAAACGTAGTATAAAATCGCAAAAAAATTAACAAAAAATTACTTAAATAAGAACTACTAAAATTCAATACAAAAAAGACCTGAGATTTGTCGACCACCCTTTCACGTGAGACAGGGTCAGATTTTCGGACCGAAAATCTCACATCGTCTCATGTCATCATCCCGTCGTCCCGTCATCATCCCGTCGTCATCCCACCTAGTCGTTTACCGAGTCGTGGTCTCCACTCAAGAACATGAGATACCTACAACCCGCTAACAGATAGACAGACAGGCTTAGTAATATCCCGTTTTCATGCTTCGAGTACGGAACCCATAAAATAAATTAGTTTTTCTTCCAGACAACCACTATCAGCAAGCGTATGCAGCACAGAAGCAGCAATACGATCTCCAGCAACAATACAACCAGCAGCCGAGGGAGCAACCACAGGGCAGGTGGACACAGACCACGGTATGTTTGTTTATTCACTAGCGGACCTTCCCGGCTTCGCACGGTTTTAGTAAGGATCCCTAATTTTTTTAAAAACATAATATAGGCTATGTTCACCGGGGATAGTGTAGCTTCCCAACGGTGAAAGAATTTTTCAAATCGGTCCAGTAGTTTCGGAGCCTATTCAATACAAACAAACAAACAAAAAAATCAAACCGTTCTTACAATATTAGTATAGATTAGTATACATAGATATATGAATAAAAGTCGTATGTATGTTACAGGGTGCGGAAGATGCCCAAAAGACCACTGGTGGGCAGTACTTCAACCAAAACTGGAGCCAAGGGCAGGGTGGACCAGAAGATGATGGCCAAGTAAGCGATTTATCATCATCAGCTTATGTTAGTCCACTGCTGGACATAGGCCTCCCTCAATGAGCCGCAGCATCTGCCTGCAGTCCTTCGCAGGTCGTCATCCCACCTGGCCGGAGGACGTCCAAACTACGTTTACTGAGTCGCCTCCGCTCAAAAACACGTTTATATCTATATAGTATAATAAATTTGATAGTATGTTATCTAGAAATAAAGAACTAGAATTGAATTAATATAATAAAAAAATGTGAAACTAAATTTTTTTTTGTTTTACAGTATCGAGAAATCGACGGCCAGGATAAGGGACCCCACTCATTCGGCGGAGGCTACGCGTTCTCGTTCCAAGGATAGAATAGAATAGAATAGAATTGTTTTATTTGGCCAAAAAACAGGCTACACAATTAAAGCACACATAAAAAAACACAGTACACAGTATAAAAAAAAAAACATAAATAAAAAGCCTACAGAAAAACAAAAACTATTATAATACATGGCTACCGTGCTAGCCTGCTGGCCAAAAAGGGTCAAACTCAGCTATAGCTAGGATAAAGATACATACATACCTTTGCCTATGTCATTATTATAAATGTATGTCCTGTGTCTGTACCATAGATGTATTCCTTAATGTTGTCTTAAACTTATTTCATACAACATTAACGAATACATCTATTATAGATGAGTTTTACTTATAAAACTTATTTATTTCTTTAGATGAGTTTTACTTATAAAACTTATTTATTTATTTAGATGAGTTTTACTTATAAAATCTCATGTATTTCAGACTACGTAAAATATTAAATGTAGATGTATTTTTTATCTTATGTTAGTAAGTCATTGTATGTCCTTTGTCTGTACCATAGAAGTATTCTTTAATGTTGTATGAAACAAATAAAACTCATTTATTTCAGACAACATGAAATATTAAATTTAGGTATATTTGTTATCTTATGTTAGTGACCTTTGCATAAGTCATTGTATGTCCTTTGTCTGTACCATATAATATAAGTACTCTTTTATGTTCGCTGGTATGTATGTCTGTAGTCTGTACCTATCCGAGTGTAGCTTAAGTCCGCTGAAAATAATAAAATAATACATCTCATTTATGTCAGACAGCATAATATTAAATTTAAGTCCATTAAGTTAGTATTTTCCTTATATTATGTTAGTGGCCTTTGCATAAGTCACTGTATGTCCTTTGTCTGTACCTATCTGAATGTAGCATAATGAAAATAATGTAATAAATAAATAAAATAATTGTTTTACAGACAACAAAATATTTCATTTGTGTATGATATCCGCCTAGCCATTATGTTTTTTTTCTACGAGTCGGCAGGGCGTCACTGCGGCAGTGACGACATGCGGGTACGCGTCGGCGGCATCGCTTGTTCTGTGGCGTAGCCCTCCGAACAAAGCATGGAAACAACGCACCAACAACGATTCGTGCACTCCAACTTCTGAATGAGTTCGTGCACGAGTTCCAGCATGTCGACATATTTCACGACAAGCTCAATGTTATTATAAAACATCTGTTAATATATTTAAGTTTGAACAATAAATAAATAATGCTGGACAGTTCACACCGCATTATCTAGCCCCATGGTAAGCAGAGCTTGTGTTATGGGTACTAGATAACTGATATACATAATACAATATATTACATAGATAGATATTTTTTATTATACATAGAAAACGACCAGAACACCCGGAACAAATATCTGCAGATCGTACACACAATTGTTCCGAGGCGGGAATCGAACCCGCAACCTCCTGCGTCGCAGGCGGACCTTCGCCCACCGTGCCACATCGGTTGTCAATGTTTTATATTCGCATAGGATAGTGAGTGCTTTGGTTTATACTGTAAACTCCTATCTTCTTAAATAAATAAATAAAAGGTTTTTGTTTGCCATAACAGAGACGAATAGCCACGCCTGAGGTAAGCGAGCGGCGGCGGCGAGACGGGGGGGGGGGGGGAAATATCGGCCGCTCCGATCCGTCAGTCTCCTGTCAACGCGTACTCTTGCTCTTTTTTCCTTGCCCCCCACCTCGCCGCACTTTCCTAAGGAGTGGTACAGCGGTTTCGGACAAACTATACCTACTCGTATAAATTATATTAACAGAGATGACAAAATCGGTCTCCACTCAGCGTGTGCTATCTATGGTAGAGCAGATTATGACAGCGTTCTTAATTATGAAATATTTGGTAACAGCTCCATCTCTGTGCCATTTAATGAAGCTTCTAACACTTCTTACTTAACTCGGACATCGGCTGCGTAGTTGGTCAACAAAAAACAAAGATGTCGTCGTTGTAAATTTGCTATTAATTAGAAGCAGATAATAGCCATTCAGCGCCCTGGGGCGGAGTAGAGAAGAACAGTAGATACAGTGATTAGAGAGGTATATGCTGAAATGAACTTTATTGCATTTTGAATATATAATGTACATAATATTATGTTTTCCAGACGTAGAAAGATAGGCCAGAAAAACGAATGTATTTTGGCATACATAGGTACCTAACTGAGACTCGCTAAACTCGCTGTGCCCACAATTAGGCTAAACAAAATAAAAGCATCTTTTAAAGGGCAATGTATGCGATTCTACAACAAAACTCTAAGTGAGTTGCAAAAGTTATCATTAAGTAAATTCAAACAAATTGTTAACACTTTGACTGCGATTGTTTTTCGAAGACGGCGATCTTTTTTTTTAACCTGAAAAATTCGTGCTGCCGCTCTACACAGCAGTTGTGTTGCGCCGCACATGCGTTTCGCTCGAAAAATATTACGGCTGTGCTGAGTCACAAAGATCTGTATTTTCTCAGCCGCTGCGCTAGTGTGGATTTACGCATATTAGTCACTTGTAGAAAACACATACCGTGTGATTTCAGCACTCAAAGTGTTAAACATATCCTTTGTAAAAAGGCTTAGGTATATACTACAAAATATCAGATTATCTAGCTAGACGATAAAAAAGCTTGGAATGAGTTTTCCTCCAAATCGAAAACCAACAACTTACTTTTATTATTATTTGTTCCAATTTATTGCCTTTTTTGCTTTTAATTGCCTGAAATTGAATATTTTTTGTTAAACCTATGAGATTTTATTCATCTGACTCTCAGCTAATAACACATATACAAACCTTTGTGGTTCCCTTCGTGTTATTTTTAAGCTTTTTTATGTAATAAGTTGTCTTTAAGTTGGTAAATAAATAAAAAAAAACTTTATCTTAAAAAGATTGAGGTGAACAAAAAACCAAAGTGCTCACTTTATTTCATATAAGTAAAGTTTTTTCTTAACAATAAAATAATTTCTAAATAGGTACTTTGAGAAACCGACCTAGTTTAAGGGGCCTCCGGAGGGACGAATTCTTCATACAAACGTAATACCAAAATTATTTCTAATTCAAGCATATTTCCACTATAATATTGCATTATTTGTATTAAAATAGTATTTATCTAGGTTCCCCAATAGTTTTTTTTTTTCAAAATACTAACCTAAAATGAAATGAAAGTCAATCTCATTTTGCACATTTTTATGCGAAAATGGACAAGTTTTCTTGCTATTTGTTTCGTATTAAAAACATCAATATCTTACGTTTTATTTATTAAGGAACATAGCTTATATTGTCTAGTTACAGAATAACAATACTTTGTGAAGAATACAAAAAGTTTTCAGTCATAATTTTTGGTATTACGGAACAAACCAAATTTTGAACGGCTACTATATCACACACACATGTGGCGCGGCGCAAGGGTTAAACAAGGACAGCGATATTTGGAGCGATTTTTGCAAGCGAGGGTCGCCGGACCCTTAAGATCGTAATTTATTTACTAACGCAGTACGAGTGCGCATAGCAGGCGGGAGAACCCGATAATAGACGAATAATTGAGATATCGAGGGCCATAGACTGACGGACAGACAGGACGCCTTGTGAAGCATTTCACTTCTTTTCAGTACATATTTAACATCAAACATCAAAACGCTGTTTTCCTTTAGACTTGTTTAGACTATACAGGACTCTACGACCAGGAGGGATGACGACCTGCGAAAGACTGCAGGCAGATACTGGATGCGGCAAGCTGAAGACAGGGCGCTATGGCGCTCATTGGGGGAGGCCTATGTCCAGCAGTGGACTGCTATAGGCTGATGATGATGATGATACAGGACTCAGTTGGAAACGTCACAAGTCTCAAATTATAAAAAGCTCTGTTTAATAGATAAGAGAGAGAGAGAGAGATAGAGAGAGAGCGGAAAATTTTAATTCAATCGCATAGTTTTAAGTAAATATTAAGTAATTTTTTAGTATAAGTAAATTCAAATTGTATAAGTAAAACTAGGAAATTAGGTGATCGCTTTGATTTGTTGTTCACTTGAATCATTTTAAGGTACAGTAAAGAAACGAACAAGAAACCTTTAACCTTGTTAGATTGTTCTTTTTCGAGTTGGAGCAAAACTCGTCTTAAGCTCTTTTATCGTCTAGATAATCTGATATTTTGTAATAAGCCTGTTTACAAAGGATATGTTTGACGATTTTTTTAAATTTATTTAATGATAATTTTTGCAACTCACTTGGAGATTTGTTGTAGAAGCGTATACATTGCCCTTTAAAAGATGCACTTATCTTATGTAGTCTTTGTTGTGGGAACAGCGAGTTTATTCTTATTTCTAGTATTTAAATTGACAACTTGCCATTAAAGTAAAAATGTTTTTTATTGATATAATAGGTAGTGTAATATACAGTACGAGTTAATAGGCTCTTGAACTAATAAAAAAACTGTGTTTCAGGAACCAGTGGCTTCTCCGAATAATATTTACAGGTAATATAAATTATGTCAAAGCTAACTAAGGATAAACTATAGCGTGTTTGAGACGACAAGCAGCGCCATCTAGTCAGGTTTGGGTAAACTATGTTTTAACGTGCATTATTTTTCTAAACTTACGCGACCTGAACACATAATTAAGCACTTATACAACGTCGGGAAAAATAGGTAAATAAACGCGATAAATACCCGGTGTATTAGTGCTTATAATTATTATTTTTCTGTTAACACTTTGACTGCGATTTTTTTTCGACGACTGCGATCTTTTTTTATCCTAAAAAATTCGTGCTGCCGCTCTACACAGCGGTTGTGTTGCGCCGCACATGCGTTTCGTTCGAAAAATATTACGGCTGTGCTGAGTCACAAAGATCTGTATTTTCTCAGCCGCTGCGCTAATGTGGATTTACGCATATTAGTCACTTGTAGAAAACACATACGGTGTGATTTCAGCACTCAAAGTGTTAAAGAGAGAGTGAGGGAGTAAGAATAAGTGAAGGAGAACTATTTTTGCTGTCAAAAAATGTGAATATTCCCAGTAAATATCCCTTAGATTAAAAAAAAAATCATATTAAAATAAAATCTCCAGCCTTCGGCAAGCCACCGTCTGCCACTCTAAACATTATGATTGACTTGTTTATGGCAGACGTCCGCAATCTCCCCTATAGCCCGATTACCCAGTCCATCCATCCATCACAATAGCCTGGTTTTATTTCTTTCATTTTTCTTTGCGTAATAGTCTCTACACCTGGCGGATACCATCTTAGGGTGTATCATATTGTGCACCCGAGGATGATACCCGCTATGTGTAGCCATCGCCTTTAGATTAACTTCTCAAAGGGCCTCTGTGCTGTTGGCTTCGGCCCCACGCAAGCCTTCCAAAGGACCGGGTCACTTTATGGCCCGAGATCATGGTAATGAGATACATAATAATAATAAATCATTAAAATATATTATTTTCGATTAAATAAGACCTATCTACACCATACTCTTTGGCGCGGCGCGAGACTTGACATCGGGGTCGAAGATGCCGGCACGCGTTTGGCCAAAGCGCTATCAACTTTATTAAATTCTTTCGCACCATTACGATATCATTCAGAGAGCGTCCGCTACTGACAAATATAATAGATAGATATATAAAGTCTTTATATACAACGTCAGACACGTTATATAAAATATATACAATAATTGTGACGAGCGATGTGGCGCGGTGGGCGAAGGTCCGCCCGCGACGCAGGAGGTTACGGTTTCGATTACCGCCTCGGAACAAATGCGTGTACGATCTGCAGATATTTGTTCCGGGTGTTCTGGTCGTTTAATATGTATAGTAAAAATATCTATCTATGTAATGTATTGTATTATGTATATCAGTTATCTAGTACCTATAACACAAGCTCTGCTTACCATGGGGCTAGATAATGCTGTGTGAATTGTCCAGCATTTATTATTTATTTTATTAACTATGAATTTATAGATTAATTAATTAAGCTGAAGACAGGGCGCTATGGCGCTCATTGGGGGAGGCCTATGTCCAGCAGTGGACTGCTATAGGCTGATGATGATGATGATGTGTTTCATTATTGTTTGTTTTCCTGTGTGTACTGTATAATTAATAAATAATAATAAAAATAATAAATAATGCTGGACCATTCACACAGCATTATCTAGCCCCATGATAAGCAGAGCTTGTGTTATGGGTACTAGATGACTGATATACATAATACAATACATTACATAGATAGATATTTTTTATTATAGATAGAAAACGACCAGAACACCCGGAACAAATATCTGCAGATCGTACACGCATTTGTTCCGAGGCGGTAATCGAAACCGCAACCTCCAGCGTCGCAGGCGGACCTTCGCCCACCGCGCCACATCATCATCATCATCATCAGCCTATAGCAGTCCACTGCTGGACATAGGCCTCCCCCAAAGAGCGCCATAGCGCCCTGTCTTCAGCTTGCCGCATCCAGCATCTACCAGCAGTCTTTCGCATGTCGTCATCCCACCTGGTCGGAGGGCGTCCTACACTACGTTTACCGAGTCGTGGTCTCCACTCAAGAACACGTTTGCCCCAGCGGCCGTCGGTTCTTCGCGAGATATGGCCGGCCCACTGCCACTTCAGCTTGCTAATTCTTTCACCGCGCCACATCGCTCGTCAATCAAGAAAATAATCCTTACAGAGAAGTAATATGTAAATATAATAAATAATTAACTATTATTAAATTTTTTTAACATAGTCGTCTACACTATAGAACGGCTAAGCCTAATATTCCATTTATCAGTTCCTATGGGATAGCACTCACCTCTAAACGTTTCCATATAAACAACGTGCGAAGCAGCGTGCAGAAACTAGTACACTAGAATAGGTAGCCTCCGTTAAAGGTTCTTATATTAAATTGGAATCCATTTTCTCCGCTCCCTTTAGATTAAGGTTAATTCCTTCAGCGATGGATAGACGACCCTTGCTGGCATAGTGGAATGGTCTAGCTAAGAAAAGTTGCCGGTTTTGTCGAGCGATGTGTAATATATTGTATTATGTATATCAGTTATCTAGTACCCATAACACAAGCTCTGCTTACCATGGGGCTAGATAATGCTGTGTGGATTGTTTCTCTGAAGGAGGATTCGCAACGAATACATCCGACAGAGAAGCAAAGTTATCGACATAGCTCTGAGAATTAGCAAGCTGAAGTGGCAGTGGGCCGGCCATATCTCGCGAAGAACCGACGGCCGCTGGGGCAAACGTGTTCTTGAGACCACGACTCGGTAAACGTAGTGTAGGACGCCCTCCGACCAGGTGGGATAACGACCTGCGAAAGACTGTAGTTAGATGCTGGAAGCGTCAAGCTGAAGACAGGGCGCTATGGCGCTCATTGGGGGAGGCCTATGTCCAGCAGTGGACTAATATAGGCTGATGATGGTGATGATGAATGGTCCAGAATTATTTATTTATTTTATTTTATTTATATCTTGGAACAAAATGCATGTTGTAAAACTTTTGAAGCTATTAACACAAAATCCAATAAAAACTAACTCGCAGTGCCTTCAGTTACTCCGTGATTATGGCGCATGAAACTGTGCCGAAATATTGGATAACTCAAAAATCAAATCTCGATAAATATGCCATAAATTACTTTTATGCATTTTGTAATTATGGAGTAAAACCAGTTTATTGCGCCCCGCGGCTTCACCCGCGTTGAAATCTATGTTTCAAACAGTTTATAAACCTTCCTCTTGAATCACTGTATCTATTAAAAAAAACCGCATCAATATCCGTTGCGTAGTTTCAAAGATCTAAGCATACATAGGGACAGACAGTCAGCGGGAAGCGACTTTGTTTTATACTATGTAGGTAGTGATTCCACGTCTAAAATGACATAATACATATATCATGTGAGTATGAACTAACTCAGTTTTACATGAAAAACTAACAAACATACAAAACCAACTTTATAAAATATGTGTTTGCGACGAATACCTACGTTGTATAAGGGCTACGACGTAGAGGGGCTACGACGTAGAAGGGCTACGACATAGACGAGCTACGACGTAGACGAGCTACGACGTAGAAAAAGTAGTAAGAACTACGGCGCATTTCAGAGGCCTCCAGAGGGACGAATTCTCCATACAAACGTAATACCAAAATGATTTCCAATTCAAGCATATTTCTACTATAATATTGTATATAAACACTGTTATATTTATTGTACATTAAGTTAAAGAAATAAATAATTTGTATTTTGTATTGTATTATTTGTATTTGAAAAAAATAAATGAAAGCCAATCGCATTTTGCACATTTTTATGCGAAAATGGACAAGTTTTCTTGCTATTTGTTTCGTATTAAAAACATCAATATCCTACGTTTTATTTATTAAGGAACATAGCTTATATTGTCTAGTTACAGAATAACAATACTTTGTGAAGAATACAAAAAGTTTTCAATCATTATTTTTGGTATTACGGAACAAACCAAATTTTGAACGGCTAATATTGCTTTCGCGCACGCATAGGGCGCGGCGCAAGGGTTAAACAGGGACAGCGATATTCGGAGCGATTTTTGCAAGCGAGGGTCGCCGGACCCTTACGGGTTATTTGTAATCAAGCTCTGTGCCACCACACCAGGACCTGTCTGAAAATCTGCGCCGCTACTAGCTCCGGCTTGTAGCGGCATAATGCTGAGACAGGGACCTTTTTGCCCCCATAAGTAAAACAATCAATCAATCAATCAATCAAATCATTTATTTGCAGAACACATTATTACAGGTACATGTCAGGTCTGCTCAACCCGCAAGCAGGTGTGCAAATATTAAATCGTGTTTCAAGGTCGTTAAATTCATCAATAATTAAAATAATCAATTAAAATAAATAAATAGGTACAATCAATAAATAGTTAACTTTAAAATTAATTCACAATCGTCAAAACATAATAAATACTCTACTTAAGATTAATAAATTCATTTACACTATAGAAACATTGGTCAAGGAGCCTCTTATTTAATTTTTGTTTAAATAAATTACCATTGAGGTCTTTAATAGATTCTGGTAACTCATTGAATATAGTAATGCACATATTATATACATTTTTTTCATATATTTGTTTGTGGCATTGCGGTTTATATAACAGATTATCAAATTTTGCTCTTCTCTGTCGAGTGATAATATCCTTACGTTGGGTAAAGTGTTGACATATTTGTTCTTATCTGTATATCTTATTTATTTCCTTGTAATTCTTTCTTGTTTTTATTATTTTCTTACTATGTAATGTGTCGTGTTATGTATGGTGTCAAATAAATGTATTTTCTTTCTTTCTTTCTTTCTAGGTACTTTTGTATGAAAAAATTAACCGGGGTTAGTATTATTTTGAGACCCCCACCCTGAGCCCATGGCTGGCGACGCCCATGGTCGTGATAAAATCGTATTAAACTAATATAGAGAAAACTTTTAGCCGAGAAAGTTTCTTAGACAACGCTGAGTCAACTAAACCGAAAAGTTTTTGTGTTAAATTAGACAATAAATAAATATATATCTACATATTTTTTCTCTTTGACGACTGATGTGGCGCGGTGGGCTATGGTCCGCCTGCGACGCGGCAGGTCGCGAGTTCGATTCCCGCCTTGGGACAATTGTGTGTACAATCTGCAGATAATTTTTCCGGATGTCTTGGCCGTTTTCTATGTATAACAAAAACTATAATATCTACGTAATGTATTGTATTATGTATATCAGTTGTCTAGTACCCAAAACACAAGCTCTGGTTTCATTGGGGCTAGATAATGCTGTGAGAATTGTCTATCATTATTTATTTATTTATATTTAAACACTCGCTAAACGTAGTGTAGGACGCCCTCCGGTCAGGTGGGATGACGACCGACCTGCGAAAGACTGCAGGTGGATGCGGCAAGCTGAAGACAGGTCGCTATGGCGCTCATTGGGGGAGGCCTATGTCCAGTGAACTAATATAATGATGAAATCTATCTATTGTATCTTGTACTCATACTTCAAGCTCTGCTTAGCTTGGGACTAGATGATGCTGTGTCAATCGTCGCTGCACACCGCACTTTAGGATTTCGATCATGTTCAAAATTTATTTGGTATTTTTGCTTGCATTTCAGTCGAAAGAACTGTCTTCTAGGACCACCACCTTTCAAGAACTCTATCTCACTCGCACGAAGGGCATCTCGCTCCAACACTTAGCGCGACCTTTGTGAAGATTATAGGACAAGAAAACTGTAGAGTAGTAGTGGTTTTAAAACGAAATTGCGAGATTTAATGACTCCTTAGAAATTCAGTACAAAATACAAAAATCTTTATTCGAAACAAGAGACTTATAGTATAGGGTACAATTGTGGGCTGACTGCCGCAAAAGTTACAACTGTGTAGCGGAGTCAGCGCCTTCCTCCGCAAACAAAGTAAATAGGGATGTTTCTTTAAAGAAATAAAAAAAGAGATGTATGTGTGTAGTGTGTGTGTGTGTGTTGAGTGTGTGTGTGTGGTGTGTGTGTAGGTATGTGAGAGTGTGGTGCTCCTGAGGACACCGGTCTCATGAATAGCAATTTATATTTGTTTTCATTAAAAACATTGGACTGACTGTAGTTAATATGTCATAAATAATTGTAACATACATTTTATTTATTTATTACTAGCTGTTACCCACAGTTTCACCCGCGTTAAATTTCACATTTCTATATTCTAATATGGCCTATGTTCACCGCGGATAATGTAGCTTCCCAACGGTGAAAGAATTTTTCAAATCCTGGGCCTATTCAATACAAACAAACAAACAAAAAAACAAACCTTTCCTCTTATATCGTAATATTAGTATAGACTAGTTGCGTCTCGCGGCTTCGACCTAGTGGAAATATATGTTTCAAATAGCTTATAAACCTTCTTTATGAATCACTCTATCTATTAAAAAAAACCACATCAAAACCCGTTGCGTAGTTTTAAAGATCTAAGCATACATAGGAACAGACAGACGGATGGAAGCGACTTTTTATATTATGTAGTGATGAACCTATAGACTGACTGCAGGTAGATGCTGGATGCGTCAAGCTGAAGACAAGGCACTATGGCGCATTTGGGGAGGCCTATGTCCAGCAGTGGACTAACATAGGCTGATGATGATGATGCACATATTGAAATTCCAAATTGGTCAGTCGACTCCACGGATTCGAACCCGCACCGCGACACAGCTCTGCACTTCCCTATACCCACTCGAATTAGGACGAGTGTACACTCAGCCACGAGAACAACAATCATTATCATCAAAAACTGCTCATCATCATCAGCCTATAGCAGTCCACTGCTGGACATAGGCCTCCCCCAATGAGCGCCATAGCGTCCCGTCTTCAGCTTGACGCATCCAGCATCTACCTGCAGTCTTTCGCAGGTCGTCATCCCACCTGGTCGGAGGGCGTCCTACACTACGCTTACATATATAACAGTGTAGAACTGGCTTAAGGTTAGAGGCTACTAGAGACTGGCTTAATCAATCAATCAAGGAACCACTACTTGGCCTTTAGCTAGAATACCTACACAGATGAAGGAGCTATAGATTCTTAAGTTTTCTATGCTCGGAGTTTCTCTGAAGGATAGGATTCGTAACAAATATATCCGACAGAGAACCAAAGTTATCGATATAGCTCTGAGAATTAGCAAGCTGAAGCGGCAGTGGGCCGGCCATATTTGCAAACCGACGACCGCTGGCGGACCACGACTGGGTAAATGTAGTGTTGGACGCCATGCGACCAGGTGGGATGACGACTTGGAAAAGACTGCAGTTAGATGCTGGATGCGGCAAGCTGAAGACAGGGCGCTATGGCGCTCATTAGGAGAGGCCTATGTCCAGCAGTGGACTAACATAGACTGGATGATGATGAGTTAGCTACATTATTTCTTTTAAATAAGGGTATCCCACCGCCATAGCATCGAACATCAAAGAGATACTAAAACAACACTAAAATATGATATTTCGGCCATTTTATTATCTAACCATCTGCGTCCATCTTAAAACCAAAGCTCTCAAAAAAATATGTTCATTGGAGATTACGTATTTAGGTTCCAACAGTATTTTTTGTCTATAATATAAAAATGAATCGCTGAATGTGTTGCTGAGCGCGAATCTCGAGAGCAGCTGAACCGATTTCGCTAATTCTTTTTTTGGAATATTCCTTGAAGTACGAGGATGGTTCTTACGGAGAGAAAAAAGAGATTTTTTTTAAAAATTGCTACCAAAATTGCCAAATGACCACCCGAGCGAAGCCGGGACGGGCCGCTAGTTGGTAATAAATAGAAGAACTAGCAAGCTGAAGAACCGACAACCGCGCTGGGGTAAACGTGTTCTTGTTTGGAGACCACGACTCGGCAAACGTAGAGATTAAAATTAGACTGTATCTCTAAATATCACACTGCATGTTCAAAGAGCAGTTTTATGTGGATAATGGTAATCTCTAAGAAATTTAATAATATCACAATAAAAAATCGACGGGACTCGAACCCGCGCCGCGATGGGAACTCCCGCCTGGAATTCTAAGGTTACTTGTTGAGCAACGGCAACCATCTCTCGTCAAACGAACTAAACGTAACTTAAGTAAGCAGTTGTTCTATCAGTTTTTCTCTGCATCATCATCATCAGCCTATATTAGTCCACTGCTGGACATAGGCCTCCCCCAATGAGCGCCATAGCGCCCTGTCTTCAGCTTGCCGCATCCAGCATCTACCTGCAGTCTTTCGCAGGTCGTCATCCCACCTGGTCGCAGGACGTCCTACACTACGTTAAGTCGTGGTCTCCACTCAAGAACACGTTTGCCCCAGCGGCCGTCGGTTCTTCGCGAGATATGGCCGGCCCACTGCCACTTCAGCTTGCTAATTCTTTGAGCTATGTCGATAACTTTGGTTCTCTGTCGGATGTATTCGTTACGAATAATTCCTTGAGAGAGACCCCGAGCATAGCTCTTTCCATAGCTCGCTGAGTGTCTTTGAACTGGTGGACCAGCCCTACCGTGAGTGTCCACGTCTCAGCTCCGTAGGTCATAACGGGTAATACATAATAAGTATTGTAATGTTAAGTGACTAGTTTTATCCCCATGGTTTGTCCACCTGTTGCTCATAGAAACACAAACAAATACAAAGGTCAACCACTTACTGCTTTAAAAGAAAATCCTACTAATATTATAAACGCGAAAGTTTTTAAGTATGGATGGATGTTTGTTACTCTTTCATGTAAGAACTACTGAATGGATTTTAATGAAACTTTACAATAATATAGCTTATTCATCAGAATAACACATAGGCTACAATTTATAAAGATATATTGTATATTATCCAAAATATCTATCACCACGCGGGTGAAACCGCGGGCCGCAGCTAGTAGATAATATACCTACAAGAATGGGCTAGATGATGCTGTATTGATTGTTCAGCATTTAGACCGCCGGCGGGAATCGAACCTGCGTCGCAGGCGGACCTTCGCCTGCTGCGCCACTGCGGCATTGAGGTCGTCACGCCTTTCCCCGCGCCCGGTTGCGGTTTGATTCTCGCCTCGGGACAAATGTTTGTACGATCTGCAGATATTTGTTCCGGGTGTTCTGGTCGTTTTCTATGTATAATAAAAAATATCTATCTATGTAATGTATTGTATTATGTATATCAGTTATCTAGTACCCATAACACAAGCTCTGCTTACCATGGGGCTAGATAATTGTCCTATATTATTATTTATAATTTAATTGATTAGTAGTAAGGATTGGCCAGTATAAGATACCGAAACAAAAACGTATTTTCATCCACCCAGACCAGAAATATACTAAAAAACAAAAAAAAAAATATCAATAACATGACTAAACAAAATAACATTTAAAATACACAATTATTATTATACTAAATTTATGCAGAGCATGCCAACATATTTCCCACACAAGAATCGAACCCACAACCTACGAAGTCTCAGTCGGTGTCTCCTACGCCTATACGCCACAAGAGTCGTCAAAATAAAGAATGCTAAAAAACTGCGAATTGTTCGTCAAGGCAATAAAATAAGAAAAGCCGAATGATACCCCTAGTTCTATTGAAAAGGATGGAATTTGCACTTACAAGAGTAGACAGAGACAGATATATAAAGCTCTGTGTGATAGATAGAGACAGAAACACAAATTAAGGATCTCTCGGACGTTCTTGGGGAATAACGTCGTAAAAGTTTTGTGATTTTCTCAGCGACATAAAATAATAACTGAAAACTTAGATTATCTATACTAATATTATAAAGAGGAAAAGTTTGATTTTTTGTTTGTTTGTTTGTAATGAATAGGCTTCGAAACTACTTGACCGATTTGAAAAATTCTTTCACCGTTGGGAAGCTATCACTAAACACTATCCTCGGTGAACATAGGCTATATTATATTTTCAAAAAAGTTAGGGATCCGTACTAAAACCGTGCGAAGCCGGGAAGGTACGCTAGTATTTTTATATGCCTAATCCGACCTTGGTTGAGAAGAACATAGTAAAATAATAGTGAAAATGTTTGATAATAAAAAAAAATCTTAAATAAAAAATTAAACCAAACCAAATGTAGATTGTTTGTAAAAAAACACAATACAGATAACTCACTTGCTTGGCGTAGAGTTTCAAATATAATTTTAAGCAATATTTATTGAAGGAAGTATCTTAAATCGACAAGCAATGCAAATTGAAAAAAAAAAGCGGTTACAGAGTGAACTTTACGTTTAGTAGTGGTGGTTTATTTACAAACATTCTTCATCGAGTTTGGCTAGTGTATAGGTACCTGGCTTTTTAGTTGATTCCTCATCCTCAACAGCCTGTATTGGTTGGTCTACTGCTGGATGCAGGCCTCTCCCTGCTAAGTGCTGTATCGGCATTTATGTCATGTTATGGGGCGTAATGCCCATAATCCCTACACTGGGCATGCGGGTTGGGGATTGCCGTTCGATGGTAAATAGTTGTGCACTCGGCACTGCTGCCCGCCCCCCGGTGGATATCCTTTAGTCACCTTAGACCCCCGTGGGAAGAGTTGGGGTGGTGCTAACTCTAAGCTTTACGATTAATTAACACTTTGAGTGCTGAAATCACACGGTATGTGTTTTCTACAAGTGACTAATATGCGTAAATCCACACTAGCGCAGCGGCTGAGAAAATACAGATCTTTGTTACTCAGCACAGCCGTAATATTTTTCGAACGAAACGCATGTGCGGCGCAACACAACCGCTGTGTAGAGCGGCAGCATGAATTGTTTAGGTTAAAAAAAAGATCGCAGTCGTCGAAAAAAAATCGCAGTCAAAGTGTTAACCTTTTTATCTTCAATACATTTCAATCTAAGTATTTTATTTATAATATACTAGCTGCGCCCCGCGGTTTCACCCGCATGGTGATAGATATTTTGGATAATATACTATATATCTTTATGAATTGTAGCCTATGTGTTATTCTGATATGTGAGCTATATTATTGTGAAGTTTCTTTAAAATCCATTCAGTAGTTTTTACGTGAAAGAGTAACAAACATCCATCCATCCATAGTTACAAACGTTGACGTTTATAATATTAAGTAGGATAACCTACAAGTACACAGATCCCCTGGTACTGTCCACGTCCAAGGTTGTATGTTCATTTTACGTATTTTTCAAGTTTTACATAGCTCAGCTTTAAAACGTACCGATCCTATCCATCCAAAGGTTGCCTGAAGAGATCGCTTTTAGCGATAAGGCCGCCGATTGTGCCACTAGTTATAGTTAATATTAAGATCCTTTCGTATTTTTTTATTATTTTTTTGTATAGATGGTGCAATAAAGTTATATTATATTGTATTGTATTGTATTATCTAGCTTCTAATATAAGTGTCTAATAAAGAATTTTCTATCTTACTATCTAATCTACAAAGATCATGCACAGAACAGAACAGAACAGAACAGAACAGAACAGAATATAATAGACTAGAATAGAATAGAATATAATATTATAGAATAGAATAGAACAGAACATAACAGAACAGAACAGAATATACTAGACTAGAATAGAATAGAATAGAATATAATAGAATAGAATAAGTTTATTTGTAACTCAATACACAAAAATATAAAACAAATATGATAATAAAAAAAATAAAGGACAAAACATATTTTTGTACATGAGTCACAAAACGGACTCTATCTCAGCATGAGTTAATTGTAAGCATGTTACAACCAACGCTGGTCTAGAATTTTCTTTTATTTTCTTTCCCCAATAGGCTGAATAGATAAAGATAAATAAGGTATCTTTTTAACCATAAGTAAATTAAAGTGATAAAAATGCTAAATAAAATACCAAAAAATCAAAAACAACAAATAAAAACGCACTTACAACCTTATCCCGAAACCAAACAAGCATTTTCAGCGAGAACTTATCGAAGACCTGTAGCTTCCACCAACAACCATTCAAAACTCTACCTTATTACTTACATACAACGTCCGTTTCACATCGCCTCTCTCTCTACTTACAGCTATTCCAGCAAGCGTAAAACGAACCTTATCTCTTAGAAATAAGACCTAGATATTTCGCGTCGGATGGTATAGCCCGACTAAATTTGATAGACCTCCCCCACCCCGCGTGGTTTCAAATAAACGCGCGGATATAAGGGGATGGGGAGTAAAAGTCATAGGTCAAAGCAATATGGCTGTCGTGCGCGGAGACTTTTAGGCTGAAGCGAATTTCAGTCGAGCTGTGACGCTCGTAGCGACTAGACGTGTCAGAAGATGAAGAATTTGAAGATTTAGTGAAGTGAGTATTTTTGTATTTAGTTTAAACGTTACGCCTAGAGTTTCTTGAATTCTAAGAATTATTTACGTAGATTTTAGAAATTTGCAAAAGTTCACTTACAGTACTTGTAGATCATTTTCGTAGGTCCTGTAAAATTTATAAGATAAAATTTATAGAAAATATTAACCTGATAATTTATTTACCTAGTAGAAAATCGGAGTTTTAGTATATATAAAAAAGATTTTCGTTGTAAGTGACAAATTAATGGCTTGGTATATATTCTCCAAATCTAGAATGACCTAATTCGCGCCAAACGTTCCGTTATACAGACTACCCGTAATGAATTTTACTCCATAAGTAAATATTTTATATGAAGCCTATTTATTTATAATTTGAGGCCTTTCCTTGAAATAGAAACTCAAAAAAAAAAATAACAAGTTATTTTTAAAGCAATGATATACAGTGTTGGTCTGGAAAATATGTAATAATAATAAAAAACAATAAAATTTGAAAACAATTAGGAAACGTTTTAGGTTTTTAAATAATAAAAATAATTACGTCGGCACCATTTAAATACATTATTATTATTAATTTATTACCTATCATAAAGATATGCCTTTTGCATATTTGATTACAGTTAAAATAGTATTTTCTTGTTAAACCTTTCTTTGCAAAAACCAGTAAAAGTACTTTTATCTTGGTTCAAAGAAGCAACCTGTTGAAGCTTCCGCTTCTAAAAATAAAGAATCAGTTCTCTTTGTTCTGAATGAAAACCTTTTTACTTCTTTATTTGAGCTTTAGTTAGATTTTTTTAATTTTTTTTATAAATAAAATAAAAACAGCTTTATTCCATATCCAATAGTTATTAGTATGTACAATTTTAAAACAATAATAATAGATAAAGAAAGAATTAATAGTCGTGTAGGTACATTATAATTAGAATTGAATTGAATTTAGAATTAATTATGTCAGATTTTTGTTGTGTCGTGTCCTGATATGGACCGCCTTCGGCGGTATATGCCACTTCCGAGGATCTCCAGAGGTTTCTGTCTCTGGCTTTTTATGGCCACATATTTTTTATAGCAAACATAAGTGGTCATAAAATCATAATTTTGATACATAAAAAAGGTAAGGTACCTATCTGAATTGGATGCAGTGGACTGTATATTTTATTTTCTTCCTTAGGGGTTTTCAAAATAATACTCCAGTTCTCCAGTCTTCCCTTTATTCAACTCGCAGACAAGAACTGACCAGTACTAAACAAAAACTACCCATGAACTACTCTAATCGTAAACAGGCTCGGCCTTTTATACCTCCGTCGACCCTTACTAGAATATTCTACGATTTACTGGGCTATACCTACCTCTTTCTAAACTCTAGAACATTTCTGTTATCCTTTTCTTTCCTTTTCAATCGTTCGAGAAAATGTAAATAGTTAGGTAGGTATGTACGAGCCAGTCCATAACAACTATATCGTAATCTATGTCGTAATCGGAGGCGCGAGTACTATTGCCTATTCTGTGTAAGACATAACTTCGCTAATAGTATCAATTAGCCATAGATTTTAAAAACAGACTCGTCGTGTCCAGAACATCCTCCCCCCGGCGTAGCTCGCGAAGCCTCCTCTTTCACCAACACGACGAGTTTGCTGGTTGGCCGCTTGAAGACGCCAGTCTTTGTCCGGACATCTGCCACCCGTACGCCTCCGTCTGGTCCCTCGTAGGTGTGCTCGACGACACCCATTGGCCACACGTTTCGAGGTAGAGTGGGGTCCACGATGACCACGATGTCTCCTTCTCGAAGTGGTCGTCTCTTGCTCGTAGGCTCCCCGCGAGGTACCAATGTCGGTAGGTCTCCCGTAGCTGGTGGTTGAGGCTTCATCTTCCATACTTGGCAGAGTCTGCATTCCTTCTCAATGCCACGTACTGTCGGTCGTAGATGAATCACCCAATATTTCTGCCTCAGGTCGTTAGTCACGCGCTCCCTGTTAGCGTGACCAGCTGCGCAATGTTCTCGTAGAACAATGAGTCTTGTGATGCGGTGACGGCCGTCGAGTATTACAGGTCGCTTCATCTCCATCGGTGCGTCGGTGCGTCCTCGTACTCGTAGAATGCCATCTTCTAAAATCGGGTCCAATCGGTACAGGCGACTCGATTTCGTGATTGGACGAGACGCTTTTATTCGTTGCAGCTCCTCTGAGAAGCTCTCCCTTTGTGCGTGGCGAATAAGCGCACGTTCCGCGTTTTCGATGTGCCGGGTCTCCATAATCGAGGCGCGTCGTCGACATCTCTCAATGAAGAAGAGTACTCGTGCTGCAGCTCGAACTAGTGTCTCGTATTTAGAGAAGTGTGATGGATTCGGCAGCCATCCATCTGTCTTCTCTTCGTCCACTCGCATGTGTAGGACTTCTTCCTCGTGGTTGCTGTCAGACGTCTCCTTCGGCCACTGATGCTCTGGGCAGCGAAGGAAGTCAGGCCCTCGGAACCATCGATCTTCTACCGTTATGCGTGTGTTCACCAGCCTTGTCGCGTCGTCTGTAGTGTTCTCGCAGGTCGGTATCCACTTCCAATCTTCTTTCTGGGTAAGTTCAGATAGCTCCCCTAGACGATGCGCGACGTAGGGCGTGTATTTTCTAGCATCGTTCCGTATCCAGTGTAAAACTGTCATGGAATCGCTCCAATGGATCGTTCTGTTGACTTCGACACGATGTTTCTTCTTGATGGCGTCGGCCAGCTTTGCTCCGATGACTGCTGCTTGTAGTTCTAGGCGGGGAATAGTTTGTGTTCGCTTTGGAGCAACCTTAGACTTGGCGGCGACGAGACAAACGCTGAAGCTTCCATCCGGTTTCGTGATTCTCCAGTACGCCACGGCTGAGTAGGCTTGTTCGCTGGCATGACATAATATGTGGAGCTGCAGGTCCGTGTGGTCTTGAATCGCGTAGTGTCGCTCCAGCCGAAGACAAGTCAGGTCATTCAGTTGTTCCAACCATGCGGCGAACAGCTTATTCTCTTCTTCCGGGATTGGTTCATCCCATGACATCTTGATGCGCCATAGATTCTGTAGCACTATTTTTGCTCGTATCGTATAATGACTCAGCAGTCCGAGCGGATCGTAGATGGACATTACCGCGCTCAGTGCCTCCCTTTTCGTTGGCGCGCGGACTCGTGTTCGTACTTCGGCGGGAACTCTGTTCATGGAAGTGTTGAATCCAAGTTCATCTCGTTCGGCGTTCCAGTAGAGTCCAAGGATCTTGTTCTCCGATCCCTTTCCGTCGAATTGCGTCGGTGTTGTAGCTCGTAGCTCATCCGGCACGTCTTCCAATACGCAGTCCTTATTGCTGTTCCATCCTCGCAGCGTGAACCCAGCAACCTCGTGTACTGTGCGCAGTTCCGTGACGGCTCGATGTGCTTCCTCGTCGTCATCATAGCTCGCTACTAAATCGTCCATGTAGTGGCTTCTGGTGATGGCTTCGCAGGCGAGGGGATGAGTGTGAGCGTATATCCTCGCGTTGTGGTTTCGAACAAAATGCGCCATGAATGGAGAACTCGCAGCACCGAATATCATGCTTGTCATCTTGAATCGTTGAGGCGTCTTCTCTTTCTCGTTGCCTCTCCACAAGAATTGTTGCGCTGGCTGGTCCTCTCGACGAATCTTGATCTGAAGAAACATCTCCTGTATGTCGGCCGTAATCGCGACTCGTTTCTCTCTGAATCTGTACAGGATGCCTGACAGGGACATCAAAAGGTCAGGTCCCTCCAGCAGATGGTCGTTCAGGCTGACTCCATTGCTCTTCGCTGCTGCATCGAAGACAAGCCTTATCTTCCCGGGCTTATTGGGGTTGCGTACTGCGAAGTGAGGCAAGTACCAGCAGATGGTGCTAGACTCCTCCGATCCATCGCAAGGTTCAGCATACCGCTTCTGAAGCAGGTTCTCGATCTGCTTCGTATATTCTTCGGCGAAGACTGGGTCAGCGTCCATCTTCTTTTCAATGCTGTGAAGACGACGAAGTGCCATGTCGTAGCTCTGAGGTAGCTTCGTGTCTTCTTCCTTCCATGGTAGACCAGATTCATATCCTTGGTTTATGTTCTTGAGACCAGATTCATATCCTTGGTCTATCTTCTTGAGACCAGATTCATATCCTTGGTCTATTTTCTCGAGACCAGATTCATATCCTTGGTCAATCTTCTCAAGACCAGATTCATATCCTTGGTCAATCTTCTCAAGACCAGATTCATATCCTTGGTCTTTTTTCTTGAGACCAGATTCATATCCTTGGTCTATCTTATCGATTGTCTCTTCGACAATTTTTGTAGCCCGGAGATCTCGTTCACTCGTACGTGGCTTTTCGGTGATGCCAATTGATTCGATGCTGAAATGCTTCTCTATCAGCTCGTGCAGCTCTTGGTTTTGCTTCGCTATGGCTTCAGGTGTGTAGATGTGCAGCACACTGTCTTGATTTGCGATGATGCTGCGTGATATGGTTCCGTGGATGACCCATCCCAGCTTTGTTCTCGATGCGGCTGGTTGGTTCGCTCTTCCAACTCGTAGTTCCTGTGAGACTATGTACTCTCAGTGGTCCGCTCCAATCAGGATCCCAGGATGTGATGACTCGTAGAAAACTTCATCTCGTGGTAAGTCTCTCAAGTGATCTTGATCCAACAGTCTCGCGGGGATCGATTGTTGCAGCAGCTTCATATTCCTTATGGTTCTTGCCCGAAGTGGATGTAGCTTGCTGTTCTCGTTCTTGCTCTTCAGTTGCACGGTGACAAGTTGGCTTTCATCCTCACGTTGTGTAGTGTTGACTCCACGCATTCGTAGTGGCAATGAAGTTCCTTGCCCCTTGTCCCTGCTCCGATTGTACGCGCCAGCTTCTCATCAATCAGAGAGACTGTGGCTCCTTCATCCAAGAGAGCGAGCGTCTCGATCTCCCCCGTGGACCGACGACGGTGACTGGACACATCTTCAGCAATACTGCCTTGTCATTCGGGGCAGCAGAGGCCACTGTCAAGACCGGTTGGGCTTGGACTTGCACTGTCTTCCTTCTTCTCTTGATGTAGCGTTCGATGATGTAGACGCGAACATTGGTTAACACCACACAAAGTCGCCTTGCAGTTGTAGCGTCGATGTTTCTTCACAATACACTTGAAGCACAACTTGTTCTTCTTCACGTGTTCCCATCGCTCGTCAATTGTCATTGCTTTATATTTGGGGCAATCTTTCAACGCGTGTCCCTTCTCGCAGCATGAACATTTCTCTTCAGTTTCAGTGAGTTCTTCAGTAGTGTTGTACACGGCGTTCGTCTTCTTCTTGAATGCTGTGTTCGGTTTCGGCGTGTGCTCCTTCTTGCTGGTCGAATGTGCATAGCTGAATCGCAGGGCTCGGTCCGCTTCGCGCATAAGAAAGTGTGATAGCAATACGATCTCTGGCTCGATCGTTCCTTGTTCGGCTGCGTAGTCACACCAGCGTGAGCGAATGTGTGGGCTCAGCTTGTCCAATGTTTCCCTCGCCAGGGTCGGATTGTACAGGTAGCCTCGATTCCCGATGTTGCTCAACACGCAGACCACGTTCTGAAGCTTGACGGCGAATGAGTTGAGTTCTATTGCAGATGGTCCGGGTTTCGGTAGTCTTCGAAGATCATCAATGGCCCGGTCTATGATGATCTCTGGTCTTCCGAAGCATTGTTCCAGAGTCTTCATTATTATCTCTGGATCGCTTGCGGTGTACAAGAGTGAAGCAACTAGCTCTCTTGCTTCCCCTTTAAGGCTGCTCCTCAGCCTTTGAATGTTCTCAGCACGTGTCAGCTTGTATGTTCTCGTTGAGTCTCTAAAGGCAGCTTTGAATGACAACCACTCGTTCGGTGAACCGGAAAAGGAGTGCAGGTCTGGGCATTTCATCCTTGGTCTTGCTAGCTTCTCTATTGCTTCAGCTAGCGCATCGATGTTGGTCGAACTCTTAGTCCTGACTGGCGTAGTTGATACATTCCTCTCGTTGAATCGGATGTTCTTCTCGGTTCTTGGAATAGTGTCATTTTTCTCCTCTTCAGCTGTCTGCATCCACTGCTCGACTCTCTTGCTGTGTTCCGGCTGATAATCATCTTCATGTATACTCCTTTCCACGTCTTCCAATGCTGCTAGGTCGGCAGCCAGTTTCTTCTTGACGAGGTCAGCCTCTATCTGGAGTTCTTTCCGTTTAAGTTCCGCCAGTTTCTCCTCCGCCGCTAGTTCCGCTGCCCGTGCCCTTGCTGCTATGCTCCCGTTTGATCGTAGAGAGCACACAGTTCGGGCGGGAGAACGCTCACTCCTATAGCGTTCCATACTCGTTCCGGCGCGGGCGAAGTCGGGTGCGGACATTAGTGCTAGGTCGTGACCGCGACGGATGGCTACTTGATGTGAGGCGGGTGACGTTGGTGGTTCCAGCGACAGTCTTCGTTCCGGCGCGATGGCCTCCAGTTCGGCGCCTTGCCGACCAGCCACTTCCTGCAGAACAACGCCTTGTCGTTCGGACGCGTCTGCCTGGCTTCTGGTTACAACCATGCTGCGCAATTGCTCGATTCTTCGTTCCTTAATCCGGTGAGCGCAGGACCTCTTCACTCCGATCTCTCCACTCCAATCCGGTAGGCGCAGGATCTCTTCACTCCGATCCCGAAGAATCAATGAACGTGGACGCAGGATCTCTTCACTCCGATCCCACTCCAATCCGGTAGGCGCAGGATCTATTCACTCCGATCCGGCTCCCCTCCAATCCAGTAGGCACAGGATCTCTTCAGTCCGATCCCGACTCGAAGGACCAAGACTGAATTGGATGCAGTGGACTGTATATTTTATTTTCTTCCTTAGGGGTTTTCAAAATAATACTCCAGTTCTCCAGTCTTCCCTTTATTCAACTCGCAGACAAGAACTGACCAGTACTAAACAAAAACTACCCATGAACTACTCTAATCGTAAACAGGCTCGGCCTTTTATACCTCCGTCGACCCTTACTAGAATATTCTACGATTTACTGGGCTATACCTACCTCTTTCTAAACTCTAGAACATTTCTGTTATCCTTTTCTTTCCTTTTCAATCGTTCGAGAAAATGTAAATAGTTAGGTAGGTATGTACGAGCCAGTCCATAACAACTATATCGTAATCTATGTCGTAATCGGAGGCGCGAGTACTATTGCCTATTCTGTGTAAGACATAACTTCGCTAATAGTATCAATTAGCCATAGATTTTAAAAACAGACTCGTCGTGTCCAGAACACTATCTAACCAATAAACCAAAAAAAACGGATTTTAAAATATCTACACAATAAAAAGGGAGAAATGCCTGGAAGAAATCGCTATCAGCGATAAGGCCACCTATTGTACTGTTCGTTAATATTTCGATATAAGGTTAAGGTAAGATAAAAGTTTTTTTTTTTTTTTTGTGCAATAAGGTAATTTTTTAACACCTTGGGTTACATTATTGGAGTTTTAGCAAGGATGCCTAATATTTTTGAAAATATAATATAGCCTATGTTCACCGGGGATAGTGCAGCTTCCCAACGGTGAAAGAATTTTCAAATCGGTCCAGTAGTTTCGGAGCCTATTCAATACAAACAAACAAACAAAAATCAAACATTTCCTCTTAATAATATTAGTATAGATTTTTATACATTACTAGCTGCGCCCCGCGGCTTCGCCCGCGTGGTAATTTCTGCGCAATTTTACCATGTTTCCTCACGGTTTAAACCTTCCCTGGACTACGACAAACATTTCAAAACCAAAATCAGCTAAATCTCGTTCTCGAGTTTTTGCGAGACTAACGAACAGCAATTGATTTTATATATACATATATATAAGTATAGATTTAGCAGTCAAGTTAATATAAAAGAGATAAAACCACTGTAACAGAAAATAAGGCAATCGTTTACCATAATCGTTCATCTTCATGGCTTTGTCTCATCTCTACGGATGTCTAAAGTACCGGGTTCCGTGATTTCTCCGGGGGTTAGACTTTGATTGAAGAATCTAAAGTGCTTATCTTTTAAAAGCTTTCGTTCGCCAATACTTCAGGCTATTTATTTTATTGTACGTATAAAAAATAAAGTTTTTCGAAGAGCTACGAGTACTCTAATGTACAGGGCGTCCCACAGCCATGCCACATGAAAATGAAAATGAAAAGTTTTTTTTATTATGTCTCTCATTTACCATGATCTCGGGCCATAAAGTGACCCGGTCCTTTGGAAGGCTTGCGTGGGGCCGAAGCCAACAGCACAGAGGCCCTTTGAGAAGTTAATCTAAAGGCGATGGCTACACATAGCGGGTAGCATCCTCGGGTACACAATATGATACACCCAAAGATGGTATCCGCCAGGTGTAGAGACTATTGCAAAGAAAAATTAAAGAAATAAAACCAGGCTATTGTGATGGATGGATGGATTGGGTAATTGGGCTATAGGGGAGATCGCGGACGTCTGCCATAAACAAGTCAAGTTTATTATTATAATTTTTTTTTATTTAAATCTTGGATTTTTCTTTAAGCTTTAAACTATAAATGCGACCGAAATTGTAAATTAATAAAAGCAGCACAAAAGGCGCGATCCGGAAACGCGGCCATATTGCATGGAAGCGCGTCGTTAGCGGCCTCATTTCCGGTCGCCATCTTGTATTGTCTGTGGTTCCATTGTAGTCTTAATTAGAGGCTTTTAAATGTTATTTATTGTCAGGACTAAGGAATGAAATATTTCAATTGGGCAGGATTTTAGGAATTTCTTCATTTTAATTTATCTTAATTTTGATCTTAATCAATTGTACATTCGTTTACTTGTTATAAGACGTTTTCAAAATGGCGCCATATTTTTTTCCAAAAATGATAAAGGCATTTTGAAATTAATAAACGTTAAAGTAAAAGTAAATATGTATTGCATCAAATACTACATGTATTTGATGCAATACATATTTACTTAATACTACACCTATAAAATAGGGTACATAGGTGGTGTATGTTTAAATAAGACACAATGTATTTCTACCTTTGTGGCGTGCAAAATCTGGTTACAATAATTGACACTTAATTTAAATTTGTACATACTTAGTAAATAAATCGAATATAATAATTATTAAATTTTAATAAAACTGATAAATAATGAAAAGCAAGAGATGTTATTTGCTTAAATCTAAAAAATGTTTGTCAGTCATGAAATCATTTAATGTATAGTAGCATTTAGCTTCCAAAGTGGCTTTTATCTTTCTCCGAAACAGTGTGAGAGGTAGTTCTCTCAGTGATTTTGGCAGTTTATTGTTAAAAGGCCATGCAGAAGATACTCTTGCGCATCAAAGCAGTACGTTGAAAGTTCGCAAAAACAGAACCGATAGGTAAATAATAGGTTTGCCAAAAATGTAACCTACCTATGTTAAAAAAACATAAAAAAAAATGCTGGACAATTCACACAGCATTATCTAGCCCCATGGTAAGCAGAGCTTGGGTTATGAGTACTAGATAACTGATATACATAATACAATACATTACATAGATAGATATTTTTTATTATATATAGAAAACGACCAGAACACCCGGAACAAATATGTTAAACAACCTTATTAAATAGAACTTTTGAAACTATCATGGTTATTAATACTAAAGTCTTTTAAATACGGGATATTTCAGTTATTCCGTGATCATGGCGCATGAAACTGTGCCGAAATATTGGATAACTCAAAAATCAAATCATGGTAAACATCCCGTTATAATTATAAATGACTTTAACCTTACCAAAACTGTATATTTCTGAAAACTGATTTTTTTTTTCAGGAAGTCTTATAAAATTTTATTTATTGAGTACCTACTGTCGTATTTCTACATGTTCTAGCCTTCCAAAAAGTCTCAAAATTTATAATTGTCAATGTCAAATTGATTAGTGCTCACACTTGACCCTTTTTTGACATTTCTTGTAATTCCTTCTTGACTCGACCGACGCCACCAACTCGTGCGTCTATCCATGATTGAAACTGCAAAAACTGAGTAAAGTCCTGAATTTAACGAAGATTTATCATTGAAAACATCCTACAAGGCAGCAACAAACTCCCAGGCTATTACACTACATTAAATATTATTTTATTTCTTTTATTTTTCTACACTTTATTTTGTAATTATGTAAGTTTAGATGATTGATGAAGATTCTCAAAGATGTTTTTTGACACCAATAAGAAAAACGTTTGAAAAATTATTAATCTAATTCTTTTTTTTTTCATTACAATGTAAATAATTTCATTACACTATCAATGCTCACTACACACATGAGCCACATCTACATGTGTGTGTTCTAGCCTAGAATAGAGTTCTAGGATCAAATCTTGAAAAAACAAAAAAGTTATAAAGGTACATTAAATGCATTAAACGTACAAAATTAAATTTAAAAATACTTCCCGAAAAAGACAGTATACATAATAATTTAGCATACCTAGCTCCGCGCCTCGGAGGCGGGCAGTGAATCTGTTAACGCTTACACTGCCCAGTCTCAGCTGTGCGACCCGCCGCGCCGCGCGGCTTCAAACAGTGCTAAAACGACGTCTGCGTATACTCCGATTTAGAATCCAAGATATTTTATATCAACATAGACATTTTTGGATGAAAAGTCAACAATAACAGAAAACAACGAGGTAACAGCAAGGTTATCTTTCAAAACTAAAACACAAACTTCAATAATGCATAATCTCACATGTGAAGTAAAAAAAAATTCAAATGAATTCGAAAACAAAAGATTATAATGAATTAAACGATGAATAAAAGCTTTCAAAAACAAAAATGGATTCGAGCTTCTATGCTTAGCTTGGATAATATATCGAATATTGGTCGAAAATATTTAACTACATTGGTATCCAATGTAGTTAAATATTTTCGACCAATATTCCTCGGGTTTCGTAACCCCTTTGTATACAAATGATATATCAGGTTTTTGAATCGTAGAGTAGGCAATGAAAGAGTTAGAACTGTTCTCTATTTCAAGCAAAATTCTAGGAAATACGCGATACTCTATTTAACCAAGTGATTCCTTGAGTGCCATATCGCGTTACTGTAATAGAATCCGAATCTTTATTAGTTATTTCCTTGACTACTTCTATTAATGGGTAGAATCAAGGACCAGTTCCTTTTATCTCGTCAGTGTTTCTATAATTTAAATTTAATTTTTAATTTTCATTTAGTTTAATTTAGGATAAAAAGTAGCTTATATTTTATTCCAGACTAGCGGACCTCCCCGGTTTCGCATGGTTTTAGTACGGATCCCTAACTTTTTGAAAGTATAATATAGCCTATTTTCACCGCGGATAGTGCAGCTTCCCAACGGTGAAAGAATTTTTCAAATCGGTCCAGTAGTTTCGGAGCCTATTCATTACAAACAAACAAACAAAAAATCAAACATTTCCTCTTTATTATATTTTCTTCCAGATGTACTGCGATCACGATCACAAATACTATCTAGATGTCGTCGGGTCCACCTAAAATCCGTCTCCGTAAATAAGAGCGCACTTGTAATGTGAGCTCTTATTTTGTTTAGTTCGATTGAAACGCAGCCAACGTAAACACGTGCCACAATGCCGCAATGTGCATTCAAACGTTGCAGAAATAAAAATAAAATATTATTTGTTAGTTTAAAGCTAAAAATATAACTTATTCTGCTTTTACTTACTACCTCAAGTGCGCTCTTATTTACGGAGAAGGATTTTAGCTTTGATTTTGTATGTGACCCGAAATCTAGATATACATAGTATTTGCGATCGCAGCAGGCGTAGAACTGGATTCGTTGCAGTTCGTGTGTCGTCATTTTGAAGTAAACAACCAAATATTTAGCTGCATCCCGCGGCTTCGCCCGTGTGGAAATCTATGTGTCAAATCGTTTACAAACCTTCCTCTTGAATCAATCTATCTATTTCAAAAAACTGCATCATAATCCGTTGCGTAGTTTTAAAGATCTAAGCATACATAGGGACAGACAGACAGCGGGAAGCGACTTTGTTTTATACTATGTAGTGATAATGAAATGTTATATTGTCACATTGAACATACTAGTGGTTTCTTTTCACTTCTTCCACAGGTGGACAAAAAAATTTAAATGAAACTAATGTTGTTTGATAATAATAATGAAATAGTATAAAATATAACTTGTCTAAAGAAATGCTTATTTGTAAGCGTATAGAAATAAAAAACTTATGAATGTTGAATTTTGTCAACAGACCATCATCATGGGGGCAGCATCAGACGGGTTCAGCTACGGCTGGCGCGCCAAGATCGCGGCCATGAGGGAGAGCCGCAAGCTGGTGCTAGTCATAGTCGCCATCGCCCTGCTGCTCGACAACATGCTGTTAACAACTGTCGGTGAGTTTAATAATTATCGGCAAGTTTAACGAGTGTCGGCGAGAGGTGCAAATTGGTGCTAGTCATAGTCACCATCGCCCTGCTGCACTACAACATGCTGTTAACAACTGTCGGTGAGTTTAATAATTGTTGGCAAGTTTAACGAGTGTCGACGAGAGGTGCAAATTGGTGCTAGTCATAGTCACCATCGCTCTGCTGCACTACAACATGCTGTTAACAACTGTCGGTGAGTTTAATAATTATCGGCAAGTTTAACGAGTGTCGGCGAGAGGTGCAAATTGGTGCTAGTCATAGTCGCCATCGCCCTGCTGCACGACAACATGCTGTTAACAACTGTCGGTGAGTTTCATAATTGTTGGCAAGTTTAACGAGTGTCGACGAGAGGTGCATATTGGTGTTAGTCATAGTCGCCATCGCCCTGCTGCACGACAACATGCTGTTTACAACTGCCGGTGAAACTTTTGAAACTATCATGGTACTATTAACACCAAGGTCATTTAAAACAGGATATTTACCATGATTTGATTTTTGAGATATCCAATATTTCATCACAGTTCCATGCGCCATGATCACGGAATAACTGAAGGCACTGCGAGTTAGTTTTTATGGGGAGACATACAGATCTACCCTCATTTTTTGTATTTTGCTACGAAAGTTACCACAACTATTGTTGCTACTAATTTGACAATTATTTTCCAATACTTGGCAGAAAAGTGTCCAACCAGACACTGTTGCACTTAACAAAGAATCATCATCATCACCGTTAAATCTAATTTTACAACTGCTAAGCTATGCTATAGCGACACAGTTTTTGAGTAAGAGAAGTGAAAAACTATAAAAAAACATACAGCAAAAAGTCGCTTATTATATTTATCAATGTTTTTACTATAAAAAACTATTGTAGTTTGATGAATTCATTATTTAAAGCAATGAATTCATTGTTTAAAGCAATGAATTCATCAAACTATTTGATGAATATTTGATTGACTAAGAAACTAAGAACTGATGTAAGAAATTCAATGTTATGCTTAGCTTTAAATAAATATTGAAATGTATTGAAATCGCACTATATTTAGATTTCAAAAAAGCAAATCAAATGTATAAGAAACATAAGTTATATGAACATACTAGTGGTTCCTTTTTCACTTTTTCCACTAGTGGACAAAAAATTGAAGTGAACATTAAATTTAAAATAATGTTATTTAATAATAATGAATAGTATAAAATTTGACTTGTCTAAGTGCTTATTTTGTAAGCCTAAAGAAATAAATGATACTAAGTTTGAGTTTGAGTTTGACTATTTGATGAATTCATTGTTTAAAGCAGTAGTTCCCAAAGTGGTCCAGGTGGACCCCCAGGGGTCCACAGGAGACTCGATGGGGGTCTACGTTGGCGTGACAAAAAATTGGGGGTTCACAATTCGTAAGCGGGGAAAATGTATCTGCTATCGATAGTGAAGAACTAAAATGTTGGCTTGACTTCACCTATCAATGTAGGCAGATAATATTTTAGGAAGCTCGGCGACTGTTACTTTTGCCTTTGGCCAACTTTACTTTTTTGACATCCACTTACAGCGCAATCAATTAATTAATTAACCAATCAATTCTCACTTTTTTCGAAAACTATTAATTCGTGGTTAGAACTCAGCCGCAACGCATATTCCCATAATTAGATCTAAACTTCACATTTTTGTCAAGTTTTGGGAATATGGTAGAAATGTAGCTGCAGGGGGTCCACCGAAACCAGCAAAATTTTGAAAGTGGTCTATGAGAAAAAAGGGTCTGGGAACCTCTGGTTTAAAGCAATGAATTATCAAACTACAAAAATAATAAATTAACGTTGATGATTCGTTGAAATTATCGTCTGGAACGACACAAAATTGGGACACGTATAGCTAATTTGTAAATTGTGCCTCGATACCGTAAGCGAGCCTAAATTTCGTTAAGTTAACGAAAATTTCGTTAAGTTAACGTAAATTTAAATAACTTAGTTACAAATTTGTGCTCCCAATTTGGTTTTCGTTTACGTTTGAAATTGATGCAAAAGGAATATTTCCACGACCTCTTTGGCATAGTGATCGATGGCATATAGGGTAGTCCAATCTTACAGGATTATTAGATAAGTAGTTATAAGTTCAGGCAATAAATCATTATTCTATCCTATTCTATCCTATTCTATCCTATTCTATCCTATTCTATCCTATTCTATCCTATTCTATCCTATTCTATCCTATTCTATCCTATTCTATCCGATTCTATCCGATTCTATCCGATTCTATCCTATTCTATCCTATTCTATCCTATTCTATCCTATTCTATCCTATTCTATCCTATTCTATCCTATTCTATCCTATTCTATCCTATTCTATCCTATTCTATCCTATTCTATCCTATTCTATCTATTCTATCCTATTCTATCCTATTCTATCTATTCTATCCTATTCTATCCTATTCTATTCTATTGAAATTATTCAAATGACTTAAAAATTGAATTTATTCAAATGACTAAATAATGAAGGTGCCTTCCTAAACAAAAAGCTTTTGTTCTACAAATAATATAAATGGTTATAATTAAGTAATAGTAAAGTAGATTTAGAGACGTGGACACTCACGATAGGGCTGGTACATCAGTTCAAAGTCGCTCAGCGAGCTATGGAAAGAGCTATGCTCGGAGTATCTCTGAAGGATAGGATTCGTAACGAATACATCCGACAGAGAACCAAGGTTATCGACATAGCTCTGAGAATTAGCAAGCTGAAGTGGCAGTGGGCCGGCCATATCTGCGATTAAATGGCATCAAGTGTATTAACATGACGGGTGAATAAATGAAATTAAATGAAACCTCCTTCAGTAAAAGTCTGTTAAAGTGGTCTATAGGTACCACTCCATTGTGGGAATGCGAAATCATTGCTCTTACATGAAGTAGCTCCCTCACCTCATTTACAAGTCAAAGGCTTTTGGACGTACTCAGGATTAAGTCTGGGGCTCATCTATTATTATAAAGGTTTGATTTTCTGTTTGATTATATTGAATAGACTCCGAAACTACCGGACCGATTTGTGAAAATTCTTTCACCGCTGGGAAGCATCACTATCCGCGGTGAACATAGACTATTGTTATTTTTTTAGAAATGTGAAAATCGAATTTAACGCGGTTGAAACCGCAGGAAACAGCTAGTTACTAATATTTCAGATTCAGATCAATAAATATATAATATAATGACCGTCAAAATTATTGCCCTCTTGCGAATCATCTGCGCATCTGTTTCACGATGCGCAGAACGCAATTGTAAGTAAAATATATTGGGCGGCTACCTTCTAGACTAGACACAGAGACACACAGACAGTCGCGTCGATTATTCACTGCGAGTTGTTATTTCAAACAATCGATACGTTTTTTTATGACATTTATAAAGTTATGATATATTATATTATGATGTATAGATAGAGCTATACGAATTTGTATCATATATGACAAGAAAGATAAATAGTCATCTTAGCTAAAACACTATTATTATTTTTAATCATATTTATTGTTAAGACTTTTATTTCGTAAAGTATGCCAGTCCTGTCCTATCATAACCTAAACTTGTAACTAACAAACACTACTGTAGGATCTTAACATGAAAGTTTGGATTTGAAAGATGTCAGTTACTTCGTCATGCTAAAATTACTAAAGCTGAAATTTTGTATCGAGATAGTTCTAGACTTTATAGGAAAAAACTGCTGCCTTTCCTCTCCTAGGTTTCCTAAGTTAGGTCCAATTAAGTTAGGTCTAGTTAAGTTAGGTCTAGTTAAGTTACGTCCATCCAAAACCGCCACGGCAAGTTACTTAGAAAGAACGAAGAAAGAAAAAAGTAAATTATTTATTAAACACTAACACAACACACAAACAAGTTTAGTTACACATAATATAATATAAAATAATAATAAAATAACTTACTAGAAAACACGTAGCACACACAAAATATATATATATTAAAAAAGTGAAAAGGTACAATATGTAAGTACTAACACAAGTAGCATTTGGTACTAAGTAGCCCTCACATCAAGTAGATAAGCGCGCGTGTGTAGGTCTAATAGATCCTGACTCAGCTTGTTGCTCTATCACAATAACTCAAGGTCATTTGTGAAAGAGCGCTGGTGTTCAGTTACTGTTAAACACAGCGCCATCTAGGACGCTCATGTTGCACTACGTTCTCATCTTGCTTAGATCGATCACTCCTTATGTAGTTCGGACAACCGCCGAGGCGGCGCTGTTGCACGGACTATATAAGGCAAGGACGGTGGCGCTGCCTCTTCTTTCAAACGAATCTTGTATACACAAACGTCTGAATAAATCTTCTTTCTGTTATAGCTGGCTGGCTTTAATTCCCTGCATTTTTACATTTACTTAGATATAATAAATCAGTAAGCCCCAATGTTTACCGTCCTTACTCCGCCCCTGTATTACTCCAGGCAGTTTTATTTGCTGACAAAAGAGTTTCGCGTTTATTGACCGAGCTCCAACCACCGGAAAAAAATCGACTTTGTATAGAAAGAATTAATTTTTGGCGCAGGTTTTTGGGTTTTTATGTACATATATATTTATATTTTTATGTACTAACTCGCGATATGCAATATGATATTTCTTGGAGAGATTGCTACTGAGTGATAAGGCCGCTTTATACTCGCGAACTTGACAAAAAGAAGGTTTTTGCTTTGTTTTCAGAATTCCATTATTTCTTCATTGATTTCGATGCATATTTTTACAATAGCTATGCATTTTTGAATTAAAAACTATTAGACCTTGGAAATCTAGTCCAATTACATCATCATCATCATCAGCCTATGTATATTAGTCCACTGCTGGACATAGGCCTCCCCCAATGAGCGCCATAGCGCCCTGTCTTCAGCTTGACGCATCCAGCATCTACCTGCAGTCTTTCGCAGGTCGTCATCCCACCTAGTCGGAGGGCGTCCTACGTTTACCGAGTCGTGGTCTAATGAATAGGCTCCGAAACTACTGGACCGAATTGAAAAATTCTTTCACCGTTGGGAAGCTACACTGTCCTCGGTGAACATAGGCTATATTAAATTTTCAAAAAAGTTAGGGATCCGTACTAAAACCGTGCGAAGACGGGAAGGTCCGCTAGTATGGTATACTCAGGGAAAAATTACCTGACTACACCATGTTTGCACCTTTATGTATATCAGCAAACATGGGTTACATAAAGATGGAAATAGCAATAGGTGTCGTACATGTTTTGTCTAAATCTGGGGCATGCAAATATATATACAAGTCGGTAGGAGGGAGTTATAGACAAAAATATATATACAGTAAAAAAAATTGTTGAGAATATTCAATTACAAAATACATTAGAGGTTAAATTGGCAAAATAATCTTATATATATAAAAGAAAGTCGTGTTTGTTACAACACTTATAACTCGAGAACGGCTGAACAGATTTGACTGAAAATTGGTGAGGAGGTAGCTAAGAACCAGGAGTCTAACATAGGATACTTCTTATCATTTAATGAAACCTTTTGACACATCGATTTCCACGGGGGCGAAGCCGCGGGGCGCAGCTAGTAGTAAATAATGATGATATTTATTTCATTGTTCCACTATCGACCGTTTCACAGATATCTTGGTTGAACTGTACCGCCTAGACTCATGAATTGCAGATCAACCACTCTGAAGATTGCTTATCTAAAAACCGAGGGGAAAATAAACACCCTGTATCTAAATGAATATAGGAAATCTATAGGATACTAGCTGCGCCCCGCGGTTTCACCCGCGTAGTGATAAATATTTTGGATAATATACGATATATATTTATGAATTGTAGGCCTATGTGTTATTCTGATATATAAGCTATATTATTGTTAAGTTTCATTAAAATCCATTCAGTAATTTTTACGTGAAAGAGTAACAAACATCCATCCATCCATACTTACAAACTTTCGCGTTTATAATATTAGTAGGATAGGGGAAGGTGGTCTGAGATGGTATAGGTATCGAAAATATTTTATTTTTCTTGGAAAAACTAAAATAAATTGAAATAAACCACAGTTCCGTATGAAATAATGGTCTATGTCCGCCCCGCGGCTTCGCCTGCGTGGAAATCTATGTGTCAAATGGTTTAAAAACCTTCCTATGGAATCACTCCATTAAATCTATTTAAAAAACCGCATCAAAACCCGTTGCGTAGTTTTAAAGATCTAAGCATACATAGGACAGACAGACAGCGGGAAGCGACTTTGTTTTATACTATGTATGAAGTAGGTCAGTCGTCTAGTACCCATAACACAAGCTCTGCTTACCTTGGGGCTAGATAATGCTGTGTGAATTGTCCAGCATTATTTATTAAGTTAAATAACTTTTAAGATAGGTACAGTACCCCTGGTACTGTCCAAGATCCTATCCATCTATTGTTGTCTGGTAGAGATTAGACCGCCAATTGTATATAGTTTTTTTGAGTTATTTACTTATGATCTCGGGCCATAAAGTGACCCGGTCCTTTGGAAGGCTTGCGTGGGGCCGAAGCCAACAGCACAGAGGCCCTTTGAGAAGTTAATCTAAAGGCGATGGCTACACATAGCGGG
Source organism: Eupithecia dodoneata (assembly GCA_947044415.1). NCBI lineage: Eukaryota > Metazoa > Arthropoda > Insecta > Lepidoptera > Geometridae > Eupithecia > Eupithecia dodoneata. The sequence goes on from OX345685.1 coordinate 4,485,085, forward strand.
TATCATCCTCGGGTGCACAATATGATACACCCAAAGATGGTATCCGCCAGGTGTAAAGACTATTGCAAAGAAAAATAAAAGAAATGAAACCAGGCTATTGTGATGGATGGATGGACTGGGTAATCGGAGATTGCGGACGTCTGCCATAAACAAGTCAATCATAATGTTAAGAAGAGTGGCAGACGGTGGCTTGCCGAATGCTGGATGGGTTCCTTAAAAATCCGGAGTAAATTACCGGAGAGGAACAACATCGGCGCAAACGACTGAGGGGTGTCGAGAGGTGCGGCCCCGATTTCACCATCACGAAGACTGCCCGTGAGCGGGTTTCGTCGCTATTACGCCATTAGACACTTCCACCCCCGAGTCTACATCCTAAGATGCATGAGTTTTTTTATTGTTATTATGAACTGAGTGTGCAATGAAGAATTATCTATCTACAGTCCAAGCTTGCGAGTGGTAATACCTACAGTCTAGTTTTATTTGTGTCTTGCGGTTTGCCGACTTGCCGAGTCAACACAAGTTCTCTTTAGTTGTTTCCTACCTCTCTTAGTATTTACTGAGTGCTTTTCTGTCTTCCTTTAATTTAGCTACGAGCTTTGTTAATAATGTTTTGGATAAAGTAAAAACCGGCGAAGTGTGAGTCGGACTCGCTCACGACGAGTTCCGTACCATCGCTATATCCTACTAATATTATAAACGCGAAAGTTTGTAAGTATGGATGGATGTTTGTTACTCTTTCACGCAAAAACTACTGAATGGATTTTGATGAAACTAAACAATAATGTATGTAAGCTACATTATTGTTTAGTTTCATCAAAATCAGAATAACATATAGGCTACAATTTATAAAGATATGTGTAACCGCGGGGCGCAGCTAGCATAGTATAAAACAAAGTCGCTTCCCGCTGCCTGTCTGTCCCTATGTATGCTTAGATCTTTAAAACTGCGCAACTGATTTCGATGCGGTTTTTTTAATAGATAGAATAATTCAAGAAGGTTTATATGTATATAATACATGCATTTGCACTCGTCCGAAGCCGGGGCGGGTCGCTATCTATAAAAACGAGCAAAAATATTTTACCGTTTGTTGTATGGGAGCCCTCTTAAATATTTATTTTGTTCTGTTTTTTAGTATTTGTTGTTATAGCGGCAACAGAAATACATCATCTGTGAAAATGTAAACTGTTAAACTATCACGGTTCATGAGATACAGCCTGGTGACAGACGGACGGACAGACAGACAGACAGTCTTATAGTTTGACCGAAACCGCTGTACCGCGCCTGAGGTATGCGAGCGGCGAGACGGGAAAATATCGGCCGCTCCGATCCATCAGTCTGCCGTCAACGCGTACTCTTGTACGTTTTTCCTCGCCCCCCACCTCACCGCACTTTCTAAGCAGCGAAGCGACCGCGGGGAACAGCAGTGTTTTGACCCCCCCGACAGTGGCGTGCCTAGGGCTTGAGAACAGGGCAAGCCCGAGATACGATTCGCTAAATAACTAGGCACCGGTTTGCCGCTATCTTGTTATTGCATAAACAAAAAAAGGTCTTTAAAAAAAGGTCGTATTTGGAGAGCAAATACAACACGCGTATTGTGATTTGAAATTTCTTCAGATAATTGACGAGATAATGATGTCTCTATGCGTTGGTTATCGAAATTACAAAATGAAATTACATTCATGTGTTTTTGTGAATTTTTTTTAAATTTAAATCATCAAAACCAGACGTATTCCAAACCGTTATCTCGTTAGAAAATATGCAACTCCAGCAATACAATTTGTTGGAATGGGAGCAACCAATGAGTTTTGTACACTGATCTATTAAATTGTCCTATGATAATGAGACTTACTTGTTTGCGAAATACACAAAACCAGTGTAGTGTAGGTTTTGCGGAAGGCCACAGGTCTTTTTTCTCCGTGAAAGATAAAGATTTCATCCTCTCCTCGCCTATTAAAACTTTCACACACTTCAAATCCTCACAAGTAACAATATCACCTGTTACACTCATTTGAAACTCTAAATCATACAAAAATCTCGAAAGTTAGGACGATAAATAAATATGCTAATTGTCGCTCACTCAATAAACAAAACAAACAAAAGTGATTCGAATGAATGAATACGAAAATTTTCTTGTACGATACGAACTTCGTGAGTTGACCGTAGTTTGTAACGAACTTCACAGTGAAAGCCGGGCTTCATTTTCCATACTAAACGCTATAGAAAACTAACCTAGTATATCTATAGACGTAGACACTTTGTCATAGGATAGAACGGGACAGATATAGGCGGCTGCAAAGCCCCGTTGCAAGCCCATGAGTGTGAGCGAGATGCATGGCTGAGAGCCAACCTGAGGCCGCGCGCCGCCGCCGCCGCCGCCGCCGGCGCGTTCGGATACTTACTAGATAGTCATCTAGCCATAGATTAAAAAGAAACAAATGAATGTATTGGCGCGCGAAAATTTAAATATTGAAGTAAATGTTTTCGGTCGGTATGAAATTCGAGGTAGGGCAAGCCCGGCTTTTGGGCTTGTATGAAGCTACCGCCACTGCCCCCCGACAACCCCCCAAGACCCCTTCACTTATAACCCGGGGGAGCATTGCGGCGAGCGCAGCGAGGGGACCCTCGGTTTCGTCACCGCACTTTCCTAAGGAGCGGTACAGCGGTTTCGGTCAAACTATAGTAATATACGGAAACCTAAAAACGTACGGAACCCTAAAAAGCGACTGCTAATCACTATTTATTTAATCTGTTGCACTATTTTTGGGGTTTTTTTTATCGGACCATCTTGAAATCATTAACACTTTGAGTGCTGAAATCACACGGTATGTGTTTTCTACAAGTGACTAATATGCGTAAATCCACACTAGCGCAGCGGCTGAGATAATACAGATCTTTGTGACTCAGCACAGCCGTAATATTTTTCGAACGAAACGCATGTGCGGCGCAACACAACCGCTGCGTAGAGCGGCAGCACGAATATTTTAGGTTAAAAAAAAGATCGCAGTCAAAGTGTTAAATTAATAATAGCAAGATAACCATTCGAATACAAACATCACAACATGTCACCCTAATATTATATATGAGAAAGTTTGGAGGGATGGATGTTTGTTACTTCACGGCACAACTACTAAACGGGTCGGAGTGAAATTCGTCATACTAACATTATAAACGCGAAAGTTTGTATGGCTGGATGGGTGGATGGATGTTTGTTATCTTTCACGTAAAAACTACTGAACGGATCTTGATGAAACTTGGAACATACGTAGCATGTGTACTGGAATAACATATAGGCTACTTTTTATCGTGGTGAAACTTCACAATAATGTAGCTTACATATCAGAATAACATATAGCTACAATTTATAAAGATATATTGTATATTATCCAAAATATCTAACACCACGCGAGCGAAGCCGCGGGCGAAAACTTGTTTTTCATATATATGTATATTTAATAGCACATAAACAAATATTCTTTATTTACGGGGTAAAAATATAAAGTTAGTATTCGTCGCACAAAACCAAAATATGGGTAGAAATAATCTTTTTACCATGCTTTACCTGTATGTTTGTTTGTTTGTAACCGACTCCTTTGGACTCGATTTTGACCCACTTTGAACGGTCAGATTTCATTTAAACTTATTAATAACTGATGACAATACAATAATTTGATAGAAAATATAGAAAATAAATAATACTCATCGAATTAGTGACGCGCATGAATGGATTAACGAGATTCCCACTGTCCCTATCTACTATCTAGCGAAACCACAGCCGAGGGAACGGGCTTGGGATAATCAGCGGGGAAAGAAGACCCTGTTGATCTTGACTCGAGTCTGGCATTGTAAGGAGCACAGAACAGAGAATACATAGAATTAGCATGATGCCTTTTTACTAAGAGAACTAGTGTCTCTAAACTCACACATGTATAAACTAACACACATAGAAATAAAAATTCTTATTGGTTGAAAGAGTACGTTAAAAGGGCATAAAACCATAAAACTAATTTTATTGATATTAAACCTTATTTCGGTAGACACATGGTTCAAAACTCAATAAAATAAACAGCGATAAAAAATGAATATCTACTTTGTCTACTTAGCAAAAGATGGCGCTTTTGCCAAATATTTTTATAGTCTCTATTCCCAGCAAATAAGATTACTAATACAATGGCTGCCTTTCTTGATTATACACAACACAAAGCTACTTAACAAGAGATGGCGCTGGCGCTATTGCTATCGACTTTTATTATAGTCTCTAACAACGGGCCATAAGATCGATAATACAATGGCTGTTTATCGATTACCCAGAAAACATAGCTACTGCCTTAGTGATGTACCAATGAGAATACGAGACGAATCTATCGATACCGATTATTACCTCCTGATGAATAACGAAATAGGTACGTCAGGTTATATTTGTGGTGGTCGAAATAAAAAGCTTACCTTTTCTTTTATTCTTTAATGACAATTAATGAAAATTTATTGCCCTTGATAAGACGTACTTGTTAAATAACTGTCTTTTCGTAAGTTTTACGTTTAATTTTAATAAATGATGGATACGCACATTTATGGCTTTTATCAAATCACTGACATGGTTTGATACGGGAAACTGTCCGACTTGATGAAAGTTTATATTTTCGAACAGTTTTTCTCCAACATACTTACGTAATATTTTCATTATTATAAATTCTTTTTTTATTACCCTTCCATAGTATAAAATACATCCAGATTAAATCATCACAAAAACAAAACAAAAATTAACGCCCTAAAACATACTTAAATGGGTAATGTTTACGAAATCATAACATTAAAGTTATCGATAGCACATTTGTGTTCATTACGGCACATCCCTAATTGAGTAGCGAAAGTTACGGTTTAAGAAAAATCGACCTTAAGTGTTATGATTCACAGTCTATTTTTCTATGTCTGTTTTCTATTTTTGTTTGACGGTTTTGCATTTTGAACAAAACTAACAAAAAAACAATAAAATAATGCTGACAGTTGATATGATATGCCCCCTTTCGTTAAATATTTGGTTCGGCTTTCGTTTTTACACTATAAAACGGCACAATACGGTATTTTTATATTTTATTTGTTTTTTTTTTTGAAGTATGTTTACTCTGCTAAATTAAAACACGACTGATGTAAGCGGAGCTTGAAGTGCGCAGTACTGCGCCTACTAGGTTAGACGCGGGCCCGCCTACTTACTATTTCTATGTATTCTCTGTTCTGTGGTAAGGAGATATGAGAGGTTAAACTAAAAAATAGAAAATAAATAATAGTTTAAAAAAACTAAAAATCCACGCTTTTATAAATAAACCGAACTAAAAAGTAGTTTTTTTTTTAACACTTTGATTGCTGAAATCACACGGTATGTGTTTTCTACAAGTGACTAATATGCGTAAATCCACACTAGCGCAGCTGCTATCAGCGAACCAACGGTGTCTAGCCGCTACATCCAATACGCCACAGAGGTCGTTCTAGTCTACAGGATCTATATTCAATTCGCATCCACTTCAGACCGCATTATAGGAGACGCGAACATTGTAATTATATTAAACTAGCTGCGCCCCGCGGTTTCACTCGCGTGGTGATAGATATTTTGGATAAATCATATTTAAAATTTAATAATTTTATTCTAATGCTGGACAATCCACACAGCATCATCTAGCCCCATGGTAAGCAGAGCTTGTGTTATGGGTACTAAATAACTGATATACATAATACAATACATTACATAAATATAATATACAATATATCTTTATGAATTGTAGCCTATGTGTTATTCTGATATGTAAGCTATATTATTGTGAAGTTTCATTAAAATCCATTCAGTAGTTTTTACGTGAAAGAGTAACAAACATCCATCCATCTATACTTACAATATTAATAATAATAAATAAATAATGCTGGACAATTCACACAGCATTATCTAGCCGCATGGTAAGCAGAGCTTGTGTTATGGGTACTAGATAACTGATATACATAATACAATACATTACATAGATAGATATTTTTTATTATACATAGAAAACGACCAGAACACCCGGCACAAATATCTGCAGATCGTACATACAATTGTTCCGAGGCGGGAATCGAACCCGCAACCTCCTGCGTCGCAGGCGGACCTTCGCCCACCGCGTCACATCGGTCGTCATATTGACGTTTATAATATTAGTAAGATAGACGTGCTATTCTAAACAAGCTAAATTGAAGTTAAAGTGGACCAAATCTAATTTGAAGATACCCGAGTTGTGTTCCAGGGTAGGGTTGTAGGAGTTTTGTCGATTTTGATAATTTTTTTATCGACTTTTTAATTTTTTGTCGGTTTTACGGTTAGTGGTATCAATGTTGTTTTTTTTTCATTGCTTAGCCATGGTATGTATCTTACTATGTAAGTTAGTGAGGTAATAAGTCTGTAAAGATTTTGAAAATGAATCTTTTCGTTAAACGTAGTGTAGGACGCCCTCCGACCAGGTGGGATGACGACCTGCGAAGGACTGCAGGCAGATGCTGGATGCGGCACGCTGAAGACAGGGCGCTATGGCGCTCATTGGGGGAGACCTATGTCCAGCAGTGGACTAACATAGACTGATGATGATGATGAGATAACTAGAAAATACCCAGAGCCAGAACAATAAATAAATAATAGTTGTTTATTTCAAATACATGACTCATAAGGTCGGGAAGAGAACCAACGGTGACTAAGCCGCTAGACCAATACGCCACAGAGGTCGTTCTAGCGGATCTTTATTCAATTCGCATCCATATCAGACCGTAGTACAGAAGACGCGAATTTTATAATTATATTAAACTAGCTGCGCCCCGCGGGTTCACCCGCGTGGTGATAGATATTTTGGATAATATACTATATAACTTTATGAATTGTAGCCTATGTGTTATTCTGATATGTAAGCTATATTATTGTGAAGTTTCATTAAAATCCATTCAGTAGTTTTTACGTGAAAGAGTAACAAACATCCATCCATACCTACAAACTTTAACGTTTATAATATTAGTAGGATAGACGTGCTATTCTAAACAAGCTAAATTGAAGTTAAAGTGGACCAAATCTAATTTGAAGATACACGAGTTGTGTTCCAGGGTAGGGTTGTAGGACATTTGTCGATATCGATAAAAAATAAATCGAATTTTCGATTCGTCATTTCAATTTCATAGTTTTTACGGTGAGTGGTTTCAATGTTGTTAAAACTTTTGAAACTACCATGGTTATTAACACTAAAGTCATTTATAACGGGATATTTACCATGATTTGATTTTTGAGTTAAAAACTTACTCGCAGTCGAAGTGCCTTCAGTTATTCCGTGATCATGGCGCATGAACACAATAGCAATTTTTTGCAATGTAGTTTAATTTTAATCACATTTTTAATTCAATGGTATTTTATTTTATTATATGAAATAAATAAATACAATACAATAGCATATTTTTCATTAATAGCTTGCTATCGACACAAAAAAATATGACAAGGTACATTTTTTTTTTAAATTAAATTTTAAAATATCGATAACTCCCGTTCCCTCCCTACACCGCCTTTGATGAGGCGGCTAAGTGAATTCCACTTTGATCTCGCGAGGAAATTGCCGCCCTTCCGCCCGCCCAAGAGCAGAGCCTTTGTCGGGGCAATCAGCTGCTGGGCGGGAGTGAACTTTGCCACTTAGCGTTTAGCTCACTTACTTAATTTTTTTTATAAAAGTTATATCATCATCGTCATCTACCTATAATGCTGAGTGAAGGCCATATTTGCCATGAACAATAATTTTTAACATAAGTATTAATTTGCGTATTTTTAAGGTGAATAAAAATATTTTCTTTCTTCTTTCTCTTTCTTTTAGTCTACTGCTTGCTAGACATAGGCCTCCCAATGAGCTAAAGACTTTGGTCTGAACTGCTATATATGCCTGTATTAAAAGTAAGTGAGCTAAACGAGTGAAGGACTGCACGTAGATGCTGGATGCGTCAAGCTGAAGACAGGGCGCTATGGCGCTCATTGGGGGAGGCCTATGTCCAGCAGTGGACTGCTATAGGCTGATGATGATGATGTCATCATTCCTATTGTATTCCATATTGTCCCTACACAGTGCCTTGGCATGGCACAAAGAGCTTCCATTTAACTGCGTTAGTACCCTTCAGTTTCAAATTGCGGGCATAAAGTAGAGTGGCTCAAAGGAATTTGTAACCTGCATTTCTAGGCTTTATGGTTTATGATCTAACTCGTTTCGTTCCTATATTGTGACCTAAATTTTGATATTATTGGACTGTTTAATAATATGGTATTTTACTACTTGGTACTAAAAGAGAAAAAGATCTAAAAATATGTTTGATTATTGAGATAGCTTAAGCAAAAATCAGTCTTTTTTTTTCTTTTATTTATATTTCACAATAATTGCATCTTGATCTAAAAGCTAACTTAAACGGTTATCCCGTTTGACCGTAAGCTCATTAGTCTCTATTAATTAAGACAATTCAATAAAAACAAATTTGTACTCGTATCTACCTAATTAAAAAACACCCTGCAAGTAAAAGCGGGGTACAATGCTCGACTGTCCGCCGCGCGAGCAAAACTACAATACCTACGCTCGGTTACCGGCGAATGGAGCGAACTGATAACACTATACAGGATAACTAAATAGGACAAGTTTTAAGTCGGAGAATGTAAGTTTATGGGGGATACTCTTCCCATGTAAATAAAAGAGTGGATAAACACTGCAGTTTATTTGAAGATGGCTGTGTTCTTCTATTACAAATAAAACAACGTGGTTGCATGGAAATTGGAAAATGTAAAATAATAATGGGGCAACCCCAATCATCCCAATGGCAGGTCCTGTAGGGAGGGGACACTCAATAGTGTTGTACCGATCGATAAATCGATTCGCCACAAGTTTACTTTTTCATATCATAACACAAGCTCAGCACTCTGCTTAGGGCTAGATGATGCTGACGAGTTACAAAACATAATTTGACTGTTAATTTTTGTGCTCTGCGGCACGGCTAGATGATGCTGTGAGAGTTTTTCCTAAATAAATGCAAATAAATTAAATATGAATGAATTTTGTATGAATGAATGAATTTATCTGATAAAAGACTTACACAGAACATAATAATAAACTCCCCAAAAAACGTGTATCTCCCTCTACATATCAAAACAAAAAAATTTTTAAAAAAATGTACAAAAATAAATTAAATTTTATTCATTTCTATGATGATTACAATCAATCATTGACTGTATTCATTAAATTGTAATCAATATGCTTGGTCAGATATCGCTCAGTTTCGCAACGACAATAGTATGTAAAGTAACTTAATGTTAGATAGATATTATATTTATTTATTGATATAAATTTGTTATATTTTGTTTCTTGCATCTTAAATCCTAACATAGGTTTATCTAGACACTAGAGTTCTCAAAACAATAATAAGGTTAAAAATTAAAATTAAAGTAATTAGCGCGGTAGGCAGTCACGCAGCAAGCACGCCAAGCACAGTGACTTCGCTATCCGCTGCATGGCTTGGCAGCCGCACTCAGGCGATCCACCAATCACGAGCGAGCAGCGACTCCACTGCGCCTGAGTTCAGCTACAGGATGCTCCTTGATGGTTAAATATAAGTTTAAGTAAAGATATGGCAGCTTGTTGTGCGTAGCTTTTTTAATTTAACTTTAACCCTATTTCTTTTGATAATAATTTATAGTATAGGTACCTACAATTTTAATTGCCTAAGTGCTTATTTTGTAGGCCTATAGAAATAAAGGATTTTGGGTTTTAATTTGTAAGTAATATTTTTAATCGACTTCTATCTCAATCGAATTCAAACCACGGCTATTAAAAACTGAATTATCGAGATGAATTCCCAAAGCATCGACAGCCACTCGAGGGCCCTTCACTAGAACGACCTGTCAGCCGCACGGCTCGAGCACTCTTCAACACTCGGGTCAAATCAAGCCGATGCGTTACCAGACCCACCTTGAGTATTTCTGGATGATTTATATACATTCAGGACTAGTTTCTGCCTGCGGATTTGCATGCGTTGTTTCTATGGAAACGTTTTAGGGTTCTATTTATTCCATAGGAACTGATTTATGGGGTAGAAAGAAGCCTTTGTTTTATTCCGGGCCTAGAACGTTTAGTTCTAGGCCTGTATGTAAAATTTCAGCCCGATTCGTTTAGTAGTTTTGGAGTGAAAGAGTAACAAAAATCCATATGTACAAACTTTCGCATTTTACTTTTAACCATCGTCTTTAAATGATGTTACTTAAATCATTCTGATTGAATAGGTAGCGTTAAGTGTCATTAGGTGAGTAGGTATTTATGTAGGTATTGTATTATGTACTATGTTATATCCAATTTTGTCGTCATGTAATAGTATATTCTATTTTATTGGCATGAACAAAATAATAAATAAAATAATAATAAATAAATAATGGTGGACAATTCACACAGCATTATCTAGCCCCATGGTAAGCAGAGCTTGTGTTATGGGTACTAGATAACTGATATACATAATACAATACATTACATAGATAGATATTTTTTTTATTATATATAGAAAACGACCAGAACACCCGAAACAAATATCTGCAGATTGTACACACAATTGTTCCGAGGCGGGAATCGAACCCGCAACCTCCTGCGTCGCAAGCGGACCTTCGCCCACCGCGCCACATCGGTCGTCATATGTTGTGTGTGGATATGTTGATAGTTTTGGTTACTTAAACCAAAACTATTAACATACGGTAATTTACTTATTAGCCATGCGCCCTGTCAATTTTTTTTTAAATAGAATAAAGTTTCTTAAACTATGGTATTTTTTATTTAGCTATAATGAATTGGTACCCAATAAACAAGAAACGAAGAAAAGGAAGACCTGTAAAACGATGGGACGATGACATCGTAAAAATAGCAGGGAAGACATGGAGTAGAGTAGCTAGAGATCGAGGAAGATGGAAGGAGCTGGAGGAGGCTTTCACCGCTGAAAGCGGTACTCACATATGTATAGACAGAGATAATATATAGATTAGTATTTAAGTTAAGTGTGAGAAATAAAAGCTTATTTATTTATTTTATTTATTGTTTATTTTATTGTTGCGACATTCCTATTATTTAAATTTTGCATATTTTTTTGAAAATTGTTTATTTGTATCAAAGCAGACACGCTAGACAGTTGTTAGGACACCCTTTACACTTGACATACTTACCACTTTCTATATACTTGTGCCAGTATGTCCTGGTCTTCTTTACAAATACATGGATTTTAAAAATAAACTAAATTAAATATAATTTTTATATACAAATAAAAAAAACTTACTTAACTACATTTGAATTGCATTTTGCATCAGATTTTTCCAACGGGAATAATTCGATATTACAAGACTTTTAAAATATCAGGAAGGGTCAAATCAAAAAAACAAATCAAAATAATCTTTATTTTGGAACATACGAGTAATACAAGGGAAATAGATAACTTGTGTGAAAACGATATACACGCAGTAGTGATATAACTGTGTCGCGTGCATTAACGCCCTCCTCCGAATACAGGGTTACAGAGATCCTTAATTGTATATTCTGTAACAACTACTATTTTATTGATGATAAATAAGAATAATAACTGGATCTTATCAACAGACTCACCAAATACCAACAGACACACACATACACTAAATTAGCACACACGCACACACACCCTCATACTCAGACACTAACACACCACACGTAGGCATACTCATTACATAGGGCAGAAGGATTCGTATTTTTTATTATTATATATTTTATCATTACTATTAGTTACCTATATTAGTTTTCTATTACGTATCTTTCATTGTTCACTTAGCTATAAGATCATTAAACTTTTATTATCTGCATTTTAACTGTATCTCGAATACATGAAGTCTATTAAGACAGGTACCTACTGTAATCACGGGTACTGTACGGGTCCGTAGAGTGAAGCCCTGGTGACCTGTAATACAGGTTTTTCTAAACCTACATCAGGCACCAGTCTTCACAATACAGGTTAGATCTAGTATATAAACTAAATGGCTTTATTTTGTATCTAATTTAAGGGAACCTTTGTGAAGAAAAATAAAAAAAAATATTATTATTATTAGTAGATACAGAACCTTAAAATAGGTATTAAACACGAAATAGCAAGAGATATTGAAAAAGACTTAGATAATAATAACAACAGTAGAGCTTAACACTTTGACTGCGATTTTTTTTCGACGACTGCGATCATTTTTTTAACCTAAAAAATTCGTGCTACCGCTCTACACAGCGGTTGTGTTGCGCCGCACATGCGTTTCGTTCGAAAAATATTACGGCTGTGCTGAGTTACAAATATCTGTATTTTCTCAGCCGCTGCGCTAGTGTGGATTTACGCATATTAGTCACTTGTAGAAAACACATACCGTGTGATTTCAGCACTCAAAGTTTTAAAACTAAAACATGCATGAGTTTTTAGGGCAAGGTCAGCTAACGATCAGTACATTACGCACTACATTGTTCAGATTCGAGATTCTTCCTCTACGTATAAACACGTACCCCTATGAAACCCAACGAGCCATGCAGAGATAACGACAAAGCTAAATTAGATATGATAATATACATCCCTTTTGTGAGGGTAGTGGGTAGGTACAGCCTGCGAAAGTAGGCTACATGACTGAGTCAAAATTATTAGGGTAGATTAGCTATTTCTGTCAGTGACTTAGACTTAGCTCACGTGGATATTTCCAAATAGAATTTATATTCATATCATGAATTGTGATTTTTTATGGAGACCACGACTTGGTAAACGTAGTTTAGGAAGTAGGACGCCCTCCGAACAGGTGGAATGACGACCTGCGAAAGTCTGCAGGTAGATGCTGGATGCGTCAAGCTGATGACAGGGCGCTATGGCGAACATTGGGGAGGCATATGTCCAGCAGTGGACAGCTATAGGCTGATGATAATGATTGGGCTTTTATATCAGATTAGCTGCGCCCCGCGGTTTCACCCGCGCGTGGTGATAGATATTTTGGATAATATACAATATATCTCTATGTATTTTAGCCTGTGTTATTCTGATATGTAAGCTATATTATTGTGAAGTTTCATTAAAATCCATTTAGTTGTTTTTACGTGAAAGAGTAACAAACCTTCCATCCCACCTGGTCGGAGGGCGTCCTACACTACGCTCAATGCGCACGTGAACAGTTTCGGAGATATGACATCCCCCTGCCTCACTCCTCTGCGCAATTGGATGGGTTTAGACTGCTGGCCCTGTACTTGGACACCCATGGTGGCGGCCTCGTAGAGATATCAGAAGCCCAATAGCCGCCCACATTTAACCGTTCTGTTTTACTTCCACAGTGCCCATAATCCCAGAGTTTCTCTACGACATCCGCCACCCCGATGCTCCTCTGTCCATGTCACTGGATGAGGTCACGCTGCCGCCCCCTCCGCCGACCCCCTACTGCCCCTGCCTCGAGAAGAACATCACCGTTGTGGAAAATATCACCCATGGTATGGTATCATCAGTGATGGAAAGAGCTTGTCGCGAATCGATAATTATATCGATTCGCCACAATCTCTATCGATTATAATCGATTGAAACAACACTGTTAACGTAGAATAGAAATAGAATAGAAAAAAACGTTTATTTGGATACAGGTACAAAATACAGGCATAGAAAACAGAGGCAAAAACGGCAAATAAAGTAGTTTATCATGGGGGTAAGTGACACAAATAGGTGATATTGAGAAGTAAGACTACCTCCGTGACCCTGCGCCAATAGGGGCGAAATAGGGGTTGGCTCAGCGTGTGCTGAACATTCTCCCACACCAAATTCGTGCTAGCCCCTCACTCTTCGTTTTCAAGCATAAAGTCAAAGAGCATTAGATTCATAATTCTGTTGTATTTTATGTATATATTATATGTATATACATATGTAAGTATTGAATTAATTTTTTTTTTAATTTAGCTTATATGGTATTTTATATTTTTTATTGTTATATAGTATACTAGCGGCCCGTCCCGGCTTCGCCCGGGTGGTCATTTGTTTCACGCAATTTTTTAAATATTTCTCTTTTTTCTCTCCATAAGAACCATCCTCGTACTTCAAGGAATATTCTAAAAATAGAATTAGCGAAATCGGTTCAGCTGCTCTCGAGATTTGCGCTTAGCAACACATTCAGCGATTCATTTTTATATTATAGATATGTCTTATTACTCTGAGATATTGGTATAATTAATAAGTAAGTTAACATTTAATCTTTTGTCTATTTCTTTTTTATTTATGCACATGTACCCACTTCTCTCTTCACTTGGTCTCTCTCTCTCCCAATAAGGTTTGCTGGAAGAGAACTCTTGTTAGGGTTAAGTTCGCCTTTTTTTAAATTTTCTAGAATAAGTTTTGTGTTATGTTTTTCGTGCAAAAAGTATAAATAAATAAATAAAAAAAAATACATTATATATTTAGCCAATGATGTTATGTAGAACCTCATTGTATTCAGCGCTGTTTTTCAGCCAAAGAACTTAAATACTAACTGAATTTACGGACGACTAATTAACGTGTCCCGTCCCAGACGACAAGACAAGACAGAATCTTTCTCTCTTGGTTGTTTCCTTCCAATGAAAAACACCTCGTTTTATTTGTACCTAGTAGGTAATGGAATTGAGGAATAATGTCCTCTTCAATAAATTATTGTAGTGATTTATCCGCTCTTTTATTTCACATGGGAAGAGTATACCCCAAATTGGTGACCACGTCGTTATTTGAACACGCAACCTGTATTATATATAAAAATAAATAAAATAATGCTGGACAATTCACACAGCATTATCTAGCCCCATGGTAAGCAGAGCTTGTGTTATGGGTACTAGATAACTGATATACATAATACAATACATTACATAGATAGATATTTTTTATTATACATAGAAATGACCAGAACACCCGGAACAAATATCTGCAGATCGTACACACAATTGTTCCGAGGCGGGAATCGAACCCGCAACCTCCTGCGTCGCAGGCGGACCTTCGCCCACCGCGCCACATCGGTCGTCAAAAAAATAAATAAATACCCGTTGTATTAAATACCTGCGATCACAAATACTATCTAGATGTCTCCGTAAATAAGAGCGCACTTGTAAAGTGAGCTCTTATTTTGTTTAGTTCGATTGAAACGCAGCCAACGTACACACGTGTCACAATGCCGCAATGTGCATTCAAAAGTTGCAAAAATAAAAATCAAATATTATTTCTTAGTTTACAGCTAAATATATAACTTATTCTACATTTACTTACCGCAAGAGCGCTCTTATTTACGGAGACGGCTTTTAGCTTTGATTTTCTATGTATAGTATTAGTGATCGCAGATAATATATCTACGTATATAAATAATACTTAAAATGACTGTTGGTGGATCTTCTGTTCTCAGTAAACATCACAGCGAAGAAGGAGGAGCGTCACCAAGAGCTGATCCACGAGACCGTGGCCGTCGGTGTTATGTTCGCCAGCAAGGCGCTGGTGCAGCTGCTGGCGAACCCCTTCGTAGGACCACTTACACACAAGTGAGTTTCAGCATCATCAGCATATCTTTACGGTACAATGTAGATTAAAATTATTTTTTTATGATTATTTTAGATAACATTGTAATGTGTTTTGTGTGTTTAATAAATAAAATAAAAAATAAAATAAAATCAGCCTATATTAGTCCGCTGGACATAGGCCTCCCCCAGTGAGCGCCATAGCGCTCTGTCCTCAGCTTGACGAATTCAGCATCTATCTGCAAGTAAGTTTAAAAACGTAGGACCACTTACACACAAGTGAGTTTCAGCATCATCAGCCTATATTAGTCCAAGACATAGGTCTCCCCCAGTGAGCGCCATAGCGTCCTGTCTTCAGCTTGACGTATTCAGCATCTATCTGCAAGTAAGTTAAAAACCCCTTCGTAGGACCACTTACACACAAATGATTTTCATCACATCATCATCAGCCTATATTAGTCCACTGCTGGACATAGGCCTCCCCCAGTGAGCGCCATAGCGTCCTGTCTTCAGCTTGACGTATTCAGCATCTATCTGCAAGTAAGTTAAAAAACCTTTTCGTAGGACCACTTACACACAAATGAGTTTCATCACATCATCATCAGCCTATATTAGTCCACTGCTGGACATAGGCCTCCCCTAGTGAGCGCCACAGCGCCCTGTCTTCAGCTTGACGTATTCAGCATCTATCTGCAAGTAAGTTTAAAAACGTAGGACCACTTACACACAAGTGAGCTTCAGCATCATCAGCCTATATTAGTCCAAGACATAGGCCTCCCCCAGTGAGCACCATAGTGCTGTCTTCAGCTTGACGCATTCAGCATCTACCCGCAAGTAAGTTTAAAAACCCCTTCGTAGGACCATTTACACACAAGTGAGTTTTATCGTCATCAGCCTATATTCGTCCACTGATGGACATAGGCCTCCCCCAGTGAGCGCCATAGCGCCCTGTCTTCAGCTTGACGCATTCAGCATCTACCCGCAAGTAAGTTTAAAAACCCCTTCGTAGGACCACTTACACACAAATGAGTTTCATCACATCATCATCAGCCTATATTAGTCCACTGGTGGAGATAGGCCTCCCCCAGTGAGCGCCATAGCGCCCTGTCTTCAGCTTCACGCATTCAGCATCTACCCGCAAGTAAGTTTAAAAACCCCTTCGTAGGACCACTTACACACAAATGAGTTTCATCACATCATCATCAGCCTATATTAGTCCACTGGTGGAGATAGGCCTCCCCCAGTGAGCGCCATAGCGCCCTGTCTTCAGCTTGCCGCATTCAGCATCTACCCGCAAGTAAGTTAAAAACCCCTTCGAAGGACCACTTACATACAAGTGAGTTTCATCATCATCAGCCTATATTAGTCCACTGGACATAGGCCTCCCCCAGTGAGCGCCATAGCGTCCTGTCTTCTGCTTGACGCATCCAGCATCTACCTGCAAGTAAGTTTAAAAACGTAGGACCACTTACACACAAATGAGTTTCATCACATCATCATCAGCCTATATTAGTCCACTGCTGGAGATAGGCCTCCCCCAGTGAGCGCCATCGCGCTCTGTCTTCAGCTTCACGCATTCAGCATCTATCTGCAAGTAAGTTTAAAAACCCCTTCGTAGAACCACTTACACACAAGTGAGTTTCATCATCATCAGCCTATATTCGTCCAATGATGGACATAGGCCTCCCCCAGTGAGCGCCATAGCGTCCTGTCTTCAGCTTGACGCATTCAGCATCTACCCGCAAGTAAGTTTAAAAACCCCTTCGTAGGACCACTTACACACAAATAAGTTGGAATAATAGTCTATGTATATATCTATAATCTTCTATGACGACCTCTGTGGCGCGGTGGCCGAATGTCCGCCTGCGACGCAGGAGGTTGCGGGTTACATTCCCGGCTCAGGTCATAGGTGTACAATCTGAAGATATGTGTTCTGGTCGTTCTATATGTATAATAAAATATATATCTATGTAATCTATAGCTGGATAGCGCGGAGTGGAAGGAGAAAAGGGAGGCCTTTGCCCAGTAGTAGGACACTAATGGCTAAAAATAAATAAATGTAATATATTGTATTATGTATATCAGTTATCTAGTACCCATAACACAAGCTCTGCTTACCATGGGGCTAGATAATGCTGTGTGAATTGTCCAGCATTATTATTATTTTTTTAAATACTTGTTTATTTGCAGAATTGGCTACAGCATCCCGATGTTCACTGGCTTCATCTTGATGTTCCTCTCGACTCTGAGTAAGTCATAAAACTAGGCACGTAGTAGTAAAACCAAAATCGAAGTTTCTGACTTATTATCGTGCAAATGTTGTTTTTTATTTATTGATTTCCACCTTTTTAAAGAACATATTACACTTAAAAAAAAAAAACTTTAAAAGTATAAAATTATTTTGTTATATACTAGCTGCGCCCAGCAGTTTCACCCGCGTGGTGATAGATATATTTTGGATAATATACTTTATATCTTTATGAATTGTAGCCTATTGTGAAGTTTCATAAAAATCCATTAAGTAGTTTTTTCGTGAAAGAGCAACAAACATACACACATCCTCACAAACTTTAACACACGCTAATTTTGACATAGAAAACACCGTAGGGGATTGTGCAAAGACAGACAGACATGCCTTCTTTAAAATTAAATTAAATGATTCATAGTAATTTGTCACAGTTAAATAAATTAGTTAACCTTACACAAGCGATGCGATTCTTTTTGCACAAACGATTCAGAAACTTCGATTTTATGTCAATGTCGATGGTTGCGTTGTCGCCAGTAACGCGATGTGGTTACATCGTGTGCAGACACTGTTTAAAGTTCGACACCGGCGAGGAAACACCCTTTGACTAATCAAACTCATGTTATTCGAATAGGAATTATTGTTATTGCTATCCTTGCTATGGCTTTTATTCACGCGATGCACGCAACATTGTGTCTGCGATATGGTCGGCCACTAGTTCTCGGTGTCGCTGGTGGTTGCGATGTCGTTGCGATGTCGTCGGTATCACACAAGCGGTCGATAACGACTGCAAAATGTGGTACGTGTGAATAGTCCTATTCATTTTCAATACAAAATATACACCCAACCACGTGGAAAGCACATTTCCCATTTCGTAGCTAGCTACCAAATCTGGCTACGAGATGGGACTAAAGGGTGGTGTGTTTGTGGTCGTGGTGTGGTTGTGGTACGTGTAGGTTGGCCCCGGGTACGTAGTCGATGGTTGGCCCTAAATGAAATTGTGTTTTTTTTGTCCACAGTCTTCGCATTCGGCCGTTCCTACAGCGTGCTATTCATCGCACGAGCGCTTCAGGGGATAGGTTCCTCCTGCTCGTCAGTCTCAGGCATGGGCATGCTGGCGGAACGGTACCCTGATGATAAGGTAACGGAGATCTTTAAAACTAGGTACGCAACGGATTTTGATTGAGTTTTTTGAATACATAGTGATTCAAGAGGTTTATATTATACGAGTATACATATGTTTATCGAAAATCGTGCGAAGCCGGGGCGGGTCGCTAGTATTATATATACCAAATAGCTGATTAATTGGTGCGGAGGTTATTATAATTATTTATTTGTTTATTATTTTATTCCCAGGAACGCGGTAACGCGATGGGCATAGCTCTGGGAGGTCTAGCCCTGGGCGTCCTCATCGGGCCGCCATTCGGAGGGCTGATGTACGAGTTCGTGGGGAAAACCGCGCCCTTCCTGATGCTGTCGGCTTTGGCTCTTGGAGACGGATGTAAGCAACACCTCACAGTATAAATGCAGATCTACATAACAACTAACCTGCTGAATGAGGCACCTCTGAGGCTCTGACGCACACCATACAAGTACTAAATCTGTGGGGCTATCACGCTTTTTAACATACAACGTAATGAACGTTATCATCGTTTTTACCCAAATTTTAGCGCAGAGAACGCGTGTTAAGGCGTGTTTTAACGCGAATAACTCGTGAAATGGCGTTATTCGTGTTAAAAAGTATGGTAGACTCATAAATTTCTGCGCTATATAGATTATTTATACTATATTTATACTTCTATATAGACTATATAGATTATTCTTTCCAGTACTGCAGCTGATGATCCTGCAGCCAGGAGTGGTGCGTCAGGAGTCGGAGCCACCGTCTCTGAAGGCACTGGTCACCGATCCTTACATACTGGTCGCTGCTGGTAAGTAAAAGTCATA
Source organism: Eupithecia dodoneata (assembly GCA_947044415.1). Taxonomy (NCBI): domain Eukaryota; kingdom Metazoa; phylum Arthropoda; class Insecta; order Lepidoptera; family Geometridae; genus Eupithecia; species Eupithecia dodoneata. The sequence continues at coordinate 4,504,816 of OX345685.1, forward strand.
CAATGAGAGGTTTACGGGGAGAGGTAACGCTTTGTACTGCAGCCAGTGAGTGGTGCGTCAGGAGATCCTTATATTCTGGTGGCTGCTGGTAAGTAGGTACAGGTCATACAAGGATGCGATGAATGATGAATTAACGAATGGATGGAACGCGATGTTTTTAAGAAGGCATGTCTGTCTGCTTTTCTTTGCACAATGCCCTATGGTGTTTCCTTTGTCAAAAGTTAGTGTGATATAGTTATAGAACAAAAATGTAATTTAACTTTTAAAATGTATAGTATTTAACGACATCAAGTGTAACATAAGGGTAAGGGCAACGCTATGTACAGCAGCTGATGATCATGCATCCTGCTAAATAATTGCTCTTCTCAAGTTGATTTTGTTAATGGCCAACATTATTGTTAATTCATTCTACAGGAGCAATAACCTTCGCTAACGTCGGCATAGCTATGTTGGAACCGAGTCTCCCGATCTGGATGGCTGATACCATGGAAGCCCACAGATGGCAGCAGGGCGTCGCGTTCCTACCAGCCAGCATTTGTTACTTGATCGGTAAGATTTTGCTAACGCCATCTAGCTAATGCATAAGAACTATTGATACATTCTACACGCCAGTATTGTATCTTGATTGATAAGTGTTAGCGCCCTCTAGTCAGTAGATTATAGAGCTACTCTAAATAAAAACAGCTTAATTCCATATCACGTTATATCACAATGTTACATCATGTGCTGCAGCACATGAAACAAATTATTATTATTATTAAAAAATATAATTTGATGACTCTATGTTTACATTCCAGGCACCAATCTCTTCGGACCTCTGGGGCACAAGATGGGTCGTTGGCTGGCGGCCTGCTCCGGGCTCGTCATTATTGGCATCTGCCTCATTCTGGTAAATAAACAAAGACATTACTACACTACATAGTTTAAAACAAAGTCCCGCTGTCTGTTCGTCCTTTAGAACTACGCAACGGATTTTGTTGCGGTTTATACAGAGAACAAAAGGTATACGCAGGAGGTTGCGGGTTCGATTCCCGCCTCGGGACAAATGTTTGTACGATCTGCAGATATTTTTTCAGGGTGTTCTGGACGTTTTCTGCATTTAATAAAAAATATCTATATATGTAATGTATTGTATTTTGTATATCAGTTATCTAGTACCCATAACACAAGCTCTGCTTACCATGGGGCTAGATAATGCTGTGTGAATTGTCCAGCATTATTTATTAAATTATGATTTCCCTTCTAGATACCCATGGCCCGTAAGATGGAACACCTCGTCATCCCTAACGCAGGTCTTGGCTTCGCCATCGGTATGGTAGACTCTTCTATGATGCCAGAACTGGGTTTCCTGGTGGATATCCGCCATGCGGCTGTGTATGGATCCGTGTATGCTATAGGGGATACGGCGTTCTGCTTAGGATATGCTGTTGGTAAGTGTCAAGCTGATAGAACTCTCTGGAGTATTGCAGTGATTGTCAAAAGTAAAGTAAAAATTTTATAAGGTATCGATAACTTTCGATACAATCCTATTAAAATAAAAATAAAAACAATCGATTAATGATCGAAGGTCGTATTTAAAGGTAACGACAAAATTCGACGAATTCCAATTCCATATTAGAATTGCACCATTACTTGCCACTGGCAGAAAAGTGTATAGGCAGACACAATTGCCATTACTGTGACACGTTGTTGGGCCTGCCTCGTTCAATCAATCAATAGATTTCTTTCCGGCCCTGGTGGGGGCACAGAGAGGGGCCTCGAGGCTTGGCCTCATTACCCCGGCGTCAAATCGAGGGGTGACGACCCCTCGGTCCTTGGGTTTTGTGGGAATATCTTTTTTTCCACTTATTCTTTGTTGTTTTTTTTTGGCTGCATCCGGTTTATAATATTTTTGTTTTTTTATTTTTTTTGTTTTGTTTTTTTTTTGTTTTTTATTTGTGTTTTTTTTTAAATACGCCAGCCTCGTTACTGCAGTGCATTTGCGATGTTCACTAATACATTAGCAGATGGCTTCGCGGCAATTATGCGAAAGCGAGTGGCATCTCTGATGAGTAGAGTGACAGGTAGTAACAACAGCATCCTGAAAGCAATATCTAGTAAATATGACTGTCCAATACGACACCACTGGGAGAAATTACTTATACTCTAGATTTAGTTATTTTGGTTTTATTTTCTTTTTTGTAATTTCGTGTACTTATGTGTTTTTTATGAATCTTTGTTGTCTGATAATAAAGAATTTGAATTTGAATTGAATTACAAAAGAATCATCATCCTTTGTTTCCACAACCAGGTCCAGCGTTCTCCGGGGCCCTGATGAACAGCATCGGCTTCGAATGGATGCTGGTCATCATCGCTATAATGAACTTCGCGTACGCACCTCTGCTTCTACTGCTGCGGGCACCGCCAGCCACTAACGAGAAGCAGGTATGACTATTTAGTTCATTAGGTTCAAAGTCGCTCAGCGAGCTATGGAAAGACATAGCTCTCTCCATAGGTAGAGCTTTCCTGTTATGTAAAAACAATTTCGAGAAGGAGGCCAAAAGGAGGATCCAGCTAGGTTGGGCAGCGTTTGGGAAACTTCGTCGAGTCTTCTCTTCATCCATACCGCAATGCTTGAAAACGAAAGTATCAACCAGTGCGTTATGACCTGCGGAGCTGAGACGTGGACACTCACGGTAGGGCTGGTCCACCAGTTCAAAGTCGCTCAGCGAGCTATGGAAAGAGCTATGCTAGGAGTTTCTCTGAAGGATAGGATTCGTAATGAATGCATCCGACAGAGAGCCAAGGTTATAGACATAGCTCAAAGAATTAGCAAGCTGAAGTGGCAGTGGGCCGGCCATATTTCGCGAAGAACCGACGGCCGCTGGGGCAAACGTGTTCTTACGACCGGATGACGACCTGCTAAAGACTGCAGGTAGATGCTAGATGCGTCAAGATGAAGACAGGGCGCTGTGGCGCTCATTGGGGGAGGCCTATGTCCAGCTGTGGACTAATATAGGCTGATGATGAGGTACACAAAACACATGACAAGAAATAATAGAAGTTATTCTATTATTGCTTGACTTTGTTATCCTATACCTTTTTTATGTTATCTTTTTTTTTCTATTATATTTTGTTAACACAAAAAATAATAGAATAGGTAACATAAAAAAGGTTCAGCCGAACCGATTTATTATTACTTATTTCATTATTCGACTTATTTTCTTATTCCAGAGCCTGATTGTAGGCGAAAAGTCTTCAGTACGCTACGTGAGCTACCAAAATGAGGAGGAAGAGTAAAGCCCGCCAAAACGACGACGCCATCTTGAAAACCGCCATTTTTATTTATTAGAAACTTGGGAGTGGTAAGTTAGTCTATACTAAAGAGGTTTGCTTAGTAAAGAGTGCCAAAATGTATCGTGCCGAATTTAGATATAATATATAATAATATTCTATATTAATCTTATTTATTATATCAATATAAACCTTAGATTATACCTTATACTGTAGCTGTTAAAGTATATTTTCGTGCATATCCTCAACATATGTTATGATTATGACACTGGTTTCTGTATACTCTTTCCTGACCAATTTTTCAAATTTACGTAACTTACTAACATGATATATTTTATAATTCAATGTATATTAGGTAAATATATAAAGTTGCCGTTTTGTCAGGGTGTGTGTAGTATTAAAAAGAATTATATTAACATGCTGTCTATATATATATACTATACCTACTATTTATTACCTATCTACCTTATATTAATAATCATATAAACAAGTATAATAAACCAAAAGGGTTTGCAAAAAAAAAAAACAAAAAAATATTACCGTTTTCAAATATAATATGATGTAAGTCAGCTTTTGCTATACTTTAAGTCATATAATTTGGCAAATGTGACTTTGACAATATATTTTATTGTTTTTTTACAATATCTAAAGTCGTAGGACAATAATTTTGGATATTTCTCCTTTTAAATATTATGACAATAAAAAACACATGTTTTTCTTGCACATTTGGAACAATTTTGACCATTTTTTTTAATACATATAGGACCAATTGTGTAGAATTTATTTTTTTGAAAGCTTATAAATTTTAATCCTAGATAATATGTAAATAAATATGCAATAGTAGTTGTGTATTTGTTCATAACTATGGATTTATATACCTACCTAATATTAAGATTTTTGGCTTGTTAAACTGTTTATTTTTTTTTATTAATTGTTCATCAATTATGAGTGATTATAATAAGTTATTTAAATGTGTAATACTTTAGTAATCTTATATTAATCCACGTAGGAATAGGAAGATGACAGACGAATTTTACGCTATTCAATACATTTTTATTAAATAGAAGAAAACTGGCTATTTGTTGAGTGAATTATACGAAAATGAAAACATATGAATAATACAGGGTGGGCTATGAATTAGTTAACATTTAAACCTGGTACTTGGTAACCAATTTTAACCATTGGCTTACCCTGTATATTAACATTCATTTTTATTTCTGTTAATCTTCATATCTTGCAAAAACTTAGACAATGCTTGAAGTGGATCTACTATAATGTTCAAAGTAGAAGTTTCATTAAATAATTAAGAATGTTCAAATTTTTCAGCTTCGTCAATAGGAATCACGTTCGATATCTTTTCTTCATTTGTGTCTTTGTAAAGTAACTAAATACTATTTTAGTTTCGAGAAATTAAAGTCTTTTAATATCTTTAATTTGAACAAAGATGATTCCTATCGAGAGTTAAAGTTAAGTTTAATTTAATACTATTAACTTAAACTTAATTAAGTTTAAGTTAATAGTATTAACTATAGTATTCTATTAACTATAGTATACTATTAACTTAAACTTAATTACGTCTAAGTTAAACCTTATTAAGTAATAGTATACAATGTAGTTAATAGTATACTATTAACTTAAACTTAATTTTAACTTGTATGTAGGTATATATATATCAATCTGTTATGTACCTTCACTTTGTTGAATGAAACACATTATAACTATAATTCCCAGAGGTGGGCGTTGCGACCTGCGTCACAGTATTTTACTTCTGTAGGTCGCATCGCTTCATATTTTTGTTATTAGTACCTAACTCAAGTAAGTTTCAAAATAAAGACTTTTTACTTTACTTTACTGTAATAGAAAAACAATTACCAAATTTAAGAATCAACACGCTGATTTTTATTTTATTTTAAGTACCTTTACAAAGGCACTAAAAGCCCGGTTTTGTATGGCTGCAAAATCGGTGTCTATACAAAAATGTTGAATAATACTGACGTGATTCTACAATACTAGTTTTGGAAAACTGATTAAACTTATTTAAAATATAAAAAAAACATACATTGATTTTAAACCTAATTACATATATATTTTTTATACTTCACCCAGTTTTAATGCATATTAATCAAAACCTTTTTCGGTGTAAGTAATCAAAATAATATTTCACTTTATCTTCCAATATAATATTAATATAACGTTTATTGATATTAGCTCTCATGTCGTAGTTCTAGTTGTATTTAGCAAAACAATATGTAATTAATATAATATATTAAACTGATTAAAGTCAGTCATAATTGATGATTAATATTATTTTAATATTATGTTCTAAACATATCAATAACAGTTAGACGATATATACAATAGCTGGGTTTGGGTCCTCAAAAAGTACTTTAGTCATGAAGTATATAATTGTTTAGCAGTATTAGATCATTTACCTGATATTTTTAATTAATTTAATATTAATAATATTTCTAGTATAATAAAATATCGACGTAGTATTATCAAGAACAGAGCTGAAAGTGTATCCTAGTAATAATTACATTAAACAACGTGAATATTTCTTCGAATATATTAAAATATTTTAATAGTAAGTAGTGGGTTTTATCGCTATAATGCTTAAATAATAGTATTAAGACTTATAGAGGTGATTAGATGCCTACTTGCAATTTTTTCTGAAATTTCGGATTATATAATTTCCTTTATATCTTTTTCAGTAAAGGTTTAAGATATTTATTTACTTCTCAAAAGATTAATAATCACTGGTGCGAAACAAAATAAGCTTATTATTATGTTAGTAGTTCGGTACGAGCTATATTATTAAAATTATGTGGGTAGTTAGCAAAAATACTATACAGAGCAAAGTAAAGGCGCGCACACACTATACACAATTTCTGAAATAGTAAATAATATACAGTACAATGTATAATCAACAGTTCATAAAATAATTCATTTGACATTACTAATTTTCAACCGCTAAAAAAACCCTGTAGATATTGCAAGTATGTTTCTAATAGAAAACCTAACTAGGTAGTACCTACCTAAATCATATAGGAAAATGATCGATAAGAAAAATAATATTAATTATTTTAAATGAGTATTAAAATATAAATGTGATAGTCATCTAGTGATATTTTGACGCTTGTAGAATTGTAGGATTGCCGCTGCTACCTAAAACTGTGCTTAGTAATATTAATAATAATTTAATAATATTAATAATAATTATTTTTAATAATTTATTTATATTAATAATAATTATTTTTAATAATTTATTATATTATAATAATAATGTCTCGGAATTTTAATAATTTTTAATTGTTTCGTTATTATATTAAATTTATTTTATTTTTGTTAATTATTTTTATTTTGAGATGTTATATCTCCTACTATATTATGTTTGATGTTAAAGCAAATGATTTAATTTAACCAATATAATGTATTTATAATAAATTTAATATTATATTTATATCATAATGTACTCGATAGTTTTTAAATATTTAAACTGTATTTGTCCTGCCCCGAAGAAATCCCGTATTTAATTAAATTAAATATGATTAAATATATCTGTGTTATTGGTTAAAGTATATTAATAACTTGTTGATTTAATAAAATGTGGGTGTATGAACTAATCATTAGTTTTTATTCTGTTCCCAATAGTTCAAAACGCAATATTTAAAAAAAAAAATCTCACTTCGTTCGCTGAAAAAGTGTGTTATTATCATCATCAGCCTATAGCAGTCCACTGCTGGACATAGGCCTCCCCCAATGAGCGCCATAGCGCCCTGTCTTCAGCTTGACGCATCCAGCATCTACCTGCAGTCTTTCGTAGGTCGTCATCCCACCTGGTCGGAGGGCGTCCTACACTACGCTAAGTCGTGGTCTCCGCTCAAGAACACGTTTGCCCCAGCGGCCGTCGGTTCTTCGCGAGATATGCCGGCCCACTTGCCACTTCAGCTTGCTCATTCTTAGAGCTACTCGTATGTCGATAACCTTGGTTCTCTGTCGGATGTATTCGTTACGAATCCTATTGTGTATTATAGCGGCGTAAAACTCGAGTACCTACCTAGGTGTACCTTCTTCGGTTTAAATAATTTTTATTCTCAAAAACACACAGTCACTTAAATGAGATATAAACTATTCTAAAGTAGGTGTAAATTAAGCCTTAGGCATTAAAAGTATTTTAATTGCGATTTTTTGTCTGAAATCATCAGCCGGTACTAGACATACGTCCTCTTATATAAAAACTCGACTTTTTGGTATTTAATTCGTTTACAAAGAAAATAGAGAACACAAACCCATAGAGTCCTTGGGTTAATTAAAAAAAACCACAATAAAAACACAAAATAAAACAACATAAAAACTTATACCTAAACCGAATGCTGCCAAAAAAAACATTGAGAAGTAGGGAAAAAAAAGATATTCCCACAAAACCCAAGGACCGAGAGGTCGTCACCCCTCGAGTTGACGCCGGGGTAATGAGGCCGAGCCTCGAGGCCCCTCTCTGTGCCCCCACCAGGGCCGGAAAGAAATTTATTGATTGACAAAGAAAATACATTTAATTTGTTTTTTTTTTTTTATTTCATTTTTGATAGCGCCGCCTGTTTCTAAGAAGGGAATTCTACCTCCATGGTAGAATGCGTAGGTACTACGTGTTGCGCGTAACGAATACACAAAAAAGTTTGTAGTAGCGCGAAATTAGCGGATAGATATTGATAGATAGATAGATTTCTACGCCAGCGAACCCGCGAGGCGCAGCTACTTTAAAATAAGATGACTGTCCCATGTAAAATATACCTACAACGTATTTCATTCTTTTTTTCGTCGTCCGGCTTTCAAAAAGTAAACACCATTGGTTGTTGCTCCCAATTGAAAAAATCAAATCAGTGAAATAGCAAACACTTACGCTGAAAAATCTCGCTATTATCATTACGGAAGGACCATCTAACAACTGGGTGAAAGTGAAATCGTGGATCAAGGCATTACGAACGGGAAATTTCATTGTGAAATACGTAAATCAACATCGAGGTTAGAAGCCATTTTTGTTTTTTCTACCAACATAACAACATACAAGGTACCACAACTGTCGACGTCTATTTGTCAGTCAACTAGTGCGGCAACGCTATAGACCATCCGACCATACGATAAAACTTTTGGGGTTACCAGCTGTGAACAAAAAGCTACTATATAGAACTTTTTACTTACGGCCGTACCAAACTACAAGATGTCAAGATCACCTAAGAACAATGAGCCGCGATGTAGCTCACAGCCTAATTTACCAAATGATTCATCAGCAGCGTCTGGAAAAAGGAAAAGGAAACCTACTTGTGAATGTAACGAAGATATCAAAGAACTTCGAGTGGAGATGGCGCGTATGACTGCATTGCTGGAAAAAATAGCTATTACACAAGAGCAAACCCTTAACACATGAAAGATAGTATTTCCGAAATAAACCAAGAACTGAAGGAGGTCAGAGCCTCTACATCTGCTGTTGTAATTGAACAGAGTAATATCAAAACCAACATTTCTGAGCTAGATAGAAAGCTGTCAATCCATGAAAATAAAATCAATATCCTAGAAAAAGGCCTTGATGCCCCAAAAATCCCATCCACAGTAAACGAGACCCAACCAATCTTAAATGAAGAAACAATTCGTGAACTACAAGAGCGCTTACACAGAGAAAGAAACATCATTATCATGGGCATAAAGGAACAAAACTTAACTGATGCAGATGGGCGACTAAAGAAAGACCTTATAGAAGTAGCCGCCATTCTTTCCTCAATCGTCACGGACTGCCCACAACCAACTAAGCTGATACGCATTGGGAAATACGCTCCGGGGAAGGATCGTAAGATCAAGGTATGTTTTGGCAACCAGTATATTACCAAAACTCTCTTGCGCAACAAATCAAAATGCCCAGATAAGATTAAAATATTCTCCGACCAAACTCCTTCACAAATGAAGTATCTTAATGAACTGAAGGCCGATTTAACTCGTCGCCTTGCTAATGGGGAAAAAGACCTTACAATCAAATATGTCAAGGGCATTTCCACAATCATGAAGGAACCTGCAAAAAACTTAATGGATCCGCTGATGGACCAGACGAATTGATAGCCAGTAAGTCTCTTGGAAATGTAACTCACCAATTAATAAACGTTTACCAACTTCTCCCTTCCACCAAATCGCACTTGAACTTCTTCTACACCAATATTAGAAGTATAAACAAAAGTGGTAAACTTGACGAGCTAAAATGTGTTCTTAAATCAGTACCTACCAAAATTCACATAATAGTCTTAACGGAGACATGGCTTAAATCTGAAGAGCAAGCACAACTCATAAATTTAACAAACTATACACACTACTTCAACATCAGAAATGACAGAATAGGAGGAGGTGTCTCTATCTATGTACATAATGACTTAAAACACACATTGAAAGATTCAAGCTACGAAGGCGGAAATAATTATTTATGGATTCAACTTGAAAAGTATGCTCTTGATGTCGGAGTTGTTTACTATCCAGGAGACACAAACTATGAGCACTTCTTGGAAACTCTTGAGTCACATATTCAACCACGAAAAAGAACAGTGCTTTTTGGAGATTTTAATGTGAATCTTTTGAAGTCAGATAATAAAGCTAAGGCATACAAAGCAATTATAAGAGAAGCTGGATATCAATTATTGAACAACATAGACGAAAAGTATTGTACAAGAGAAACAGCGAGTACCAAATCAATAATCGATCACATTAGCACAAATCTCACAAACGACAAGTTTCATATGACAATCATAGACTCATCCCTATCAGACCATAAGCAAATTCTACTACAGCTAAACAAGTTTAAACCACCACCGAAACAGAAGACAATATACGAATCTATTGACTACCAAAAACTATACAACGAAGTTAAAAATAATACAATTCCTGAAGAATATGCCCTCTTGGAAAACTATATACAAAAGAATTTAAGTGCAAGCAAAGTCAAGAAAACAAAAATTTTGAATTTACCCCAGAAAGATTGGATAAACAAACACATAATTATATTGATCAACGAAAGAAATGAAGCCTGGAGAAACTACCGAAGCGACCCAGAAAATATCGAACTAAAAGAAATATTTGAAAGACTGAGGAACAAAACAACAAAGAAAATCAAAACTACAAAGGAATCTTACTACTATAAAGAATTTGAAAAATGTGAAAACCTACCCAAGAAGATGTGGACACTTATCAATACAATAGCTGCTAACAAAATCAAGCACTCTAGTGCTCCCCCTAAACTAATATCAGAAACTGGTCCTATTACTAACCCATCAGAAATATGCGCTAAATTTAATGATTTCTTCTCCTCAATAGGGTCAGTACTAGCTTCTCGAATTCCATCACAATTTCATAACAATAATACACACGCCTTACCTTCTGCAACTCTAACGTCTACCCGAAACTACTTATCAAATTTAGAACTATGTAATGAAACAGAACTTAATAAAATTATAAATGAACTAGACTCTAGCTCCAGTACTGGAATGGACGGAATTACTACAAAATCTATTAAATGTATACAAGAATTAATACTCCCCAAATTAACTATCTGCATTAATAATTTACTCTCAACTGGTGAATTCCCACAAACATTAAAAACTGCAAAAGTGACCCCAATCTATAAATCTGGAGCTAAAACTAATCCATCCAACTATCGCCCGATATCAGTACTACCAGTAATGTCAAAAATTCTCGAAAAGATATTGTACACTAGGCTTAATAACTATCTGAGTTCCATTAACTTTATTTCTGACCGCCAATATGGCTTTAGAGCAAAATCGAATACCTTATCCGCTACTATCGATCTGGTGACTAAAATAAAGCATAACATTGATCGTAAAAACGTTGTCTTAGGGGTTTTTATTGACTTACAGAAAGCATTTGACACAGTTAGCCATGGACTTTTACTGAAAAAGCTTGAGAGCATTGGAGTTTCTGGCGAGGCCCTCGGAATGTTCGGGTCGTACCTTAAAAATCGACTACAAACGGTAAAGATGGATGACGCGAACAGCAGTTCCCAGCTGGTCACGTGCGGCATACCGCAGGGCCGCACGTGACCAGCCAAAGAAACAGAAAAAGCAATGGGCCTAAGACGGTCTTAGGCCCATTGCTTTTTCTGGTTTATATAAATAATGTTTTCGAGATTGGCCTGCGAGGGCAGATAGCACTTTATGCGGATGATACGTGCCTATTTTATTTTGGATCATCTATTACCAAAATTATAGAAGAAGCACAACAGGACCTTAACACTTTATTTAGATGGTTTCAGTACAACCTCTTGACCATAAATATCTCAAAAACCTGCTATCTCATATTTAAAGCTAAAAACAAAGTATTACAGTCTTACTCACCTCTGACAATCAATGGAATAGTTTTACAGGAAAAGCATGATGAGAGATATTTAGGGTTAAGGCTGGATACAAATCTCAACTGGCACGTCCAAATAGACCACGTCAAATCAAAGCTATCAGCGCTTGCTGGATCGCTTCGGAAGAGCGTTGGATGTTTTCCAAGGCGGGTACGCTTAAACATCTACAACTCTTTGGTAAAATCACACCTAACGTATCTTATAGAAATATGGGGTAACGCACCAAATTATAAACTAAATGAGTTACAAAGACTACAGAACTAGACTACAAGACTAGACCACGTCAAATCAAAGCTATCAGCGCTTGCTGGATCGCTTCGGAAGAGCGTTGGATGTTTTCCAAGGCGGGTACGCTTAAACATCTACAACTCTTTGGTAAAATCACACCTAACGTATCTTATAGAAATATGGGGTAACGCACCAAATTATAAACTAAATGAGTTACAAAGACTACAGAACAAAATTATTAAAATTCTATTTCACTATCCTTATCTAACACCTACAGCTAAAATCTATAAAAAAAACAAACTAATGAACATTAAACAACTATATATCTACACAACCTGTTTACTTATACATAGAATCCTTAATAAAACCATTCATACAAATATCACTTTCATCAAAAAGAGCCAAACACACAGTAAATACAGTAGACGAAGAACTAACCATCTTGTTTTGCCTACGATAAGAACTCAACAGGGTAAAAAGACGATTACTTTCGAAGGGGCCCAGTTCTATAACAGGCTACCTGAAGATGTTAAAGGTGCTGGAACGTCTGGCGTGTTTAAGAACAAATTGCATAGATATATACTTGAGGATGTAACGCTACTGGACTAAACATAAAAAGACGGAAAAATAACATAATATTAATACTTAGCTTAAGTTTCTCATGTAAGTAACATGTATGTTGTAAATGAGAAAAATAAATATCTTTGAACTGATTATAGCAAACACGTGATCAATATATCTCTCTCTAGCGTGGGGCTAAAGTAAAGTAAAGTAAAAAATCATTTATTTCTTTAGGCTTACAAAATAAGCACTAAGACAACACTAGATGATGCTGTGTGAATTTTCAAGATTATCCATTGATGTAGGTATATCAGTACCAGTACATCAGTTATCTACTACCTACCCATAACACAAGCTCTGCTTAGCTTGAGGAGCTTGAGGCTAGAAATAGAAATAGAAAGACATTTATTCATAACAACTTAAATAAACAGAAAAAAAAGACACACTTATAGAATAGGTACATGTAGAGAGTTGTTACAAAAGGGCTCTAACTCAGCATAATGCTGGCTAAGCTCCGTAAGAGACTTAGCCAGCGCTGGTCTTCCGTTAGAGCCCGTACAGGTGACGTCTAGATCATGCTGTGTTGATTGTCCAGCATTATTTTTATTTACCCAAAGAAAAAAGTAACCCAAATAGCGAAATTGAAAAAGGTGGTTCCATGACTAAGCCTCTAATCAGTGATAAGAATACTCCCAATCAATCATTATCTATCGTTATCAATTGCACAGATAACGATAATGAAACACTTTTAGTGTGTTGCCAGTCAAAATTGTTGGCACAACCTTTTCTTTAAATTGTTAAAAATTATTTTAATTTAATAACGTAGTAAGTAAAGTAGTTTAAATTTTGAATGTTTTAATATATTAATTATATTAGTTATATATATATATTAACATAAAAACAGTTTTGCATGTCAGTGCATTTTTGGACCACGTTGTAGTAAGGTAAGTCTTTATTATTTTATTTAGGTGTGTAATTGATATAAAGAATATGTATTTAAAAATTATAAAAACAAACACTTTCTAGTATTTACAATTGGGCTAACTACAGACTGTTGCAAACAATCTAAAAGTAGCTCAATTGATCCATATCGTTACCAGTCGGCGCGCGTCCCCCGCGACGCTGCTGGCTGCATTGCCCCGCACGCTGTACAATACAATACTACTAAAACAATAGAACAAGAAACAAAAGTGAAATCAGCTACTATCGTAAAACAAAATATTATTACATCTTATAACATAGGGTCGTGCTTATACCGTCCACGCGTTTATTTTCTTTAATGACCGATGTGGCGCTGCGGGTGAAGGTCCGCCTGGGACGTAGGAGTTTGCGGGTTTGATTGCGACAAATCTAGTCATCATCACCATCATCACCCTATAGCCACTGCTGGACATAGGCCTCCCCCAAAGAGCGCCATAGCGCCCTGTCTTCAGCTTGCTGCATCCAGCATCTACCAGCAGTCTTTCGCAGGTCGTCATCCCACCTGGTCTGAGATATGGCCGGCCCACTGGCACTTCAGCTTACTAATTCTTTGAGCTATGTCGATAACCTTGGTTCTCTGTCGGATGTATTCGTTACGAATCCTATCCTTCAGAGAAACTCCGAGTATAGCTCTTTCCATAGCTCGCTGAGCGACTTTGAACTGGTGGACCAACGTCTCAGCTCCGCAGGTCATAACGGGTAAGACGCACTAGTTGAAAACTTTCGTTTTCAAGCATTGCGGTATGGATGACGTGAAGACTTGACGTAGTTTCCCAAATGCTGCCCAGCCTAGCTGGATCCTCCGTTTGGCCTCCTTCTCGAAATTATTTTTACCCAACTGCAGAATCTGTCCAAGGTAAGTGTACTCGGAAACAGTTTCGAGAAGGTGTCCATGTACGACCACCGGCCTTGGATCAATGTGAGCATTGATCATGTCTTTGGTTTTATCCAAATTCATGCCAAGACAATCGTGAGGCTGAAGCTAGGCCGTCCAGCATCTGGTTCAATTCCTAAACCATTTGACACATACGTATAGATTTGCACGCGGGCGAAGCTGCGGGCGCAGCTAGTAGATTATTGTTTAGACCCACTAGGACAGATATGGAATAACTCGTATATTTTTGGAAGGCATATCAGCCCGGAAGTCAATGCTAGTCAATACAGTAATTAAAGTATCAATTAGTAATCTTTGCATCTACTTATAACCAATAACAAGTCTACGATAGCGGACATCGGAAGATATAATATCATGAAGATAACATAATTCATGGAACAACACAGTAGACTCTTGAAGTTTTTTCTGCCGGACGAGTCAAGGTATGTTATTCACTCATAATACTGTTAGTATCGTATGCATCCGACAGAGAACCAAAGTTATCGACATAGCTCTGAGAATTAGCAGGCTGAAGTGGCAGTGGGCCGGCCATATCTCGCGAAGAACCGGCGCGGCGGCCGCTGGGGCAAACGTGTTCTTGAGTGGAGACCACGACTCGGTAAACTATCTATTAATAATCATCATCATCATCAGCCTATAGCAGTCCACTGCTGGACATAGGCTTCCCTCAATGAGCGCCATTAGCGCCCTGTCTTCAGCTTGCCGCATCCAGCATCTAGCTGCAGTCTTTCGCAGGTCGTCATCCCCCCTGGTCGGAGGGCGTCCTACACTACGTTTACCGAGTCGTGGTCTCCACTCTAGAACACGTTTGCCCCAGCGGCCGTCGGTTCTTCGCGAGATATGGCCGGTCCACTGCCACTTCAGCTTGCTAATTCTCAGAGCTATGTCGATAACTTTGGTTCTCTGTCGGATGTATTCGTTACGAATCCTACCCTTCAGAGAAACTCCGAGCATAGCTCTTTCCATAGCTCGCTGAGCGACTTTGAAGATATATTATATAATAATATTCCGTATTAAATGACTTTAGTGCTGATAACCATGATTCGTTTCAAAAAATCTATTTATCTATGTATTTGAATATTTTTACTTTTCAGTTGTAAAACAAAAATGGCGGACACTGTCAACATAGCCGACGAATCAATCGTCGAAGCAGAAGTGCCAATGGTGCAGACGATAAGAAAAACACTGAACAATGAAAATGGTGAATGCGAAGTAAGTAATATTGACACTTTCCACGAAGAACCTGTGATAAAAGTGACGAAGAACGAAGTCACGTTGACAAAGGGTGACTTGAAACTGCAGAAAGTGACAGTCACTGAAGATATATCGATGAAGTTTCAGCATTTGTTCAAGAAGCAGACTACGCCTGGAAAAACTGTAGTTACTCAGATACAGAAGTTTGAATATAAATATTAAAATTTAGTATTTTAATCATTTTTATGATTAAGGACTTTTACTTTGCAAAAGTATGCCAGTCCTATACCCTAGAATATATATATTATAAATATATAAATAATATAATATATATAATAAATAGAGCTTAAAATGTAGTTGAATTTGGTGTTACATATATTTTTCGTAACTAGTTAAATTAACAATATAATAAAACATATTATAAATTTAAAAAACATCAGTATATTTTTTAAAGTTATCATGCGATGTGTTAACATATTAAAGATAGTATATGATATTATCGATTATTAATTTATATATTTTTCTTTACTATTAATTATTTAATCATAAAGCGTAGTATATTATCTAACATATTTATCGATACATAATCATATTGTTGCATTTATTTTGTTAAATGTATTTCACTGATATTTTAGTTTTCATAATTTTCTTCTTTTGTATTATTAATATAATATTTACCACTTCTATTAAAGAGAAACTTATTGGATACTAGTATTAAATCATTTTGTTATTCCCCTTTTGCAGCATCATCCAGAAAATCAATGCATCGTAACAAAAGACATAAGAAACCAGTCACATAGCAGTGATGACAATGATGAAAGGAAAAGGACCAAGATCCCTGTGTCCAGGTTCAGGCAAACTGTAGAGAAAGTGACAGCTGATAGGCGAGGATCAAGAGACAAGGGCGAGGTAGGGACAGCTGATAGGCGAGGATCAAGAGACAAGGGCGAGGTAGGGACAGCTGATAGGCGAGGATCAAGAGACAAGGGCGAGGTAGGGACAGCTGATAGGCGAGGATCAAGAGACAATGGCGAGGTAGGGACAGCTGATAGGCGAGGATCAAGAGACAATAACGAGGTAGGTAGAATTAAATTTAACACCTTTGGTGGAATAATCAGAATAATCAGTTTATTGGTAACAAAATAGTACAAGTCAAATAATAATTTAAAAAAAGATATATTATTTTATAATTTGAACACAATCGTCTACACTGTAGACCGCCTTCCCGACGAGCCACGACTTAGTCCCCGCTTAAATGTAGAGACTAGGTGCTGTCGCTATCACCACCTGATGACACGTGCTGGGACCCGCGTTGTACAACAACCTAGTCCGATCGGTAGGTCAAAGTAGCCAGAGGGCAACCTACCGGAGGTTGTTGTACAACGCGGGTCCCAGCACGTGCGTGAGTCTGTCCGACCTCGCCAGTCTGTGTGATACTGTAAATAACTTGCCAGCTCCACAAGTGTTGTAGCATCGCTTGTGGACCAAAAATAGTGTCACAATCTACATAAGGAAGACCAGCGCTGCAGTTGCTCCCCAAGCTCCTCCTGTTTGTACAATCTGCAAATATTTGTTCTGAGTATAATAAAAATATCTATCTATGTAGTGTATGTATGTTGTATATGTATATCAGTCATCTAGTACCCATAAATTAGCTAGAGGAAGCTGTGTGGATGGTCAAGAAATCTTTATTTATACTTATCCTTCTTGGTTTAAAGATTGTTTGGTTTTCAATTTTGATAAAACTCTTAAATAAATTAATACCATTTTTCAGGCACAGAATATCCGAAGATCATCAATACCGAAACCCACGAGACCAGCGCCAACGAAACCAGAAAGAAAATCGATCCCTAAACTCAAACTAAAGGAAACACTTGCCATCAAATTAATAACTACAGAAACCAGAAAACCAGAAACCACTGAACCAGAAGATGAATTCGACAAACTTTACGAACAAGTCGTCCATAGTCCAGTTAATATAGACATATCTTTGCTAAGCCCTAAAGTAGAAGACCCAGAGAAGGTAGAAAATACTTTCGAAGAGATAATACACGATTATGACGATAATAAAGTAAAGCCGATAGATGTAGAGATGATAAAAAAGTCAAAAATACCGTTTTTGAAGCGACAAAGCTTGCAAGAGGACAGGAATAGCAAAATAATTGCTGCTAGAGATAAAGTTAGACTTAGAAATAACTCGACAAAGTCAGAACCTGATACGAACGACGAAGAAATTAAGAATGATCATATTACTAAAGAAGTAATAGAAGATATAGTGAAATGCAATGGCGACACTCAAGATAATGAAGTCGCAGTAACAAACACGAAGACTGTCATTACATCAAGAACGAATGGGGAAGTTGATACTATAAAAGTAGTTAGTACAGCCACTGTGAGTGAAGTGGAAAAAATTGAGAAGAGTGATAGCATAAAACCAATAAAAGGTCAGATAACAGTAGAAAATATTCAGAAAGAGTTTGTCAAGATAGGAATACCAGTTTTTGAGTCATATGTGATCGAAGAAACGAAAAAAATAGAAGGCGAAAAGACGGTTGTAGTAAAAAATATTCTGACGTATTCAACCAACAATGATGACTTAGAAATAGTCAATGTTGATAATGATATTGATAAAACAGACAATGAAACTGGAAAATTAATAGAAATCACTGAATTTAATGATGAAAACAAACCTGCATCTACTGAAAGTTCTGAACCAAATATTGATTTAATTGAAAATAATTTAAATAACTCGAAACCTGAACCAACACCTAAAAAACAAATAGATAGGGAAGATACACACATGCAAGAAAGAGATGGTATTTTTGATCCTCTGTTACGGGGGAAAGAAAGACCATTAGGTAGACATCTCCCACATGAAACTATAAACAAAGATGCTCTTGAGATTGATAGCGGTAACAAATTGCCAAAGAAAGTGTCCGTTATGTCAAAAATTGCAATGTTTGAGGTAAGTTCTAAAGTTAAGATACAAAACTTTTGAAACTATCATGGTTATTAACACTAAAGTCATTTAAAACGGGATATTATGACTTACTCGCAGTGCCTTCAGTTATTCCGTGATCATGGCGCATGAAACTGTGCCGAAATATTGGAAAACTCAAAAATCAAATCATGGTAAATATCCTGTTTTCAATGATTTAAGTTATGATTTATTGAATAGGCATTGGGAATTTCAAAAACCTTTCATTTAATATCTGAATTAATCACATTTTCAGCGACAGGAACCGGTGAAAAGCAAAATACCTAAAAAAGATTCAAGTTTACCAAAACTTACAACTAGCACCCTTACAACTGAGAAAGTACATATTCATACTCCTTTGATAGTTGATGAAATTTACAAGTTTGATTCAACAACAGACCCAAATAACAAAGAGGTTAATACCACATCTAATGGCGATGTAGACGTATCTGATATAGTTAAAGCTGAAATGGTTATCATTGAATCTCCAGCACTCGTACGTTATGATAAAGAGAATAACATTCAAATTACAGCTACAAACATTAATGTCAAGAAAACTGCAGTTAAGGAGGAGGTATTAACACCAGTGCTAAGGAAATTGGAGCCTAAACTCGATGAAAATACAAATGAAAATAACAGGGCATTGAACGACAAGGATTTAAATAAAACAAACCCTATAGCCATACCCAAATTCATTCCAGTTAGAGAAGTTTTGAAGAGGTATGAATCACTTAGCGAACAAAATCAATATAAAAAGCCTGTTCATATACCGAAAAGATCAATAAGTGAAATGAGAAACATTCCAAAGACAGGGGACAGTCAAAGATCTCTTGATTCCATGTTTATCCATCATGAAAAACCTGTCAGTGAAATATTGAAGGATATTCACACTGCAGATATAAAAGACGATAATATTAATGAAAACATTTTCTTTGTAAAGCTTCCTAACAAAAACGGTATCGGGAATTTAGACACCGCTATAGATGATTTTCACAATGAAACAGTATTTGTTGAAACCACCGAAGTTAAAGCTAATGGCAAAATAGACAAAACAAAATTGAAACTGTACGATTTCAATGAAGAATTCAAAAAACCTGAGCTAGACTACAAAACTCTTGATTCTGGAGACGACAAATTCAAAAGCCTAGAATTCATACAAAACTACGTAAAAGCTAAAGACGACATGCGACGAACAAAGTCCGTTGCAGAACTGGATCTAGGTGACGCTGTGAAAGGCAAAGTAAATAAAATTATAAGAAGAATAAACTCATTCGATTTACTTGAAGAAAAGAATCAGAGTAAAGTGAAAGATTTGCCGAGAAAGAGGTCTGTATTGGAGAAGATAGCTTTGTTTGAGGTAAGTCATATAATGTATTTATTTCTTTTCTCTCTGTTTCTTATATATGTTTAACCATACAGCCAAATCACACAAGAACTACCACTAAGAACTACGTAAAAAAATAAAATTATTTTCCACCATGACACGATGAAAATAATTGGACACGATTCATGTCACTCGAAACTATAATGGTTTTGCCACACCTTCAAACGTATATATATGTTTCGAAGCAACCTAGATTTAATTATAGTTACAATAAATTCGTTAAACTACAATTATAATTTATTGAAAACCTAAACTGTTTGGTTGTCTACTAGGCCTAGATCTCAGGACTCACGGGATGCCCGTGGTAAAAAAATCAAATTAAATAAAATTCAACATTTTATTTGGTTCCTCAACTGTGAAAATAATGATTGAGAAAAAAATACGACACAAAATCATGACTGCACTGTTTCGTACATAATTTTGTGCAGTTCACAGTAACCCTGCGGTCTATTAAAATGATATTTTAATTCGTAATATTAATTATTTCGTTCCTAGAACCATTCACATAGAAAATCAAAGCTAAAAGCCGTCTCCGTAAATAAGAGCGCACTTGATAAGTAAATGTAGAAAAAGTTATATTTTTAGCTATAAACAAACAATATTTGATTTTTATTTTTGCAACTTTTGAATACGCATTGCGGCATTGTGGCACGTGTTTACGTTGGCTGCGTTTCAATCGAACTAAACAAAATAAGAGCTCACATTACAAGTGCGCTCTTATTTACGGAGACGGATGTTTGCGGCGACACGACATCTATATAGATGGTATGTGAGATCGCACACTCACCCTGAGGATGGTATAAAAAGTTTTTGTATTCCAACTCAAAGGAGGTTTGTTGTTTTATCTTATATTCATAATGGCGACCTAGATAAATTATCTCATTTGCATTCCAATATCTCAAAAGCTGTTCAATCATCAAATGCGAGTGCCTACTTACCACTTTGTGATAATCTAATTGTGTTGTTTATCTCTTCATTTTAAAACTTCAAGCACATCGAATCATACGTAAATTTAATAAATAATATTAGGAAATAATATTCGAGTTTATAATAAATACTTGCTTCTTGGGTGATCGATAATTATGACTCAATATTTTAACTATTAGAAGTATGTATGTTGTTCTTTTTTTTTAATTTTTTTTTCGCTCTCAGCGATAAGGCCGCCCTTTATACCTTTATTCTAAGTTTTTATCCCTGTATTATTTTCTGTTTTGTGTAGTGTAATAAAGTGTTATCTGTCTATCTATTTAAAGCTAGCCAAGTGTAGCCAACGGTAGTAACGAACGAAAATTAAGTTTTTTTTTTAAATTTTATATTTCTACAGTTAATAAAAAGTGAAAGAACCTATCTTGTTCAAAGTAGGTACGTAAGAAAAACGGGATCAAGTAAAAAATGAAATTGTTAGATTATTTTAATTTTAAATCAACAGTCAAGAGAATTCTAGTGTCTAGATTCTAGATAAACCTATGTTAGGATTGAAGACGCTATCAACTATAAAACTGTAACAAATTTGTAGCAATGAAATAAATATCTAGTTAAAATTTTTATATCTGTTAAAAAGTAAAAAGATCCCTATAGTATAGGGTTTTTTTTTTCAAAGTGCTTAACGGAATAAAGCAAAAAATGTGTCTTTTTTGTGTTTTTTCTATGGATCACTGCTGCACTGGTCTAATATAAATGATTTGATTTATTTAATTTGCAGAGAAAAATAACACCAGCGAAAGAGACCCCACAACCACCAGCCAAGAACAACGACTTGGCACCTCCAGACATGACTCCAGACATCCAGGCAAAGATTGAAGAACTGGCGAGTGCTAGGAGGTATGGGAGTATGGATGCCCCGAGAGTAGAGCTGGCTAATGGAGTGATGATGCCGGTTCTAGCAGTTGGAACCGCTTTGGTGAGTTGGTTTTTTTTCTTCCTAATCTTTAATGTTCCGTAGATGCCATACATATAGTATTTCCACTTGGGATAAGATACTTACTCAAAGGATAAAGCGGCCGGGTGATTATGTAACTCGCGACCGGTTTGCGACAGGCGTAAAGGATAAAACGGCCGGGTGATTATGTAACTCGCGACCGGTTTGCGACAGGCGTAAAGGATAAAACGGCCGGGTGATTATGTAACTCGCGACCGGTTTGCGACAGGCGTAAATTAAGTCAGTGCTGTTAAACGTCAATTTTGTATTAGTTAGACTAATACAATATTCCTTGAAGTACGAGGATGGTTCTTACGGAGAGAAAAAAGAGAAACATTTTAAAAATTGCCTGAATCCGGGCGAAGCCGGGGCGGACCGCTAGTAGATAATAAAAAATAATACTTACTCTAATATTAATATGAATTATAGCTAGATCCCCGGCTGGTGTACCATGTGATCTGCTCGGCGATAGATCTCGGGTATCGAGCGATTGACTGCGCGTTCATCTACGGGAACGAGAAGGAAGTCGGCGAGGCCATCAGAGATAAGATTAAAGATGGAACTGTCAAACGGTGAGTCAACATACAAAATTCATTTATTTGGGGTGTAAGGGGGACTCCAACATCTCGTCTCCCAAGCCAACCTAACCTGCACGTGGTACACCCTGCTAGATAACGAACTAGGCTCTGGTGAAAATATCAATCCAGCCCCGAGCCCGAGATCGTGGTAAATGTGAGACACAATAATAAATAAATAATGTTGGACAACTCACACAGCATCATCTAGCCCCATGGTAAGCAGAGCTTGTGTTATGGGTACTAGATAACTGATATACATAATACAATATATTACATAGATAGATATTTTTATTATACATTGATAACGACCAGAACAACCCGGAACAATGATCTGCAGATAGTACATACAATTATCCCGAGGTGGGAATCGAACCCGCAACCTCCTGCGAAAGAAATAAAGGATTTGGCTGAATGCTACGTCCAGCAGTGGACAAGCACAGGCTGATTTAGCCATTAGTGTCCCACTGCTGGGCAAAGGCCTCCCTTTTCTCCTTCCACTCCGCGATCCAACGATGCTACAGGCCACGATGATTTGCCTCGAGCTCGTCGCGCCATCTCATCAATGATATAGTGCTAAAAATCCAGCACATTATTCTTTCCAGAGAAGACCTGTTCATAATCTCGAAGCTCTGGAGCACCTTCCACCGCACCGACCTGGTGGAGGAAGCCTGTGCCGCATCGCTGAGGGCCATGGGCTTGGAGTATTTCGACTTGTATCTGATACACAACCCTATGTCGTTTAAGGTAAGGATCAAATATCCTAATTTATTATCTGTGGCGCGGTAGGCGAAGGTCCGCCTGCGACGCAGGAGGTTGCGGGTTCGATTCCCGCCTCGGAACAATTGTGTATACAATCTGCAGATATTTGTTCCGGGTTTTCTGTTCGTTTTCTATGTATAATAAAAAATATGTATCTTTGTAGGTACTGTAATATATACATATATCAGTTATCTGGCACCCATAACACAAGCTCTGCTTACCATGGGGCTAGATGATGCTGTGTGAATTGTCTAGCATTATTTATTTATTTTATTTATACAAAATTAATTAATAACTAATTTGTTATCACCAGGAAGGCGGGTCCCCCGTGCCCCGCATAGCCACAGTCCTGCAGTACTCCGCCCACGACTACCTAGACGCCTGGTACGGGGTCGAAGCCCTGGGGGCGAAGGCCCGCGCGGTCGGCCTCAGCAACTTCAACTCTCAGCAGATTCGCAGAGTGATGGACCGGGCGAGGGTCAAACCGGTTGTCAACCAGGTAAGCGTACCTACTGTTCAAATTCAAATTAATAATTAAACGTAGATTACCAGAAGACAGAAACTGACAAAATCGGTCTCCACTCAGCATGTGCTATGGTAGAGCAGATCGTACCATAGCGCTGGTCTGCCGTGGAGGTGGTGACTGTGAAGGTGGTTTAATTCTAAATAATACACTCAGTGGCGTAGCTATCGTAGGGCTGGGCGGTGCAGTGCACCAGGGCCCTGGAGCTCAGGGGGCCCTCTAATCTAAGCTTTGAAAAGATAGGGTCAGCCAGCTTCCGAAGCTAGGCTTCAAGCCTGCTCACAAGTGTTTTTTTAATGATTTTAAATGAATATGAATCACAGAATTCTCTATTTTTTTGCTATAGTTATTTGGTAGTTTGGTTGAGCGATAAGCTCACGTGCTTGTCGCCGTCAACTTTTTAGTTAATTTTTCATTCGCTCTTACTTTGCATCTATTCTAATGACAAGGGCCCCGGTGCATAGAGAAAGAATCGGACCCTCACCGCCCCTCTTTACAGTTTCCACGTAGCAATAAACATTATAAATGAGAATAGATGCATTATTGAACCAAACTATCAAATAACAATAACAAAAACAAATTTTTGATGTTTTTGTTATTGGGCCCTGGTGCACTGCACCACCCAGCCCTACGATAGCTACGCCACTGCGTGCTTTTCAGAACTTGGACTTGGACAATCAAGCGGCTAGATGCTGCGGGAATTGTCCAGCATTATTTACTATTTTATTATTTGTTTATATCCAGGTGGAATGTCATCCGTACCTGACACAACAGAAGTTGGATAACTTCTGCGCTGAACGGAACGTGGCGCTGAGCTGTTTCGGTGTCCTCGGTTCTAAGGTAGGTTGCCTGGAAGATATTCTAGTTTCAGTTACCGATCTCACACATTATCAAAGCGTAGGTTTCTAGATAGTCGAGTATGGTCTTCGTTTCCGGCCTCAGTCTTGCTTGGACGGCCTGAACCACCATAAACAATCTCATCAAATGCATAGGGCTGTAGCACTGGCTGTAGCTACGCGAATGAATTATTTTCCTTTTCAGTCTTTTTGTGATTTTTATTTTCTTTATTTTTATTATGTTTGACTTAGTTTTAATGTAATCTATTCTATACTAATATTATAAAGAGGAAAGGTTTGATTTTTTGTTTTTTTGTTTGTAACGAATAGGCTCCAAAACTACTGGACCGATTTGAAAAATTCTATCACCGTTAGGAAGCCTAAATATCCGCGGTGAACATAGGCTATATTATATTTTCAAAAAAGTAAGGGACCCTTACTAAAACTCCAATAATGTAACCCAAGGTGTGAAAAATGTACCTATAAAATTTCTTGCATATCAATACGCCATTTTTTCTAAATAAACGTGGTTGCCTAGCAACGCTCTTTTGACAACGAAGGTTTGATAATTTTGAATAGGCTCCGAAACAAATGGGCCGAGTTTAAAAATTCTTTCACCGTTAGGAAGCTTTACTCTCCCCGGGTGACACAGGCTACTAGAAATGTAAAAGTAGAATTTAACGCGGGTGAAACCGCGGGGAACAGCTAGTGTTACATATATGATTACTACCCTACCGTGAGTGTCCACGTCTCAGCTCCGTAGGTCATAACGGGTAGGACGCACTGGTTGAAAACTTTCGTTTTCAAGAAGTGCGGTATGGACGACGAGAACACTTGACGTTTCGCTGCCCAGCCTAGCTGGATCCTCCTTTTGGCCTCCTTCTCGAAATTGTTTTCAAAGATAACCCTTACATCGTTAATTTCCCAG
Source organism: Eupithecia dodoneata (assembly GCA_947044415.1). Taxonomy (NCBI): domain Eukaryota; kingdom Metazoa; phylum Arthropoda; class Insecta; order Lepidoptera; family Geometridae; genus Eupithecia; species Eupithecia dodoneata. The sequence continues at coordinate 4,530,249 of OX345685.1, forward strand.
GGTACCCCCTCAGAGCTGAAGAACAGCGTCGAGGCTGTGATAGACGACCCCCTGGTTCAAGTCATGGCTTCAGGACTTAATATGACTCCCGCGCAGCTGCTCATCAGGTAATGTAGACCGATTAGTAGTTTGCAAAGCCCGAAAAGGAAATAAAAACGAAAGAAAATTATTTATTATAGTTTGACCGAAACCGCTGTACCGAGCCTGAGGTATGCGAGCGGCGAGACGGGGGGGAAATATCGGCCGCTCCGATCCATCAGTCTGCCGTCAACGCGTACTCTTGCTCTCTTTTCCTCGCCCCCCACCTCGCCGCACTTTCCTAAATAAATAAATAATGCTGGACAATTCACATAGCATTATCTAGCCCCATGGTAAGCAGAGCTTGTGTTATGGGTACTAGATAACTGATATACATAATACAATACATTACATAGATAGATATTTTTTATTATACATAGGTAACGACCAGAACACCCGGAACAAATCTGCAGATCGTACACACAATTGTTCCGAGGCGGGAATCGAACCCGCAACCTCCTGCGTCGCAGGCGGACCTTCGTCCACCGCGCCACATCGGTCGGTCGTCGGTGTATAAGCTAGCTATAATATTAATTGTTTATTACAATGTTTGTACGCCTAAGCGGCAGAATATAGCGATCTAAAATATTTTATTATTAAGACTATCAATTACTCTGATTCACAAACAATAAATGAATTATGAACTTAACCCTAAGTAAGAATTTTCTTCCAGCAAACCTTAGGTTTAACATCATTTCTTCTTTTCTCTCCAGATACCAGATTCAATGCGGCCACAGCGTTGTGGTGAAGGCTTCATCCGCAGCTAGACTCTGGGAGAACCTGCAATCTACCACCTTCAACCTGACTGAAGGTCAACTAGACGCGCTACACGCACTTAACAGGAACAAGCGGACATTTGCTTTTAAAGGGTGAGAAAGTATGAAACTCACAATAACATAGGTTATATCAGAATAACACATAGGCTACAATTCATAAAGATATATAGTATATTATCCAAAATATTTATCACCACGCGGGTGAAACCGCGGGGCGCAGCTAGTAATACAATAGTCACAATAGTAATGGTAAACGTTAGTAGTAATAGTTTGCTGAGACGTGGACACTCACGATAGGGCTGGTCCACCAGTTCAAAGTCGCTCAGCGAGCTATGGAAAGAGCTATGCTCGGAGTTTCTCTGAAGGATAGGATTCGTAACGAATACATCCGACAGAGAACCAAAGTTATCGACAGCTCTGAGAACTAGAAAGCTGAAGTGATGACGCAGTTAATTTACAATATATTGACAGCACATGCTTTATCTACGTGAGACAAGGGACGGCTTACTACGTGCCAAATGGGAGCAAGGCATCTTATAGAACGATTGCTATGACAAAACGTCTAGGGGTTTGTGTTCTATTAATTTGAACACCTACCATTTTCAATTTGTCTACATAACTATACCGACTTCATCCCGGATATGAAAAATAATGTGTTTGACAGTTGGTCGGAATATTCCGATGAGAGATCTTTAACTAAAGGCATTTGGTATAAAACGGTTCAACCATCACTTCTTCGTTCTCCGTGGTTCTCGAGGGCCGACATGGATCGGAACGATGTTGTAACAGCTGCGCGGCTTCGCTCCGGGCATGTGCCATTAAATATGTTCGGGTTTATGATGGGCAAATCTGAGGCACCAAATTGCAACCGATGTGGCACTATTGATGATGTCTACCACATCTTAATGGAGTGTGCATGGGGTGAAGACATTCGTCGGAGATTGTTTGACTTAAACCATATGTTTTGGAAGGTAGGAGGGTGCAACAGCATCCTCTCAGAACCAGCGTCCCTGGATGCCAGGGCGCTGATAGAAATATTTCGTGCAGCTGTTAAAAATTGATTAGAATCAGATTAGTGCTATGTTAGACTTAAGTCATAAGGGTATCATAATAATTATAAAACCCTGTATAAAAAATAATAAAAGACTTAAAAAAAACACCTACCATGATTTCATTACATAATTAAATCATAAATCATTGCTTCTTTGTTACAGAATGGGAGACACCCACAAGAATTATCCGTTCAAGACGCCATTTTAATATATATAAGTACTAATTCACAAATTATTATAATTATCTATACTAATAAAGAGGACAGTTTTGATTGTGTGTTTGTATTGAATAGGGTCCGAAACTACTGGACCGATTTGATGAATTCATTCATTGTTGGGAAGCTACACTATCCCCGGTGAACATAGGCTATATTGAAAATGAAAAGTTTTTATTTCTTTAGGCTTACAAATAAGCACTTAGACAGGTCATATTTTATACTATTCATTATTATCAATTACATTATTTTATAGTTCACTTAAATTTTTTGTCCACCAGTGGAAGAAGTGAGAAGAAACCACTAGTATGTTCATAACTTATGTGTCTAGTACATTTGATTTGCTTATCTGTAAGTTGGTAGATTTTGAGTTGGAGCAAAACTCGTTCCAAGCTTTTTTATCTTCTAGGTAATCTGATATTTTGTAATAAGCTTTTTTACAAAGAATATGTTTCACAATTTTTTTACTTTACAATTTTTTTATATTTATTGATAATTTTAGCAACTCACTTGGAGTTTTGTTGCAGAAGCGTATACATTGCCCTTTAAAAGATACACTTATCGTGTGTGCACAGCGAGTTTATATACATTATTATATTTTAGAAATGTGAAATTTGAATTTAACGCGTGTTAAACCGCGGGAAACAGCTAGTATTAAATAGAAATAGTCGAATGTAAGACAAATTGTATTAAAAATTATTTTTTTTACTCGATTTTAAATTTTTCTTAAAAGCTTTGTCTAACTTACTCGACAAACATTCAGCGCGTGCACGCCTAGTTGCAGTTTTAAGATGTTTATTAGGTACTCATTTAACATAAAATTTCACTTATAATGAGGTAAATATTAAAATTAATGCTTGAACTAAATATTACGGCTTACCTCCGGGCCTTACCGGCCAGTAGACGGTAAGTATAGTAAGATATCTATGTTATTATAGTATAACAATCATCATCGTCAGCCTGTTAGTCCACAGCTGGACATAGGCCTCCCCCAATGAGCGCCATAGCGCCGTCTTCAGCTTGACGCATCCAGCATCTACCTGCAGTCTTTCGCAGGTCGTCATCCCACTTGGCCGGAGGGCGTCCTACACTACGTTCGTACGTGTCCACTCAAGAACACGTTTGCCCCAGCGGCCGTCGCTTCTTCGAGATAGGTTTCTCGCGAATCATTTCCTATGGGAAATAACCTCAAAACATAAAGTAGTACATATATTAATAAATAAAATAAATAAATAAATAATCCTGGACAATTCACACAGCATTATCTAGCCTCATGGTAAGCAGAGCTTGTATTATGGGTACTAGATAACTGATATACATAATACAATACATTACATGGATATTTTTTATTATACATAAAAAACGACCAGAACACCCGGAACAAATATCTGCAGATCGTACACACAATTGTTCCGAGGCGGGAATCGAACCCGCAACCTCCTGCGTCGCAGGCGGACCTTCGTCCACCGCGCCACATCGGTCGTCATAGAATATTCTAACATAGAACCTCCTCCTGTTTTGTTTTTTATGTTAAAATAAAATACAATTCATTATAATACGCTTCTTTATTTCAATACAAATAACATTAATTTACTTAAACAAACAACTAAACTATTACAATAAAAATATTATTATTTATGTCCCACAGCTGGGCAAAGGCCTCCCTTTTCTCCTTCCACTCCTCGCGATCCAACGCTGCAACAGGCCACGATGGAAGATGTACCTCGAGCTCGTCGCGCCATCTCATCCTGGGCCTTCCACGTAGCCTCTTAGCGTTGGGTGGGCTCCACTCCGTGGTGGTCTTTGCCCACAAGTCGCTGGACATACGGCAGACGTGTCCGGCCCAGTTCCACTTCAGGCTTCCGGCTGTCTGACCAACGTCTACGATGCGTGTTTTGGAGCGTAGTATGCTGTACCGCACGCGGTCTGACAGCTTGACTCCTGAGATACTACGCTCCATGGCTCCTTGGCAGACCCCGAGGGCGGACTTTTGACGGTCGGTTGAAGAGACCAGGTTTGAGCGCCATAGGTGAGGATGTGAAGAATGCGTACGTCCATGAGTTTCTTTTAATAAAAATATATTTAAACTTATTTCGATAAAGGCCTTGTTTGCTTCAATAACCCTGAAAATAAATATAAATAAGGTAAATAAATAATAACATATTGAAAGTCTGGTTTTATTTCTTTCATTTTTCTTTGCAATAGTGTCTACACCTGGCGGATACCATCTTTGGGTGTATCATATTGTGCACCCGAGGATGATACCCGCTATGTGTAGCCATCGCCTTTAGATTAACTTCTCAAAGGGCCTCTGTGCTGTTGGCTTCGGCCCCACGCAAGCCTTCCAAAGGACCGGGTCACTTTATGGCCCGAGATCATGGTAAATGAGAGACATATTGAATAAATCTTCAACTTCAACAGCCTATAGTCCACTGCTGGACGCTGGCCTCCCCCTTTTATCTCATGGGTAATGCCCATAATCCCCAAGCTGGCTAATGCGGGTTGGGGTAGTTAAATAATGCTGGACAATCCACACAGCATCATTCTACATATAGGTACTAAGCAGTTTCTTATGGGTACTAGAAAACTGATATACCCAATACAATACATAGAACACCCGGAACAAATATCTGCAGATCATACAAACATTCGTCTATAGATGGGAATCGAACCCGCAGTCTCATTTCTATTATTTTGTATTCTTGTTAGTTTAGATTTACTTTCTTTTTATATTTAAGTTTTATTAAATTGTATCCATTATCTTAATCAGCCTATGTTAGTCCACTGCTGGACATAGGCCTCCCCCAATAAGCGCCACAGCGCCCTGTCTTCAGCTTGACTCATCCAGCATCTGTCCGCAGTCTTTCGCAGGTCGTCATCCCACCTGATCGGAGGGCGTCCTACACTACGTTTACCGAGTCGTGGTCTCCACTCCAGAACACGTTTGCCCCAGCGGCCGTCGTATCCATTATGTAGTCTAATATTTATGTTATTTAATTAGCTAATATATGATAAATTGTAGATGCTGGATGCGGCAAGCTGAAGACAGGGCGCTATGGCGCTCACTGGGGGAGACCTATGTCCAGCAGTGGACTGCTATAGGCTGGTGATGATGATATGATAAATGGTGGATATGCGGTTCAAATGGTTTATAAACCTTCGTCTTTAATCACTCTATCTATTAAAAAAACCGCATCAAAATCCGTTGCGTAGTTTTAAAGATCTAAGCATACATAGGGACAGACAGACAGCGGGAAGCGACTTTGTACTATGTAGGTAGTACTTACGTGGAATGTTCGTTGAAGGCTTGAAGATCGTTGTCTGGATGTTTGTGTCAGATGAGCTCTTGAATTTTGACATCATCCCTGGAAAAAAATATATATTAGACTAGCTGCGCCCCGCGGTTTTACCCGCGTAGTGATAGATATTTTGGATAATATACTATATATCTTTATGAATTGTATTGTATTGTATTGTATTTATTGATTCCATAAAGATACATTAGTACACTTGGAAATGTCAGATTTTATACATATTTTATGTTACAGAGTAAAACGTACGATGTAAGTTAAAATCAGTAAAATTGGTACAGGCAGAGTACATACAATGATTAGGTAGGTATAATAGTGAGATCATCAGCAATAGCTTCGTCAAGTGTAGAATATGATTTCTCAATTAACATTTTTTTAATTGCAATACTATAATTATTTATATTATCTGAATTCCGAATGTCATGATCTAGTTTGTTATATAGTTTAACGCCTACACATAAAAAGCTTTTACCCACTTTTGCAAGTCTATGAGTAGGTACAGTAATGGCATTTCTAGTTCTGGTGTTATAGCCATGTGTGTCTCCATTTGAATTGAATTTATCAATGTTTAGTTTTACATACATTAAATTTTGATAAATATATTCGCTAGTCATTGTCATAATTCCTAATTCTCTAAATTTTTCCTTACACGATTCTGTGTTTTTCATTTGCAGAATCGCGCGTATTGCCCGTTTTTGCAAGATGAAAACTCTTTTTGATTGGGAGGCATTTCCCCATGCTATTATACCATAGATCATGACGGAATGGAAATACGCATGATAAACAGTTTTTGAAGCTTTAATATCACTGAGTTGTCGAATTGTTTTGATAGCGAAAACCGCTGATTTAAGTCTGCCAACTAGGGCGTCAATATGTTTAGTCCACGTTAATTTTGAGTCAATATTTATACCTAAACATTTTATAATGTCAAGGATATTCAAAAAGTGCTTATCAATAATATTTTTAACAATGTCATCAGATTTATCACTGCCTAGAAAGAATTTTACTATATTTGTCTTATCTACATTCAGTAGGAGATTATTAGCACTAAACCATTCTTTGATATTGCTTATTAGATTATCTAGTTTAACACACACATTTTCCTTATTCTTATCGCTTACAATTACAGTCGTGTCGTCCGCAAAGAGGACCATGTCACTTTCTTTCTCGAGGCAAACTACAATGTCATTAATATATAATATGAATAAAAGAGGACCTAAGATAGATCCCTGTGGAACTCCTAGCTTTATACTGTTACATTCTGATTTAAAACCATTTAATTCCAAAATTTGTTTCCTATTAGACAAATAAGATGCTAATATCGACAGTTCTTTCCCTCGAACACCATAATGCTCCAGCTTACTTAAAAGAATCTTATGACAGACACAGTCAAAAGCTTTCGAAAGATCGCAAAACAAACCATATGTACTTTTGGACTTGTCCAAATCTAGTAAAATACCCTCAATTAAGGAGGCTATTGCATGATTGGTGCTCTTTTTTCGCTGAAATCTAAACTGTCTACTATTCAATACGTTATGTTTTTCTATAAATAAGTACAGCTCATTGGTTATGTATTTCTCGAAAATTTTACTAAACACAGGTAAGAGAGATATGGGCCTATAGTTATTAGTATCACAGCGAGAGCCCTTCTTAAAAAGTGGAATTACTTTAGCTATTTTAAGCACGTCAGGAAAATAACCTTGGTTTATACACTGGTTTATAACGTTTGTTAAAGGTGTAGCTATTTCGTTCTTTACGAGTTTTAACAGAGAAGAAGATAAGTCCCAGAGGTCACAAGAGTTTTTAGATTTTAACTGATTAATTATTTTAATTATTTTAAATGGAGTAATTTCACTTAGCACAAATTGACTTTCGTTTTGCACTGTAAATTTATGGACAAATTTCATGGATTCATTTATTGAATCCTTAAGATCTCTAGTCAAAGTCGTTGCAATTTGAGCGAAGAAGTCATTGAAATGATTTGCAATTGTAGCCTATGTGTTATTCTGATGTATAAGCTATCATAGCATCCTAAGGTTGCCTGGAAGAGATCGCTCTCAGCGATAAGGCCGCCCTTTATACTTCCTTAATTCTATTGTTTATTCCTGTATTGTTTTCTGTTTTGTGTGGTATAATAAAGTGTTTTCTATCTATCTATCTATATTATTGTAAAGTTTCATTAAAATCCATTCAGTAGTTTTTACGTGAAAGAGTAACAAACATCCATCCATCATACTTACAAACTGACGCGTTTATAAATATTAGTAGGATTTAATTGCGTATACCAATCATTACACTTATTTATAAACGCGGAAGATTCAATAGATAGTGGCGTGAAGGGGTATCAAACTACTGAACGGATCAGTAAGCCTACAAGGTTGCCTGGAAGAGATCGCGTCTAAGTGATAAGGCCGTATGTAAGATTTTGTATTGTAAGGCTACCACATAACCATTTGGGAAACAACGTGTGAAGTCTTCTCTTCATCCATACCGCAATGCTTGAAAACTAAAGTTTTCAACCAGTGCCTCCTACCCGTTATGATTATGACCTACGGAGCTGTGACGTGGACACTCACGATAGGGCTGGTCCACCAGTTCAAAGTCGCTCAGCGAGCTATGGAAAGAGCTATGCTCGGAGTTTCTCTGAAGGATAGGATTCGTAACGAATACATCCGACAGAGAACCAAGGTTATCGACATAGCTCAAAGAATTAGCAAGCTGAAGTGGCAGTGGGCCGGCCATATTTCGCGAAGAACCGACGGCCGCTGGGGCAAACGTGTTCTCTAGTTACCACGACTCGGTAAACGTAGTGTAGGACGCCCTCCGACCAGGTGGGATGACGACCTGCGAAAGACTGCAGGTAGATGCTGGATGCGGCAAGCTGTAGACAGGGCGCTGTCGCGCTCATTGGGGGAGCCTATGTCCAGCAGTGGACTGCTATAGGCTGATGATAATGATGAAGGCTACCACACTATTTAGCACATAAGGTGACGCACGGTATCATCGTTATTAAATCTATACTAATATTATAAAGAGGAAAGGTTTGATTTTTGTTTGTCTATAATGAATAGGCTCCGAAACTACTGGACCGATTTGAAAAATTCTTTCACCGTTGGGAAGCTACACTATCCCCGGTGAACATAGGCTATATTATATTTTCAAAAAAGTTAGGACTCCGTACTAAAACCGTGCGGGAAGGTCCGCTAGTGTATAATAAAGTGTATTCTATTCTAAAACAAAGTAGGTGGCGGCGCTAGTGTTCCTCGGGGTCCCATAGAGGCATAGTTACTAATTCTTTACTTACTTGGACTTACTCTAACTGCGTTTTTCTGTAATAACTTCCCATATGGAGAAAGCTTCTTAGTTATTTGACTTTCTTTATTTACCGATGCCTTCAAAATATTATTTTTCTTGCCTCCAGCTGAATTCCTGTGGTTCGGCAGCACTATGGAAGGTTTAACTTTGTTTTTAGCAGCAACCATTTTATTTTTCGCTTCAGCCATCTTGTTTTTCGGGTCAGTCATTTTGTTCTTCGCTTCAGCCATCTTGTTTTTCTGGTCAGTCATTTTGTTTTTCGCTTCTGCCATCTTGTTTTTCGGGTTAGCCATTCTGTTTTCCGTGTCTACTGTTTTGCTTTGAAATACCTTCTTTGGGTCGTTTCTCGGTATGGTTTTGGTTTTCTCTGTCGTGCTAATAGCTTTTTCTGCGCTGGTTTTTCCCCCCACTAACAAGTTAGTGGGGGATTTCTCGTTTTTTGTATTTGCTGTATGATTATCATTTTTGTTTTCTTTGTCAGCCTTTTCCGTATTGTTTGCAGTTTTAGTGACAGTTTTAGCATTTTGAGTGACAGTTTTAGCTGTTTTTGGGTCTGCATTGCTTTTATGTCTATGTTGCTCAGTTGCTTTATCATTTTGACTGTTCTTTGAAGTTAGGTTTTTTGCCACTGTCTTTGAATTTGATTCTTTTTGAACATTTTTCTTTAAGACATTGTTTTTAACGTTTTTTGCATTTGTATCACTTTTTGCATCTTTTTTGGAGTTCACATCCTTCTCAACTGTGTTTTTTTCTTGATTTTTCTCATTATCTTTAGTAATTTTAGCATGTTTCGAACCAGCGTCTTTATCTTCCTCTTTATTAGACTTTTTCTCTGTAGTTTGAGAGGTTGCTTTAACTTTATCTGTGGCCTTTTCTACATTATTCCTTTTATGTTTCTCGCTTTTATCTATGACATTGCTCTGTGGTTGAACCTTTTCCGTTTTTTTATCATTGTTTTTATCAATTCTCTCATTGTTTTTGTTTTTGTCAGTATTGTCATCGTTTTTTGTTTTTTCGACATTCTTTGCGACGACTTTACTATGTTTAGCAGATTGTTCAGCGTCTTTTTCCATTGTTTGTAGTTTATCAACTTGTTTATCAGATTTTTTTTGATTCATTTGTCTTTTATCGACAGCTTCCTCAATCACATTCTGTTTCTTTTGTTCCTTATCAACTTCATCATTACCTTTCTTATTAATTTGTTCTTTATCATTTTTATTCACTTTATTCTTACCTTCACTCATTTTCTTTTCCTTCACCATATCAGTTACACTTTTACCTCTACCAGCATCTATCTTAGCTTTCTTAGCATTCTGACCTTCAGTCTCACTGGCCCTTTTAACAGATTTGCGATTATCGACCATATTTTCCTTCCCTTTAGGTTTAGCTTTCTTCGGGATAGTTTTAGGTGGAGCCATGACTTCTTCGTCTGTCTTTCTTCTATTTATATCTTCATTTTCGTCGATATCGTCGCTTAGAGTTGTTTTATCTAGTCTTTTGACTGATTCCTGGTCTGATTCTAGACTTTCGTACGCATCTTGAGTTTGCGTTTCCGCTTCAAGGCATATTGTTATTATATTAGCTAGGATGAGAGTTCGTTCGTCTGTCTGTAGCGACGGATCAGCGAGTTTTCTATGCTCTAGCTTTATTCTCTTTAGGTAGGATTCATCTGAAAATGAATAACAAATAAATAAGTGATGCAGTGTATCCTACTAATATTATAAACGCGAAAGATTGTAAGTATGGATGGATGGATGGATGTTTGTTACTCTTTCACGTAAAAACTACTGAACGGATCTTGATGAAACTTGGAACATACATAGTATGTGTACTGGAATAACATATAGGCTACTTTTTAACGTGGTACCACGCGACCGAAACCGCGGGCGAAACCTAGTCATATAAAAATAAACAAATAATGTTGAACAGTTAACATAGCAAATACATCATCTACCCTAACCTCAAATGAAACATAAATAAAAAATGAATAATGCTTGACAATTAACACAGCATTATCCAGCACCAAACTAAGCAAAGCTTGTTTGTACGCTCTGCAGATATTTGTTCCGGGTGTTCTGGTCGTTTTCTATCTATAATAAAAAATATCTATCTATGTAATGTATTGTATTATGTATATCAGTTATCTAGTACCCATAACACAAGCTCTGCTTAGCTCGGGCCTAGATAATGCTGTGTGAATTGTCCAGCATTATTTACTTCTTACCCATATACTCCAACACGAAGTTCAGCTTGTGGTGGAAGTCCATAGCAGCGGAGCGTTTGTTTTCTAAAGTCCAAGACACGGAGAGGAAGTTCGCGCATTTCAGCATGAACCCACCTTCAGGCTGTGAATAAACAAATAAACAATGTCAAACTCATTTAAAAGGGGCCGTTCAAGTATTACGTAAGCACTATGGGGGGTGGGGGGGTCTTTGCTTCGCTAATTTTGGATGACATGGGGGGTAGGGGAGACTTTTTTACACGACTGGCAACCCTCACATTGTCTTAGCTTGAAAACGAAACGCATTTTCGGGGATTCCCGCAAATAATGCATACGTTTAGGCACTCGCTTTAGAACCGATTAGGGGAATTACCGCGCGCTACTCACTTGTCTTAATTTCCTCTGTCAGTGTATTGTTTCGTTTGGATACTATAGCGAGTAGACGTATGTTGAATACTGTATCAGTAAAATCTACTCTCTATCCTAAATCTAGTTTGGGGGGAGGGGGTAAGAGCTTTGCTTACTTTTGCTGACAAGGGGGATGGGGGGGGGGGGGTAAATAATTCTAATAAATCTGCTTACGTAATATTTGAACGGCCCTTAAGAACCCAAAAATAGTTGTGCCGTGATAGGAGTTTTATGCAGTGTGTACCTACCCACTAAGACTACACCTAAGAAACTACCTGTGTGCATGAAATTACAATAAATAAATAAATAATGCTGGACAATTCTCACAGCATTATCTAGCCCCATGGTAAGCAGAGCTTGTGTTATGGGTACTAGATAACTGATATACATAATACAATACATTACATAGATAGATATTTTTTATTATACATAGAAAACGACCAGAACACCCGAAACAAATATCTGCAGATCGTACACACAATTGTTCCGAGGCGGGAATCGAACCCGCAACCTCCTGCGCCACATCGGTCGTCGAAATCGAAAATAATATAAATATGTATTCATATTCATATCATTTATTGCATATGCATGCAGATCATTTCAAAAATACATTACATGCGACAAGTACAATGGGCGGCCTTATCGCATAGAAGCGATCTCTTCCAGGCAAAATTTGAAACCTTTTTTTTTATTTGACTTGTCTACTCACCAAACGTTCCAGTAACAATTGGTTTCCGTATTTGTCCGACAGGCGCGCGAGTGTGTCCCGACGTGATCTAAAGGCAGACGCGTAGCTTCGCAGCACCTGAGGATTTACTATTTAAATGAGAATAGTCTTTATTTACGTTTAATATTCATTTATTCTCAAAAAGACAATTTAAAGTCACTTACATGAGAACAGGGTTCTTAGGTTAAGGTTATACATAGGTTGTGGTCATTCTTTATCACTCCAGAAGATAGTTTTACCGTACGAAATCGCAAATTGTGATCGTCAGGCTTAAGCGCTTGCACAACTTGAATCTTGAAGTAATGCTGGACAATCCACACAGCATTATCTAGCCCCATGGTAAGCAGAGCTTGTGTTATGGGTACTAGATAACTGATATACATAATACAATACATTACATAGATAGATATTTTTTATTATACATAGAAAACGATAAGAAAACCCGGAACAAATATCTGCAGATCGTGCACACAATTGTTCCGAGGCGGGAATCGAACCCGCCACAGCGCCCTATCTGCAGCATTGCTGTGTGGATTGAACAGCACAACAGTAAAGAACAAAGATACAGATGCACAATGGGCGGCCTTATCGCTAAGAGCGATTTCTTCCAGGCAACCTTTGGATGGACAAGAGACTTTGTTTTATACTATGTAGTGGTGTGTCGTGTGTATATACCTCGATAGCGTTACCAGGTTTCGTCAGACTTCCCAGAACGGACTTGTCTAGTTCAGCCTCTTGAGCCTTCTTCACCGGCAGGACGTGTAAACCGCGGAAGCTTTTTGGCGCGAAGTTTCTTCTCTGTAAAATACAAAATAATTATGTGTTATATATGTTCAGCGAGTGCTATAGTTTGACCGAAACCGCTGTACCGCGCCTGAGGTATGCGAGCGGCGAGACGGGGGGGAAATATCGGCCGCTGTGATCCATCAGTCTGCCGTCAACGCGCTCTTTTTTCCTCGGCGTGGGGGGCGAGGAAAAAGCCGCACTTTCCTCAGGAGCGGTACAGCGGTTTCGGTCAAACAATAATACAGCATTGCTAAAAAAAAGTTTTTGTCGCATGGCACCAAAATTTTTCAATAAATTGCCTAACAATGTGAAACTGCTTCCATTGACCATGTTCAAAAACAAACTTTATTAATTTTTAATATTAAAATGCTATTATGATGTTAATGAATTTTTATTAGTTAAGGACAGAACAATATATTAAAAAACAATATAAATAATGACATTAAAATAGTAAATAAGATAAATAATGCTGGACAATCCACACAGCATTATCTAGCGCCATGGTAAGCAGAGCTTGTGTTATGGGTACTAGATAACTGATATACATAATACAATACATTACATAGATAGATATTTTTTATTATACATAGAAAAGGACCAGAACACCCGGAACAAATATCTGCAGATCGTACACACAATTTTGTTCCGAGGCGGGAATCAAACCCGCCACAGCGCCCTATCTGCAGCTTGCCACATTCAGCATCTACCTGAAGTCTTTCGCAGGTAGATGAAAAAATATCTATCTATGTAATATATAGTACTATGTATATCAGTTATCTAGTACCCATAACACAAGCTCTGCTTACCATGGGGCTAGATAATGCTGTGTGAATTGTCCAGCATTACTTATTTATTTATATTTTTTTTAAATAACTTAATGTATAAAATATGACTTGTCTAAGTGCTTATTTTGTAAGCCTAAAGAATAAATGATTTTTGACTTGACTTGACGATATGAATAGGAATGGATTCTTGAATACTCACAGGCTGGTGCGTGTAGAAGCTGATAGTAAAGGGTACCATATCAATTCTGCACTCCGCCGTCACTTCGCGCCAGATCCCCGGCTCCGATACCGGTCTCTCGCTGGAACAGAATAAATAAATAATATTATTTTCAAACATTTGTAAGTATTTATAGATATTTTTGGTCTCTACGTCTAAATTCTTTAATTTAAAAATATATGAACTTTGTTATTATTGATTAATTACTAACTCTATTTAAAAACTACGGAAACTCGCGGTCTCGGGTGGGATACTCAGGTGCCATATCCAGTGAAGGCTAGACTTGAATACTTTAAGTTCCTTCGGTCAAGCTCAAGAATATTTCATCTCTTAAGGCGTTTTATATTCTCTTTGTTCTGTAGCAGGTGTCTTGCTAGTGTGTTGTTGAAGATGATTAAATAATAAATAAATAAATAATGCTGGACAGTTCACACCGCATTATCTAGCCCCATGGTAAGCAGAGCTTGTGTTATGGGTACTAGATAACTGATATACATAACACAATACATTACATAGATAGATATTTTTTATTATACATAGAAAACGACCAGAACACCCGGAACAAATATCTGCAGATCGTACAAACAATTGTTCCGAGGCGGGAATCTAACCCGCAACCTCCTACGTCGCAGGCGGACCTTCGCCTACCGCGCCACATCGGTCGTTGATTGTGCAGTCTTTCCTTGTATTTTTTGCTGTAATTGTTGAGTTCTTTTATGGTTGGCATTTCCAAGTATTCGTGTATCTCTGAGTTTCTAGTCTATCTCGTATCTCTTCAGTACATTAAAAAATAATATATTAAATAAAATCGTACCCTTCTATAACTGGAGCCTGCACCAGCACATTGACTTCAGACTGCAGCACGGTGAGCATGCTCAGCTCCTGGGTGGCGTGCAGACAGGTCATCAGGAGCTGTTCTTGCTGCTTCAGCTCGCTGACGGTCGGACCCACTTCCAACGTGAACGCAGTGAAGGAAGTGTCATCTTCGGAATCAGAGCTGGAATACACAATGTCATATTTATCACTACATAGTTATAAGTGTTATTTATGTTTTTGAGAATTGAGGGTGGATTTTGTCTATTGTATTGATTGAGGGTAACCTATTTGAAGTTAGGTCAGTCAGGTGGTCATCAACATTCGACTCAACGTTGTCTACGTTGAATGCGGGCAGGAATCGAACTAGAGTTCTTTCTTCCGGTTTCTACGTCGAGGAAAGCTTTCCTCAAGTCATGTGCTGTCGCTATGAGAGCCTTGCAGGCTTCTCAAGAGCTGTTCATTAGCCTGTTGGCTGTTCTGATCATCCTGGGTGATGGCTTCGGGCGACTCTAGGAGTTCCCGGGGCAGAGGTCGCCACGGAGTTTTTGCATCCGGGGGTCTCGTGTGCTGAGGAGCGAGTCCGTTGAGGTGTACGTGGCGAGAGTTGTCCGTTGAAGTTAGGTGATTAATAGCCAGTTTTGGTAATTAACTCAATCATGGCGTTATCTTTTAATGAGGTAAAGTCAATATCATTTTGACGACCGATGTGGCGCGGTGGGCGAAGGTCCGCCTGCGACGCTGAAGGTTGCCGGTTCGATTCCCGCCTCGGAACAATTGTGTGTACGATCTGCAGATATTTGTTCTGGGTGTTCTGGTAGTTTTCTGTGTATAATAAAAAAGATCTATCTATGTAATATATTGTATTATGTATATCAGTTATCTAGTACCCATAACACAAGTTCTGCTGACCATGGGGCTAGATAATGCTGTGTGAATTGTCGAGCATTATTTATTTATTATGGTCTTATCACTAAATAGTAAAACACAAAGTTGCTTCCCGCTGTCCATTATTATTACCTATATATGTATACCGCCTGGCCTATGTCCAGCAGTGGACTGCTATAGGCTGATGATGATGATGATATATGTATACATACATATATGTTTACTCATCGGCCCAACTCTACTGCCATGCGTGCTGTAGGATATTCTAGACCAAGTTCGGTCTAGCGAGCCATATTAGAGCGCATTATAGAAAAAATCCGTGATTATCTAGGGTCGCCGTCATCGAAACCGATGAGGAGGCTGAGTTTAATTTTAAGAATTTGACTGCTGAAATCACACGGTATGTGTTTTCTACAAGTGACTAATATGCGTAAATCCACACTAGCGCAGCGGCTGAGAAAATACAGATCTGACTCAGCAGAGCTGTAATATTTTTCGAACGAAACGCATGTGCGGCGCAACACAACCGCTGTGTAGAGCGGTAGCACGAATTTTTTAGGTAAAAAAAAGACCGCAGTCGTCAAAAAAAAACCGCAGTCAAAGTGTGTGTACATTGATTGTATTGATGGAAAAATGACAAATAACATAGCTGACATACCTACAGATTAAATTAGCAAGTCTATCTACCTAATCATGACATTCCTATAATTCCTATATGACATTCCTATAATTCCTATATGACATTCCTATAATTCCTATATTACATTCCTATAATTCCTATATGACATTCCTATAATTCCTATATGTCATTCCTATAATTCCTATATGACATTCCTATAATTCCTATATGACATTCCTATAATTCCTATATGACATTCCTAATTTTATAAATAATGATTGTTTAGAATTTTAGGCTAACATTTAAAAAGAACCCAAAAATTGTTGTGCCCTGACAGGGTTTGTATGCATTGTGTACCTACCCACTAAGACTACACCTAAGAAACTACCTGTATGCATGAAATAACAATAAATGATATGAATATGCATATGAAAATAAAGATATTTCGATTCTTGAATTCTTAAATACTTTTAAACCCCCGTGACCACGACAGAGTGTAAACCTGTTGAAACGTCGGGAAAAATGCGGAAAAAAGCGATAAATACCCGTTGTATTAATACTTATAAATATCTTGAATTCTTGATTTGTTTTATATAAGCTAAAAAGATACAAAACACTTTATTATACCTCACAAACACGCAAACGAAGCTATGAGCAGAACATAAGCTCTACTTTAGGGATAGATGCCGTGTGAAATGAAATGAAAGTTTATTTCTTTAGGCTTACAAATAAGCACTTAGACAAGTCATATTTTATACTATTCATTATTATAATAACATTATTTTGATGTTCACTTAAATTTTTTATCCACCAGTGGAAGAAGTGAGAAGAAACCACTAGTATGTTCATAACTTATGTGTCTAGTACTTATGATTTGCTTATCTGTAAGTTTTTAGATTTTGAGTTGGAGCAAAACTCGTTCCAAGCTTTTTTATTCTAGGTAATCTGATATTTTGTAATAAGCCTTTTTACAAAGAATACGTTGCACATTTTTTTTTAATTTGTTATATATTGTGTGAATTGTCCATCACAAATTATATACAGGTTAAACTTTTACATCCAGTACCATAATGTATAAATTTGTCGGTCTGGCTGGGTACTCCATTGCGCGTGTTATTTGGTGCCATCGATACATGATGTTATAATATATATTATAGATATAACGGTAAGTATAACACATTACATTTCAGTTTAAATATGATAAACTTACAGGAAATGTCGTAAAATTGTTAGACACAATGTTATAAAGTTGATATAACAATGAATTACCTGTTGCAGTACTGTACTCTAGTTTTATTAGTATAATCGCGGATTCTCGACTCGTAGTATTGTAAGTCTCGTAGAATCTGCTCTTTCCTAGCTAGCAGAACCTTTTTCTTGTCTATCGAGGTCTTATTTTTCAACATTTTGGGATTTAAACACGCAAATTCAATTCAAATCACAAAAAACAACATTTGAATCCGTTGTTTGAAACAAACTGGAAACTGCCATAAACATTAGACACAAGCACAGATTTAATAGAGTAGACTAGAGATGAGGTATAGATGCTGACCAAAGAGAATACAATCCCTAATCTGACTCACAACTTCAACATCTTTTTTGTTAACCTGACTCACGGTTTAATATCATTATACTTCACTTTTATCATTCATACTTCGCCAGCCAGCAGCAAGGCTACCAAACTATTTAGCACATAACGTAACGCGCGTTATCAGCGTTATTACCTTCGCACATTTTAGCGTGAAAAACACGTGAAATGAAGTTTTGCAAGAGTAGTAAGTAGTTTTAGTAACCAGTTTCTACGACAAATCCTTCTCCATCCAGGCCATAAGGTTGTGGAATGCACTACCAGAGTCCATCAGAAGTTTTTAAACCTAGCATTAATTTTACCTGACAGAATAGTAAATATTGGTACTTATTATCTATTTATAAACTATTTTATATACATATATATACTACATTTATTTATCTTTAAATATTCTAGCTTATCCTTGGTACACCCCCTGCCTTTCTTAAATTCACATAATTATTTCCATCCCAAGGTTGCCTGGAAGAGATCGCTTCTAAGCGATAAGGCCACCCATTGTACTTGTATCATGTGATGTCTGTTTAATGATCTATAACTGGTGTACAATAAAGTATTGTATTGTAGTTTTGTTAAAAATAACCCAGATTTGTTTTGTTTGAACAACTCTCTGATGCCGCCGTGGTGCGCAATAGGCGTGACAAACATAAAGTTGTTATTCGTAACTCCAAAACGATTAAGGTCGTTTTGGAGTTACGAATAACAACTTTAAAAGCATATTCTGCTCAGCCCCTTTCGCCAATAAAACTGCCTGAGTCTACAAGATAATTACTTTGTGCGTTGTTTCGGAGGCTAGTGAGAAAACAATTGACACAAAAATGCTCTTTTATTACTCCTTATTGAATTTATGACCGATAAATTGTAATTTGGAACATTGACATTTATTTTTCTAATTCGTTATTATTATTTTTATAAGTCTGTGAATTTTCAGTATTATTTTTTTAAGAATTTATATTAGTTAATTATTGTCAATTTTAGTAACTTCATTGCACGCCCAATAGGGCAGAATACATTGTGACATCCCATTACCTAGAAGAACTTTAATAACATGTATTTCATTTCATGCAATTAATGAACTTGAATTTGCTTGGGAGGGTCTTGATCATGAAAATATGTCACTGGCTCCCGGACCATAATTGAAAAGAGCCTCGATCAACATCATAAGAGAATCTATCTAAGAAGATGGATCAAGGGCTAGATCCAAATGGCGACACCTGGACTCAGCAAGAATAGTAAGGAACTTCCTCTGCAGCCCTTTATCCGGGGTGGGAAGAGAATACACAGATGCGTTCCATCGGAGTATGAGAGTGAGGAGATAGAGATTGCACCTGTATTTGCCAGTACATTTGCGTACTATAATAAAATAACATCCTGCGCACCTGGCTAGTCTTCGTCAGTTGACTTCTTTGATTCCGTTGAGACTGACCGCGTCGTGCGGCAGCCACGCCGCGCCGCCGCCGCCGCCGCCCCGCACCGCCGCCGCCGCCGCCGTGGTGCTCGGAAGGTCATCTCTATTCTATATTTTGAAATTGTAATGCAAAGTGTCATCTAACCGTCACATGTTATGTCAAAATTGACATATTATCAGATCAAAGCACACACGGCTGGCAAATAGAAATAATTTAAAGGAACCGCATTTTATATATAATTAATTATCTGTAATTATCAGCAATAAAGAGCATTTATCTCGCGTAATAACTGTGACGTATCATCTAATACAATTCAACTCGTCCTTAGCTAATAGGAAAGAAGATTCCGACTAGAAAACATAACTGGAATATCAACTCCGATTGTTATTCAAATAATTAATTGTAAACAACGAATACACGAGGTGCATAGTTCAAATAGTGTACTAATAAGACTGTGTAAAGTTTTAAACGATTTATAAACATGTCGTGAGTTAAATAAGTTGTGTATATAAGTGATTTTGTCGGCCTGTCGTGCCTTCGACAATGGGACAAACTGGAAGCGCTATTCCTGGTAAGTATTCTATCTAATTGGGTTCTAATCGGATTGGGAACGCGGTTTCCTATTTATAACCATTTTTCCTGTGTTATGTTTACAGTACTGTTTATAACTCGAAGAGTAATGGTCTATGATCATTAGTTTGTTGTTTTTAAAATTATGATAGATTTTCGTTTGGTAGCAGTTTAGAAACAATGTTTTACTGGGACTGGGACTATTCTAAAAACATTTACCTTACCTTAATTAGATATTTGTATTTATTCACCATTATAATATCGGAAGATCCACAAGGCAAGTCATGTTGTAAAAAAAAAAATCAAATCAAATTCTATAAAGTAATTTAACACAATTTTAACAATAACTAGCGGCCCGGGTAGGCCTGGCGTAGGTAATTTTAGGCAATTGCAAGAACCATCCTCGTACTTCAAGGAATATTCTAAAAAAGAATTAGCGAAATCGGTTCAGCTGAACCGATTTCGCTAATTCTTTTTTACTCTCGAGATAGCAACACATTCACCGATTCATTTTTATATTATAGAAGATACACAATAAAAAATTGCATGACACATATGTCAACCGGAAACAGAAAAAGAGTTTAATAATATTACTAAGGTATGGGTAATTGAGTATTTCTACAGTTTTGATTTTGATTTTTTAACTACATGCTGATTCATCATTCTTTCTTCTTCATCATCATCATCAACCTATAGCTGTCCACTGCTGGACATAGGCCAATGAGCGCCATAGCGCCCTGTCTTCAGCTTGCCGCATCCAGCATCTACCTGCAGTCTATCTACCTACTGCTTACATTATGTTTAAGTTTTAAATCCGTATGTGATTCTGTATCACACATATTTTTATGTTCCCCTCTTATGTACTACATGTGTATGGCTATGTATGGCTATGAATAAATTACACAACAAAACACTTTTTGCATGTAACATATTTTTTTTTGTGTAATTATGTTTATGGCTTTCTATTATTTATATATTACTATTTAAATATAATATAAGTAGCTTAGTATCATTATGAGTAGTATATTTGATTATCTCTATTATATAGCACTACCTACTAAACTGTTGTCCACACTACCCAAAGGTTAGCAGGTAGAGAATGCTATCTAGCATTATGCTCGCCTATGTACAACTTTTTGTGCAATAAAGTATATTCTATCTATCTATCTATTATCCTTTATATTAAATTAGAAAGCTTTCAAGTTTCTAATTAGATTTTTTGTAATTTTAGAAACCTTCAGTTTTATTTATTGTTAATAGACAAGCAGCTTCTGGCTGATCGGTCTATATCACACAGTGTTGAATTTATTCATTGCGTTACTTTTTTTTGTTTGTTATTAACAACGGTATTGGAGCTGGCACGCAACTTGCGCACCAGGGAGGCGGCGCGCTTGCGCATGGTGGTATGAAAACAGTCGACTCGCGCCGCCGCAAACATCCCTGAGGCGCTGCAGTAGCGGGGCAGCCCCAAGACCGCTTATATTATGAGCCTTAATATATCGCGCTAGACTTGAAACTTGGTCTTGAATACCTTACGGCATGTATGGCAGTAGAGTTGGCCTGATGTTTTATATGTGGGAGGGATTAGGTTTCTCTTTTCATATTTGGCGTTTTGTGTCTATTGTCTCGAGGCCTTTTTCCTTTAATACTGGTGTAGATAGTAGATCGCCATATTAGAGAAGTAGATAACAGCTCCGCAACAATACTTTTGATCGGTGATTTCCTAGAAAAACCCTCTGTGAACATCTGCAAAAACAGACTCGAAGACTGGTGACGAACGCACAATCTGACCACTGTCAGAGACAATGGTATGGTATGGTAGGTGTACTCTTGTTTCCGCACTTAGACTCCGATTGGTCCTTTGTGCGTAGTGTTTGCTAGTTTAACCAGCCTAACTCCGTCCAGAAGCGCAGCATACTCCTGGGGACCACAGGCTTCGCGGAGTGACCTCGGATGATTGAGGATTTCTAGTCGTAGCGCTGTTACTCCCTCGCATTCCAGGACTACGTGGGCAGCTGATTCTTCGTCGCTCAGGCATCCTCTGCAGAGAGGGCTGTCTGTTGCTCCGATGGTGAAGAGGTGTTTGTTTAGTGGGCAGTGTCCTGTGAGTGTCCCCAGTCCCCACCCCACTAGGACGCGTAGGTCTGATCTCGTCAGGCACAATAGGTGTTTAGTTAGTCTTGATGAAGCAGCTGGGAGTGCTGCTCTGGATTGGCGGCACTCCTGTAGGCTTGACCATCTCTCGGTATGCGTTTCTCTGGTTCTGAGCTGTATCCATGATTGGATTTGGGAGAATGGTAGGGGAAGGAACGGAGGTGGGCCTTGTGTCGGCGTTGTAAGAGACAAATTAGAGAAGTGAAAAACCAAAGAATTGTGATATAGACTCAGCTGTTCGACTATAACTAAATAATAATAGTAAAATTGGAAGTAACTTTCATGAAAGATTCCCAAGCGGATTATTCCAAATCACTAAGCTTTTCTTTGAATATATCATCTTTCATCTATTGCCTGACAAATATGTCTTCATTATTATTGCTCAGTTTAGGAAATTTTTATACACTACATAGTATAAAACAAAGTCGCTTCCCGCTGTCTGTCTGTTCCTCTGTATGCTTAGATCTTTAAAACCACGCAACGGATTTTGATGCGGTTTTTTTAAATAGATAGAGTGATTCAAGAGGAAGGTTTATAAACCATTTGACACATTAGATTTCCACGCGCGCAAGGCCGCGGTAGTAGCTCTAAGAATTAGGAAGCTAAAGTGGCAGTGGGCCGGCCATATCCCGACGGCCGCTGGGGCAAATGTGTTCGTGAGTGGAGACCACGACTCGGTAAACGTAGTGTAGGATGTCCTCTGACCAGGTGGGATGATGACCTGCGAAAGACTGCAGCTGACTGTCAAGCTGAAGACAGGGAGCTATGGCGCTCATTGGGGGAGGCCTATTTCGAATGACTAACACAGGATGATGATGTTGATGAAAGCCGCGGGGCGCAGCTAGTTTAAATGTAAAAAGCCGTCACCACTGCCATCCATAGTCCAAGTTTTATGTGCAACGCCAGTCAGTTAGCTCAGCTTCACAAGTTTACAAACCGGGTAAGAGTGATCTTAAATTTAATGTAAATGACACAATTGATTTAAGAATACCTAAGTTCCTTTGTGTTAAAACCACAGGACTAAACTACCTGAGACCATGAAAAAATAACACAGTAGTTATATACACAAAGTACATCCTTTTCTCTACCTGAACTTACAGGCTGAATAAATCATGGACCATAGACTTTCTCCTTAAAAAAAGCAAACTCCTTGCTTCTGAAAAAGCTCCTATACCATAGACGCTAAAGTTTA
The DNA here is from genome assembly GCA_947044415.1 of Eupithecia dodoneata. Lineage (NCBI taxonomy): Eukaryota > Metazoa > Arthropoda > Insecta > Lepidoptera > Geometridae > Eupithecia > Eupithecia dodoneata. The sequence continues at coordinate 4,553,370 of OX345685.1, forward strand.
TTTCAAAGTTCGTTTTTAGAACGTCAACTGTTAACGAAATTTTCGTCCAAACGTGAACTCTATATCTAGGAACGTAAGGTAGTTAATTAGGGAAGAATAATAATTTTGAACAGCTGACGATCAGCTGTGTAACTCTACCTGTCATTGTGTTTTTTTTTTGTTTTTTTTTTAGTACGCAATGGACACGTGAATACTGCCTTGCACAATGGCGAATATTAAAATGACCAAAGCCTCGCAAGCTGTTCTTAACCTTATATCAAAGCGTCAGATCTCAAATTACTATGCAACGTTGATATTTAAAGAATTCGCAAACACGTTCGAAAAAATTCAAACTGATCTTCTCTTTTATTCAAGTTTCGATCCAAGGTACATGTAGTTAGAGTCTATTATTGCTTGAGTAATTGAAAGTGTTCTTTGAAAAAAAAATGTTATGCAAAGAGGTTCTATTTACCTGAATTTCAAATCAGCTGATTGATGTTTTTCAGATCAGCTGATTCGAATTTCGATTGTCGAATTTTGCGTGGGAAGTGAATACATATTTTAAAATGTCGTTGCAAAAGGTTCTTCACATTTCTTTCACGTAGCACGTAGATCGCATTAAAATTATGTTTAATAATAATAATGAAAAATATTAGTAATTTTGTTATTCCTAGTCTATGTATGTCGAAGTCAATAGCATATATTTTTAGGCTCACAAAATAATCACTTAGACAAGTCAAATTTGACGACCGATGTGGCGCGGTGGGCGAAGGTCCGCCTGCGACGCTGAAGGTTGCGGGTTCGATTCCCGCCTCGGAACAATTGTGTGTACGATCTGCAGATATTTGTTCCGGGTGCTCTGGTCGTTTTCTATGTATAATAAAAAATATCTATCTATGTAATATATAGTATTATGTATATCAGTTATCTAGTACCCATAACACAAGCTCTGCTTACCATGGGGCTAGATAATGCTGTGTGAATTGTCCAGCATTATTTATTTATTTATTTAAATTTTATTCTATTAGTTATCAATTAACATGTATGTCTATATTATACCATGTTTCACGCAATATATATATATATATATTTGAATTTAGAATTTTGATATATTTAAATTACAGCAGCGAAATATAAAACATACTCTTTAGAATTTTTGTACTCAAAAAATAACCACATAATTCAAACAAAACCTATTAAAAAGCTGCATAGCAACAGAAACCCGCTCCCAAAAATGAACCTTCAAACCATACAAATAAGGACTACACATAAATTTTATCATTTCTTCTTGCACCGAAGACAGAAATAAACCTTATTGACTAAGGAATAAGAGCGGAAAGTTAAAATACTTAAAATACCCATCGACTGCAGGTATGCACTTTTTGCAGCCCAGCTGACTCTATCATCTGTCGTTTAAGTGCAGGCCTCTGTATCTTCTAGATGGGTAAGGTAATGCGAATTCAAATGTCAATAATAATAACGCTAATAATCCGCAATCTCCCCTATAGCCCGATCACCCAGTCCATCCATCCATCACAATAGCCTGGTTTTATTTCTTTCATTTTTCTTTGCAATAGTCTCTACACTTGGCGGATACCATCTTTGGGTGTATCATATTGTGCACCCGAGGATGATACCCGCTATGTGTAGCCATCGCCTTTAGATTAACTCTCTCAAAGGGCCTCTGTGCTGTTGGCTTCGGCCCCACGCAAGCCTTCCAAAGGACCGGGTCACTTTATGGCCCGAGATCATGGTAAACGCTAATAATAGAATAATTTTGAGGAGGCTAAGAGGATCGAGCTAGGCAAAATTATTTATTTCTTTATGCTTACAAAATAAGCACTTAGACAAGTCAAATTGTTTGGGAAACTATGTCAAGTCTTAATCACTTGTAGAAAACACATACGGTGTGATTTCAGCACTCAGTGTTAAGTGAAATATGAATGTACTAGTGTGGTTTCTTTTTCACTTCTTCCACTAGTGGACAATAATTGAAGTGAACAGTAAAAATAAACTTATTAGATAATAATGAATAGTATAAAATTTGATTGTCTAGAAATGAAACATTTTGATTTTGAGTCTTCTCGTCATCCATACCGCCGCAATGCTTGGGTTGAATAACTACATATGACACCACTCTTTGTTGACCTGACATCATAATCATCAGCCTATGTTAGTCCACTGCTGGACATTGGCCTCCCCAATGAGCGCCATATCGCCTGTCTAGCTTGCCGCATCCAGCATCTACCTGCAGTCTTTCGCAGCTAAGTTGTGTTCTTGAGTGGAGACTACGACTCGGTAAACGTAGTGTAGGACGCCCTCCGAGGCTCCGACCAGGTGGGATGACGACCTGCAAAGGACTGCCAGGTAGATGCTGGATGCGGCAAGCTGAAGGCAGGGCGCTATGGCGCTCATTGGAGGAGGCCTATTGATTTTACAATACAATTTGTATTTTAATTATAACTATTCTTATGAAAATTTTACATGTAAATACATTTTAGCAATAAATTGTATTTCTGTATTCCCATGTCCACTATGCCAAAGACGTCGTCAATCGGCATATCTCTATAATAGACTACAGATGCCTCTCTGCTAATTTGTAACCTTTAGGTACAATTTAATTAAGTTCAAAAGATTATTGTCCACTAGTGGAAGAGTTCTAGAAGCTAGAACTCTCACATGCCTAACAATATTAGCTTTCTTCACCTGCCGAAACCAGTTTTATATATAATAGCATGATTAAATTGTACCCAAAAGGTTACAAATTAGCAGAGAGGCATCTGTAGTCTATTATAGAGATATATAATACTAGCTGCGACCCGCGGCTTCACCCGCGTGGAAATATATGTGTCAAATGGTTTATAAACCTTCCTATTGAATCACTAAATCGCATCACAATCCGTTGCGTAGTTTTAAAGATCTAAGCATACATAGCGACAGACAGACAGCGGGAAGCGACTTTGTTTTCTGACATCTTTCTTGACATAAAATGTATTCGCTTTTAAAAACGAGAACCCAGGTCCGTAACTCCATCTAAATACCACGACCAAAGCCAGGAACACAACCTAGTTATCAATATTAATACTAAATTAAAACTGTCGTGCCAGACGGCACGCGATTGACGGCACGCGCCTGCGTGACATATCAAAGCTTAGTTTTTAGGGTTCCTTCGTTTCTTGTGCGAACGGTTTAGTTCAATACTCAATGGTTTATTGCTTACATGTGTACAGATAGGTCTTCAAATAATATCACTAAAGTCCAACATGCACTCTGCAAGGGCATCGCAACAAAAATTTAAATTTAATTTATTATATACATTTAAATTTAAGTTCTTTCTTCCCTTCTACTCTTATACCCGCTAGGCGTGGCGGCGGCGTCAGTTTTTTATTCGAGTGTTGCTATGTGGTTGGCGGACACACTTTATCAAGTCAAATCTAGTTATTACTTTAGTTTATCCTTTCAATTTATTAACTTTGTACACTTCCTGTCTAACGGCGAAATGTGGAACTAAGACCAAACAAGTTTAACAAAAGCTTAACTAGATGTCGCTAGTAAAAGTCACGCTGACGAGAACGCACGGCTCGGAACGACTTTCCGGACCATTTTTTGTAACATCAAATCCATCCAATCCATCTATTATTTATTTATTTACAAAATTTTGGATCTAATAACCTTATACCTATATATATAAGGCTTCCTGGTTGTCCGAAGGGACGACCAGGAAGCAGGGCACTGAACAGGCGAGTGGTACAAGTACAACACTTCCTCTATCGGTTTAATCACCTCTCCTATAACCCTAAGGTTTGCTGGAATAAAACTCTTTGTCAGGGTTAACCTCGCCTATGTACATGTCCTATTTAGTTAAGTTATTTTTATGTATTGTTGTGTGTTTAGTTGTGATAAAAAATTAAAGAATCAAATCAAAGCAATAAAAAGGCTAAAGCTATTTTGATAAAAGTAAAGTTAGGTATAAAAGTGCTCGTTTGGTCTCCTATAAGGCTCTTAGCTACATTTAGTAGGCCTTTGAATTTGTCGAAAAAAAGGCAAAATACCTAGGACCGAGTCTAAAATTTTTCCTTTGAATATTGTCACAGTTTTTAAAAGATTTATTATAGATTTATATATTTTTGACGACAGATGTGGCGCGGTGGGCGAAGATCCACCTGCGACGCAGAAGGTTGCGGGTTCGATTCCCGCCTCGGAACAATTGTGTGTACGATCTGCAGTTATTTGTTCCGGGTGTTCTGGTCGTTTTTTATGTATAATAAAAAATATCTATCTATGTAATGTATTGTATTATGTATATCAGTTATCTAGTACCCATAACACAAGCTCTGCTTACCATGGGGCTAGATAATGCTGTGTGAATTGTCCAGCATTATTTATTTATATTTATTTATTTATAACTTTTACTAAAAAGTGCACAAACAAGGCTTTTTACAAATTATATTAGTGTCGGTATAAAACTTTTGAATCTATCTAGGTTATAAACACTACAGTCATTTATAACGGCATACTTACTTGATTAGATTTTAGAGTTTTCCAATATTTCGGCACAGTTTCATGCGCCATGAGCAAATGAAAGAAATATCGCGTTTTAAATGACTTTAGTGTCACAGTACTGAACCCTTTTGAAGCATCCGTGACACACACTTGACCACTCCCGCCGGCAGCGATTATCAAAAGGCAAACGCACCCGTCGCGTCGCTTCCTGCACATGGCTCGCCTGCATCTGGCTTTGTTTGATGGCATGTGCAGGTTCTAATCCCGGCCCTGCCCCGAAACCTATTGATTTTGTAAAATTACTTGAATTTTTTTTATGTCAAACTTAAACAAAGTATAAATGATTCTCGATCAATCGAAACACAATTTTATAATGGAAATTTCAATATACGAGTATTTACTCTTTACATACATATCAAACTATATGATATTAATTTGATAAAGGTTGCCTGGAAGAGATCTCTTCTAAGCGAAGGCCACCCATTGTACTTGTTACATGTAATATCTTTCAGAATGTTCTGTATCTGGTGTACAATATTTTTGTATTGTATTGTATGTAATGTAATGTGTATAAATTAATGCGAAAGTTTGGATGTATGAATGTCTGTCGCTTCTTCACGCAAAAACTACTGAACGGATCGGGCTGAAATTTCGCATACAGGTAGTTCCAGACCCGGAATAAAACATAGCGGGATATTAAACATGATTTGAAATTTGTTTTTTCCAATATGAACCAAAATCAAATTATGGTAAATTTCCCGTTATAAATGACTTTCGTGTTAATAACATTAAATAAAATATAATACAACGCTTTACTGCACACACAGAAAAAAAAACAGTAAAGAACAAACAAACAAAGATACAGATGCACAATGGGCTGCCTTATCGCTAAGAGCGATTACTTCCAGGCAACCTTTGGATGGACACGTAGCTATAGTACAGGTATTATAGACTAATGTTGTATATGAATTATATACAATACAAAACATGTACAAATACATAAATACTGGTTTATAACCATGATAGTTTCAAGAAAAAAAATGTCGTACAAACTCTACGAACATATAAACGGGAATCATACCGCAACCTCTTGCGTCGCAGGCGGACCTTCGCCCACCGCGCCACAGAGGTCGTCAATCTGATAAATATGACTGTCCAATACGACACCACCGGGTGAAATTACTTATACTCTAGATTTAGTTATTTTGTTTTTATTTCGCTGTAATTGTAGTTTTGTAGTTATGTGTTTTACATAGGTACATAACATACTAGTGGTTTCTTTTCACTTCCACTGGTGCACAAAAAATTGATGTGAACATTAAAATAATGCTATTTGATAATAATGAATAGTATAAAATATGACTTGTTTAAGTGCTTATTTGTAAGCTTAAAGAAATAAAAACTTTTGACTATAACTCTAAGGTTGCCTGAAAGAGAACAGTATCAGCGATAAGGCCACCATTTATACTTCATTTTATACATTATATTTCCTTATTCTATTATTTATTTCTGTACTGTTTTCTGTTACGTGTGGTATAATAAAATGTTTTCTATCTTTATATCTAACAGTTAAGGTGAAATTTTCACCTTGTACGTTCAAGTCACCTTTCACCACAGATTACTAACTAGTACATAATATCCACGTGCCCTTTTGTACTTTCTATATCGCTTTAGCTAGAGGTACCCTTTCATTATAGAGTACATCTTTCATACATCTTGCTGGATTATACAGGGTGTTTCTCTATAGCGGCAAATTCTAGTGTTTCTAGATAGAGGCAAATTCTAGTGTTTCTCTATAACGGCAAATTCTAGTGTTTCTCTATAGCGGCAAATTCTAAGTGTACGCCAATGCCGCAGAACCAATGTCGTCCGCCTGCGAGGCAGGAGGGTGCGGGTTCGAATCCCGCCTTGAGACAAATATTTATTCCGGGTGTTCATGTGCCATTATTTTTCATCCTGCCAACGAACAGCAGCTTTATAATATTCCCTCGTTATTCTTGAAAATGGCAATAATTACCCGACTTCTTACAAAAAGAAGTCGGTCTTATGTTCGGTATATGATTTTATTCAATAAAAGTAAAAGTAAAAAATCATTTATTTCTTTAGGCTTACAAAATAAGCTCTTAGGCAAGTCAAATTTTATACATTAAATTATTATCAAATAAAATTATTTTACTGTTCACTTCAATTTTTTGTCCACTAGTGGAAGAAGTGAAAAAGAAACCACTAGCATGTTCATCTCTTATATGTCTAATACATGGTTATTTGCCTATTTATTTAGAATTTCTCCGTCTATCAGGGTCCATGATACCGCAGGACCTACTACGGATCCAGCATACACCTAGTTGTAGGCTGGACGAATGCGTACCGCCAAATTATACGAAGATCCTGTCTTCGTATAATTTTTTACCTCAAGATGACTGTCAGTCATACTGTCAACGAAAACCCTTATAATATTTCCTTGTAATTCTCGAAAACGGCAAATGGTAAAATATTAGCCGATAACCAATAATTTCGAATAGTTTAATATAAATAAATAAATAATGCTGGACAATCCACACAGCATTACCTAGCCCCATGGTAAGCAGAGCTTGTGTTATGGGTACTAGATAACTGATATACATAAAACAATACATTACATAGATAGATATATTTTTTATTATACATAGAAAACGACCAGAACACCCGGAACAAATATCTGCAGATCGTACATTGTTCCGAGGCGGGAATCGAACCCGCAAACTTCTGCGTGGCAGGCGGATCTTCGCCCACCGCGCCACATCGGTCGTCAATATTATTTCATATAGTTTTAGTTACTACTAAAAAAAATCGAGCTTTAACTCTCAAGATTTTCATTGACTCAATCTTTTTTTCAATTCTAAGGATCGCTTTTTGGTAAACCAATTCTAAATAATTAATTCAACAGATCCATCCTGTATATTCGTTAGAAAATACTCAACAAAAACCACCCTTCAAATTAAACCTTATTCTGTATGTTATAAGAGCTTAAAGTCCACCTTTAACTATACAGGGTAAATGACAAGCGGTAAAATATCAGATGTGATAGCAGCTTCGCAAGATGTGATATTTTTTTTACCGCTCGCTATACCCAAGCGGCCGGTGACTAGGGCTAGGACTAGGGCAGAGAGAGGAACTTCCTGACGATACGTGCCGAGTCCAGGAGTACCTACCACCTTTTATCCTAATGTTATAAAGTGAAAAGGTTTGATTTTTAGTTTGTTTGTAACCGCTCCGACACTAGTGGACCGATTTGAAAAATTCTTTCACCGTTGGGAAGCTACACTATCCCCGGTGAACATATGCTATATTATATTTTCAAAAAAGTTAGGGATCCGTACTAAAACCGCGCGAAGCCGGGAAGGTCCGCTAGTTATAATTATTTTTATGGGACTTTTCTAATTCCTCTCATATTCAGTCCGAGAAATTAAGCTATACGTAACGATTTAGCCGGAAACCATTAACCTTTGTGGGTCTCGACTAATTGTCATAATTACTAATGACATGACTAATGACAGGGAAAGGTGCTGGGTAAATGACTCATCAGCAGCCAGCGGTACTTAGACGACCTCTGTGGCGCGGTGGGCGAAGGTCCGCTTGCGACGCAGGATGCTGCGGGTTCGCTTCCCACACACAAATGTATATACGATCTGCAGATATTTGTTCAGGGTGTTCTGGTCGTTTTCTATAACTCATCATCAGCCTATAGCAGTCCACTGCTGGACATAGGCCTCCCCCAATGAGCGCTCTGTCTTCTTGCCGCATCCAGCATCTACCTGCAGTCTTTGGCAGGTCGTCATCCCACCATTCTATAACTATATATAGTATAAAACAAAGTCGCTTCCCGCTGTCTGTCTGTCCCTATGTATGCTTAGACCTTTAAAAATACGCAACGGATTTTGATGCGGTTTGTTTTAATAGATATAGTGATTCAAGAGGAAGGTTTATAAACCATTTGACACATAGATTTCCACGCGGGCGAAGCCGTGGGGCGCAGCTAGTGTATAATAAATAAACAATGCTGGACAATTCACACAGCATTATCTAGCCCCATGGTAAGCAGAGCTTGTGTTATGGGTACTAGATAACTGATATACATAATACTATATTACATATAATATTATATATAATATATATACATATACATTACATAGATAGATATTTTTTATTATACATAGAAAACAACCAGAACACCCGGAGCAAATATCTACAGATCGTACACACAATTGTTCCGAGGCGGGAATCGAACCCGCAACTTTCTGCTTCGCAGGCGGACCTTCGCCCACCGCGTCACATCGGTCGTCGAATAATAAAACTTAAGATGGCTTCAAAGATTATCGAACTAGTCTAGTCAAATGTGCACAAGGTCCATTATATGCGTCTATAGCGACAGATGCGCCCCGCACCTTGCGCATGCGCAGAATTTGCACGCGCGCGTTTTTGTCGGCCATCTTCATCGCATCTGGGTTTTTTTGATGGTTCAAAGACCTTTTGAAATAAATTCCATATCCTTATGAAAATAAAAATAATGCTGGACAATTCACACAGCATTATCTAGCCCCATGGTAAGCAGAGCTTGTGTTATGGGTACTAGATAACTGATATACATAATACAATACATTACATAGATATATATTTTTTTATTATACATAAATAATAACCAGAACACCCGGAACAGATATTCATAGATCGTACAAACATTAGTATCAAGGTGGGAATCGAACCCGCAACCTCCTGGGTCGCAGGCGGAACTCCGCCCGCCGCGCCACAGAAGTCGTATTTTAGACACACTAATATTAAAAATGCGAAGTTTGGATGTTTGTGACGCTCTTCAAATCTACTGACTGAACGGATTTCGAAATTTTGCATAACTACATGCAGTTCCAGGCCCGGAATAAAACTTAAGATACTTTATATCCCATGAATCAGTTCCCATGGGATAGAAATAATCCTAAAACGTTTCCATAGAAACAAGTGCGAAGCTGAGGGCAGATACTAGTTGTACAGCTCGGTCACAATATCTGTGCACCTTGAGCCAAAAATTTTGTATGGCTCAAGGTGCACAGATATTGTGACCGAGTTGTATATATATATCTATCTATCTAATTAATGACGACCGATGTGGCGCGGTGGGCGAAGTTCCGCCTGCGACGCAGGAGGTTGCGGGTTCGATTCCCGCCTCGGAACAATTGTGTGTACGCTCTGCAGATATTTGTTCCGGGTGTTCTGGTCGTTTTCTATGTATAATAAAAAATATCTATCTATGTAATGTATTGTATTATGTATATCAGTTATCTAGTACCCATAACACAAGCTCTGCTTAGCTTGCGGCTAGATAATGCTGTGTGAATTGTCCAGCATTATTATTTATTATTATAATTCTTAAGTACTTTACTGAAGGTCTATTAGATAACGCTAGGAACGCATAGCTCCATATTCCAATGCGAATGCGTAGCAATAACACAGGCAGCGACAGCCGTACAGAAGAGAGGAATCAAAGACCAACGTGTACGCATCCTCTCTGACAGCGCAGCCATACTCAGAGCCTTGGAAGGAAACAGCTGTAGCTCCAAGCTCGTTTACGAATGTCACTCTGCTCTGGAAAGGATATCCACTGAAAACTGGATCATCCTACAATGGATCAAAGGACATAGTGGATCGCTAGGAAATGATGCTGCGGACGAACTGGCACGGAGAGGATCGGCGACAACCATAGAAGGACCACCGCCATTCCTACCCCTGCCATTTTCTCTGCTCCAGACATGGACCAAGCTCAGAACTAGAAATACACACAACGAACGATGGACTAGCCAAATCAATTGTAGACAAGCAAGGACGGCACTCCCATCAACATCACCAAAGCTAACAAAACGCCTACTAAATCTGAATAGATCGGACCTACGTGTCCTTGTGGGAACACTAACAGGACACTGTCCACTAAACAAACACTTATTCACCATCGGAGCGACGGATAGCCCTCTCTGTAGAGGATGCCTCAGCAACGACGAAACAGCCTCCCACGTAATCCTGGAATGCGAGGGAGTACTAGCACAACGGATAGAAATCCTCAACTTGCCGAGGTCGCTCCGCGAAGCCTGTGAAGACCCCAGGAAGATTCTGCGCTTCTGGACGGAGCTAGGCTGGCTATGCTAGCAAACTCTACGCATAAAGGACCAACTGGAGTCCAAATGCGGAAAGTGGAGTACCCCCACCTGAACCTGAACCTGAAGGTCTATTAAGGACTTAAGTAATCATTGGTACTCATTAGAACAGGTACTTAACATAATCCCAAAATGGCTGACGAACCCTATTCAAAGTAATGACTCAATTTGCTAAATAACAATGCTTGCACGACTCGTTAAACGTAGTGTAGGACGCCCTCCGACCAGGTGGGAAGACGACCTGCGAAATACTGCAGGCAGATGCTGGATGCGGCAAGCTGAAGACAGGGCGCTATGGCGCTCATTGGGGGAGGCCTATGTCCAGCAGTGGACTGCTATAGGATGATGATGATGAATGGTTGAAAACCAAACAACCAAATTACCACCGTCTATATTATTCCTTCATGTCCAGTCCATCCTAAGGTTGCCTGTAAGAGATCGCTCTCAGCGATAAGGCCGCCCTTTATACTCCCTTTATTCTATTGCTTATTTCTGTAATGTTTTCTGTTTTTTAATCTATCAACCTTTTCTCAGCTCACCCATATCCAAAAAACATTTCTAAATGTTGGACTGTCCCGATTGGTTTTATAGATTACACTATATGAAAAAAAAATATAATAATGGACAATCCTCACAGCATCTAGCCTCTAACTAAGCCAGAGCTTGTGTTATGGGTACTAGATAACTGATATACATAATACAATACATTACATTTCGATTCGACAAGCTAAGTCTCTCCCTATATTCAAACATATGGTCTATGAACATTTCCTTAACTCAGTATCAAACTGTTAATTTATATACATCATACCTATTTTATATATTTATATGTGTATTTTATATTTATATTATATATTTATGTTTGTATTTATACTTATAGCTATCAATATGTATTTGTTAGTATGTCCCAATTAAATATTATTCTATATAACACGCCACCGTCTATACTTGTTCTAACTCTTCATGTCCATCCAAAGGTTGCCTGGCAGAGATCGCTTTAAGCGATAAGGCCGCCCATTGTACAACACATTCTTTTTTTGTCTTTTTCCTGTCCAGTGTATCTGTTTTTTATGGTGTGCAATAAAGTAAAGTAAAGTAAAGTAAAAAATCATTTATTTCTTTAGGCTTACAAAATAAGCACTTAGACAAGTCATATTTATACATTAAATTATTATCATTATAAAGAATTATTGTATTGTATTGTATTGTATTGTACATAGACAGATATCCTACTAATATTATAAACGCGAAAGTTTGTGAGGATGTGATGTTTGTTGCTCTTTCACGCCAAAACTACAGAATGGATTTTGATGAAACTTCACAATAATGTAGCTTACATATCAGAATTACACATAGGCTACAAATCATAAAGATATATTGTATACGATCCAAAATATATATCACCACGCGGGTGAAACCGCGAGGCGCAGCTTGTATTATAATAAACATAGAAAACGACCAGAACATCTGGAACAAATTCCTGCAATCCTAAAAATATTTGTCCCGGCGGAAATCGAACGCAACCTCCTGCGTTGCAGTTAGACCTTCGCCCGCCGTGCCACATAGGCCGTCTTAATAAAATAACCCTTAATAACCCTTCGCCTTCTACAAGTGTAACCCTAAAGATCCATTATAAACTGTACCTAGCGAAGTTAAAAGCTAAAACAAAACGCAAAAGAACGGTATCGCTCATCCCAATGCAAAATTAGCACAGGAAAGTCCTTTGTTTAACTTCATCTGCTCCTGAAAAAGCTACCCCTGTTGACATTAAGACACGGCATCTCACTTTAACTCTTATGTGGGATAGAGATAGCTGATAGGGCTGCTTTCAATGCGCGCGCCGGTGAATGCGCAGCTCTAACAAGATCAACGCTCACTTCGCGTTCGGACCGCGTCGCGAGCGGACGTCCCGCGTCTTCGTGTCTTCGAGCGTGACTGTGAAATCGTGACTCTATTGTGATATGAATTAAAGTTTATCTATAAAAGGATATAACAAATGATGGGTGTAAGCTGTATGAGTGTTAGGCAGGCGAGGGGGGCCTGTCAGTGCCCGGCGTGTCCTAGGTCATCGGGGCCTCCGCAGACCCTGGTACTGCCTCCTATGGCGATGGAGCCCGAGATTACTCCTGTGAAGGATAAGAAAGGATCCAAGATGAAGGTTTTGAAGAAGATTAAGAAGAAAATTGGATTAGGTGAGTGCATTTTTAAGCAAAACGGTTTTAATATTAAATTCTAATATAAAGCTATCTAACTAGCTTACATTTAGAGATGGTTTTAAAGTTTTCTTTATTATTATGTGTAGTATTTTTTTTAAATATCTAATTAAAACATAGTATATAATATTGCACGCAATCACATGTATCTCAAAAGCTCACATATAATGTAATTGCGTGTAATAAATTTTAAACATTTTTCTTTATTATTTTGTGTATTTGTTTTAGCTATCTAATTAATACATATCTATACTAATATTATAAAGAGGAAAGGTTTGATTTTTGTTTGTATTGAAAAGGCTCCGAAACTACTGGACCGATTTGAAAAATTCTTTCACCGTTGGGAAGCTATCCCCGGTGAACATAGGCTATATTATATTTTCCAAAAAATTGGGATCCTTACTAAAACTCCAATAATATAACCCAAGGTGTAAAAATATCACCTAATAAAGTGAAATTCGACTTAAACCCGGGTTGAGTAGCGGCAGTTGAAACCGCGGGTAACAGCTAGTCACAGTTTAAAATATTTTCAATGTAATAAATTTAAAAAATGTTAAGCTTATGTATGTGTATAAATATATAACTATTAATTAATAAATAGTCAATTAAATGTTAAAATTATGGTTAAATAATATTTTGTCATCAATAAAAATGCGTTATGTAATATTTTTTCTATACTAATATTATAAAGAGAAAAGATTTTTATTTTTTGTTTGTTTGTAATGAATAGGCTCCGAAACTACTGGACCGATTCGAAAAATTCTTTCACAGTTGGGAAGCTACACTAACCCCGGTGAACATAGTCTATATTATATATTCAAAAAAGTTAGGGTTCCGTACTAAAACAGTGCGAAGCCGGGAAGGTCCGGTAGTCGTCAATAAAAATGCTTTAAAGCGTTTCGCGTAACGCTCCGACAATTACGCATTCTACTGCACTGTTGTCGGTTACTTTTAACGGTTTTCTCGCTATCTTCGATAACATGTTCTTTTTATACCATCAACTCATTTTTTTTTACTTATTGCTATATTTAGCTGTGATCTATCTGCAGTAACTCTAAATAAGGAGTTTATGGGTTACGGTAGATGGTTTTTTTAACGGTTTTTTTTTGTGATTTGCTACAAGACCGTTCTATATTTTTATTTTGCCCAGATGAAAAGTAGGCTTTATGTTCAGCTGTATCTAATTTTTAGTTATCTATACTAATATTATAAAGAGGAAAGGTTTGCTTTTTTGTTAGTTTGTCTGTAATCCATGGATCCATATTTGGTTAGTAAACATACAAAAAAAAATAGTTATAGAGGGTTAGAAGAATCTTTAATCAAAGGTCGTCAATAATATGTTCGGTATCCATGCCAAAACAGGATATCTTTAAAGCTGTAAAATTATTCATCATCATCAGCCTATATTAGTCCACTGCTGGACATAGGCCTTTCCCAATGAGCGCCATAGCGCCCTGACTTCAGCGTGCCGCATCCAGCACCTACCTGCAGTCTTTCGCAGGTCGTCATCCCATGAAAAACGTGCCCGAAAACGTGGTCTCCACTCAAGAACACGTTTGCCCCAGCGGCCGTCGGTTCTTCGCGAGATATGGCCGGCCCACTGCCAATTCAGCTTGCTAATTCTCAGAGCTATGTCGATAACTTTGGTTCTCCGTCAAACAAACAAATTAACAAGGTCGTCAAAAGTATATTCGGTATCCATGCCAAAACAGGATATCTTTAAGTCGTAAAATTATTATTTTACCTCATTTAATGGATGGCGCGTGCCATCTGTCCATATCATGATCCAGTTTTTCTGGTATCCACCTGCCGCAACACCTTGCTGGTCATTAAATGAAATTTAAATACTCACTTTAAAGAGGTCCTCTTTAAATTTAAATACTAGCTTTATTAATAATGTACTACCGATAACACAAGCTCAGCTTATCAAAATCAAAAAAGTTTATTTTAATGTTCACCTCAATTTATTGTCCACCAGTGAAAAAGAAACCACTAGTATGTTATGTACCTTTTGGGGATAGACAGTGCTGTGTGGATTGTCCAGCATTATTTATTTATTATTATTTATTTATTAACATGTGGTATAGTGGAAGGGGTTTAGCATAATCATTACATAGTATAAAACAAAGTCGCTTCCCGCTGTCTGTCCGTCCCTATGTATGCTTAGATCTTTGAAACTACGCGACGGATTTTGATACAGTTTTTTAAATAGATAGAGTGTTTCAAGAGGAATGTTTCTAAACCATTTGACACATAGATTTTCATGCGGGCGAAACCCCGGGGCGTAGCTAGTCAGTTTTAAGCAGCCTGATAAGTCCTAATTGCCCTCCCTAATTAGTAGTGTGAGAATTGGAAAGAGCTATGCTCGGAGTTTCTCTGAAGGATAGGTTTCGTAACGAATACATCTGACAGAGAACCAAAGTTATCGACAGCTCTGAGAATTAGCAAGCTGAAGTGGCAGTGGGCCGGCCATATCTCGCGAAGAACCGACAACCGCTGGGCAATCGTGTACTTGAATGGAGACCACGACTCGGTAAACGTAAACGACCTCCGTCCAGGTGGGATGACGACCTGCGAAGGACCGCAGGTAGATGCTGGATGTGTCAAAATGAAGACAGGACGCTGTGGCGCTCATTACGGGAGGCCTATGTCCAGCAGTGGACTAAAATAGGCTGATGATGAAACAATTGCGACAGGGCTGTTCGAAATATTCAAAACTTGCTCAATTTTTTTACTGTCGTGTTAAAAGTTCAAAGAAACTTAATAATCTTAACACTAAACGAGGTGGACATTAACCTTAATATTAATCGCTTGTACACTTTTAACTTGTGTAAAAGTATTATAAACTAGCGGACCTTCCCGGCTTTGCACGGTTTCAGTACAGATCCCTTACTTTTTTTAAAACATAATATAGGCTATATTATGTTACGCACTACGCAATGTTCACCGGGGATAGTGTAGCTTCCCAACGTTGGAAGATTTCTTTTGAAAATAAAATAAATAAATAATGCCTATACCGTCATATAGCACGAAAAAATACTTGACTACCCTCGAATAACAATAACTAACAAAAAACCGAACTGAGATCTAATGTATTTTATTACCAAGACCCAAAACTTTCAAAGCACCTCAAAAGGCCCAAAACCATGTAAGTACATTTCCCTCCCTAATCTTTAGTAGATTCCCGCCAGATGTATCCACCGGAACTGCGGAAACAAAGCGACATCTGTTGTACATAAGAACAAATTGCCAAATGTGATCACTTTCGAGACAATAGAGTTACTTTTTATTGAATTTCGATAGATAGACATTTTAACTCGGCAAGAAAAAATTTCGTTGGTTTTTGTACTATATCTTTGAATTTGTAATTTTGCAGTAAAATACTAATTCAAAGATTAGGTATTGGTTTTAGATTCTACCTCAAAATTGTAAAATCTACTCTATAATAATTTTCATAAGGAACCATTCTCAGGACCATTCTAGTACCCATAACACAAGTTCTGCTTAGCTTGAGGCTAGATAATGCTGTGTGGATTGTCCTACATTATTAACTTTTTTATTCTATACAAATTACTCAAACAATCAAATCCTTCGACAATTGAAGGAGAAATTTCCGATCGTAACATTATCATCAGCCTATGTTAGTCCACTGCTGGACTTAGGCCTCTCCCAACGCCACATCATAACATAAAATAAAACAAACATACACGTCATTTCTTGTTTGAACTGTGGTAAAAAAGCGAAGATATTAGTCGGTCTTATTGCTTATATTAATCGCAATATCTTTCAGACAACCACTACCTTACACGCACCTATTATTGTTATATTACATTTTTATTCTCTCGTTTATTATTATTATTTTATATCATCTGTTTACTAGAAATACATATTATACTCTCCTATTATTCTACTTTTGTTTATTTGTATCAAATATTTTTCACTTTGTTGTCACCGAATTGTCGTCCGTGACTTCAACTAAAAATTAAGGTCTTTGGCTGAAAAACAGCGCTGAATAAAATAATGTTCAGCACACGCTGAGCCAACCCCTATTTCGGCGCAGGGTCATGGAGGTAGTCTTATTTTAGTCTTAATATCACCTATTTGTGTCGTTTACCCCCATGGTAAACTTCTTTGTTTGTTTATTCTATGCCTGTATTTTGTACCTGTGTCTAAATAAATGTTTTTTCTATTCTATTCTACCTAACTATCTGTACCACACCTAATCGTGTACTCATTAAATCCCTTGACATAAAATTCGCTATTCACAGATACTATTTTGCATTTTATCAGTAGGAAGTGTTTTTTATCATTTCCTTTGTAATTGTTACTGTGTGAATTACCCATTACAATACATAGTTTGATAATGACGCTAGCAGTTGTTTACATCACACTGAATTATAGATGCGAAAGTTTGGTTGTATGGTTGTTTGTTACCTCTTCACGACAAAAATACTGAACGGATCGGGCTGAAATTTTACATACAGGTAGTCCTAGGAAGTAATCAAACATAGGCTACATTTTATTCCATATAACAGTTCCTATAGGATAGAAATCACCTTTAAACGTTTCCAAAGAAACAATGCGTTCTTTCGTTTTAATTTTTTTAGGACTCTTTGAACGTAAAGTCGAAATTCTTTAATATTTAAGTTATTTTTTTTATGTCTTGTTTATTTTTTAGGTCTCTATCTCTAGTCTAGATTATCTTTAATTTAAAAGACTTTTTTTGACTCATTCTCTAGACTAGACCGTCCGTACTTATCTTTAGCTCTTATGAAACTTCAGGCTTATCAATTACAAACACATGCCCTCTACCTGTCCCTTTCTGTCTCACCTGAAGATTGCATCTCTCTGTCGCACGTATTTTCAAACTTGGAACAGCTGTTTCGCAACGGGATCTTGAGGGCGTGCGCCAGGCGCTTTTGTGTTAGGGTTGCCTCTCTCAGGTAAATGTTTTTTTATATCTATTTATTGACTACATAAGTAATATCAGGGCAATGTTGAATCAAATCACATTTATTTCACACATAGTACAAACTTAACATACACAGTCCATAGTTTCCGTGTATGTTTCAATATGTGTCTCGTTACACATATTGAAACATATACAGAAAATATTAAAATACACTTAACTATATGAAGTTTCGCCTGCTTGAAGGGAGAAGGCTTAATACCTCTTCCATTTCCTTCTTTATATTATTTTTTAAGAGATTTTATTAGGTAATTTTTGAGTGAAATTAAACCAATCTTTTTTATTATTATATGTCTCAGTTTCTGAATTCGATAAGACTGATTCATATCACTTATTCATTATTATTCTAACCTTGAGTAAATTAGTCTAATTATTAATTGGGTTTTGCCACAGATAAACGTAAAGGTCAAAGAGTCATTCATTATACTATACCTAGAATTTTATCGGTCTAGCTTTATTGAATTCCATATTCATGATAGATAAGGAAAACCTACTGACTGTAAATTTCCCAAAATATTTGAATTTTTAGTTATAAGATTGATGAGATAAGGAAAGGTACCTAATGTGTTGGGTAAACAACGTACAAAAAGTTTTAATAGCTCACAGAATATCAAAGCTTACACCACTTTTATTACAGTGTATTTAAAACTTTTAGAAATTATTGTAATTTTTCGTCCATCTGGTCATCGGGAATAATAAGTGACCATAAAATTATTAAGAGTGACAACCCTGAATTGCCAGAATCAGCTGGCATTCAAGTTTCGAACATCTGGTCTATTGTTAACTTTTTTGTGCGTCGACCTTCTCTAGGCTGTATGGAGCGTGTCCATTGCCTTTGCAATTTCTGAAAAAAAAAAAAACGCCATGGACTTTTTCTGAATTCGAAATTTGAAAACGTCTATTCTTCGCAATCTGTCAGCTGATCGCGGAACGGTAAGCCTAACAACAGATTTTAACGGTTTTTGCAAAAAGTATGTAGTTCTCGCCTAGGTATGATTTTGATAATATCTGCTTTTTTAATTTCTGTATTAATTCAGTATTTTCAATATATTCTATACCCAACCAATGGGATAGATACCAATGGGGCGCTAAGCTTATGTTTGAAAATATTTAAAAAAAAGACCGCAATGTAGCAAAAAATAATCAAACAGCTGCTTACGAGATGTAAGATACGATCAGGTAAACGATAGAGGAGGAAAGGAAACGAAATTACGGAAAGGTGAGGCCGGCTGATGCATTTTCTATGAAATTTATGGTCCAGATGCGGAGATGCGGGTGTTTTTGTATATAAATGTGTTTGTTGGGTATATGGAAAGGTGTTTGATACTGGAGGATATATTTACTGCTATACTTTTGGACTTTGAAGTCGTTAAGGTGAAAAATTATGGCTGGTTGCACGAAGAGGTCGAAATTTCAGTGAAGAAATATTTAAAGTTATTTGAAATTTGCATTTAAAGTTATATGTATATTAGTCTATTTATTTATTTATTGTGGAATAACAAACGATACATTTAACTTACTATACTTTTGTGTTAGTACTAAAAGTCAAAGAATTCATTTAACTTTCACATCGATAATCGAAATCGAAATATTACGCTAAGTCCAGGCCTTTTTTATATACTGCAGCGAATACTTGCAGGATATTTGAAAGGACCGCCAGAGGTATTTGACTGGAAAGGAAAGGACCCTGCACTCCTAAAGAGGAATTCATCCGTTCTAAACCGCACATCTAAGGGTCTGTCCATATTGTAGACTAGAATCGGTCAGACGGACAGAACAAAGGTGTTGAGCCGTCGCGTCGTTCGTCGCGTCGTGTCGTCGTCGTGTCGCGTTGTCGTACGAAATGCCTTTGCGAGTGACGTTATTAATCCAACAATACAATACATAAGCTTTATTGCACATCAAACACAGAAAAAAAAACAGTAAAGAACAAACAAACTAAGATACAGATACATATTAATAATGTGACGTCATCCATAGGTTCAGCCTGAACACCAGCGTCGTTACAGTCCTCGGGCGGCAGCGACATTAAGCTGAGGCTGGACCTAATTAGCGCGCACTGAGGACAGGCTATGTTATTCTTTACCTATTTTCTATTGTTTAGTGTTATATATTTTTAGCTTAATGTGTATTTTTTTATTTTAATGTATATCTGTCTTTTTGTGTGTGCTAATAAAAGTGTTCTATCTGTCTATCATTCTATCTATACACAATCGGCGGTCTTATCGCTGAGAGCGATTTCTTCCAGGCAACCTTTGGATGGACACGTAGCTATAGTATAGGTATAGACAGTGGCGTATTATACATAGACATTAAAATTGTAAATTTAAATTTTAAGTTTGTTTTAAGGTAAATAAAAATATTTTCTTTCTTTGTTTAAATAAATTAATAAAACCAATAATGTCAGAGGCAAGGCAACAATTATTTATTTATTGAGGTTGAGATATTAACATCATTACAGGTTTTTTTTATTAATCCCTAAGGCGATGCTATATCTACTTATAATAACTTATTTATAGCGTCTAATTTACAACATTATTTATATAGTCCCACAGCTGGGCAAAGGCGTCCCTTTTCTCCTTCCACTCCTCGCGATCCAACGCTGCAACAGGCCATGATGGAAGATGTGCCTCGAGCTCGTCGCGCCATCTCTATTTACAACATACATAACCTATACAATACTAATTTATTTATTTAGTATGAAGAGGCAATGGAAGCAACAACCCAGTTTACACCTGAAATATGAACGTGTATCGACCTTAGTGGTGCAGCGGGTGAAGGTCCTCCTGACGACGCTGGAGATTGCGGGTTCGATGTTCCACACAATTGTCGCTATTGCGGGCTCGATAGGGACAAGTGTGGAGGATCTGCAGATATTTGTTCAGGGTGTTCTGGTCGTTTTGTATGTTTAATAAAAAATATCAATCTATGTAATGTATTGTATTATGTATATCAGTCGTCTAGTACCCATAACACAAGCTCTGCTTAGCTTGGGGCTAGATAATGCTGTGTGAATTGTCGGGCATTATTTATTTATTATGAATTATCCAGCATTATTTCTGTATGCTACGCTTCCAAGGAATGATATCAATACAGATAGCTGCCTGAACTATGTCACTATGGTTTTGGACCGGTTTCGGCCGATAGATGTAGCGAGACCCTAAGTCGCCGCTGGCCGCTAACAACCGTGGGAACAAACTTACGAAATTACCTTTCGGTGTTCCGTTCGTCCAATTATATAGTGGTGGTCACGATCTGGTAAAAGTAAAAATTCGTAATGCCAATATGTTCAGACATATTTTTATATTATTATTTATATTACATATATTTATTTATTTACAAACGTACCTCTATTTTTACGGGAACACCCAATGCAATAGAGTGCATATATACATTTTAATATTAAAATTAGAAATAATTTTATAATACAGAAAAACAACACAAAAATCATAGAGTCAACCTTTGAAACATTACAAAATCATAAATTAAAAATCACAAATCATATCCATTTCAATATACAATAGAATTACATTAAATAAGAATATTATCGATAATAAAAAATAAAAATTTCAGTCTAACTGTCATAAAACTAATGATTACATAAAATAAACAATGCAGCTTTTTGGAACTCGCTCTGGGAACAGGAGTTATTATGGGAGACTTTGAGTTATTTTATAGACTGCTAGCTGTTCGCCGCGGTTTCACCCGCGTTAAACTCTAATTTCACTTTATTAGGTGATTTTTACACCTTGGGTTACATTATTGGAGTTTTAGTAGGGATCCCTAACTTTTCTGAAAATATAATATAGCCTGTGTTCACCGGGGATAGTGTAGCTTCCCAACGGTGAATGATTTTTTCAAATCGGTCCAGTAGTTTCGGAACCTATTCAATACAAACAAACAAAACATCAAAATCCTCTTTATAATATTAGTTTAAATACGCAACATAACTGTTTAGAAAGAGTTAAGGTGATATTCTGTCGACGAATGAAATATTAAAGATTTGTTACGTTCTGCAAACAGATACATAAACTGCAAATCATATAATTGTATTGTACTACCTTCTACCGCTACTACATAGACAGAAACAACTGCAAATAATATTATACTTGGTGTGTAATGAAGAATAAGTGTATTGTACTACCTTCTACCGCTACCACATAGGCAGAAACAACTGCAAATAATATTATACTTGGTGTGTAATGAAGAATAATTGTATTGTACTACCTTCTACCGCTACTACATAGACAGAAACAACTGCAAATAATATTATACTTGGTGTGTAATGAAGAATAATTGTATTGTACTACCTTCTACCGCTACCACATAGACAGAAACAACTGCAAATAATATTATACTTGGTGTGTAATGAAGAATAAGTGTATTGTACTACCTTCTACCGCTACCACATAGACAGAAATAACTGCAAATCATATACTTGGTGTGTAATGAAGAATAATTGTATTGTACTACCTTCTACCGCTACCACATAGACAGAAACAACTGCAAATAATATTATACTTGGTGTGTAATGAAGAATAATTGTATTGTACTACCTTCTACCGCTACCACATAGACAGAAACAACTGCAAATAATATTATACTTGGTGTGTAATGAAGAATAATTGTATTGTACTACCTTCTACCGCTACCACATAGACAGAAACAACTGCAAATAATATTATACTTGTTGTGTAATGAAGAATAATTGTATTGTACTACCTTCTACCGCTACCACATAGACAGAGACAACTGCAAATCATATACTTGGTGTGTAATGAAGAATAATTGTATTGTACTACCTTCTACCGCTACCACATAGACAGAGACAACTGCAAATCATTAATAATTCATTTGTCGAAAGAATATCACCATAACTCTTTCTAAACAGTTACGTTGCGTATCTTCTGTTACTCTCTCTCGTTATATCTTACATTCGTGTTTTCCCAGGCCCCGCGCCCTATCGGCCTCTGTAACCAGTTTAAAGGTTATAATATCGGTTTGAACTCAACAAAGGTTTAGAGTCTACTTGATAATGATGAGTTTTGGAGTTAGCACGTTTTATTGTTTATTGTAAATAATCATATATGTAACACTAGCTGCGCCTCGCGGTTTCACCCGCATGGTGATAGATATTTTGGATAATATACAATATATCTTTATGAATTGTAGCCTATGTGTTATTCTGATATGTAAGCTATATTATTGTGAAGTTTCATTAAAATCCATTCTACTGTTTCCATCCATCCATACTTACAAACTTTGACGTTTATAATATTAGTAGGATAATATTAAACGTAACATTACATCAATTTAAAACTAAGTCGTTACATTATGCACATAATAAAAATTAAGAAAATAAAAAACACAAAAAGACAGACAAAGATAATACTGAAGTCATTTAAAACGGGATATTTAGTTTACTTGATTTGATTTTTGAGTTTTCTAATATTTCGGCACAGTTTCATGCGCCATGATCACGGAATAACTGAAACTGTGCTGAAATATTGGAAAAATCAAATCATGGTAAATATCCCGTTTTAACACTTTGACTGCGGTTTTTTTTCGACGACTGCGATCTTTTTTTTAACCTAAAAAATTCGTGCTGCCGCTCTACACAGCGGTTGTGTTGCGCCGCACATGCGTTTCGTTCGAAAAATATACGAGATATGGCCGGCCCACTGCCACTTCAGCTTGCTAATTCTTTGAGCTATGTCGATAACCTTGGTTCTCTGTCGGATGTATTCGTTACGAATCCTATCCTTCAGAGAAACTCCGAGCATGTTGTACGGCTTATTTAAATTTGTAACTTACTACTTAAATATGAATAATCCGAAAACAATACGTCGTCATAAAATAAACTATAGTAAAGCCTTACAAAAAAAAACTTTAAAACATTATTTCCTTGTCCTTTGTAAATGGACAATACAATAGTAAAAATGTAATGAATCTGGTGACCAGATGTGACATGGCGAGATGGCAACCCTTTGTAAAAAAAAGTAATTTCAAATTTCGAACTACACCGTGGGAAACGCGGTTCGGATTTCGAATCATCCAACGTCTTACTGCGACGCATCAAGGTAGTTTTTATACGCGGAAGTGTAACTGTGATGCTTGGTTTAGATTTCTACTTTGTTGTCTAAGAAATACGGAAGAATTTCAATTGCAGGTCATTTCACGCTAAATGCATGGAGTTACAGGTGTAAACCGCAATAGTTTGAAATTATACCCTATTTTGAACAAATTGAAGTACAATTTACTTTGTACTACATCTCGCAAAGATATTTTAAAATAATGAAATTTGAACGCTACGACTTTAGACATAAAGCCTAAAAATCACACAAAATGTGAATCCATAAGTGAATTTAATTTGCAAGATGTTTAGCTTCCGGGGTTTGAGTATGGAATCTATTATTTGAATTTGGAATCTATTATGGCCAATCACCTGCCTTTTATGGCACCTGATTGTAATATAGCTGTCCGTTTCCGTTGGGAAACCATAGTAAATGTGTCGATGACTTTATTCAAATGAAGAACACCTTGCGCACTCGACATTTGAAATGTGCGGAAGTTTGCTGATCTATTGTTCAGTCATGTTCCGAAATTAAAATTGAAAAAAGTTCTTAACCTATTCAATGGTTTTAAGCACATTTCGTTTTTTTTTTGTATAACTGTCAAATCAGCGACAGTTGTCGCGAATAATCTATATTTGTTGCTTTTATTTGTTTTCTTACCATATACCGTTTGATTAACCAAAATACTCAAATACCTACCTAACGTTTAAAAATATGTATTCTTGAAATACATAGGTAAAAAGACTAAACTAAAAATTTTACTTGTGGTATAAACCATGTCTAATCAAAGTAGAACAACGTACCTGAATTCTTTATGACTCATTCGAATTTTTGACGGCCTTCAAAAACCTAAGCTATCATTACACCTGTCTCGCTCCCTCATCAAGTTATTTCGTAATCACTCATCCGCTGTCTCGCTCTAGCACGCTCTCGAGAGGGTTTTCTCACGCGGGACCGTGGGAACATCACCTTTCGTCGCTATATATCGAATAAATCGATATATCGATTTGTCACTGGAATCGATTCTGTTTGTAAACATAGCTGTATCGATTTTGATTCTGCTTTTAATTGGTGGAATGTTTTTATCTGAACTGTTGTCTATGGTCATTGGATAAAAATGTCGTTTATTAAATTGCTTGACTATTCGGTTAAGTTAGTCAATACGTTTCTGTTTCTACTGTTTATTATAATTGAAATTGGTCGTTCGTTTAGCTTCTATCCAATTATATATCTGCATTTTATATCAATATTGTATCAAAGTATCAAAATCTAATAAATTTTGAGTCTTTATTATCTATCACGAAAAGTTTGTACCTACTAAAAGTTATAAATTTATTTGACCGCTTTATATGACATTAATGATTTATAAATGAATAATATCATAATCGGAGATTGGTGGGAGATCGCACGTCGGTCACGTGCGATCTCCCACCAATCTCCGATGGAAATCACTGAGTGGAAAGATTTGGGGGAGGCCTTTGCCCAACAGTGGAACGAAACAGGCTAAATAAAAAAAAATATCATAATTGTATTTATAAGGTATTCTCTCTCAAATATTTTTGCATACCGACTAACGGTCAAGCATGTTGATTCATAAAATGCACTTTTTACCTTACATTATCACATGTTAGCTAGCATATACAAAGTAGGTATAGATACAAGGTAGAAAATCTTTTATCTTTACCACTTTGTTTCTAAGTATACCAACTAGGTACTAACAAAGAGTATTCATTCATTTGAAGTATCATTCTCACTATAGAGGTCCCTGTCTCTTCACAAATCATTCGATAATGATTCATTTCTCGTAATAAAATCGTGCGCTACCCATTAATGACGCAACGTTTAAAAAGAAGAAATATTAGCCCATACTCTATGGTCATTAGTGTGGGAACGCGAGAACTCACCGTATAATTGGTACATACTTCCATCTATCTGTGAAGAGTTCGCGTCTCCGTAATCTCTGGTCATACTAAATATGCACTGAACTGTAGCGATGGATCGAATCAACCAATAGCAACTGAGTGTAGCATGCAGTTCCGTTTTCGACCGTTTGAATATCACGATGGAACGTATTCAAATGTGATTTGTAGGAATTTGAATTTATGCAGTTTTAAACGTCAGAATCGTTTCGAAGTGAGCAATAATTTTCTATAGCAACTTGATATATGGATTCTTATTAATTTATTTTCCACTTAACGAATTTGTTATTTATAGGACTGGCTTGACAGTACTTGAGTACGAAGACTTGCCACTATAAAATTGGTTGAAGTGTCATGGCCGATTATTTCTCAAAGGCAATACTAAAGATGGTAATTTTAGCTAGTATATGAACCTGAAAGGGTAAAGTTTGTCTATAAACTTTGCATGGAAGATATCAAGAACTCTGAGTTTTTAGTTTATCGATATTTTGTAATGTTATTTGCGTATGTCGTGTCGTGTGCAGAGTTACTAACAGATCGAGTGTAAAAAAAATGCTGGAAAATTCACATTGTAACAATATCTAGCCCATGCATAGCTTAATAATAAAGTAAATTACAATCAAATAATATAAACTATGTATAACTATGCATTTAAATTTTTTATAATACATACAAAACACCCGGAACAATCGGTATCGTACAAACATTAGTCCCAAAGTGGGAAACAAACCCCCTACTGCGTAGCAGGCGGACCTTCGCTGCGCCGCCATTGAGGTCATCAAACTGCTATTGTGCCCTCCCTATTTCTAGTTCGTAGAATTATGATTATTTGTTGAAACTAAAGGAAGTTGAGGAAGTAAATCCAAATCTAGCAGCACAAGCTTCTACACTTTGTTTACGTCAGATCCAAAGAAGTCGGTTATTAATACACTAAAACCAGATAGGTTGCAAGCGCATCCGCCGCGCCCCATCCTGTGGTCGAGTTTGGAAAGTTAGGTTTGCAACCGCTTTCGTAAAGAGGCTGATTAAGTTTTATTGTAACCTTTTTTTTGTAAATTTGGTTAGGTTAAGGTTTGCAACTGCTTTCGTAAAGAGGGTGATTAAGTTTTATCGTAAACCTTTTTTATAATTTACCTTTTTAGTTATGTTAGGTCCTCTTTCGTGTGCAAAGAGGCTGATACATGTTGTATTGTTTACATACTAATATAATTTTACGAAGGAGGCTATGAACTCTATGGTATAATTAAGAACTTTTAAAAATAGATGTTTTTGAATTTATGATTTAAAAAGTTCTCAGCTTCTTCCCGGTTTCGCACTTATTTATTCCTATATGATTTCAGATTTCAAAAACTTATATCTTTAGGCTTACAAACTAAGAGACACTTAGACAAGTAAAATTATATTATACTATAAAATATGAAAAGCTCTTCCCTTCTATTAGTGATCTTTTTTACCAAATTTTATAAGACCTGTTCAGCCATTTAATCGTGAACAGGTATAAAACAGACAAAGGTTTTTATTTTCGCATATAATATAAATGAGTACGCAGTTTGAATATAAGTCATGAAGTTTTTTTATTAAACTAGTAAACAGGACGCGAAGTCTGTACTTATAACGGCGCTGCATCCCGATTCCCACGTGAAAACATTGTCTTTTTGCTCGCAGCTTGAATGACGGCGCCATTTTGTTTTTACTATTTTTCAATTCGATTATTACTAGTTACAACTAGTACAGGTTCATTCGAGCCTTTTGTATTGCATGCTGGCATGGGAGTGCGGTTTTGCTCTGTTTTCGTCGTATAATTTAAGTATTTTTCATTTATATCCAGTAATTGCTATGCTAATAGCTTATCCATTCGATGCATTGAGTTACTGTCAGTATTGTAACTCAATGGTTTAACTTTATTACAATAGAATACAAAAATACTTTACTGTACACCAGATAAAGAATATTACAAAAAATACGATGGAATGCGACATATAAAATGGGCTGCCGAAGCGATCTCTTCCAGGCAACTTTTGGATGGAAAGAATTATGTATGTGAATTTAAGAAAGAATATACCTAAGTTTTTCGTAAAAATCTTAGGTACTTATATGGAATATCGCTGGACATTTCACAGAGCTTTTGCGATATCAGAGGAACCAGAAATATTAAAGAAACATTATCTAGGTACCTACGTAACCTACATGTGTTTGAAATGAGGTAGGTACATTTTGAAATAAGTTCAAGGCCTCCCCTAACTTTCCCTCCAATAATAATGTCAATTGTCTATGCGTGAGTCGCCATCTTTAAAAATATTGAACTGCGGGGGTGTAAGCCATAGATAATGCAGTAATACTCTAACAAATGTCGAGTACAGATGGCGGGACCCACGGGGATTGGTCTATATTTGTTTTTCTTCTCGTTCGAAAATTAAATTGAGCATGTATACAGTCATGTTATTGTAAGACATTCGAAAATGGAATGGATCTTGTTTTTATTTTGTTTTGAAATTTTATTAGGCTTTGTAAAATAAGTTTCCGTAAAAGGCAATGAACTAGGACACATAGTAACTAAAATATAGGTAATTTTTTAAATCTCGCGATTTTGTTTTTGATTTTGTTTATACGCAAAACAAAATCGAAAGAATTAAAAAAAATGGAGGCCTGTGTTTTTGACTTAAGCGTGGATAATAATTGCATAGAAAAACAAGATATTCCATCAGTTAAAAAAAAAGTAGAAAGAAACAGTGAAGTAACAAACATTAATCCTAGGCATCCAAACTTGACGACCGATGTGGCGCGGTGGGCGAAGGTCCGCCTGCGACGCAGGAGGTTGCGGGTTCGATTCCCGCCTCGGAACAATTGTGTGTACGATCTGCAGATATTTGTTCCGGGTGTTCTGGTCGTTTTCTATGTATAATAAAAAATATCTATCTATGTAATATATTGTATTATGTATATCAGTTATCTAGTACCCATAACACAAGCTCTGCTTACCATGGCGCTAGATAATGCTGTGTGAATTGTCCAGCATTATTTATTTATTATTTATTTACTTTCGCATTTTTATAATTATGTAATTTTGTTTATGAATCGACTTGAAAAGCAAGAAAAAGTATTAGATATACCAACCTACTAAGTGAAAAGGCTTCCTTAGCGAGATTAGGTAGCTTCATACACATTTGTATATATGACTTTTGCATCTTTATTGTCTTCAAGTAAACATTATTTATTCAAATCTTCATTACATACACTTCTAACTTAGCTCTTTCACAACATCTCTTATCCTTGTCTCTCGTTAACCACACATGCATCTATCTCTTTCACTCTCGCGTCGCGTGCGTCACGGTCCGCCACACGCCTTGGGTTTTTAGATCATAATGTAATTTCACTATTAAAGTGATTATTCTTATTTTGATGGCTATAAGAATTAGACTCGCTTGGCTGGGTTTCTTTCAACTGGATGATTCTAGAACCTATTCTAGGTTCTAGAATCATCCAGTTGAAAGAAACAAGATAGATAGAAAACACTTTAACACCACACAAAACAATACAGGAATAAACAATAGAATTAAGGAAGTATAAAGTGCTGCCTTATCGCTGAGAGCGATCTCTTCCAGGCAACCTCTGTATGGACTGGACATGAAGGAACAAAATAGACGGTGGTACTTTAGTAAATATAAAGATAAAAAAGAAAGCAAATACCTACACTACATACCATGATACCTAAGTATATAACTATTTATAAACATTGTATATAATAGACTTACATAGACAAGATAGAGCTATCAAGGTAGGTGATTCTGCCAAGAATCTGGATCGTTTTTGGTATTGGCTCATATAGGAAATACGTCAATTAATAAAAGTAGAAGTAACTTCAAATTCCTGAGTAACTATTACCTACACTGTTTCCTAAGTTTTTCGCGCCAAATACGAATACCTCGCGAATATTTTTTCATGGGGCCACCTCGGGGGTTATTCTCCATACAATATTTATGGCGTAAAAATCCAATGTTTGATTCTTGACTTAAAGCTACATCTATGCAATTTCAGCCTGATCAAAATGAGTGCATGCGGGCTGAAGTGATCATCAGCCTATAGCAGTCCACTGCTGGACATAGGCCTCCCCCAATGAGCTCCATAGCGCCCTGTCTTCATGCTTGCCGCCATCATCTAGCTGCAGTCTTTCGCAGGTCGTCATCCCACCTGGTCGTAGGGTGGCGTGCTAATTCTTAGAGCTATGTCGATAACTACTAGTACTAGATTGATTACTAGCTTCAAGGAATTCTGCCTTCGATAACCAATCATAGAAACGAGATCATTCCGTATCGGTGTCAATACCCACCGTAGCGAAACACCCAATCAGCGACGTAGCGAACGGATTACAGTTTAGAGTTCCTTACCTCCGACCAGGTGGGATGACGATAAAAACCGCATCGAAATCCGTTGCGTAGTTTTAAAGATCTAAGCATACATAGGGACAGACAGACAGACAGCGGGAAGCGACTTTGTTTTACACTATGTATAGTTATAGAATGGTGGGACGACGACCTGCGAACGACTGCAGGTAGATGCTGGATGCGGCAAGAAGACAGGGCGCTATAGCGGTCATTGGGGGAGGCCTATGTCCAGCAGTGGACTAATATAGGCTGATGATGATGATGATGTACCCTAAGGGTAAAACGGGAACCTATTACTACGACTCCGCTGTCCGTGCCTCTCCTCCGCTTGCACATAACTAGATCTATAGATGAGGCAAGTGTGCGCTGTTGGCAAGTTAACGCAAATCCATGTATCCAAGCACCCCACGCTTTTTTACATTGAAATAATTTCTTATATATATCACTCTTATCAATAAAGTTCGGTTTATTTATAAAAGCGTGGTTTTTTAGTTTTTTTTTAACGATTATTTATTATATTATAGATAGATGATACGGAACCCGTCCTGCGCGAGTCCGGCTCGTACTTGTCCGGTTTTTTTACATGACGGCATGTTCTGGTCACGGCTGCGTAGACGCAGGTCTCTGACCGTGGCCGCAGCGGTCCAGAACGTGGTTCGTGTCAGGTTATACACTCTGTTGGATTCCCTGGCATCAGCTACCTACTAAGTTAATTGTGTGTACTCGAAAATATCTATATATCTACATACATATCTCTATATCCCGCCTCGGAACAATTGTGTGTACGATCTGCAGATATTTGTTCCGGGTGTTCTGGTCATTTTCTACGTATAATAAAAAATATCTATCTATGTAATATATTGTATTATGTATATCAGTTATCTAGTACCCATAACACAAGCTCTGCTTACAATGGGGCTAGATATTGCTGTGTGAATTGTCCATTTAATAAAAAAAAAAATACTCAACCGTGTAACCGTGAGGGTATCACTCGGTCTCCACGGAAGACCAGCGCTATGGTACGATCTGCTCTACCATAGCACATGCTGAGTGGAGACCGATTTTGTCAGTCTCTGTCGTCTGTTAATCTAAGTTTAGTTTATAAGAGTCTCTGTTCTGACAAAATAAAAATCTTTTTACTTTACTTTTACTTTACTATACTATATTCACCGCTCATTGGTTCAACTTCATTCGGCGTATTCAAAAAATGTAACCGATAAACAGCGAAAGTAGTATGCGTCATACACTCTCGAATACATCTGAATCGAGCAGCAGGTAGGAAGGCTGCTGTAGCGGTCGAGCCTTACAGCATCCGCGGCGGTCTGTTTACGATTATTGTGTGTACTCGTAGTTACATTATCGTTACCATATCAGCTTGTCGCTAGCCTCCCGGCGCGGCGGCGTCCCTGTCCGGCCAGGCAACTTCAGCCCCATAGCGCTCTGTCTTCAGCTTAATACATCCAGCAGTTGCCATATACTAGTGGTTTCCTTTTCACTTCTTCCACTAGTGGACAAAATATTGAAGTGAAGAGTGAAATAATCTTATTTGATAATAATATACAGTATAAAGTATGACTTGTCTAAGTGCTTATTTTGTAAGCCTAAAGAAATAAAATATATTGAATTTTGAATGTCTTAAATGTGCATTAAGTATGTGCGTGACAAATGGCCGAATAACTCAATATCGCGCCACCGATTTCCATAATTCTTTTATTAAAATGAAGGTTTAACCCATTTCCATTATTTAGCAATTTGAAGTCGGTTTATAGACGGTTTTAGTACGGATCCCTAACTTTTTTGAAAATATAATATAGCCTATGTTCACCGTGGATAGCGTAGCTTTCCAACGGTGAAAGAATTTTTCAAATCGGTCCAGTAGTTTCGGAGCCTATTCATTACAAACAAACAAACAAAAAACTCAAACCTTTCCTCTTTGTAATATTAGTATAGATATCATTAATTGTCGCGTTGCTCTTTAACTGATTGTTTTCAAAATGGCACCCAAAGTAGAAACAACAGTAGCTATTCTCGCAACACAAACATTTGACAATAGCATTCCTGTAATGTCGTCATTGCAATTGTTGACCATAACAGCTGACGTCATAATTGACAGTTGTTGTTGACATTGGTAACGGAAGTTTGGGCGTTTCTGGTGATGAGGTCACTGTAGGATGTCGCAATGGACCTCGGGGTGTGTGGGACTCCAACATCTCGTCTCCAACCTAACCTGCACGTAGTACACCCTGCTAGATAATGAACTAGGGGTCACTATAGTATAGGATGTCGCACACAATGAACCTCGGGGTGTGTGGGACTCCAACATCTCGTCTCCCAAGCCAACCGTACTGCACGTGGTACACCTTGCTAGATAACGAACTAGGGGTCACTGTAGGATGTCGCAATGAACCTCGGGGTGTGGGGGACTCCAACATCTCGTCTCCAACCTAACCTGCACGTAGTACACCCTGCTAGATAATGAACTAGGGGTCACTATAGTATAGGATGTCGCACGCAATGAACCTCGGGGTGTGTGGGACTCCAACATCTCGTCTCCCAAGCCAACCGTACTGCACGTGGTACACCTTGCTAGATAACGAACTAGGGGTCACTGTAGGATGTCGCAATGAACCTCGGGGTGTGGGGGACTCCAACATCTCGTCTCCAACCTAACCTGCACGTGGTTACACCCTGCTAGATAACGAACTAGGGGTCACTGTAGGATGTCGCAATGAACCTCGGGGTGTGGGGGACTCCAACATCTCGTCTCCAACCTAACCTGCACGTGGTTACACCCTGCTAGATAACGAACTAGGGGTCACTGTAGGATGTCGCAATGAACCTCGGGGTGTGGGGGACTCCAACATCTCGTCTCCCAAGCCAACCTAACCTAGTTAAATAATTAAGGCTTAGCTATCAGAATAAATATATTTAATTTAATTTATTTATTGTAAAGGTTTCCAAACGCAAGGAAATGTATGAATCATATAACTTTTCTTCAGTTGTTTTAATTTCTTACGATATAGATTAACGAAGGAGCCGCCTATTAAAAACTATAATATATGCATAACTAGCTGTTCCCCGCAGTTTCACCCGCGTTAAACTCGAATTTCACTTTATTAGGTGATTTTTTTTTACACCTTGGGTTACATTATTGGAGTTTTAGTACGGATCCGTAACTTTTTTGAAAATATATTATAGCCTATGTTCACCGCGGATAGTGTAGCTTCCCAACGATGAAAGAATTTTTCAAATCGGTCTTGCAGTTTCGTATCACTACAAACAAACAAAAAATCAAATCTTTCCTCTTTATAATATTATTATGGAAAAGCAAATACTCAGACAGAAGTTAATTTATATAGTAATATACTTGATTCTTTATCGCGATGAGAATGGGTATAAAGAAGACACTGTATATTCGTTGACAGTATTATTAATAGCTTAAAACGCGGAACAAAAGGCTCTTTGAAACGAACTGAGTCACAAAACGCTTAAGCTTATTATTAGTAACTGCTGTGAGACGCAGCTTTACATAAT
Source organism: Eupithecia dodoneata (assembly GCA_947044415.1). Taxonomy (NCBI): domain Eukaryota; kingdom Metazoa; phylum Arthropoda; class Insecta; order Lepidoptera; family Geometridae; genus Eupithecia; species Eupithecia dodoneata. Next base: position 4,587,122 of record OX345685.1, read on the forward strand.
TGTGTTCTTTATAAGGATATTAGTATATATACATCATTATCATCAGCCTATATTAGTCACGTAGACGTCAGTAGACATAGGCCTCCCCCAATGAGCGCCATAGCGCCCTGTCTTGCCGCATCCAGCATCTACCTGCAGTCTTTCGCAGGTCGTCATCCCACCTGGTCGGAGGGCGTCCTATACTACGTTTACCGAACCGTGGTCTCAAGAACACGTCTGCCCCAAAACCGTCGGCCGTCGGTTCTTCGCGAGATATGGCCGGCCCACTGCCACTTTGCTTGCACACAGCTTGCTAATTCACAGAGCTATGTCGATAACTTTGGTTCTCTTTCTAACATATGTATAATAATTCAATAATAATAATTTATAGTATGAAGTATGACTTGTCTAAGTGCTTATTTTGTAAGTCTAAAGAAATAAACACTTTTGACTTTGATACTGTATTTTTACTTTGATGGTGATTCAATATTTATAATCCTAATAATATTATAAACGCGAAAGTTTGTAAGTATGGATGGATGGATGTTTGTTACTCTTTCACGTAAAAACTACTGAATGGATTTTAATGAAACTTCACAATAATATAGCTTATACATCAGAATAACTCATAGGCTACAATTCATAAAGATATATAGTATATTATCCAAAATATCTATCACCACGGCGGGTGAAGCCGCGGGGCGCAGCTAGTCTTTAATAAAAACAAAAACAGATTTACATTAATTTATTTACGTGGTGAATATCTCACTCTAACTCTTCTCTCTCACTCTTGTAAATTCTTAAAACCCTTTGCTATTAAATCAAGCAATCATTAGTATAGTTAGGTTAGTATTAATTTTTGGATGTATTGACGGTACAGTATATATATTATATTCTAATAGGTAAAGTAAGTGAAGCCAAAGACAAAAGCCATATCTATAAAGTAACATATCCCGTGACCACAGGATCCGCTCCAATACACATAGCATTACGAAAATACAAGACTTCCTTTCTACATATTAGCTCCTTGCATATGAAATTAATGCTTTATATGGAACGAGCTGTTTGCCGCGGTTTCATCTGCGTTGAATTTCGAATTTCACAATTCTAAAATATAATATAGCCTATGTTCACCGCTGGGATAGACTTTAAAATCGGTCCAGTAGTTTCGGAGCCTATTCAATACAAACGAACAAAAAATCTAAGCTTTCTTTATAATATTAGTATAGAAGAGCAAAACGAAAATAAATATTAAAATATATATTTCATCAAATTTAAGAATTTTTGTTCGTTCACGTCTTGAAAGTTCTGAACAACTTTTCCAAACAAAACCCTCAACGAAGTTTAACACTTTGAGTGCTGAAATCACACGGTATGTGTTTTCTACAAGTTACTAATATGCGTAAATCCACACTAGCGCAGCGGCTGAGAAAATACAGATCTGTGTGACTCAGCACAGCCGTAATATTTTTCGAACGAAACACAACCGCTGTGTAGAGCGGCAGCACGAATTTTTTAGGTTAAAAAAAGATCGCAGTCGTCGGAAAAAAACCGCAGTCAAAGTGTTAAGCAAAAAGTCTTCCCAAATTTTCTAATAGAAAACCAATAATCGAATAAGACGACATTTAAAGCTGGCGAAGCGGTAACTAGCAAATATGTGCCATCTGTGGCCATTACAAGCTAGATTGGAATACGCCTCGAGGGAAGGAGAGAGGACCGCGCGATCTCCCTGCGGTACACCCTTGATTTTGTAATGAAATGGCTCCCTTAAGTAGATTTTTATGAGATTCTTACGACGAATTTTCATGGTTAAAGGTCGGTTGGTACTTAGATATTTTAAAAGAGGGCAAACTGAAGACAGGGCGCTATGGCGCTCATTAGAGGAGGCCTATATCCAGCAGTGGACTAATATAGGCTGATGATGATGTTCAAAAACTATAACATTACTCTACTTTGATTTTCCTCGAGTCCCATGACCAACCCTGAGGACGGAGATGCGCATCGCTGCGCCCGCGCATCCTGCTATCGAACGGAAACTTGATATTTACGTCTAATTACACATTGTACTCTGATTCTGTTTGACTTTTCCGTTAGTCCGTCCGTCTGTTTGAGCAAGAGGGCTTTTACGAAACTTTTGCAACTATCATTAACTCTAAAATCTAGAACAAACTATCATTTCAAAAGTTCAAAGTTCAGTTATTTAGTGATCATGGCGCATTAAAACGTACCGAAATATTGGAAAACTCAAAAATCAAATCATGACAAATATCCCGTATTAAAAGACTTTAATTTTTTGACGACCGATGTGGCGCGGTGGACGAAGGTCCGCCTGCGACGCAGGAGGTTGCGGGTTCGATTCCCGCCTCGGAACAATTGTGTGCACGATCTGCAGATATTTGTTCCGGGTGTTCTGGTCGTTTTCTATGTATAATAAAAAATATCTATCTATGTAATGTATTGTATTATGTATATCAGTTATCTAGTACCCATAACACAAGCTCTGCTTACCATGGGGCTAGATAATGCTGTGTGAATTGTCCAGCATTATTTATTTATTTATTTTATTTAATTATTTTTTTGTATTTGGAAGCGAGCTTTAAACTCTCATTTGGTTGCATTAAGCTGTAGGATTTAGTAAGATACCTCCCTCTTTTCGTCTTTTCAATCCCATCTTTTCTACACAACAACAAAAGAGCAACATAATAGCGTTTGTATATCCCCTTGAGATAATATCTGTATTACCCCAGATGTACTTCATTATACAAGGGCGCTAATCCCTCAGGGTTGAGGGTTGAAACTGGGGCAGTTGCTCCGTAGGTCACGCTATTAAAAGAAAATCGATTTTATACAGAATATTGCTTCTTACGCCGCCAGTAGAAAACCTTTTTACAAATGTCTATTTCATTAGTTATTATGGTGATAATCATTAATTATTGATACTGCCAAAGAAAAAACTATTTTGTATTTAATTTTGTTTTTTCGGTATGCATTTTTTTACCTGTGAATATTATGTTTGACATCTAAGAAATTCTTATTAATAACTTAACTGATAAATTAGCAATATAAGCCTAGACAAGCTTTTTGACAAGGTTAGAAAATAGAAAATAACATAGATTATGATTATCGCGATGAAGAAATATATTTCAAATTTTTTACGTATTCTTTCTTTGGTATCATTTTTCTCTGTTATACCCTTGACAAAGCGTTATCTAGGTTGCCCTGATGTACGCAGAAGACCGTACAAAACACTTAGGCTCTAGACAGACGGACAGCATTTCAGAACTGCACGCCGATTGCAATAGAACTGCGCAGTTGGTTTGCAGTTATATTGCAGTCGTGTCAACTGCATTCAAACTGCAAATGAACTGCAAATTTGCGGTTGGATTGCAGTCGAAATGCGGTCCGTCGGTCTAGAGCCGGCCCGTGTGTAAGAAAGCTTGCTCATTCATGTATATATCTATGTTTTATGCCATAGAAAAGCGTTACTCAAAAATTTTTCGAAGACTAACCAAAGCCTAAGAAACGTTTATTTTAAAACTCAATAATAATTAGTTTAAAACGAATAAATTCAATTAATAATAATATATCAGATATGTTGGCTTCCCCTAATAAGCGCCATAGCGTATTATGTGCTAATGAGATTAGGTATTTATGCGTCAAAGTTATTGGCACTAAAACCAACAATCTAAATCACATAGCCCAATAAACTAACACCTACTAACACTCAATAAAAATAACTCGAGTACAATAAAACTTTTACAGCCAATAAATAACCACATACATTCTGCCAATCTGACATTACGATTTATATGTCAAAATAAAAGAGCGCGAGGCAAATGTCACTCCGTACGTCAGAGTCTAGGCTTCCTAGTGCAATCCCTAGTCTGAAATTAGACGGTTGACGTCATTGTGTTCTAGATCTAGATAAGAAATAGATGTTGTGTAATGTATTGATGCTTGCCCGGTGTCGATGAACTCTACTATAGTACGTTAGGATGAAGTCCACGAAAGAAGTATGTTGGTTTGTAGCATTAGATAAAATGTTATCTTTAAATTCAGCTCGTGAGTATTACTTGAAAATATTTACCGATTCAAAAATAAAATACCTTATTTTATGCAATATATGTAGGCATGCTTATAAAAAAAAATTTAGTTTGCAAAAATAATTGAAATAATTGAGGCCGGGGCTGTGTCCACACTAAAAATTATAAAATTAACTGGATATAATCAAACAAATCCTGTATCGCATATATTTATTTGGTCTTTTCAATGGCGCAGCAAGAAAGATACATACTATATTTTATACAGGTTCTATAAAGGTCCTTACATCCTTATTCGACTTTTTCACAAATACGTAATCTTAAACCATCTTAATATGACAGCTGTCACATTGACAGGCCTTTGTTTATTTACTTACACCACACCCTTGCTCGTGTTTAGCGCTAAAAGTAACCAAAAATAGACTAATAAGCGTCAAAATAGCCGCCACGTGCTGAATATTAATTTTCGTCCAGAAATAGACTGTAACTAATCGCGTAGACAAATGAGGGGTGTAGTGTACTGATATTGAACGAATTTGGCGTACCTACCCTACTTGCTCTAACAGACGGAGGGTGGTTTCCTAAGCTGGCTGTATTAATTAAAATAGATATAGATGATGTGAGTTGTTTTTTCATTTTAGGTAATTACCTAAACCGGATTCAAAAAGCCTCCTACTTTTTAAAAAAAAATTCACTTTGACTGCGATTTTTTTTCGACGACTGCGATCTTTTTTTAACCTAAAAAATTCGTGCTGCCGCTCTACATAGCGGTTGTGTTGCGCCGCACATGCGTTTCGTTCGAAAAATATTACGGCTGTGCTGAGTCACAAAGATCTGTATTTTCTCAGCCGCTGCGCTAGTGTGGATTTACGCATATTAGTCACTTGTAGAAAACACATACCGTGTGATTTCAGCACTCAAAGTGTTAAAGTCGCTCAAACAACACATACTTAAAATAAAAAAAACTAATCATATATTAAAAAAATAATTAAAAAATACTCTATGTTCTATCTGAAATACAAAAACAAAAATATCTTAAATATAAAATTGTCATGAGAAACATCACAAAAGCGAAATTTCGCAACGAAAAATATCAAATAACCTTTTTTTACATCATCCGATTTTGATCGTTTCCTATCCTCCCCCAAAATTTTAAATTTTGAAGATCGAATCGGTACTTCCGCCGGAAGTTATCCCCTCGGATCAAAATGGCGACCCTTGTCGCAGCTGGCTTGATGAGTTAACTGATTTCAAGATTGAGCTGAAGGATTTTTATCTTGAAAACACTTTAGCGGTACCCTTAGTGGCTAAGTGCTTGGAACATTATGAAATAGATTATGTATTCGTATCTATTTACACTTTGACTGCGATTTTTTTTCGACGACTGCGATCTTTTTTTTAACCTAAAAAATTCGTGCTGCCGCTCTACATAGCGGTTGTGTTGCGCCGCACATGCGTTTCGTTCGAAAAATATTACGGCTGTGCTGAGTCACAAAGATCTGTATTTTCTCAGCCGCTGCGCTAGTGTGGATTTACGCATATTAGTCACTTGTAGAAAACACATACCGTGTGATTTCAGCAGTCAAAGTGTTAAGAGTTTCGTAAAAGACGTTTCTAGACTTATACAATAGAATAGCATTTATTTTGACTCACTTAAGTACATAAAAACAAATAAACATAGAACTGACAATAGCATCAAAATATCGATTTTGTATAATGTCTATTTTTATTTCTGCCTTCTGCTTGTAGCTTGTATACAACTTTACAAAAAACATTTTATTTGCCGAAAGAATGTGTTTATGTATTTTTTATTGTAGCATTAAGATTCATATTTTTTTTACTTTATTCTACCCCGGTATAAAAACAGGCCGCTCTGCCGCTCTTTAAGAGAGGCCTATGTCTATGATTTTGGCTCGGTATGAGTATTTCTTTATGTATCGAGCAGTCGCAATTTAGATATTCAGACCTATTCATTACTAAATTTAAAAAGATCAACTGCTTTTCTTTAAATTTCTAGTAAACCCCGAGCAACCTTACTCCTGAAGCCATACCATACCATCAATGTCACTGTCAAATTACCCGCCAAATCACAACAACATGGCCGACTATTATTTTATTACGATCACCGTCTCAAATATCAACTTCCTTTCGGAAGTGCTCGCACGTGGTTTCACAATGGTGTGGAATCTATGGGGAGTTCCACTTGGTTACCGGAGGGTGACTGCATAGGGGTATTACATAACTATGGTTGAAAGATTTCTACGGTCCTGTTGTTTCTAATAATATTTCCTCCTTGGTTCTCTAGCTCAGTGATCCGAACTTATAACCTCTTTGGTTGTGTAGCTCGCGGAAAGAAAAAAGGCCAAGACCTTTTTTCTTTGTCTTCAGCATTACTTCTTCAGGCATCTCAGCTCTGACCTTTTTTGTCTGGTTCGCGGATCTGTATACAATTCGTCAATCTACTGATTCATATTATAAGGTGCCTAGCAATTTCATGAGATTAGAAACCGTTAAACTACTTGGATAATAATGTTAGAAAAATCCATCTCTTAGGTCAAAAACGTGGCTTTTTATCTAGCTATCTTGTTTATCATTAGAATATGCATTGAAAAACTTTTAGAAACTTTATAATAACTAATTACTAATTTTGAAAAATAACGACTACCATATTCATTCTTTGTTTCGATCGTCCGGAATTCCTTTGTTAAGTAAAGTCTAGTTTCTTTAACTACACAGTACTAATAAGTAGAAAGTTACACTAACCTTTAAAAGACATTATCAGACTAATAGTACAGTAATACCTACTCAAAAGTTAACATTTGACAACGCAAGCTGGGCCCGCATCTGCCGAGCAGGTGATGGCGGCCATGTTGGATTTTGAGTATAGGGGAGAATATCTTGGGGTGTTATTGGTATAGAAAAGATGTTTTACGCTTTTGTTGAGAGTATTCTTCTGATGTAAAGTGAAGGTTATTAGGTGTAACATTTTAGTAGAATAGAAACATGACATTTTGTATCCTAAACATATAAATTTTATTTCACTGCATAGTATAAAACAAAGTCGCTTCCCGCTGTCTGTCTGTCCCTATGCATGCTTAGATACTACTTTAGAAGCCCTTACTATGATACGTTTCGAGGCGCAAATCGAACCCGCAACCTCCTGCGTCTGAGGACCTTCACCCACCGCGTCACAGAGGTCGTCAAAGCCATAGTGGTCGTTAATGTTTCATATTTAAAAGAGATCGAAACTTAAATAGATATTATCAATAACTAATTCATTTTCTAATATAACGTATTGTATTTTATGTATATCAGTCATCTAGTAACTAAAACACAAGCTCTGCTTAGCTTGCGGCTAGATGATGCTGTGTTAATTGTCCAGCATAATTTATTTATTTATTCTTTCCAGCCCCCCGAGTCTCCTGCACCGGTGGAGCCCCCAACAACCTCCCCCCTCTGAGCTTCCACTCTGTCCACGGGGAAAACGTCAGGATATCACGCGACGGGAGCACCGCCCGCCGAGTTGAATCTTTCTGCAAGGGCGTCGTGTTCAGCGCGAGGCCTGTGCGGGTCAATGAGAAGGTAACTTTACACTTTAGAAGCTCTGATGTCATCATCATCAGACTGTGTTAGTCCACTGCTGGATATTAGGCCTCCCCCAATGAGCGCCACAGTGATCCAGCATCTACCTGCAGTCTTTCGCAGGTCGTCATCACACCTGGTCGGAGGGTGTCCTACACGTTTGCCGAGCCGCAGTCTCCTCTCAAGAACAAGTTCTTCGGGAGGCCTATGTCCAGCTGTAGACTATTATTATAGAAAGAAAAAGAAGGAAAATATTTTTATTTACCTTAAAACTACCATAAACAACAAACTTAAAACTACGCAAATTAATACTACATATGTTACAAATTTTTGTACGTAGCAGTGTTCATGGCAAATATGGCCTTCACTCAGCATTGTGCTGGGTGCGCACTAATGTGTCCACCCAGCGCTGATTGTCAGTGAAGACCGGAGGGATCGTGTCACGTCACGGTCGTCAGGAGCGTTATTTATACATCAAAATAGTAAACAGTATAGGTTGATGAAGATGATATACGAGTATAATACATAAAAGTACACAGAAAGAAACCAATACTACATTTGACGCACACTATATTTATTTATTCTTTCCAGGTCTGCATCCGCTTCGTGGAAATCTCGAACAGCTGGAGCGGCGTGATCCGCTTCGGCTTCACCACCTACGACCCCAGCACCATAACACATCCGCTGCCCAAGTACGCCTGCCCCGACCTGACCAACAAGCCCGGGAACTGGGCGAAGGCGCTCGGCGAGAGGTTCTGCGAGAAGGACAACGTGCTGTATTACTACGTGAACTCCGCGGGGGAGGTGCATTTTGGGGTTAATGGAGTCGAGAAGGGGCTGTTTTTCTCAGGTTTGTGTGTTTTTTATCGTATTGTGTGTGAGGTTTGTGTTGAAGGGGCTGTTTTTCTCAAGTTTGTGTGTTTTTTTCACTTTGTGTGTAAGGTTTATGTTAAAGGGGTTGTTTTATCAGGTTGTGTGTTTTTTACCGTTTTGTGTACTTTGTGTGTAAGGTTTATGTTATTTGATTAAGTATATGTAAGTTTCACAAGTATCGGCTAACGTCGTGTAGGACGCCCTCCAGCCAGGTGGGATGACGACCTGCGAAAGACTGCAGGTAGATGCTGGATGCGTCAAGCTGAAGACAGGCCGCTACGGCGCTCATTGGGGGAGGCCTATGGCCTGGACATATCCAGCAGTGGACTATAATAGGTTGATGCTGATGAGGGCTCAGATAAATATAAATAAACTAGCTGCTCCCCGCGGCTTCGCCCCCGTGGAAATCTATGTGTCAAATGATAAAAAGTATCCTATGTTAGACTCCTGGTTCTAAGCTACCTCTCCATCAATTTTCAGCTAAATCGGTCCAGCCGTTCTCGAGTTATAAGTGTTGTAACAAACACGACTTTCTTTTATATATATAGATAAAAAATGAACTACCAGAGCCTAGTTCGTTATCTAGCAGGGTGTACCACGTGCAGGTTAGGTTAGCTTGAGAGACTAATTGTTAGAGTCCCCCTTACACCAGATCTACCTCTAATGCGTATGCAAAATATTTCAAACTACCCTCTTCTTTCACAGGAGTGGACACGCGAAGTCCTCTGTTCGCGTTAGTTGATGTATACGGCAACTGCACAGCGGTACAGTTCACTGACCCGCGCGCTCCGAACATCAGGCGGCCCAGTCCAGTCGAGGATGACAGATTGGTGTCTTCTATGAGGTGAATATATCCGCCAGCGAACCAGAGTTATAAAACTAAAGTCATTTAAAACGGGATATTTACCATGATTTGATTTTTGAGTTATCCAATATTTCGGCACAGTTGGTGTTAGTGGCAACGTTCGTAGCAAAAGACAAAAAATGAGGGTAGATCGGTATGTCTGCCCATAAAAACTCGCAGTGCCTTCAGTTACTCCGTGATCATGGCGCATGCAACTGTGCCGAAATATTGGATAACTCATAAATCAAATCATGGTAAATATCCCGTTTTAAATGACTTTAGTATTAATAACCATGATAGTTTCAAAAGTTTTACAGAGTTATAAAACATTTTGAAACTTTTAAAACATTTGATAGCAATATTAGCCGTTCAAAATTTAGTTTGTTTCGTAATACCAAAAATTATGACTGAAAACTTTTTGTATTCTTCAGAAAGTATTGTTATTCTGTAACTAGACAATATAAGCTATGTTCCTTAATAAATAAAACGTATGATATTGATGTTTTTAATACGAAACAAATAGCAAGAAAACTTGTCCATTTTCGCATAAAAATGTGCAAAATGCGATAGTATTTTATTTAAGTTTAGGTAAGTATTTTGAAAAAAATACTATTTAGGAACCTAGATAAATACTATTCAAATACAAATAATACAATATTATAGTGGAAATATGCTTGAATTAGAAATAATTTTGGTACTACGTTTGTATGAAGAATTCGTCCCTCCGGAGGCCTCTTAAGTGTGCAATGTAGTATTTAGTATAACCTATAATATCTTGTTCTAGATCTATGACTGTCGAGGAGCTACCGACGCCGCGGCACCAGAACCCCCTGGCGCCGCTGAGCCTACATCGGACCAAAGGAAGAAATGTGGTCATGGTCACAGATCGAGGGGTGGCGGCGAGGTTAGTTCTATTACAATACAAATAATACCGGCCAAGTGCGGTTCCGTATCCAATATCTATGAAAATGGCAAACAAATCATGTCTGTTGTATGTACTACTGGACCGATTTGAAAAATTCTTTCACCGTTGGGAAGCTACACTATCCCCGGTGAACATAGGATATATTATATTTTCAAAAAAGTTAGGGATCCGTACTAAAACCGTGCGAAGCCGGGAAGATCCGCTAGTTAATTAAAATTTTTTTTTTTTGCAACAAATTAAACATTATTCTTTCTTCACAGATCAGAAACTGAGTTCTGCCAAGGCTACGTATTCACGGCCCGCCCGATGCGGCCCGGCCAGACCATAGTGGTACAGATCCTGTCCACCGAGGCGGCGTACGCTGGCAGCCTGGCCATCGGCCTGACGTCCTGCGACCCGGCGACCCTGCGCCCCTTCGACCTGCCCGACGACGCAGAGCTACTGCTGGATAGACCAGGTCAGTTGCACATCAAGATAGCATGCAGGTAATGTATTTTGTGACTTGAGCCCCCACTGTTTTAAGATTTGGGAGGGGCATATAATAGCGAGCTCAGCGAGCGTAAATATTCTAATTCTCAAAGCCCATATAAAACGACCATTTAAATTTATAAGCCCAGTAATAGTTCCAGGCCCGGAATAAAATACTTTTTATTCAATAAATAAAAAGAATAAAATAATTAATTTATAGCCCACACACAATGTTAAATCAGTTCCCATGGGACAGTAATAATAACCTTTAAACGTTTCCATATAAACAACGCGTGCGAAGCCGCGGGCAGAAACTAGTTTGAAATATATGTCTTAACACTTTGACTGCTGAAATCACACGGTATGTGTTTTCTACAAGTGACTAATACGCGTAAATCCACACTAGCGCAGCGGCTGAGAAAATACAGATCTTTGTGACTCAGCACAGCCGTAATATTTTTCGAACGAAACGCATGTGCGGCGCAACACAACCGCTGTGTAGAGCGGCAGCACGAATGGCTTAGGTTAAAAAAAAGATCGCAGTCGTCGAAAAAAGATGTATTAAACATATTAATAAACATAGCTATCTATGTAATGTATTGTATTATGTATATCAGTTATCTAGTACCCATAACACAAGCTCTGCTTACCATGGGGCTAGATAATTCTGTGTGAATTGTCCAGCATTATTTATTTATCTAATAAAAAATCCGTTGCGTAGTTTTAAAGATCTAAGCATACATAGGGACAGACAGACAGCTGGAAGGGATTTTTTTATACAACGAATATTTAGTATTATACACACAATATTCCTAATATTGCTATTAATTGTTCCAGAGTACTGGGTGGTCCGTCGCGACGCAGCGAACGGCCTCCGCCGCGGGGACGAGCTGGCGGTCACACTGACAGTGGACGGGGAGGTGCAAGTCAGCCGGAACGGGAACGCGACCATCACGGTGATGCACGTGGACCACACGCTGCGGCTCTGGGCGTTTGTGGATATATATGGAGCTACGCAGAAGGTAGGTCACTTGATTTAACATAGACCAACTGTTTTTATAAAATTACTAGCGGATCTTCCCGGCTTCGCACGGTTTTAGTACAGATCCCTTACTTTTTTGAAAATATAATATAGATTTGAAAAATTATTTCACCGTTGGGAAGCTACACTATCCCCGGTGAACATAGGCTATATTATATTTTCAAAAATGTCAGGGATCCTTACTAAAACTCCAATAATGTAACCCAAGGTCAAAAAATCACCTAATAAAGTGAAATTCGAGTTTAACGCGGGTGAAACCGCGGGGAACAGCTAGTAATAAATAAATATAAATTGTTGAGATCCTCCTATGTCAACTTTACTTATTCTTCCTTCCTTGCAGGTCCGCCTCCTAAGCTCCCAACTAACGCAGTCACCACCGCAACAGCTCCGAGTTCTTGGCTCCGGACCCATCCCCAACACCGGAGGAACCGTGCTGGTGGTCAGTCTACCACCTCAGAGCCAGAACAGTACACAGATGACGCTAGCGAGCGCGCATTATATCGAGGTAACTTTTTACTTGAGGTCATGTTTCGGTAAACGTAGTGTAGGACGCCTCCGGCAAGGTGGGATGACGATCAACGAAAGACTGCAGGTAGATGCTGGATGCGGCAAGCTGAAGACAGGGCGCTATGGCGCTCATTGGGGGAGACCTATGTCCAGCAGTGGACTAACATAGGCTGATGATGATGATACGCATGTTCCTGTTCCCATCTTAAGATGGGGCTAGGCTAGATGATGCTGAGTGGATTGTCCAGCATTAATTATTTTTTATTATACATAACGATCAGAACACCCGGAATAAATATCTGCAGATCGTACACACAATTGTTCCGAGGCGGGAATCGAACCAGCAACCTCCTGCAACGTAGGCGGACCATCAAATAATATTTGTTTATTTTATCATCAAAAAATTTTATGTTTTGTAAATTTAGCTTACCTTACCAAAAAAAAATCTAATAAAACTCATTTCTCCCACAGCCAATCCAAGCACCGCTCTGCATCAACAGCATCCCATACACAAGACCAAACTGTTCAACCAGAGACCAATGCTCGTCCAACCAGAACAGCCAGAACGAGCAAATAACGCCCATCGAGCGACTGACAGCGCCATCTACAAGCAGGCCGACCACCTGCTATCAAGCGCAAGTGAACCAAATACAGACGCATCAAAGCCAAACTCATCAAAATCAATCGCATCAAAACCAAACACATCAAAATCAATCGCATCAAATTCAGAGCCAATCGCATCAGGTACAAAACCAATCGCATCAAATACAGACCCAATCGCATCAAATACAGACCCAATCGCATCAAATACAGAACCAATCGCATCAAATACAGAGCCAATCGCATCAAAATCAGACCTGTCAAAGTCAAATTCAGCCGATATATTCGGTTATTGGTGAGAATTTGACGGGCACTGAATGTACTATTTGCTACGAGAATCCTATAGATAGCGTGTTGTATATGTGTGGGCACATGTGCATGTGTTATAGATGTGCTGTCCAGCAGTGGAGGGGGAAAGGTGGGGGTCAATGCCCGCTATGTAGGGCACAGATTAAAGATGTTATTCGTACGTATAAGTCCTAAAGACGATTTGTTATGAGATTGAAATTGTTAAAAGACAAAAGTGAGGTTAGTTCTTTTAATGTCTTGAATGAGGAATATGATTAGTGAAGAATTAGGCTCAAATTTTAATATGAATGACTTGAGAGGAAGAGCTTTTGTTTAATAAGTGGCTGAAGATAATTTACTGCCCAGTACTACATGTGTCTTTATGTTGCTATTAGTTGGTGTTACCCCGCTATAATGTTAGTGAGGAGTTATTATGACTCTACGATATTGTGGTGGGTCGTTTTGTGAATTCCCTTCAAGAAGTCGCTTTTGATTTTGTTTGAAGTGTGTTATTAATTAAGTTGTCGAAGACCAAATTTATAATTTGATATTTTAATTGATATGAATGAATCATTTGTTAAAATAATCAAGTTATTGCTACTGACAGTGCATAATAGTATTTCTTAGTTGGTTTCTAAGTTTTTTGAACATATCTTTCTTCTGAAATAGCTTTCTATCTCTTTCTATTAACTAAATTCTAATATATATAAGCATAATAAGAACTACCGTTTTTGACAACTTATTTAGTTTAAATTTAAAGTAAAACTGTCAATAATTTAATATTTAACTTATTATTTAATAAGGCCACTATTTAATTTTCGTATTTTAAGTAAGGCCAAATGTAAATATCCAAAATAATAATATATAATATAAATAATAGGTTAAAACTTAGGTTATTTATTTCATGACATTTAAATGATTTTGACATTATGACTATGATTTACTGATTCTGCTAAGATATCTGTAAAACGTATGATATTGGCAACATTTGTTTTATGTTGCCAACTTTCTCTGTTACTATTTGTTGGTGTTATGTCCGCTGGTGCAGAGTTGAATGAATGAATGAATGAATAAATGATTGAATGAATGAACAGCGCACTGTCGCGGCACACGAAAGGTTAAACAACAAAATAACACCAACCTAAATATTACACATTAACAGTACAATGCGCGGCCTTATCGCTGACAGCGATTTCTCCCAGGCAACCTAGAGAGTTAATATGTTTAGAGCGGTTACCGACACGCGATGCACTTTACAGATATCTTCGTGGAACAAAAAAATTGGCTCGGTCACTTAAGCTTTGATTATATTCAACAAAAAATCGACGGTGCTAATTATGAACAAGATTTTTTGAACTCTATGTTGTTTTCAAGCTTCTGAATTATTTAAAAAACTCGTATGTAAAACGCCTTGATGTAAAAAACTGATTTGTAAAAAATAATTATTAAAATACAAAATAGGTAGAAATGTACCAGATTTTCTTGGGTAATAGACCTACTGATAGATATGAAAGCATTGTATATCTATCGTTAAGTCTATCGCTTTTAGTGTGTATCATGAGGCTCTTTAGAAGTAGTAAATGCTAGACCATTATAGATAAAATTTTAAGAAAATTTGGTATCAAACACAGATCCCTACCTTTTTTCAAAATATGTTAAATTCAATACTTTCTAGCACATAATTTAACAGAAAAATCATTTAAACCAAATTTCGTCCATAATATAGTTTTATTTAAGACTGAAAAACGCCCAAACTATCAATTCTGGGTAAATATAACATCACATGATTGCTGAAACACAATCGAAACGACGGGAACTAAAATAGAAATATTATGCAAAAAATAATAATATACCTATCATTAAATACATTCAGCCTATAGCAGTCCACTGCTGGACATAGGCCTCCCCCAATGAGCGCCATAGCTCCCTGTCTTCAGCTTGCCGCATCCAGCACACCACCTGCACCTGCAGTCTTTCGTAGGTCGTCATCCCACGTGATCGGAAAGCGTCCTACACTTCGTTTACCGAGTCGTGGTCTCCACTCAAGAATACGTCTGCCCCATCGGCCGTCGGTTCTTCGCGAGATATGGCCGGCCCACTGCCACTTCAGCTCGCTCATCTACCTGCAGTCTTTCGCAGGTAGATGCTGGATATGGTAGATTAA
Source organism: Eupithecia dodoneata (assembly GCA_947044415.1). Lineage (NCBI taxonomy): Eukaryota > Metazoa > Arthropoda > Insecta > Lepidoptera > Geometridae > Eupithecia > Eupithecia dodoneata. The sequence goes on from OX345685.1 coordinate 4,602,434, forward strand.
ATACAGAGTAACGCGTTGATATAGTGAGGTTTCTGAATTGTAATATGCATTTATAGAGGAACTATACCATATCATAGTTGTATGCTTATGAAAAAGCGTTATGCGGTGTTGCAAAAAGTTTAGATGAGATTTATTTCCCACTAGCGGACCTTCCCGGCTTCGCACGGTTTTAGTACGGATCCCTATCTTTTTCGAAAATATAATATAGCTTATGTTCACCGCGGATAGTGTAGCTTCCCAACGGTGAAAGAATTTTTCAAATCGGTCCAGTAGTTTCGGAGCCTATTCATTACAAACAAACAAACAAAAAATCAAACCTTTCCTCTTTTTAATATTAGTTTTCCATAGAGAGTTGTATTTCCAAGTTCTAAATAAAATTTGACGAAGTAGAAAGATAACGCGTCATATTCACGTAAAGATTTCTCGTTTTTTTTTTACGGTTTTTACATATAATATGATTTTTGCATGTTTTTCTTAATTTTTCTAGCATTTTCTCTTTTCATCTAAACTTATCAAGAAGATACGTATTTTTTATTAGGTATATTTTATTTACTACAATTTCTTTTGTAGCCTTAATTTTAGCAAAATTTTGAGTTTAAAATCGTTAAAAATATAAATAAAACAGAGTTCCTAACTACTAATATATGCCAATAGAAATCGATTTTCTACTCGATATATAAGATTTTTTCGTAATCGATTATTTAGCCGGAAAACAATTTAGTGTTGCTAGAACGAAATACTTTATATTGACGGAAAAAAAATTGCACATTTACATTCGACATTGATGCGACAATAGTTCATATTATAGAAGTATGTAGATTGTAAAATTATGCTCAAATATCCTACAGACAGTTAATTGACGTATTAGAACAGATACCTCCATTTTTATGTAGGATACCTAATTGTTATTATGAATACAAACAGAAATTGTAAGATTTGATTATATCTGAGAAATTGACATAAATAACCATAATACACAGTGAAAGCCGCTGTTTTAGCTTTCGAAGCGTTAGTACTTAATATTATGTATAATTATTTTTTATTATTTATGTATAATTATTATTATTACATTTAAGAATTTTACTAGGAACTTTATTTCGTACCAATTCAGTTTTAATACCAAAATCATCAGCCAGTATAGGTTTTTTTTGTTATTCCTATTTATTCTTATAGATTTAGTCGATTTAGTATACTTTAATTAAGTTTTTTTATAGCGCCTTAATATAATTTTACTTTTTAAGACTTGTAACACTTGACCAAAAAAGTGTGACCAGTAAACAAACGCTGAACTTTTGAAACCAAATTTATGAAATTAAGTGTTCTATGTAAATATTGCGTGTAATTGTTTTTGAGATATGGGTAATTTTGTGGTGATTTACGCATAGTGTTGCAGGTACCGTTCCCGCCACGGGACAAATGTTTAATTGATCTTTAACTGCTTAAATTTTTTTCAATCTAAATAATTGAAATTGTCAATAAATTATCTGAATAAAATATGGCGGCTAAAAAACAAATTATTTAGTAATATACTCCAAGAACTCATGCACAAATCTTTAAGCACGTCTTAGGTCGAGATTTTTTGACAGTATTCAAAGAAGATGCGTTTTGAGATGTACTTAAATCTGATTTTCCTTTAACTGATGAGTCTTGGTTCATATCTCTTGCTTTCTTTGAAATTGCATTTTGCAAATTTCCCGTATAATTTATTTCCAAAAAAAATAAAATTAAATCACACACGAAATAGTACCAACTTTTCAAAAACCTAAGTTGTCTTATTTTTTATGACGTCATAATTTTGAAGGTAACTTGAGTTAGGTTTTAAGTTACTTACAAAGGATAAATAAATAACTTAAGGTTGCCAGTAGACAAATTCCTTTCAACGAAACGCGATATCTTTAAATTAGCTTAAATCGTTAATAATGGTATGAATACATCGCCACTGCGCTGTTTTCACCAAAATACAATAAACGCAATTGTTTATTGTTTTTAATCGTCTAAACTGAATTCATGTATCGTAATAAGGGAAACATAAAGTTATTCAAAAATTCCCTATTTGTGATAACAATATATTTCTTAAGTTTTTCTTTAAATCATAGTTCAAGTCTGTCAATGTAGCCCTCGTTTGAAAACTTTGTTTCTTGTAAAAAAATACCTTTAAAATGTGTAATTTCTGAATAAAAATGAGGAAAAATGTTTTACTTAAACATTTTTTCTGTTTTTTTTATTTAATTTTAAGCTTATCACAATTATGTTAAATTTCTATGTATTTGTTGTATTACCTACTTATTCTTTATACTATAAAGCACCATAATTCCGTACCAAGGTATCTGTAAAACGGCCAAATATGGCAACATTCGTCACTCAGTTGCTATTGGTAGGTGTCATGTCCGCTACAGGTTAGTGCATAGTTAGTATGCCCGGAGCGATTACAGAGTCACTTTACAGATATCTTGGGAACTCTATTGAAGTTTTTATTTCTTTAAGCTTACAAATAAGCACTTAGACAGGTCATATTTTATACTATTCATTATTCATCAATGAAAATTATTTTATAGTTCACTTCAATTTTTTGTCCACCAGTGGAAGAAGAGAGAAGAAACCACTAGTATGTTCATAACTTATGTGTCTAGTACATTTGATTTGCTTATCTGTAAGTTGGTAGATTTTGAGTTGGAGCCAAACTCGTTCCAAGCTTTTTTATCTTCTAGATAATCTGATATTTTGTAATAAGCTTTTTTACAAAGAATATGTTTCACAATTTTTTTTAATGTTTCTATTGTAACAAGGTTCAAAGTTGCATGGCGGGGTTACTATTGACACCTAGTCGTATTAGTTAACTTTTGTGTATTATAATTTTTAGATTAAGTTTTCAAATAAAACTGGTTATTAATCATACATGGTTTTTGAATTTAATATACCTTAAGTTGCCTGTGAGGAAATTTTAAAAAACAACAGCAGGTTTAGAATGTATGTTTTTACACAGGAGACCAAACCAGCCCATTATACAGGGCGTCCTACAGCCAATGCCACATGGTAAAACCAGCCCATTATACAGGGCGTCTCCTACAGCCAATGCCACATGGTATAACAACCAAACCCGCCCATTATACAGGGTGTCCTACAGCCAATGACACATGGTATGACAACCAAACCAGCCCATTATACAGGGCGTCCTACAGCCAATGCCACATGGTAAAACCAGCCCATTATACAGGGCGTCTCCTACAGCCAATGCCACATGGTATAACAACCAAACCAGCCCATTATACAGGGCGTCTCCTACAGCCAATGCCACATGGTATAACAACCAAACCAGCCCATTATACAGGGCGTCCTACAGCCAATGCCACATGGTATAACAACCAAACCAGCCCATTATACAGGGCGTCTCCTACAGCCAATGCCACATGGTATAACAACCAAACCAGCCCATTATACAGGGCGTCTCCTACAGCCAATGCCACATGGTATAACAACCAAACCAGCCCATTATACAGGGCGTCTCCTACAGCCAATGCCACATGGTATAACAACCAAACCAGCCCATTATACAGGGCGTCTCCTACAGCCAATGCCACATGGTATAACAACCAAACCAGCCCATTATACAGGGCGTCCTACAGCCAATGCCACATAGTAAAACCAGCCCATTATACAGGGCGTCTCCTACAGCCAATGCCACATGGTATAACAACCAAACCAGCCCATTATACAGGGCGTCCTACAGCCAATGCCACATAGTAAAACCAGCCCATTATACAGGGCGTCTCCTACAGCCAATGCCACATGGTATAACAACCAAACCAGCCCATTATACAGGGCGTCCTACAGCCAATGCCACATAGTAAAACCAGCCCATTATACAGGGCGTCTCCTACAGCCAATGCCACATGGTATAACAACCAAACCAGCCCATTATACAGGGCGTCTCCTACAGCCAATGCCACATGGTATAACAACCAAACCAGCCCATTATACAGGGCGTCCTACAGCCAATGACACATGGTATAACAACCAAACCAGCCCATTATACAGGGCGTCCTACAGCCAATGCCACATGGTATAACAACCAAACCAGCCCATTATACAGGGCGTCCTACAGCCAATGCCACATGGTATAACAACCAAACCAGCCCATTATACAGGACGTCCTACAGCCAATGCCACATGGACGGAAAGTACCTTAAATATTGTAGATAGAACATTTTACTGAAAGAAGAGATCATTTTGATTTTAAAAACAATTTAAACTGCATTCAAAGATTTTTGATTAATCACCTGTCTGAGCCGGGAATACATGAAGTAGTATTTTAAAGGTTGTATGGAAGAGATCGCTTCTAAGCGATAAGGCCGCCCATTGTACTTGTAGCATATAATATATTTTTTAATGATTTGATTATGGTGTACAATAAAAAAAATTGTAAAAATGTTATAGAGGAGATTGATTAAAATACAAATTTTAATAGAGTGACGAAACCTCCAATTTTTCCAAAATAACATGTAAAAAGCTAGGTACCAGTAGTTTTTGCAAACCAGTAGTAGGCACAGATTTTTCGTCTTCGAAAAATCAGGATAAAATAAATAAGAAATAGTCAAATAAACTCAAATTTTATTTATATATACAAACATTCTATGATAATTCATAACATTATTTACAAAATATACAACAGAATTGCTACTACAAATTATCAACATTTTAATTACTAAAACAACAAATGATGACGTTTCATTTTAGATAAACATGTTAAACAATACAGAATTGTGAATATCTAGTAGTTTCTACATATATTTTGTGAAATCAGTTAACTATTGACAACATCATTAATCTATGTTAGTCCACTGCTGGACATATGCCTCCCCTAATGAGCGCCATAGCGCCCTGTCTTCAGCTTGCCGCATTCAGCATCTACCTGCAATCTTTCGCAGGTCGTCATCCCACCTGGTCGGAGGGCGTCATTACGTCCTACATTAAGTTTACCGAGTCGTGGTCTCCACTCAAGAACACGTTTGCCACAGCGGTTGTCGGTTCTTCGTGAGATATGGCCGGCCCACTGCCACTTCAGCTTGCTAATTCTCAGAGCTATGTCGATAACCTTGGTTCTCTGTCGGATGTATTCGTTACGAATCCTATCCTTCAGAGAAACTCCGAGCATAGCTCTTTCCATAGCTCGCTGAGCGACTTTGAACTGGTGGACCAGCACTATAGCAACTATTGACATAAACTTCTAAATACATCTTCAATCGTTTTCCATACTATGAGCAAATATATTTCCTAAGCTAAGAGTGACAACTTTTAAAACTTGTCTATTCTAGTTTATTCTTAAATATGAACAACATTCAGGTATTACGACTATTGTCTAGGCTAGAAGTACATAATTGAAGTTAAAGGAATGATGTTCACGTATTTAAATAAATAAATATATAATGCTGGACAATTCACACAGCATCATCTAGCCCCATGGTAAGCAGAGCTTGTGTTATGGGTACTAGATAACTGATATACATAATACAATACATTACATAGATAGATATTTTTTATTATACGTAGAAAACGACCAGAACACCCGGAACAAATATCTGCAGATCGTACACACAATTGTTCCGAGGCGTGAATCGAACCCGCAACCTCCTGCGTCGCAGGCGGACCTTCGCCCACCGCGCCACATCGGTCTTCAATTTGATTTTTAAATAAAAAAATAATAATAATATAAAATAATAATAAAATAAATAAATTATACCTATTTTTATGTGATGCTAAAAACCATACAATTTTTATTTACGGTGCCGTAAATTTTTTATCATCATCAGCCTATGTTAGTCCACTGCTGGACATAGCCCTACCCCAATGAGCGCCATGGCGCCCTGTCCTTAGCTTGCCACATCCAGCTGGGATGACCTGCAGTCTTTCGCAGGTCATCCCATCTGGCCGTAGGGCGTCCTACACTACGTTTGCCGAGTCGCGAACTCCACTCAAGAACACGTTTACCCCAGCGGTTGTCGCTTCTTCGCAATATATGCGTATAATCTATATTTCTAATGTATATGGTGGTATGACACCGGGCCCGAGGGCGTCCTATACTACGTTTGCAGAGTCTTGGTCGTAATATCGTTTGGAAGAGGCCAAGTCTGCTGCACTACGTGCCGTAGGGTATTCAAGAATAAGTTCGGTCTAGCGAGACATAATTATAGCTCATGATGGAAGAATCCGTAATGTTAAGGGTCGTCATCAAAAACGATGAGGAGGCCTATATAAGCCACCGCCGAGACTGGGCAGTGGAGGTGTTAATACTCCTCCGCTATTATAAGCAGTAGTCCAGCATCACGACAGTTTCTATGAGCCACCGCTGAGATTGGGCAGTGGAGGTATTAATACTCCTCCGCTATTATAAGCAGTAGTCCAGCATCACGACAGTTTCTATGAGCCACCGCTGAGATTGGGCAGTGGAGGTGTTAATACTCCTCCGCCATTATTAACACCAGCAATGCCGTCCATCCTGTGAATGGCTTGCAGCCGGAGCCTTTGCCGTCGAGACCTGAGTATTGCTCCCATAGGTATCCTGTTCTTCGATATTCCTTCAGGATGTTAGCTGCGAAAAAAAAAATATAATTTAATTAATAATTCATTATATTTAAAAATAAATAATTTGATACATTAATAAATGTTTTGAAATTGATTAATAATTATTATTATTTTCATATTATTTCATTGAATAGAAATCGAATTTGAATGGAGTAGCTTTAGTAGGCAGAATAACAATACGAAATTTAAGATTAGAGATATTTTATATTATTTCTGTTAATCACTAATTATTATAGATCACAGCAATACGATTAATGACGACCGATGTGGCGCGGTGGGCGAAGGTCCGCCTGCGACGCAGGAGGTTGCGGGTTCGATTCCCGCCTCAGAACAATTGTGTGTACGATCTGCAGACATTTGTTCCGGGTGTTCTGGTCGTTTTCTATGTATAATAAAAAATATCTATCTATGTAACGTATTGTATTATGTATATCAGTTATCTAGTACCCATAACACAAGCTCTGCTTACCATGGGGCTAGATGATGCTGTGTGGATTGTCCAGCATTATTTCAATTTATTTATTTATTTAATACTAAGGTTTGCCCATGGCTTGCCCCCTTTTTAAACTAATTCGACTGGGCTATAAAGTGACTTGGGACTACTAACCGACAACATTTCTCCTCAAAGCTTTGTGTAGCTCGCCTGCCCTAGCTGCGTTCTGCGACTTTGCTTGCGAGTAGTGCTTCAGCGCTGATAGAGCTAAGTAGTTTATGTTTATCCAGACCTGGAAAGACAAAAAAATATAAAGTAACCAAAAATTGGCTTATAAATTATCGAAACTAAGAATCATAATTACAAGTACTATTTTAACCGGTATTTATCGCATGTATTTACATATTTTTCCTCAACTAAGAATGGACTTCAAAATTATCATGAAGCTACTTCAAAATTATCAAGAAATCATGAATCGACTTTAAAATTATCAAGAACTCATGAATCGACTTCCAAATTATCAAAAAATCATGAATCGGCTTCAAAATTATCAAGAAATCATGAATCGACTTCAAATTTATCAAGAAATCATGAATCGACTTCAAAATTATCAAGAAATCATGAATCGACTTTGAAAATTATCAAGAAACTATAAATATACTACAATATTATCAATAAATTATAACTCGACTTCAAAATTATCAAGAAATCATGAATCGACTTTAAAATTATCAACAACTCATAAACTAACTTCAAAACTATGAAGAAATCATGAATCGATTTCAAAATTATCAAGAAATCATGAATCGACTTCAAATTTATCAAGAAATCATGAATCGACTTTAAAATTATCAAGAACTCATGAATCGACTTCCAAATTATCAAAAAATCATGAATCGACTTCAAAATTATCAAAAAATCATGAATCGACTTCAAAATGATCGAGAAATCATGAATCGACTTCAAAATTATCAAGAAATCATGAATCGACTTCAAAATGATTAAGAAACCATGAATAGACTATTATCAAGAAATCAAAGAAATCATGAATCGACTTCAAAATGATTAAGAAACCATGAATAGACTATTATCAAGAAATCAAAGAAATCATGAATCGACTTCAAAATTATCAAGAAATCGTGAATCAACTTCAAAATAACATAACATCACATTTGCATAAAAATGTGGTATTCAGAGATATAAAAAACTATCCACAAAAACTTTACATACATTTTGTTTTTCAAAATTTGTGACAATTGGCGGTCTTAACGCTGAAGAGCGAGAAAGTTTATTAAATTTCTTAGCTTTATTTTTCAATATAATGCTTACCTGTCCCCGCCAATATGGGGGGTCGTGTTCTGTATTACGCTTCATGTAGAATGGTGAGGCTTTTGACAGCGATCTGAAAAACAAATTTATTAAACGTTAAAGTATTATTTTTTAACAAAGAAAGTTACAAAGTATTCTTTTTTAACAAAGGAAGTTACAAAGTATTCTTTTTTAACAAAGGAAGTTACAAAATATTCTTTTTTAACAAAGGAAGTTACAAAGTATTATTTTTTTTTAACAAAGAAAGTTACAAAGTATTCTTTTTTAACAAAGGAAGTTACAAAGTATTCTTTTTTAACAAAGGAAGTTACAAAGTATTATTTTTTAACAAAGAAAGTTACAAAATATTCTTTTTAACAAAGGAAGTTACAAAGTATTCTTTTTTAACAAAGAAAGTTACAAAGTATTCTTTTTTAACAAAGAAAGTTACAAAGTATTCTTTTTTAACAAAGAAAGTTACAAAGTATTCTTTTTTAACAAAGGAAGTTACAAAGTATTCTTTTTTAACAAATGAAGTTGCAAAGTGTTCTTTTTTAACAAAGGAAGTTACAAAGTATTATTTTTTAACAAATAAAGTTACAATCACATTATATTTAGATACGCATGTATTAGACACTTCATTACATAGTATAAAACAAACTCGCTTCTCGCTGTCTGTCTGTCCCTATGTATGCTTAGATCTTTAAAACTACGCAACGGATTTTTTCATTTGCACCCGTGCGAAGCCGGGCGGGTCGCTAGTAAGAGATATATGAATGTACTAGCTTGTGTTATGGGTACTAGATAACTGATATACATAATACAATACATTATATAGATAGATATTTTTTATTATACATAGAAAACGACTAGAACACCCGGAACAAATATCTGCAGATCGTACACACAATTGTTCCGAGGCGGGAATCGAACCCGCAACCTCCTGCGTCGCAGGCGGACCTTCGCCCACCGCGTCACAGAGGTCGTTAAAAAGAGAAATAGCTCAGTTATAGTAGTCCCTCTAAAATAAAAACTAAATACATATCATGTGCATAAATAATAATACGAGGGACATAAATAGGGTCATACCTGAGTCCGTAAGGAGACCACATTAAGTTAGGGTCGTCCAGAGTTTCCAGAATCTTCCCGAGTTTAGCGCTCTCCGGGTGAAGGACCTTTAGCAGCATCGGGAATAGGGATATGTAACCTGGAAAAGACGAAATAAATAGGTTAATAATGCTGGACGATACTACCGTGTTAAGAGTGTACACTACCTCAAACTGCTAATTTTCAACTCCGCCGGATGTCCATATCGTCTAAACTACTGAATATTTAACTTTGAAATTGATGGAGTTGAAAATTAGCTTCAGTTTTCTTTTTTTCTTTAGCTTAGATTCACCTACCATGTGCAGAGGTGACCAATCTAGGCTGTGGTGTCTCGGAGACGGCCCGCACGACGCGGCCCGGCGGCGGCGCCTGTTGGCGGACCAGGCGGATCGCGTCGGTGTGCAGCCCTGTCAACAAACAAATAAATCTATACTAATATTATAAAGAGGAAAGGTTTGTTTGTTTTTTTGAATAAGATCGCAGTCGTCGAAAAAAAATCGCAGTCAAAGTGTTCTGTGTTAACTTTTATATGGTTTGTTACTTAACACTTTGACTGCGATCTTTTTTTAAACCTAAAAAATTCGTGCTGCCGCTCTACACAGCGGTTGTGTTGCGCCGCACATGCGTTTCGTTCGAAAAATATTACGGCTGTGCTGAATCACACAGATCTGTATTTTCTCAGCCGCTGCGCTAGTGTGGATTTACGCATATTAGTCACTTGTAGAAAACACATACCGTGTGATTTCAGCACTCAAAGTGTTAAGCATACATAGGGACCGACAGACAGTGGAAAGCGACTTTGTTTCATACTCTACATAAGATAAGGTTTTGACGTTGAATATCAAAAGAAGACTTACCGTAGTCCGCGTAGGTCTGAGTTTGCGGAGACCAGTGCAGTTCGTTCAGCACCTGCTCGTCCGATAACTGATCCATTATTATTTGGTACCTGCAAAGAGACAATTATTCAATTCATTATCTATACTAATATTATAAAGAGGAAAGGTTTGATTTTTTGTTTGTTTGTTTGTAATAAATAGGCTCCGAAACTACTGGACCGATTCGAAAAATTCTTTCACCGTTGGGAAGCTACACTATCCCCGGTGAACATAGGCTATATTATATTTTCAAAAAATTTAGATTTTTTGAAACCGTGCGAAGCCGGGAAGGTCCGCTAGTTAATTAATTAACTAGTTTAAACTAGCTGACCCGGTGAACTTGTTACCGCCTAACAGTAAATGTTTGACAATTACCAAACCCATTAACATTTTATATGGGAAAATGTTTTTTCTTTTAATTTTTTCTTAAAATTTTCCGATTTTTTTTAGCAGTTATTCTGCTGTTCTGACGGAGAAAAATACAACAAACTAAAAACCCATGAAAATCGGTCCAGCCGTTCTCATGTTATAAGTGTTCGAACAAACCCGACTTTGTTTTAATTTTTTATTATTTTAATTATTAACTCATTTATTCTCAGATTCATAATCCATAATAAAATAATGCGCATACAAATTAAAAATGTCAAAAACAAAATCAATACACAATAAAATAAAATAAAACTAGAATAATATAACGTAGGGAAATTAAAAAATTAATAATAAAATACAAATTGAAAACTTACTAACCTAACCTAAAAAATATATAAAAATATTTAATAAACATATTTTTTATTTATTTTTTTTGTAATATGCAATGGTGGCAAAACAAGTGACGTCCAACAACGCAGGACTATAATCATCATCATCAGCCTATAGCAGTCCACTGCTGGACATGCCCCCAATGAGCGCTATAGCGCCCTGTCTTCAGCTTGATGCATCCAGCATCTACCCGCAGTCCTTCGCAGGCTGGAGGGCGTCCTGCATTACGTTTTCCGAGTCGCTGTCTCCACTCTAGAACACTTTTACCCCAGCGGTTATCGGTTCTTCGCGAGATATGGCCGGCCCACTGCCACTTCAGCTTGCTAATTCTCAGAGCTATGTCGACAACTTTGGTTCTCTGTCGGATGTATTCGTTACGAATCCTATCCTTCAGAGAAACTCCGAGCATAGCTCTTTCCATAGCTCGCTGAGTGACCTTGAACTGGTGGACCAGCCCTATCGTGAGTGTGCACGATTTGACTTACTTGCTGGCGGGTAGCTGAAGCGCGTGGGCGATGGTGGCAAGTGACTCGGCCGCCGCGAACATCCAACAACGTAAGTCCAAATGTCGTTCTATATCGGACGGGTGCGACGCTCTGTTGGACAAACATTGTTATTATTATTCAGTTCAGTTGTTTATTAATAAGAATTTTCTTATAATATACATTATTATATCTCTCATTTACCATGATCTCGGGCCATACAGTGACCCGGTCCTTTGGAAGGCTTGCGTGGGGCCGAAGCTAACAGCACAGAGGCCCTTTGAGAAGTTAATCTAAAGGCGATGGCTACACATAGCGGGTATCATCCTCGGGTGCACAATATGATACACCCAAAGATGGTATCCGCCAGGTGTAGAGACTATTGCAAAGAAAAATGAAAGAAATAAAACCAGGCTATTGTGATGGATGGATGGACTGGGTAATCGGGCTATAGGGGAGATTGCGGACGTCTGCCATAAACAAGTCAATCGTAATGTTAAGAAGAGTGGAAGACGGTGGCTTGCCGAATGCTGGATGGGTTCCTAATAAATATTGCTGTTGACGCGGCACTAGTTATAAGAGTCCGGCAGATTGTGTTAACTGCCTGAATAAACTCTTCCCGCGGGTGTGTAAGGTGACTAAGGGATATCCGGGGGCGGACAAGCTCGGAGCATTTCTGTGTCGATTGGAGTGTGTGGTGCCACGCGTGGGCTAGCGTGTCAGTATACTCACCGTGGATAGTCATCCAGTCCGGAGCTGAGACTCTTCGGGTTGAGTTGCAGTCCGTCGTCGACGCGGCCCCGCCAGCGGTACGAGGTGGCCTCGGAGCCTTTCTGTGTCGATTGGAGTGTGTGGGGCCACGCGTGGGCTAGCGTGTCAGTATACTCACCGTGGATAGTCATCCAGTCCGGAGCTGAGACTCTTCGGGTTGAGTTGCAGTCCGTCGTCGACGCGGACCCCGAGCGGTCCGAGGTGACCTCGGAGCCTTTCTGTGTCGATTGGAGTGTGTGGGGCCACGCGTGGACTAGCGTGTCAGTATACTCACCGTGGATAGTCATCCAGTCCGGAGCTGAGACTCTTCGGGTTGAGTTGCAGTCCGTCGTCGACGCGGCCCCGCCAGCGGTACGAGGTGGCCTCGGAGCCTTTCTGTGTCGATTGGAGTGTGTGGGGCCACGCGTGGGCTAGCGTGTCAGTATACTCACCGTGGATAGTCATCCAGTCCGGAGCTGAGACTCTTCGGGTTGAGTTGCAGTCCGTCGTCGACGCGGACCCCGAGCGGTCCGAGGTGACCTCGGAGCCTTTCTGTGTCGATTGGAGTGTGTGGGGCCACGCGTGGACTAGCGTGTCAGTATACTCACCGTGGATAGTCATCCAGTCCGGAGCTGAGACTCTTCGGGTTGAGTTGCAGTCCGTCGTCGACGCGGCCCCGCCAGCGGTACGAGGTGGCCTCGGAACCTTTCTGTGTCGATTGGAGTGTGTGGGGCTACGCGTGGACTAGCGTGTCAGTATACTCACCGTGGATAGTCATCCAGTCCGGAGCTGAGACTCTTCGGGTTGAGTTGCAGTCCGTCGTCGACGCGGCCCCGCCAGCGGTACGAGGTGGCCTCGGAACCTTTCTGTGTCGATTGGAGTGTGTGGGGCTACGCGTGGACTAGCGTGTCAGTATACTCACCGTGGATAGTCATCCAGTCCGGAGCTAAGACTCTTTGGGTTGAGTTGCAGTCCGTCGTCGACGCGGCCCCGCCAGCGGTACGAGGTGGCCTCGGAACCTTTCTGTGTCGATTGGAGTGTGTGGGGCTACGCGTGGACTAGCGCGTCAGTATACTCACCGTGGATAGTCATCCAGTCCGGAGCTGAGACTCTTCGGGTTGAGTTGCAGTCCGTCGTCGACGCGGCCCCGCCAGCGGTACGAGGTGGCCTCGGAACCTTTCTGTGTCGATTGGAGTGTGTGGGGCTACGCGTGGACTGGCGTGTCAGTATACTCACCGTGGATAGTCATCCAGTCCGGAGCTGAGACTCTTTGGGTTGAGTTGCAGTCCGTCGTCGACGCGGCCCCGCCAGCGGTACGAGGTGGCCACGGAGCCTTTCTGTGTCGATTGGAACCAGTTGTACCATGCCTGGAAAAATAAATTAATAATTATAAAAAAATTTAAACAAGTCACCCCAGAATCTTTGTCAAAAATTTCCCTATAATAGTTTCCTCACCATTCCATATAATGGTACGAGGTGGCCTCGGAGCCATTATATGGTCCATAAACTTGGAACACCTCTGGGTACAGTTGAACCATTCTATTCTAATGTCATGTAAAAGATAATTTTTTTCATATAATTAAATTAAAATATCTATCTATGTAATGTATTGTATTATGTATATCAGTTATCTAGTACCCATAATACAAGCTCTGCTTAGCTTGGGGCTAGATAACGCAGTGTGTTTTGTCCAGCATTATTTATTAACAACTAACTAAATTATCTGCAGTCTAGGATACATGTTGCTCAGCATCTCCCTATATGGGCCATAAACTTGAAAAAGCTCTGGGGACAGTTGAAGCATTCCGTTCTAATGTAATTTCCTAACTTTTTTATAATATTACCTGCAGTCTAGGATACATGTTGCTCAGCGTCTCCCTATATGGTCCATAAACTTGAAACAGCTCTGGGTACAGTTGAACCATTTTGCCAAGAGTTATTAGCAACATTGGTGGGTTGGCAGCCGCGTTGCTTTGCACTACGAACTCTTTTGGCACACGTGCTAAAGCTTCGGAACCTGAAATTAATATAAATAAATAATTAATTGATGTTTGAGAGGTCGTCAAATAAATGCTGTTTTTGGTACATTAGGCTAGTGTCTTAAAAAAATCTACTAAGTCCGTCAGTTAGATTATTAGAAGATATTGGACCCGTGTTTTTTCTTTTGTCAATTAAACAAGAAAATATGAAGATATAGCCAGTTAAAGTTCCGCGTGACGTCACTTCTCGCTACACTTTTTAACAAGTTGTGACGTCACGAGCCCCCACTCCAACTTTGACGCGCTTTATTTTTGTAAGTATTTGTTTGATTGACAAAAGAAAAAATAAGTGTCCAATATCTTCTGATAATCTTACTGACGGACTAAATAGAAAAATATATTTTTTATCCAGGACACTACCCTAATTCGGGCGAGATATGCAGCTCTACTGTGTTATTCCACAAATGTATTATGTACATGTCTTATGTCAATAATAAATAAATAAATAATGCTGGACAAGCCCGTGTAACCCTTCATCAACAGGAACCCCCTTACCCAAGATCTGTTCCCTGGGGATCCAGCCCTCCACGTTGAGCAGGTCCAGCCAGTGCGCCGCCACCTCCAGGAAGATGGGGGCGCGCCACCGCCCGATCAGCAGCCCGTGGAACCCTTCATCCCAGAGGAAACCTCGCGGGAAGAATGATCTGGAAGGTTAGGAATATTTAGAATAACTCAAGACCGAGAAGAGTGGGGGCAGAAGAGACCAACAGTTGGATCATATGGTTTCTAATCTCGGTTCTAAACTGTCTGGGGTAACCCCAATTTTATACCAGACTCTACACTCAGAGTTACCACTACATAGTACAAAATGAAGTACTCGAAGAATAGTGTAATTTTGAAGCTATAAACTTTACTTAGCTGACATGATAATTTTTTTATTTTTTTGTCTTATATCCGCACGTCTCAAGTTTCGAAAACCACATTATATAGACCTATTGGAGCGGGTGGCCTTCTATAGTAGGCTTTATCCCCCCCTCCCCCAAGTCTCTAGACCCCCGGCCCCGCCCTCCTGAGCCTCTGGCCTCACCTGCTAGGTACAGCTGTGTATAGTGGAGCTCGCCAGTACGGGACAGGTTCCTTGGTGTGCTGTGACGTCACGCGACCCGCTCCGTAGAAATAGCCGATACCTCCCACCATGTTGGACATGGCCGCCTTAGCTATGGATATATCTTCTGGGGAATACCTGATGGAGGAACAAACATTGTAGTATTTATTTCATTTCATTTATTGCAAGAAATATGGTCTTAACACTGACTGCTGAAATCACACGGTATGTGTTTTCTACAAGTGACTAATATGCGTAAATCCACACTAACGCAGCGGCTGAGAATACAGATCTGTGTGACTCAGCACAGCCGTAATGTTTTTCGAACGAAACGCATGTGCGGCGCAACACAACCGCTATGTAGAGCATATGTTTAAAAGTTCATTAAATTAAAGTACTCAAATCAAATATACAGCGGGCAAACATTAGAGGAGGCCAATATATGACCGAATGCTATGAAAGAATCTGGGGGAAGAGCCTATGCTGAATTTGAATTTGAAAGGCATAAGATGTTTTCATTATTAAATTCAATTTTTAAAAATACTGCCCCAGCTGCTCATCTGTTGTTAAGTATACCAGTTTTTTAGTACCCATAACGCAAGCTCTGCTTAACTTGGGGCTAGATAATGCTGTGTGGATGGTCCAGCAATATTCTTCATCATCGTCAACCTATGTTTGTCCACTGCTGGACATAGGCCTCCCCCAATGAGCGCCATAGCGCCCTATCTTCAGCTTGCCGCATCCAGCATCTACCTGCAGTCTTTCGCAGGTCGACATCCCACCTGGTCGGAGGGCGTCATACACTACGTTTACTGATTCGTGGTCTCAACTCGAGAACACGTTTGCACCAGCGGTCGTCGGTTCTTCGGGAGATATGGCCGACCCACTGCCACTTCAGCTTGCGAATTCTTAGAACTATGTCGACAACTTTGGTTCTCTGTCGGATGTATTCGTTACGAATCCTATCCTTCAGAGAAACTCCGAGCATAGCTCTTTCCATAGCTCGCTGAGCGACTTTGAACTGGTGGACCAGCCCTATCGTGAGTGTCCACGTCTCAGCTCCGTAGGTCATAACGGGTAGGACGCACTGGTTGAAAACTTTAGTTTTCAAGCATTGCGGTATGAATGACGAGAAGACTCGGCGTAGTTTTCCAAACGCTGTTTTCCAGCAATATTAATTTTATTTATTTAATTATAAATACTAAGTTCTAATTGTATGGTAAATATTTTAATAAGTACAGTATACAATAAAACGAGACAATCCAAACAAAATATAATACACCTTACCCCTTGGCAGTAAGGTTGAATTTATCCTCGAACTCGTCATCGAAGGCGACTCGCTTCGCCTCCATCGCGAGTCGATAGCTCTCTTGCAGCAGCGGCGGCGACGGGGAGCTCTCGCACGAGTACACTATATCCATCACGAAGGGAGCTTCCACCAGGTACTGGATTGGTACGAAGTTTACCTCCTTACCCTGGAATTAAATCAAAAGGTTTAAAGATATTTATCCTCAAAACAAACACAGTCGCTTACATGAGAATAGTTACTTATTGAAATAATATTATAAAGAGGAAAGGTTTGATTTTTTGTTTGTTTGTAATGAATAGGCTCCGAAACTACTGGACTGATTTGAAAAATTCTTTTACCGTTGGGAAGCCACATTATCCCCGGTGAAAATAGGCCTTTTGAATATTTAATAAATAATATATTATATTTTCAAAAAAGTAAGGGATCCGTACTAAAACCGTGCGAAGCCGGGAAGGTCCGCTAGTTGTAAATATAAGTTGTTGTTCGATCTGTAGGTAGTTATTAGAGCTTGCACTAATAACCCCGCTAGTGTACGACCGATGTGGCGCGGTGGGCGAAGGTCCGCCTGCGACGCATGAGGTTGCGGGTTCGATTCCCGCCTCGGAACAATTATGTGTACGATCTGCAGATAATTGTTCCGGGTGATCTGTCGTTTTCTATGTATAATAAAAAAAACTATCTATGTATTGTATTATGTATATCAGTTATCTAGTACCCATAACACAAGCTCTGCTTACCATGGAGCCAGATAATGCTGTGTGGATTGTCCAGCATTATTTATTTATTTATTTTATTTAGTGTTATAAACCCCTAGTATCAACCGCTAGTGACTTACCCCTCTACTGTCGTAACCACACCCCACCATGTATAATGTCACAACCCTTAGTATCTCAAAACCGCTAAGGGTTCATATCTCAACCCACCTGTATATAGACCCACTACAATATTTAAATTCTATGAATTAATAAAGCACCGCACACAAAAACACACACACAAACACACATGTCTCCACGGCAGACCAGCGCTATAGTACGATCTGCTCTACCATAGCACATGCTGAGTGGAGACCGATTCTGTCAGTTTCTGTCTTCTGTTAATCTAAGTTACATTTATAAGAGTCTCTGTCCTGACAAAATAAAAATCTTTATAAATAATAATAATAAATAAATAATGCTGGACAATTCACACAGCATCATCTAGCCCCATGGTAAGCAGAGCTTGTGTTATGGGTACTAGATAACTGATATACATAATACAATACATTACATAGATAGATATTTTTTATTATACATAGAAAACGACCAGAACACCCGGAACAAATATCTGCAGATCGTGCACACAATTGTTCCGAGGCGGGAATCGAATCCGCAACCTCCTGCGTCGCAGGCAGACCTTCGCCCACCGCGCCACATCGGTCGTTCTTTGACTTTACTTTTTTTACTTTTTACTTTTACATACACCCTATATATATATATATATATATACCTGTCGTTGTAGAACAGTGTCGGGTTGCAAGACTGTTATCTTTCCCACTCCTGGGAAGTGCTCCGCCTGCAGTAGAGAGTGTATCTTGTCCTTCAGCATGTGGAGCCCTGGGGCGTAGGCCTCCGTTTGAGATGTGTGGATGGCTTTACCTGAGGGTAGACAGAAATTTATAATAGAAGCGTTTTACATAAAATAAAACGCATATTAATTTACTTACCTTGTTCAAAACTTTTTAATGAGAATGCCCCGTTGTTTCCCGCCAGAATATTCAAATTTTATTGGAAATAGCATTGACTTCCGCTAGTTTTCACCAATAAGAGGTCTCCACACCACCTAGTAGGCGCGACAGTGGCGCCAATAGTTTCTACTTTTGAGCGCCATGATCTTTTATTTCATTGCGTCGAATATCACCAGGCAAGATTTAAAATGTAAGTTTTGAACAAGGTAAGTAAATTAATATGCGTTTTATTTTATGTAAAACGCTTCTATTAATTTGACTGGACCTTGTTCAAAACTTTTTAATGAGAGATGTTTGTTATCGCCTGGTGGTGGTGGAGACACTTAACGCCAATGTGAACTTACTAAAATAAAAGTTATTATAGTAAACTATACAGGTTTGAATGCAAATTAGACATTATGACATTCAAACTAAATACATAAGTAACTGACAGGGCGCTATGGCGCACATTAAGGGAGGCCTATGTCTAGCAGTGGATTTGACATAGGCTGATGATGATGACATAAGTAACACACTTATGCCCAAAAACAAAACTTAGCAATATTTAAAACATAACATGTAGACATCCAAATGTCTTGTTGTGACTGGTTCGAAAAGTTCGAGGGAAAAGTCATTAAATTTATTGAAAAATAAAATTGTTACTCTGTGCTACTTCCATGCCATGATAGGTTAAACCTGTAGTATTATGTATATTATAGACCACTACGTAATACTATTATATTATAGTCAATTAATTCAGGACAGTTCACACAGTATCATCTATCGGATAGATGAGGATAGATTCTATGCTATCCCCAAGCTAAGCAGAACCTGTGTAATTGGTACTAGTTTACTGATAAACTTAAAACAATACATTATCATAGTATCCGTTAAATAAGACCGCGGCGGTCATGGCTGAATTTCTTTTAGAAACGGTTCACGAACATTCGTTTAATTTAATATGTCCTTTAATTCATATAAAAGTAAATATTTTGATCCAAAATAAATTTACTGCCCTGGCCATCTCTGAAGATTGTATGGTCGATTAAACCATTTTAACTCAAATAGGTTATTAATCCAACACAGTAGGTAGGTACTCGATAAACCTTTTCAATTGTAGCGGAGCTTTGCTCATCTAAGAGGCCCAGATATGGGATGTTTTATTCTTAGATTTCAATAATTAATTAAGTTTTCCCCCCCACTTTGTTTGGAATACAACAGTTGTTGAGATAACATTTGCATATATTTCCAACTGTAAAAGCGTAAGAATCTTACGGATCAGATAGCTTCAGCTATTTCTTTTGAAAAAGGCCAACAGGATATAGAAAGCATGTTATTGTACAAACTTTATGAAGAGATTCCTATCCTGTCGTCAATAAATAACATTATGATGCATGATGGTAACTATTAGACACTAGATATCCTGCATCTTACGTAGTTCACAAACCAGCACAAACGTTATTTGTTTCAATGTAGTGTAGGCACTCTATTTGCAGATGTATTCGTCACTCTTGTTACATATGTTGAGGGAAAGACCACCCGATTACACGTTATTATAATATTGGTTCGCTGGTACTAAACAAACAGCTCCGCACGTCAAGGACATAGGCCGTGGGTACTAAGTTAATGTTTTGATGACTTTCTCATACTTAGCATAATGCAGGTACATAAAACATCTAAACATTACCGAGTATTAGCCTATCAACAACATATCATACAACGCAAACGACTATGAATTTGTACCGAAGATAATAAGTATAAAGAGGGTAGTTAATCGTAATAAGCACGGAAGGTATTACCGTACTCAGTCCGGCCATTGTCACAATCACAACTCTATACATAGACGGATTTCAATACAAAGCCAGAGATACCTTTGCAACTGTATTACATAGGCTAAAAACTTATTATTGGCAAGACCATCAATTTAATCAATTCGTCATATTTAATTGTTCAGACTAAAATGGACACAAATGTAGGTAGTGTCTTATTATTCTACATATTTTTAATGTGGGTAGGTAAACCAGCATTCATTTTCATTGCTTTACGTTTCCTATGATTACTTGACGTGTCCTACCAGTCTTTCATATCTGGGTGGCAAAAAGAACAAAATAAAATTGAGGGTAGATAGTTTTTTGACCTATTCTCTTCCACGCGAAAAGTTTGGTACGCAACAAAATTTTTAAGGTAGGTCTGAATAACTTCTCAATATGATAATTGATAAGCCTTACATTCATTGCTGCGATCTCATGAACCTGCATGAATCCCTAGAAATATTATTTAATCCTTTCCTTAAACTCTCACTGCATACAGGTTACCGATCCGAGAGAAATAATATATAATAGTAACTCTGGGTTAAACTATGTTGAATCCAAGTCCAACCCCAATGCTTAGCGTAAGGTATTTTCATTGCCTGTACAAGGACATAACATAATCAGTTGTCGCTGCGTTGCGCAATTTATCAGTTAATCAATAAGTAGTCATAAAATAGCAAGTAGTAGTAAGTAAGTATGCGATACCGTGGAATTTGTTGCATAACTAGTGAATATGCACCACGACGCTTCCATTTAATACATAGTGGGCATGCAATACCCGAATCATATAGATATTAGTTACCCTTCCGGGAAGTACTTGAAAATAGATACGCGATACCCTTGTTGTATCACTAGTGATATGCACCACGAAGCTTCCATTTAATACTTACTCGTGGTGTGAGTATTCAATACCCGAATAATATAGATATTAGTTAGCCTTCCTGGAAGTTCTTGAAAATAGGTACGCGATACCCTTGTTGTATTACTAGTGATATGCACCACGAAGCTTCCATTTAATACTTACTCGTGGTGTGGGTATTCAATACCCGAATAATATAGATATTAGTTAGCCTTCCTGGAAGTTCTTGAAAATAGGTACGTGATACCCTTGTTGTATTACTAGTGATATGCACCACGAAGCTTCCATTTAATACTTACTCGTGGTGTGGGTATTCAATACCCGAATAATATAGATATTAGTTAGCCTTCCTGGAAGTTCTTGAAAATAGGTACGCGATACCCTTGTTGTATCACTAGTGATATGCACCACGAAGCTTCCATTTAATACTTACTCGTGGTGTGGGTATTCAATACCCGAATAATATAGATATTAGTTAGCCTTCCTGAAAGTTCTTGAAAATAGGTACGCGATACCCTTGTTGTATCACTAGTGATATGCACCACGACGCTTCCATTTAATATTTACTCGTGGTGTGGGTATTCAATACCCGAATAATATAGATA
Source organism: Eupithecia dodoneata (assembly GCA_947044415.1). Taxonomy (NCBI): domain Eukaryota; kingdom Metazoa; phylum Arthropoda; class Insecta; order Lepidoptera; family Geometridae; genus Eupithecia; species Eupithecia dodoneata. The sequence goes on from OX345685.1 coordinate 4,624,097, forward strand.
TTAGTTAGCCTTCCTGGAAGTTCTTGAAAATAGGTACGCGATACCCTTGTTGTATCACTAGTGATATGCACCACTACGCTTCCATTTAATACTTACTCGTGGTGTTGGTATTCAATACCCGAATACTATAGATATTAGTTAGCCTTCCTGGAAGTTCTTGAAAATAGGTACGCGATACCCTTGTTGTATCACTAGTGGATATGTACCACGACGCTTCCATTTAATACTTACTCTTGGTGTGGGTATGCAAAACCCGAATCATATATATATTAGTCAGCCTTCCTGGAAATTCTTGAAAATAGGTACGCGATACCCTTGTTGTATCACTCGTGGATATGCACCACGAGCGACACTTCCGTTTAGTACATATACGTAATCATAGTGTAGGTATGCAAAATCCGAATCATATTGATATAGGTAGCTTTCCTGGAAGTTCTATAAATAAGTTCGCGAAACCATGGGATATATTTATCAAAGTGGTTCTTGCTCCACGATTATTTAATTTTCCCAAAAACTAACCAGTTAGCCCTTTTCCGTTCATATGAACACATGTCATACTTACGTTGTTGCAGAAGAAAAATATACCTTTGGACTCGTTGTCCGGGAAATAATCATCATGTCCACGATAATATAATAGCTGGAACGTATTCGGTGCGGCCGAATTTCATGTGTTAATGCAGCCCTGCGAGGGCGCTTAATATAACCCCGCGAGGGTTTTTTTAAAATAAATACTTGCAAGTGCCCATGACAATATTTGCCATTGCAGCCCTGCGAGGGCGCTAAAACGAACCCTGCGAGAGTTTCTTTTATTACTTGCAAGAGGCAGGTGTGTTGCTTACAAATCGTTTCTTCATATTCATCCTCATTATTTCTTTATTTTATCCTTTTATCATCTCTTGTCAAGCGACGACTTGACTTGAGAGTTTATTTTTATTTATTAAATTATTTCAGGACTGACACACAGCTGATCGGATGGCTACAATCAGTAGGCAAAAATTGCACACAATATGTAAAAACTTCTGAAAGAAATATTATTACTGCCAACCTATATTAACATTTTAAGTGCCTTTGCAAAAACAGCTTGAATCCGTGGGTGGGCTGTGAATAGGTTAGGCAACATTATTACGAAACTCCTCGTGAGAATTCTAGAACACCAATAAAATGTGGTAGGTAGCCAAACATTTTTTGAAACCAACAAATTGTACTTTATCAGACGATTCAGAAATCTTACTTTTGTTGAGAGGGCATTTGATTCTGAAAGCTAGAAAGAACTACGTGGACACCCAAGTTTATCATACGAGCGTTCAACATCATACGATGTGGAACGCTCTATGTTCAGCAGTAGGAATATTTTGAGTATATGTTGGCTTATACCAGCTTATGTACGTACATATACCAGCCAGGTTGAGGTCCACGCGTTGTTTGCCGAGTATAAAGTATGGGCAACGCCCTACGTAGGCGTTCATGGCCCACAATGCCCAAATTAAAAAGTTTAAAATTACTCACGATTTTTATTTTCTATGTCGAACACTTTCTCCAGATGTCCACGTGATTCTATGATTTTGGTGGTCAGAATTTATACAATTTTATCGTCTTTTCTCCATGCTGGAAAAATAATTATTTTAGCAAACAAAACCAACATATAACCGGAACACAAAATTATCGAACGGTAAACCGTTAAATTCTCGTTTGCTAAAAATTCACGCTGAAAATAGCGGAAATACCACGTGTTAAGTTGTACAAGCCTCAGCTAACGTAAAAAATATAATAAAAATTACCACGTGCCGGGAGCACGCGCTATTTTATTCGAAATAAAATTCACAAAAAATAACTCGCGCAGGTACTACCTCGTGCGAGGTAGTTGAAGCGTCAGCTTTGTAATAACTATCGACTAACAAACAACACGTATCATCTTGGATTAAAGAATCCAAAAGGAATTTCCGAAACTTATTTCGCAAATTAACACTTTATAGAAAGTGTAAGGTAGATAAAGAAAAGTTACTTACGCAGTATGCACTTTCATCAAACCTTTAAATTTGTGCATTTTTAAACAATTCTTTGCTAATTGTATTGTATGCACTTTTAAATATTTCTTCAAAGCCTGCTGAGCAGCGTGCTTAGTGTGCTACGTAAAAAAAAGTAGCACGTCCGTATTAGGCGGGAAACAAGACGCCAATGTGATAAAAGATCATGGCGCTCAAAAGTACAAACTATTGGCGCCACTGTCGCGCCTACTAGGTGGTGTGGAGACCTCTTATTGGTGAAAACTAGCGGAAGTCAATGCTATTTCCAATAAAATTTGAATATTCTGGCGGGAAACAACGGGGCATTCTCATTAAAAAGTTTTGAACAAGGTCCAGTCAAATTAATAATAATAATAAAAATAATGCATCTTAGGATGTAGACTCGGGGGTGGAAGTGTCTAATGGCGTAATAGCGAGGAAACCCGCTCACGAGCAGTCTTCGTGATGGTAGAATCGGGGCTGCACCTCTCGACACACCTCAGTCGTTTGCGCTGATGTTGTTCCTCTCCGGTAATTTACTCCGGCTTTTTAAGGAACCCATCCAGCATTCGGCAAGCCACCGTCTGCCACTCTTCTTAACATTATGATTGTCTTGTTTATGGCAGACGTCCGCAATCTCCCCTATAGCCCGATCACCCAGTCCATCCATCCATCACAATAGCCTGGTTTTATTTCTTTAATTTTTCTTTGCAATAGTCTCTACACCTCGCGGATACCATCTTTGGGTGTATCATGTTGTGCACCCGAGGATGATACCCGCTATGTGTCGCCATCGCCTTTAGATTAACTCTCTCAAAGGGCCTCTGTGCTGTTGGCTTCGGCCCCACGCAAGCCTTCCAAAGGACCGGGTCACTTTATGGCCCGAGATCATGGTAAATGAGAATCATAAGTAATAAATAATTTATATCAGACCATAGAAAAGTAACAGATCTTAATTAACTTATTCTACGGTCCATAGTAATATATACCTTAAAACTAGCATACATAAAATATAAAGAAAATACTAAATTAATACCGCTTATTATGATAATGCCGACAGCGTGTAAATGTCGAAATCACGGTGTCAGCTGACGTCGTTTATGACTCGGTAAACGTAGGACGCCCTCCGACCAGGTGGGATGACGACCTGCTAAAGACTGCAGGTAGATGCTGCATGCGTCAAGCTGAAGACAGGGCGCTATGGCGCTCATTGGGGGAGGCCTATGTCCAGCAGTGGACTGCGATAGGCTGATGATGATGATGATGAAATCGAAGCGATGACCAATATCTCTTTGTCATCTGATACAAAGATGATTTTTAACTAGTTTCTGCCCGCGGCTTCGCACGCGTTGTTTCTATGGAAACGTTTTTAGGTAATTTCTATCTCATGGTAACTTATTTATAAAAAATAGTTTGATGCTCTAAGCCTGGAGGCTTAAAGCTACATAAATGCAAAATTTCAGCTCAATCCGTTCCTTCAATCCCGATGATGTACTTACCCTGCACAGTATGAATCTGTACCCGGAAGTCCCCGCCCAGGATGGCGTGGCGCTGCGCCCACAGCCGCTCGCCCGACTCGAGGGCTCCGTACCAGATCAGCATTAGAGGGGGTGATGGTTTGGACTGGAACAAGAGATGATAATATACTAGCAGGGTGTACCACGTGCAGGTTACTTGGGAGACGAGATGTGATGATTATGATTCTTTGTTAATGGCTACTGTGTCTGGTTGGACATTCTCTGCCAGTGTCAAGTAATGGAAAATAATTGAAAAATTAATTAGTTATCAAATTATGAAGATTGTTTGATATTTTCATCATGGCCTCCCTTCGATCTTTGAACTTGACTCAATCCATCAAGATGTGGTGCACAACATCTAGGACTCCCCAAACATCACAGTTTGGAAGATACCAACCTGAGCTGTAACATTGACCCGTACAGTCCACTGCTGGGCACCGTTCTTGATGAACGAGGTGTGTATTGAGTAAGGCGGGTCGTATATCATCTGCTCCCCGAATGACTGCCCGTCGTGGCGCAGCCAGCCGTATGAGGGTAGATTGTCCTCTTGTTTGCACCAATGCCTGAAATATTTAATAAAAGAATCTATATATATATAATAAAAGAAAGTCGTATTAGTTATACTATTTATAACTCAAGAACGGCTGAACCAATTTGGCTGAAAATTGGTGAGGAGGTAGCATAGAACCAGGAGACGGACATGGGATACTTTTTATCCCATTTGACGACTTCTGTGACGCGGTGGGCGAAGGTCCGCCTGCGACGCGGGAGATTACGAGTTCGTTTCCCGCCTCGGGACAATTGTATACGATCTGCAGATATTTGTTCCGGGTGTTCTGGTCATTATCTATGGATAATAAAAATATTTATTTATAAGACGCTGCATTGCCCCGCTGTATGGCAATACTGATGCGATACGCCAGATACTCACCAGCTCTCGGGCCACGCGTCGCTTCGAACAGGCGCTCAGATTTTTTTTTAATCCGGAGAGCCCTTCCGCCTTACCTTATTAATATTTTCTATTCTATTCTAAATTATCATGAACACATACCTAATGCCCTTATGGGCAGTCTGCCCCAACCCATACCACATGAGCCCGAAGACAGGCGACCTGGGATCTCGACTCTTCATCCCCATGTAGACCCCGGGTCGGTACGTCCCCCAGAACCTCTCGGGGACCGCTAGGCCTGACATCTTGTCGTTCACAATCTGGAATATAAATATATTATATATATTATTATTTATACATATACATTTCCCAGTAATACACAATTAGAATGGGCTCCTGTATCAGAGACAAACTAGTGACCGATGTGGCGCGGTGGGCGAAGGTCCGCCTGCGACGCAGAAGGTTGCGGGTTCGATTCCCGCCTCGGAACAATTGTGTGTACGATCTGCAGATATTTGTTCCGGGTGTTCTGGTCGTTTTCTATGTATAATAAAAAATATCTAGCTATGTAATGTATTGTATTATGTATATCAGTTATCTAGTACCCATAACACAAGCTCTGCTTACCATGGGGCTAGATATTGCTATGTGAATTGTCCAGCTTTGTTTATTTATTTATTTAGTGTAGTGAAAAACAAAAGCACTGTGATATATTCATATCAGCTCTCAGCTGCTTGTCTATTACTAAATAATAATTATTATTTCATTATTTAATTTATGTCTTGGCCAACAAGCCCAACATTAAAAAAAATGTCGTAGATATAAACTTGCTAATATTAAATAATAAAACAACAAATTCAGATTAGGGACTGCTATGAAGCTGATTTTAATGATATCAGCACTTATAAAAGTTGCGAGTCTTTTTTATGAACTATGTTAACACTTCATTCATTTTCAATAGGTATTGAGTATGATTAATCTTATCTCAGTATTAGTTACCTACAGCACATTTAACTATAGTTATTTAGCTTCTAATTATTCCTATTGGTTAAAATAGAAAGATTTATTTATCCAATTTCTATGTATAATAAAAATATCTATCTATGTATTGTATCATGTATATCAGTTATCTTATCTAGTACCCATAACACAAGCTCTGCCTACCATGGGGCTAGATAATGCTGTGTGGATTGTCCAGCATTATTTATTATTAATTATCAGCTGTATTATCCACCGAAACCGTAGAAAATAACAAAAACATCGTCTTGAATGAATCGGAAAAGTTTTATCTTTCTTACCTTTTCATCGTCAAAAGGAGTGTTGACCCTGGTCTCCAGGTAGCCCAGGATGCTGATATAAACAGCGATGGAGAAGCAGAGAACTCCTAAAGCCGTCTTCCATCCAGAAAGAAATCTAAACGACGATCTGTGTCCTGTAGAAATATCACTACTCGAGCTCGTACTACTCGTCTCGTTGAGCTGTATTTTCACTCTTTTTCTGTGTCTACCCATGTTGAATACGAAGTCTAAACATAAAGGCAGATACTTATTATAATAATTGACTAGGTTTCAGTTTAGTTATTCGATTTATTTGGATTCTATCATAACTTTGTCGGCACTTTGTCTATCAGACTAAATATTGCAATTGAATGCCGACCGAATGATAATTTTTTTCGTGCGTGTACCAAAACGAAATGTCAAAAGTACGACGTTTGACATTTGTAGTGATGGATGCAAATAAATTTAGTCGATAGTATCGACTAAGACTAGTACACGTTCACACGATCACATGTTATCACAATACCAATAAGCTTAGAACGCACGTTTATAATAACCACATCAACCGTTTTATAACTTTTTTTATAACAAATTTATTGTACATACAATACATAACAAATTTATTGTATGTTGTTTAAATTATTAAGTATTTAGATAAGTGCAAGACGTGTGCACATGTCTATTTTTATGGCCACCCGATAAAATCGATAAATGAGCATGGAATACAGTGTGAATGCCTACACCATACTTTCCGATCACCGGCGATAGTGGAGAGAGACCATTAGCCTTTATTTCAACTTGATACGAATGTATCCCAGCTTTCTGGCGTTTTGAATTTAAATACGTTATTTTCTACGATCAAGGAATAATCGGGGGGATTTCCTCCGTCCACTGATCTTACATGACGTGGACAGTGAATCAAGAAGCAAAACTTTTAGTCGATTAATCGATTAGTTCTATTTGGTTGCACCCTTCTGTTCGTTTCTAAAAATCTTGTTGTACAAAATGTTACTACATTTTGTTATTTTAAAGGATTTGACGTATTTTTTTGTTATAATTCCATAACACTGGTTACGTTGAAAAAGAAAAAATGTACATTATGAATACCCACCACACCATACAGGACTTTTATAATAGATAGATGGATGGATTACTTCTTCACTTCCAGAACTACTGAACGGATCGAGCTGAAATTTTGCATAAATGTAGCTATAAGCCTGGAATGAAACATTAGGCTATCTATGGTAAAGTCTTGGTAGCATAAATAAATATGCTGGACAATCGACACAGCCCCACGCTAAACAGAGCTTATGTTATGGGTAGGTAGGTACTACATACACATAACTGATATAGGTACCTACTTAATACAATGGATTATAGATAGATATATTTATTATGTGTTGAATAGCCTTGCAGTAGTCTACCATAAGTTGTAGAAATAGTTAATATGACATCAATCAATTTTGTAACTCATGGCATCAAATTCTAAGAAATTAAATCCCAAACTACAGTCTAGCTGCAGTAGTTTGTTATACTATGACGTAGGATAGTTATCTACGCGACTCATGGTGCGTATTTTAGTACCTCAACTATCCGCTAGAGGCACTGTAAAAGTTTTCATTACATTTTGTTAACAGTAACTTCGCTACATTAGGATATTATTGTTCAATGGTCGCTACTTCGCTACTGCTATAATAGGCTATTTGACAATATTGAAAATATGCTACAAATTGTGGTCATCCTATCAGATAATAGCCTAAAAAAACATTTTTCGCTTTTTTTCAACTACTTAAATTATGTATATTTTTTGCAAATTACACGAAACAAAATGTAATGATTTTTTTCGTGTAATTTGCATTTGTTTATTATATATATTTTTGTTTATTGAATTTTATCTGTGACGAGAACGCCCTGTTGTTGGTTACAACTCTGGTGACGTCACATGCAAGTAAACATGCATTCCTCGACCGATTGTTGTTCGCATTTTGCGTTTTCTGGTTGTTAAATTCAACCTGTGAGCATTTTCTGTCAAATTTTGATGAATATTATAACTAGTGGCATAAATATTCGTCCATGTTGTTCATTGTTTACTTGCGTGTGACGTCATACGTGTCACGTGACCAGCGCCATTACAGAATCATCGATTTTGGCGCGGTTTGGAAATTTAAACTTTAACATTGATTTTTATTAATAATACAGTAAATCGCACGGAAATATTAATGTAGTGTGTTTATTATGTACCTACTTAATAAAGAATAATTTAAAACGGTTTCCTTTGTGAAATAGCATATTATAGGCGCTATCGAGTATAGATTGATAAAGCTCATGGTAGACCTCCACACTCGCGTGCTAGCAGTGAAGGAAGAGGCGCCACTTTTCTTCCAAATATCTAGTCATCCATGTATAATGTAGTGGATCTAGTAGGGTAGGAACATTTACATATATAAATTTGACTACCCTTTTAAGCTAAACGCGCACCTGTACGCGCCGCACTCGATTTTTATTTTTTATTTTTTATTTTATAGGAATTTATTGAACATGACTCGATTTTACTGAAATACGGCGCGAACAATTTCGCGATGTTGCATACTATTTCATAGAGTTATTTAGAAAATGCGGTGACTGCTGCGGTGCGGCGCGGATAGGTGCGCGTTCAGGTTGGAGAATCAAAATGAATATGACATATTCTTTCCATCCAAAGGTTGCCTGGAAGAGATCTCTTCTAAGCGATAAGGCCGCCCATTGTACTTGTCACATGTAATGTTCTGTATCTGGTGTACAATAGGGTATTTTGGTATTGCATTGTATGACAAATAATTATTACTTAGTTTTAGTTATTTTGGGTTGTAGATTTTGGGTTTATCTTTTCGTGTTGGCGCTAGTTTTAAATGTATTTGTAGCTATAATTTTTATTTCTGCGTTCTATAAAGAATAGAAATAGCGGTATTTGCCGCAAATTTAACTATTTTATAAAAACTAACTTAGAATTAGTGAAACCTAGGATTTACCTAAGACGATAAAAAAACTAAACTGTAACAAATTATTAAACCTATGTTTATAGTTAATTTCTCTATATTTTTAGAGCATTTCTAAAATGCTCTGAAAATATAGGTAAGTATGAGATTTTGGAGTAAGTAATAAACATTTTCGTAAATGCATATCGAAGTTGGTGTTATGATAGGTAGGCAAAATTAACGATATCTGGATAATTGCTTTCCCGTTCCTTTTAATCCTTGTAAAAAATAAATCATTTGATTTATAACCAAAAATTTAAATCCCGCGCCAACACGAAGGTCAAACTAAAGAGGTTGTAGTGCAGGGTTGGCGAACCAATGGCACGCGTGCCATGAGTGGCACGCGACACAATATTTTGGGCACGTCACCTATCACAAAAACTCATAATGCACTTATAAAAAAAGTGTGAAGTAGGTACAGATATTCTATTTCACGAAGTCCGTTGGGCTATGTATGTCATAGTAGTGAATGCGTGTACACATTGTTTTAGTGTGCGTAAGCTCAGAGATTTTCTCAGTTTAAGGAATTATCGGAAACACTCAAGTTCATTATGTACCCTGATGTGACGACATTTGATAAACTGAACTTGTCCCAATTCGATTCGTTGGAAAAGGAAGAATTTGAAATGCAGCTAATTGATTTCCAGTCTAGTTCTAGTTAGGATTCAAAAATTTATTGAAATAAGGAAAGAGTTGGAAGTAATTGAAACAGAAAGATTGACAAGTAATATAAGTAAAAATGCTAATAACAAAATTTTGGAAACATGGAATGCGTTACCAGACTCATTTAACTGTTTGAAGAAGCTGGCTCATGCTATTCTAACAATATTTTCATCTACCTATACCTGCGAGTCATTATTTTCAGAGATGAATAACATTAAAAACTCGTTTAGAAACCGTTTGACAGATGACTCTAGTTCAGCATGCATTCTGCTAAAAGTAACATCTTACAACCCTGACATAAGTTACTTGTCATCTAATCTGCAACAACAGAAGTCACACTAATTTTACTTTGATTTAAATTACGCGTATAACTGTGACATCGCAAACAGTATTTTTTGTAGTAAATAAAGAGTTTTGAGTTATAAATAGTATTTATTATTATTATTATATTGTGAGCTGGCCCTAACATGCGAAGAACCGACAACCGTTGGGGTAAACGTGTTCTTGAGCGGAGACCGCGGCTCGGCAAACGTAATGTAGGACGCCCTCCGACCAGGTGGGATGAGGATCTGCGAAAGACTGCAGGCAGATGCTGGATGCGGCTAGCTGAAGACAGGGCACTATGGCGCTCATTAGAGGAGAGCTATGTCCAGCAGTGGACTATTATAGTCTGATGATGATTATTATTATTATTATTATTTTCCCAGTAATCACAGTCAAAATTATGTGATGGCACGTCTATGACCTCATTTAACATTACTTTAGAAAAAATGGCACGTTGATACATAAAGGTTCGCCAACCCTGTTGTAGTGTGTTGTTTGTCTGTGTGCGTGCTCGGTGTAGTAAGACTTTCCATTAGACAAATTGTGTTATTAGAATACCTATCTTTCATAAAACAAACTGGGTAAACTAGAAAGAACCGAGTTCCAGACAAAATGGATGTTGGATGAGAATGAATTTTGGCCATTGTAACTAGGCATTACAAGATTCATTTCAATGATTGACGTGTGGTTATCTGCCTGATAAAATACTAACAGGACTTTCTGAACCAAACTGTATTGAGAAGCGCGAAGCGCATCTTTGACGAAAAGAAAGAGCATTCGAATACATAGAATAGGTACGTCGCCACCTGTCTCTAAAGTAGAGACAATGTCGATAAAACAGGGTTCGACTCGCGCCCGCCTTGCGCCTGTCGGTAAAGCAGCGCGCCCCCCCCCCGCCGCACCGCGACTCCCGACCCCCTCCGACCGACTCGACCCGAGCGAACCCAGTGCGATCGAGCGATACACGCCGCGCGTACCTGCTCCCGGTATAAATATAATGCGCCACGCTCGGCGGCTGTTATGAGGCGAACGCTAACATTTTCCTCAAATTATCAGTGAAATAATGTAATAAACAGACTAAAGTTTAAAGTGAACGTACAGCCGTGCGTCGGCAACCGCGAACGCGTTGTTTCCAAGCCGGCCGGCAGACGCTACACGCGACAACGCTTCCAAAAAAAACTAATTTCTCGATGTCAGTGAGCGACAGAATTCTTGTGTCAGTGTAGTGTAGTTTTAAATAGTTAAATGGGTAAACGTCGTGCAATGCTCGTATGAGGAAGAAAAGCAACCGGAACATTGTAAGTGTGGAGCGCGTCTGCTCGGGTGTTATTTCTATCTGTTGTGTCGAGAGAGAGAGGAGCAGCAAAGCAATGTGGGGTAGCTCGCCCCAGCGCCCAGAGCTTTAGCCGAGTGGGGCGCCCTATCGGAGGTACGGAGGCCTATCCCTCGTATTCTCACTGTTTTTTCAACAGTCCCGAACAGGTCTTTTTTCGTAACCCCTTTTTGGAGCGGTACTTTTTTTTTGGAGGGAATGTTTACGAATCGATACCTTAGCAGGTTATGCGAGCCTGGTACCGTGCGTCTTGCATCTCTGATAATGAACTGGTTTGGGATCCTTTTGAGCTATAAATAAATACGTGATTCATGCCGGTTTCTGACAAGAAGGCATTTTAAATTGGATCGTAAAACGGAAACGTCGATTGAATATGGCAAATGGGCAAGAAATCAATGATTTGGCTGGTATTTAAAAAAAAAGTGGACTAGAAGTTATCTGTAACACAGTCTAACCTCAAAACTTGTTTTGAAGCACCTATCTACATACCTAAAATAATAGGTACCTACTGACTGTCAGAACTGGGAAGTGACTGCTGAAATTACGACCTTATTTACCAGAACTTTAGAATGAGAAGACGATCTTCAATTTGAAATATACCTACGCTATCATTAAATCTAGACAACAACGTTAAAATGAATAAATACAATCGTATTTATTGTACAAAATAAACAAGAATAAAATATCACTACATCATCATCATCATTAGCCTATGTTAGTCCACTGCTGGAGATAGGCCTTCCCCAATGAACGCCATAGCATAGCGCCCTGCCTTCAGCTTGCCGAATCCTGCATCTACCTGCAGTCTTTCGCAGGTCGTCATCCCACCTGGTCCCACTACATACTTAGTATAAAACAAAGTCGCTTCCCACTGTCTGTCTGTCCCTATGTACATATATGCTTAGATATTTAAAACTACGCAACAGATCTTGATGCGGTTTTTCGTTAAAAGATAGATCGATTCAAGAGGAAGGTTTATAAACCATTTGACACGCATAGATTTCCTCGGGCGAAGCCGCGGGACGTAGCTAGTTCTTTTATAAGTCTAAAAACAACACACTTTTTTATGTTCTAGAATATTGTAGGTACTACATAAAAAAAGTGATAATTAAAAACTAAACAAAGTTAAAATGGCGGACTTACCGCTGAAAGCGATTTCTCCCAGGCAACCTTGATAAACACAGCATCATCACCATTAACCTATAATAGTCCACTGCTGGACATAGGCCTCCCCCAATGAGCGCCATAGCGCCCTGTCTTCAGCTTGAAAACACCTAAGATCCGCAAAATTCTAATTCTGTTGGTTATCTAGATTCGTTAGAAAAATGAGAAAGAGGAAATGTAAACAAACGACATCTTCCATTTTAACCACGAACTGAAAACATTCATGACGACCGATGTGGCGCGGTGGGCGAAGGTCCGCCTTCGACGCAGGAGGTTACGGTTTCGATTCCCGCCTCGGAACAAATGTGTGTACGATCTGCAGATATTTGTTCCGGGTGTTCTGGTCGTTTTCTATGTATAATAAAAAATATCTATCTATGTAATATATTGTATTATGTATATCAGTTATCTAATACCCATAACACAAGCTCTGCTTACCATGGGGCTAGATAATGCTGTGTGAATTGTCCAGAAAAAAGCTTCCCAATGTTAAGATTCTGGGATATTTCGTACTAGTTTCTGTCCGCGTCTTCGCACGCGTTGTTTCTACAGAAACGTTTTAACGTTATTTCTATCCTATGGAAACTAATTCATGGGATATAAAGAAGCCTCTGTTTTATTCCGGACCTGGAACTACCTGTATGTAACATTTTACCCTGGTCCGTTCAGTAGTTTTTGCTTGAAAGAGTTACAAAGATGCATACAACTTTCGCATTTATAATATTAGTAGGAAAATATAATCGATTCTGTAGTAAAGTTTTATTGTGGACGTAAATCATAGCTATCTCATCATCATGAGCCTACGTTAGTCCACTGCTGGACGCCTCCCCTAATGAGCGCCACAGCGCCCTGTCTTTAGCTTGACGCATCCAGCATCTGCCTGCAGTCTTTCGCAGGTCGTCATCCCAACTGGTCGGAGGGCGTCCTACACTACGTTTACAGAGTCGTGGTCACGTTTGCCCCAGCGGCCATCGGTTCTTCGCGAGATATGGTCGGCCCACTGCCACTTCAACTTGCTAATTCTTAGAGCTATGTCGATAACTTTGGTTCTCTGTCGGATGTATTCGTTACGAATCCTATCCTTCAGAGAAACTCCGAGCATAGCTCGTTCCATAGCTCGCTGAGTGACTTTGAACTGGTGGACCGAATGTACATTTTTGAGCTGTGCCGTAGTAGTTCTGATATGCGACAACCTTAACCGTCTGGTCGTCGGTCGAGACGTCAGTCGTGTGTCAAAAATCAATATTTTTGACAACATACGACTGACGCATTGTTCAAGTTATGATGCACTTGTATGACCCCCAACACATGACCCACCCTTCATTCGCTTCACTGATAATCGATAGACCCCATTCTTTTTCATATTTGGGTTGCTTTGGTATTATTGTAGATGATAATTGTATTACGCTAGCAAGTTTTGTCAAGTTACCTGGGCTAAGAATTAGGAACGTAGGTAATAGGACTATTTATGTTAGTATACGAACGTAATAGGACTATTTATGTTAGTATACGAACGTAATAGGACTATTTATGTTAGTATACGTACGTAATAGGACTATTTATGTTAGTAAACGTACGTAATAGGACTATTTATGTTGGTATACGAACGTAATAGGACTATTTATGTTAGTATACGAACGTAATAGGACTATTTATGTTAGTATACGTACGTAATAGGACTATTTATGTTAGTATACGAACGTAATAGGACTATTTATGTTAATATACGTACGTAATAGGACTATTTATGTGAGAATACGTACGTAATAGGACTATTTATGTTAGTATACGTACGTAATAGGACTATTTATGTTAGTATACGTACGTAATAGGACTATTTATGTTAGTATACGAACGTAATAGGACTATTTATGTTAGTATACGAACGTAATAGGACTATTTATGTTAGTATACGAACGTAATAGGACTATTTATGTTAGTATACGAACGTAATAGGACTATTTATGTTAGTATACGAACGTAATAGGACTATTTATGTTAGTATACGTACGTAATAGGACTATTTATGTTAGTATACGAACGCAATAGGAATATTGACGTTAGTATACGAACGGAAGTACTACGACTATTTACGTTACTATATTTTCTGTATAGTTTAGATTTCTATAAGGGTGTTCCACCAAATATTTATATGAAACATTGTTGTACACACATAAAAATGACAAACGGTTTCCTAAAAATAGCGACATTATTAAATTAGCCCGGAGTGTCCCACTGCAGGGCAAAGGCAACCCTCCCCTTCCTCCACTCATCTCGGTGCTCAGTAAGGGAGCCCACTCATTGTTGTATAGTTTGAGCTCATCCTGCCATCTCCGCCTAGGCCTTCCACGTGGCCGTCGTCCGTCCTGGACCCAGTCAGTGGCGATCTTCGCCCACTGCTGGTCTGACATAGACTCAAAATAGCCAAGACATACATCATTTAAATACTATACATAAGAATAATCTCGCTGTACCCACAACTAGGCTACACAAGATAAATGTATCTTTTAAAGGGCAATGTGTACGCTTCTACAACGAAACTCAAGTGAGTTGTAAAAATGATTAATAAATTAATTCAAACAAATTGTCAAACATATCCTTTGTAAAAATGCTTACTACAAAATATCACATTATTGAGAGTCTAGATTCTAGACTCTCAATAATGTGATATTTTGTAGTTAGCCCTTCACTTAAGACTTTTGTTTCGTTTCGATTCTAGAGGATAAAAAAGGCCTCCTCATCATCATCATCAGCCTATAGCAGTCCACTGCTGGACATAGGCCTCCCCCAATGAGCGCCATAGCGCCCTGTCTTCAGCTTGCCGCATCCAGCATCTACCTGCAGTCTTTCGCAGGTAGTAATCCCACCTGGTCGCAGGGCGTCTTACACTACGTATATCGAGTCGTAGTCTCCACTCAAGAACACGTTTGCCTTAGCGGCCGTCGGTTCTTCGCGAGATATGGCCTGCCCACTGCCACTTCAGCTTGCTAATTCTTAGAGCTATGTCGATAACCTTGGTTCTCAAAAAAAGGTATATTGTCTTTATATGAAAACAGAATTGCGATGGTTACTTGCTTTGAGCAAGCCAAACGTAACGGGTCATAATTGTTTCGTGTCCGTGCTTTATGTTTTTGACCTTGTTTCGTATAATCTGCAGACGAGAAACGAACCTAGTTTTGACCTTGACAATGTACTGCTAAATGAAATAAATTAGGTGTCTCAAATATCAAATTGATTTATTTCATATAAAGGTACTATACTAATATTATAAAGAGGAAAGGTTTGATTTTTTGTTTGTATTGAATAGGCTCCGAAACAACTGAACCTATACTAACCTAATCGGTTCAAAGCTACACTATCTCCGATGAACATAAATAAGTAAAATAAAAAAAAATAAGGCTTTATTGCTGGTTGACACAGTTAACAGTTAATAATAACATATGATTGACATTATTTCTTAACATTAAGTTTGACTTGTTTATGGCAGACGTCCGCAATCTCCCCTATAGCCCGATTACCCAGTCCATCCATCCATCACAATAGCCTGGTTTTATTTCTTTCATTTTTCTTTGCAATAGTCTCTACACCTCGCGGATACCATCTTTGGGTGTATCATATTGTGCACCCGAGGATGATACCCGCTATGTGTAGCCATCGCCTTTAGATTAACTTCTCAAACAGCCTCTGTGCTGTTGGCTTCGGCCCCACGCAAGCCTTCCAAAGGACCGGGCCACTTTATGGCCCGAGATCAAGATAAATAAGAGACATAATAATATTATAAAAACACTTAAATTAAAAACTTAAACTACTGATGCTCTCGGCGCTTGGTTTCCCGTATTTTTTCCCAGCTTGTCTTTCGACAAAGGCCTCCTCTAAGGCTTTCCACTCGTTTCTGTCTTGCTATGCGTAACCATTCCGGTCCAGCTACTTTCTTTAAATCGTCTTCCCGTCTCTCATATGCTATAGATTATTGTATACCCCGCTGGGGCAAACGTGTTCTTGAGTGGAGACCACGACTCGGTAAACATAGATGACGACCTGCGAAAGACTGCGGGTGCGACCTGCGAAAGGATGCTGGATGCGTCAAGTTCAAGACAGAGCGCTATGGCGCTCATTGGGGGAGGCCTATGTCCAGCAGTGGACTGCTATAGGCTGATAAATACCCGTGCGAAGCCGGGAAGGTCCCTTCCTATAAAGTTACAAGTCAGAGATGTACCGCAGACTGCAAGCGACACTACTTGCTTCTATTATATGTATCTCTATGAAAATGATTCCATGCGCGGCGACAACGGTGAAAGAATTTTTCAAATCGGTCCAGTAGTTTCGGGAGTCCATTCGTTACAAACAAACAAAAAATCAAACCTTTCCTCTTTATAATATTAGTACAAGTAGATATTGGTATCATCGAAGCTAAGCATAGAAGCTCGAAACCATTTTTGTTTTTGAAAGCTTTCATTCAACGTTTTATTCATTATAATCTTTAGTTTTCGAATTCATTTCAACATTCATAAAAATACAGTTTTTTTTTCCAACCCTGTTATTTTGTAAGCCTAAAGAAATAAAATAGTTGACTTTTGAAACTACCATGGTTATTAACACTAAAGTTATTTAAAACGGGATATTTACCATGATTTGGTGAGAATGTGCAAAAACCGAAGAAGTGATGTACCATCCGCTTCGCGTTCTGATACCGTCGGTGTTGTGTGTCGTGATCCAGCTGCGTTCTATAATAGTGAAACCAGTGGTAGTGGCAAAGTTTGCAGCAAAAGACAAAAAATGAGGGTAGATCGGTATGTCTGCGCATAAAAACTCGCAGTGCCTTCAGTTATTCCGTGATCATGACGCATGCAACTGTGCCGAAGTATTGGATAACTCAAAAATCAAATCATGGAAAATATCCCGTTTTAAATGACTTTAGTAAAATAGTTTGAGTTTGGTTATAAATGTTCGCTATGTATTAGAAGTTTCGAAGTGATAGGCGTAAGACAAGTCAAGGTTCCTCTCTATTCATTTTACGTCGAGTGCAGTTGTATTGCGCAATTATTGGCCGATATTTCGAAATAGCTGAGATCAAATGAACATGGGGCCCTGTTCTGCTATATCACAGCGCTCGCATATTACGACCTCTGTGGTGCGGTGGGCGAATGCCCGCCTGCGATACAGGAGGTTGCGGTTTCGATTCCTGCCTCGGGACAAATGTTTGTACGTGCAGATATTTGTTCAGGTGTTATGGTCGTTTTCTATGTATAATAAAAAATATCTATCTATGTAATATATAGTATTATGTATATCAGTTATCTAGTACCCATAACACAATCTCTGCTAAGCTTGGGGTTAGATAATGTTGTGTGAATTGTCATTATTTATTTATTATTTACTAGTTGCGCCCCGAGGCTACTACCGCGTGGAAATCTACTTTGTGTAAATGGTTTATAAACCTCTTGAATCACTATTAAAAAAAAACCGTTGCGTAGTTTTATAGATCTAAGCATAGGGACAGACAGACAGACAGTGAGAAGCGACTGATCTAAGGATTCGACGTGACGATTTAGCGACGATACCCAGTGTCATAATTATTAAGTACTAGCTGCGCCCCGCGGTTTCACCCGCGCGTGGTGATAGATATATTGGATAATATACAATATATCTTTATAAATTGCTATTATGTTACTCTGATGTATAAGCTATATTATTGTAAAGTTTCATTAAAATCCATTCAGAAGTTTTTTAAAGAGTAACAAACATCCATCCATCCATACTTACAAACTTTCGCGTTTACAATAAAAAATCGCAAGGAAATACAATAATTCCTACTAATATTACAAAGTTTTTATCTATATATATTTACTAAAGTACCACCGTCTATTTTGTTCCTTCATGTCCAGTCCATACAAAGGTTGCCTGGAAGAGATCGCTCTCAGCGATAAGGCCGCCCTTTATACTTCCTTTATTCTATTGTTTATTCCTGTATTGTTTTCTGTTTTTTGTGGTATAATAAAGTGTTTTCTATCTATCTATCTATCATACAAACTTTCGTTTATAATATTCAGTAGTTACCTAAACATCATCCCAAACTTTATCTTTATAATATATGACAAGGTTGATAAAATCTAGAAAAAAAGCAATAAATTTGATATAAAGATTTCATCATCAGCCTACAATAGTCCACTGCTGGACATAGGCCTCCCCCAAAACTGATAACGGATACCTAATACAAAAACAGTGCATATTAAAGTCCATCGAATAGAATAAGATCCCATTTCATCGGGCTGTTGAGTCATAGGTACCTGAGATGAGGCGCAAAAACAAGGTAAAACTGATGTCCGGGCATTTTACGTTTGCGACTCGATTTTTATCGCTTTTGTTGCAAAAAATTAGCTTTTGTTATACAAAATGCTTGAAAACGAACGTTTACAACCAGTGCGTCCTACCCGTTATGACCTACGGAGCTGAGACGTGAACGCTCACGATAGGTCTGGTCCACCAGTTCAAAGTCGCTCTGCGAGCTATGGAAAGAGCTATACTCGGAGTTTCTCTTAACCCATTAACGTCCAAAATGTCAAAATTTCTTGCACGTTTTCAGAGTGATTATTTCCTATGTAATTGGCGTTGAAAAAATTCTTGAACCACATATTCTAATGTAAAATTTCATGCTCTTTCAGAATCCGTTTCCAGAATCATGATAAAACTCACAGGGAAAGAGATATGCTCGATTGAAACATAAAAAACACCTAAATTTTCGAAAAAAAAAATTTTTAGGATTTTTTTTCGAAGTGTTACGGTGAAGATATCACCTTGCGACCGTGATCAAAGGTGATCATGGGAGTTGAAGTTTAACAGGGAATTTTTTTGTTGATCTTGAACCATCGCTTCTTTACAAAATGGCGGAAAAAACGTTTTTTTTTTTTTTCAATCTTCATCAATTTTTTTCTCAAAATCTATGGTCTTTAGAAAAAAAATTATAGAAACAAAAATGCGTTAGAATCGCTCGAGGAACATTCTTAAATTTTTTCATAATTTTTTGAGACAATTTTTGATTTTCCGGGAAACTTGGGAAATGGAATTTTCAAAAATGTCTCCAAAAATTCTAAAAAAAATTTAGGATGTTTCTCAAGTGATTCTAAGACATTTTTGTTCCTATGAATTTTTTTCTAAAGTCCATAGATTTCGAGAAAAAAATTGATAAATTTGAAAAAATAAAAATTCGTTTCGGCCGCTATGTTCTAAAAACCTATTGGTAAAAAACGATTTCTGTGCAAATTTTCGGAAAATTTTTTTACTCTTAGCGTTACCTTTTTCAACTTTATCAATTTTTTTCTCGAAATCTATGGACTTTAGAGAAAAATTTTTGATTTTCCGGGAAACTTGGGAAAAGGGATTTTCAAAAATGTCTCAAAAAATTTTGAAAAAATTTGACAATATTCCTCAAGCAATTCTAAGGTATTTTTGTTCTTATGAATTTTTTTTTAAAGTCCATAGATTTTGAGAAAAAAATTGATGAAGATTGAAAAAAAAAAATTCGTTTTTTCCGCCATTTTGTAAAGAAGCGATGGTTCAAGGTCAACAAAAAAAATTCCCTGTTAAACTTCAACTCCCATGATCACCTTTGATCACGGTCGCAAGGTGATATCTTCACCGAAACACTTCGAAAAAAAATCCTAAAATTTTTTTTTTTCGAAAATTTAGGTGTTTTTTATGTTTCAATCGAGCATATCTCTTTCCCTGTGAGTTTTATCATGATTCTGGAAACGGATTCTGAAAGAGCATGAAATTTTACATTAGAATATGTGGTTCAAGAATTTTTTCAACGCCAATTACATAGGAAATAATCACTCTGAAAACGTGCAAGAAATTTTGACATTTCGGACGTTAATGGGTTAAGGATAGGATTCGTAACGAATACATCCGACAGAGAACCAACCCAGAATGTCCGAATTGAATTATTCAAAAAGTTATATTAAGGTATTGAAGCAGTCTTAATTATAAAGTAATTTATTTTGATAAGGATTCATACCACGGTACAAATAAAGAGCCTTTTCTAAAGGCGGCATTTTAATTAAAATATTAAAAAAAAACACTTATTGTGACATAAATACAATAGATCGTTCGATAAGATACCTAATTTTTTTGAAAATATAATATAGCCTATGTTCACCGGGGATAGTGTAGCTTTCCAACGGTGAAAGAATTTTTCAAATCGGTCCAGTAGTTTCGGAGCCTGTTCCTAACAAACAAACAAAAAATCAAACATTACCTCTTTATAATAATAGTATAGATTAGGATCCATTATTATTGACGACCGATATTATGCAGTCGCGAAATTTTTGTAGACAATGATGTGTTCTGCAGTCATCATCATCATCAGCATATAGCAGTCCACTGCTGGACATAGGCCTCCCCCAATGAGCGCCATAGCGCCCTGTCTTCAGCTTCTTGTTATAGTACACACTTATTGTGACGTAAATACAATAGATCGTTCGATAGGATCCCTAATTTTTTTGTAAATGTAATATAGCCTATGTTCACCGGGGATAGTGTAGCTTCCCAACGGTGAAAGAATTGTTCAAATCGATAGATACCGATATTATAATAATAAAATCATTTATAGAAAAGTAACAGATCTTAATTAACTTATTCTACGGTCCATAGTAATATATACCTTAAAACTAGCATACATAAAATATAAAAGGACTAAATTAATAATAACACGCTATTTTTTGATTACGCCGACAGCGTGTAGATGTACTCAGGGTGTCAGTTGGCGTCGGTGCACGGCGCGGGCGGTGCAGCGGTGTCCCGTTGCAGGCGGCCAGCGAACCTTCGGAACTTGACACCCTTCGGCCAAAATTATGCTGTCGCGAAATTTTTGTAGACAATGATGTGTTCTGCAATGTTGTAGTACATCACTTTGTTCTATCATCAATAGTTTTCGCAGCGCACGCGATGTAAGGAATTTCTAAGGAAATTTTTTACACCTTGGGTTACATTATTGGAGTTTTCGTAGGGATCCCTAATTTTTTTGAAAATATAATAAAGTCTATGTTCACCGGGGATAGTGTAGCTTTCCAACGGTGAAAGAATTTTTCAAATCGGCCCAGTATTTTCGGAGCCTATTCAATACAAACAAACAAATCTTTCCTCCTTATAATATTAGATCACACTAATTTTGACATTGGAAACACCATAAGGGATTGTGCAAAGAAAAGCAGACGAGACATGCCTTCTTTAACACTTCGAGTGCTGAAATCACACCGTATGTGTTTTCTACAAGTGATATGCGTAAATCCACACTAGCGCAGCGGCTGAGAAAATACAGATCTGTGTGACTCAGCACAGCCGTAATGTTTTTCGAACGAAACGCATGTGCGGCGTAACACAACCGCTGTGTAGAGCGGCAGCACGAATGGCTTAGGTTAAAAAAAAGATCGCAGTCGTCGAAAAAAGTCCGCAGTCAAAGTGTTAAGAATAAAAAAAAATATTTATAATTATTTATCAAAGTAAAATAGTAGAATACAGAAATAAAATAAAAAGAATACAGAAAGCTTAAGGGGCCTCCGGAGGGACGAATTCTTCATACAAACGTAATACCAAAATGATTTCCAATTCAAGCATATTTCCACTATAATATTGCATTATTTGTACTTATTAGAATAGTATTTATCTAGGTTCCTAAATAGTTTTTTTTTTCAAAATACTTACCTAAAATTAATTGAAAGCCAATCGCATTTTGCACATTTTTATGCGAAAATGGACAAGTTTTCTTGCTATTTGCTTCGTAATCAAAACATCAATATCTTACGTTTTATTTATTAAGGAACATAGCTTATATTGTCTAGTTAGAGAAGACAATACTTTGTGAAGAATACAAAAAGTTTTCAGTCATAATTTTTGGTATTACGGAACAAACCAAATTTTGAACGGCTACTATTGCTATCGCGCGCGCATGGGTTAAACAGGGACAGCGATATTCGGAGCGATTTTTACAAGCGAGGGTCGCCCCTTAATTCAGTTTGATGTGATGACTGATGGTGATGAGTGATGGATGACTAACATGAATTATTAAAAAAAAAAAACTACTTTTTAGTTCGGTTTATTTATATGTAAAAGCGTGGTTTTTTAGTTTTTTTAAACTACTTTTTATTTTCTATTTGTTAGTTAAACTAAAAAATCATCATCATCATCATCATCAGCCTATAGCAGTCCACTGCTGGACATAGGCCTCCCCCAATGAGCGCCATAGCGACCTGTCTTTAGCTTGCCGCAGCCAGCATCTACCTGCAGTCTTTCGCAGGTCGTCATCCCACCTGGTCGGAGGGCGTCCTACACTACGTTTGCCGAGTCGTGGTCTCCACTCAAGAACACGAACTAAAAAATAGTTCTTATCAAATTATTGTATTGTCATCGGTTATTAATAAGTTTAAATGAAATCTGACCGTTCAAAGTGGGTCAAAATCGAGTCCAAAGGAGTCGGTTACAAACAAACAAACTAACAAACATACAGGTGAAACGAATAAAAGCGTTATAAGAATATTTTTTCTTTACTTTTTCTAAAAAATACAGAAAGCTTAATTCAGTTTGATGTGATGAGGGATGGATGAAACGAGGAATGTATTGCTTGTTTATGTTTACGCCCGTTGCCATAGAAACCATTTGCTACCAAAAATAAACATACAGACCGATGTGACGCGGTGGACGAAGGTCCGCCTGCGACGCAGGAGGTTGCGGGTTCGATTCCCGCCTCGGAACAATTGTGTGTACGATCTGCAGATATTTGTTCCGGGTGTTCTGGTCGTTTTCTATGTATAATAAAAAGTATCTATCTATGTAATATATTGTATTATGTATATCAGCTATCTAGTACCCATAACACAAGTTCTGCTTAGCTTGGGGCTAGATAATGCTGTGTGAATTGTCGAGCATTATTTATTATTTATTTATTTGTACACAGTTTTATAACTTTTGCGGTAGTCGGCCCACAATTGTAACATTAAGTTTTATGTTTCAAATAAATGTTTTTGTATTTTTTTTTGTATGTATGTTGGATGTATGGATGTTTGTTACTTTTCCTTCCTACTAATATTACAAACGCGAAAGTTTGTATGATAGATAGATAGATCGAAAACACTTTATTATATCACACAAAACAGAAAACAATACAGGAATAAACAATAGAATAAAGGAAGTATAAAGGGCGGCCTTATCGCTGAGAGCGATCTCTTCCAGGCAACCTTAGGATGGACTGGACATGAAGGAACAAAATAGACGGTGGTACTTTAGTAAATAAATAATGCTGGACAATTCACACAGCATTATCTAGCCCCATGGTAAGCAGAGCTTGTGTTATGGGTACTAGATAACTGATATACATAATACAATACATTACATAGATATTTTTTTTTTTATTATTATATAGAAAACGACCAGAACACCCGAAACAAATATCTGCAGATCGTACACACATTTGTTCCGAGGCGGGAATCGAACCCGCAACCTCATGCGTCGCAGGCGGACCTTCGCCCACCGCGCCACATTGGTCTTCAAACATATAGATATAAATTTTGTAATATTGGTAGGGTTGATTGTGTGGGCGTCCTAGCTCCTACTGTGTCGTTCCTTGATGGATATACTGGTGGACTGTATTACTAGGCAATAGGCATGTATTATATTATCTGTGACTAGGCGTTTATCCTTGAAAGGCTTTTGGCGCCGATTTGCTGGTTTTACTTCTTGACGACTGGTTGACTACTACTTGCTACGCCAGATTTCCGTACAAATCGACGCCGCTTTTATAAACAATTTTGGTCCCTCCAGCGTATAGTGGTAGGGCGAGCAAAGTTTTTACCAACTATGGATTTATAATAAACAATTAAACAATGCTAATATACGAAAGCTAAGGTAAAGACATAAAATTCTCTTTCGAATGGGCTACAAACAAAGAGGACATATCTCAAAATCTACCAACTTACAGATAAGCAAATCAAATGTACTAGATACATAAGTTATGAACATACTAGTTAGTAGGTTTCTTCTCACTTCTTCCACTGGTGGACAAAAAATTGAAGTGAACTATAAAATAATATAATTGATAATAATGAATAGTATAAATATGACCTGTCTAAGTGCTTATTTGTAAGCATAAAGAAATAAAAACTTTTCATTTTCATTTTCTAAAACCTTTGGGACGAGACCTACGGACTCTAGCTGCCGCTGCCGCCGCGTCGCGCCGTTTTGCTTACGCACTATAATACAAAAACCTACATAAATCTCAAAAGCACCTTGTATATACTTTGCTGTGATACAATCATACAGGTAGGTGGAGTACGTAAATAATCTCGGAAGCAACATGAATGCACCTGCATTCAGTGCTGCCAACTATGCGGACACTAAAATAGATGGGCAGGTTGGATGTCTCCCATTTTGTTTCATATTTTGCCGTATCTTACCTACTATGTAGCTGGACGATTTATCATCAGCCGAAAGTAGTCCACTGCTGGACTAAGGCCTCCCCAATGAGCGCCATAACGCCTGTCTTCAATTTGCCCCATCCAGCATCTTCCTGCAGTCCTTCGGTGTATCCGACCATATCTCGCGAAGAACCGACGGCCGTTGGGGTAAACGTGTTCTTGAGTGGAGACCACGACTCGGTAAACATAGTGTAGGACGCCCTCCGACCAGGTGGGATGACGACCTGCGAAAGACTGTAGGTAGATGTTGAATGCGTCAAGCTGAAGACAGGTCGCTATGGCGCTCATTGGGGGACGCCTATGGTGGACTAACATAGGATGATGATGAATATTACCTTGCAATGCTTGCTTCTGCAGACGGGTAGAAAAAAACTGTCCGACTCAGAACCCTACCCTCTAGTATAGAAGTGGCGAGGTCGCTACCTTCTGCCCTTTCTCGCCCTGCGGCTTGTACAGTTCACGGCCAGGTGTAGGTCACGGGTTTGATTCCTACCTCGGGACATATGATTGTACGATTTGTAGATACATGTTTTGGATGGGATGGGGGTTTTCTGTGTATGTATAAAATATCTAACTTCTGCAGCTTGATTTTTTTTGATCCGATACAATAAAATGATCCTTACAAGGCCGAGTCGATTGGCATCAAAAATGACCCAGTTTGATACATTTTAAGGTGTTACTCGCGCTTGACGAAAAATGTTAGAATGCCAAAATTATTTTCTCCAAAAAGGAGCTGATGTTTCAAAAGAAACTGCATCTGTATCTCCTCTGGTTATGGACAAAGATTAAGATTTTTTAATTTGTTAAAGACATGTGTTTTTAAGGTTACAGGTAATATGTACATTACGTCGTTCAACATGCTTGACCGTTAGTCGGTATGCAAAAATATTTGAGAGAATGACGTGCCTATGGGTTGTATTGTCCCAGTTAACACTTTGACTGCGATTTTTTTTCGACGACTGCGATCTTTTTTTTAACCTAAGCCATTCGTGCTGCCGCTCTACACAGCGGTTGTGTTGCGCCGCACATGCGTTTCGTTCGAAAAATATTACGGCTGTGCAGAGTCACACAGATCTGTATTTTCTGAGCCGCTGCCCTAGTGTGGATTTACGCATATTAGTCACTTGTAGAAAACACATACCGTGTGATTTCAGCAATCAAAGTGTTAAAAGAAAGTAAATATATCTATATCATCATTTATTTCATTAGGTACAACAAGTGCAAAGTAACTTAACTAGACCCATTTCACAAATACATATATCAGGCTCTAGACCGATGGACCGCATTTCAACTGCAAATGAACTGCAGCGGTTGGACCGCTGCAGTTCATTTGCAAGTTTGAATGCAGTTGACACGACTGCAATAGAACTGCAAACAAACTGCGCAGTCCGATTGCAGTTCATTTGCTGTTCTATTGCAGTCGGCGTGCAGTTCGCGTGAACTGCTGGTAAACATAGTGTAGGACGCCCTCCGACCAGGTGGGATGACGACCTGCGAAAGACTGCAGGTAGATGTAGGATGCGTCAAGCTGAAGACAGGGCGCTATGGCGCTCATTGGGGGAGGCCTATGTCCAGCAGTGGACTAACATAGGCTGATGATGAATATTACTCTCTGAATATTAATCGAACTGCGCAGGTGGTTTGCAATTCATTTGCAGTCGGCGTGCAGTTCTGAAATGCGGTCTGTCTGTCTAGCTAGCTGGCTGTCTAGCCTTAGAGACTAACATACATAATTATAAAACTTAAAGAACTATTATGAAGATAGATCATATTCAGGTATATTTGTCGTGGACTGTACCTACCACACGCGATTTGTTAGGTACCTATATACGCTGTCACGCAACGAGAATGTCGCGAATTTATAGATTTAATACGAAATGTGCTACTTATAACAGACTTCATAGAAAGAGGTTCGCAATTCGTCGTATATTATGTCTTGAGATGCTACATTTAGTTTCAGTAGATACATCGACGTCTTACCCGTCGAGGAGTAGATACAACATCGCCTTAGGGCTTAATAAAAAACCTGTAATGATGTTAATACCTCTTTAATTCTTTATTGTACACATACAAAAATTAAAAATAACTTACTTAATTAAAAAGATATGTACATAGGCGAGCTTAACCGAGTTTTCTTCCAGTAAACCTTAGGTTTACAGGAGTGGCGATGGAATACCTTAATAAATAAAACAAAAAATCTAAGCGACTTCTCTACATTTATCGCAAAATGTTTATAAAACGAAATATATATGAGCAAAAAAAAAAATTTAGGACGGACATTTTTTTTTTTGCCGGGCCATTATTAATAAATTTTATACTTTAAAACTAGCATACACCAAATATGTATATACTAATTAATACCATATTTTGTAACAATGTCACAAACGGGTCTCCACGGCAGACCAGCGCTATGGTACGATCTGCTCTACCATAGCACATGCTGAGTGGAGACCGATTCTGTCAGTTTCTGTCTTCTGTTAATCTAAGTTACATTTACAAGAGTCTCTGTCCTGACAAAATAAAAATATTTTTACTTTTACCTTACTTTACAATAACTATCATATTTCCATTTCCAGATGTCGGTGGGTCTGCAGCGGCGAGTGCCGGCGCTGGACGAGGGGCCCGTGCCCCCGTCCTGGAAGACCGGCAACGCAGACCCGCCCTTCCCTACCTTCGCGCAGCCCGCAGGCAGCCCCGCGGGGCCGGCCTTCGCTGCCTCCCCCGCGCCCTCCACTCCAGGTGAGGCTCACCCCTAGTGTACACTGTAGGACCCCCAGTGGATCTCCAAGTGAAGGCTGATCCCTAGTGTAGACTGTATAGGACGAGTGGATCCCAGTATATGTAAAATAATTTTATTTGATAATAATTTATATATAAAATATGACTTGTCTAAGTGCTTATTTTGTAAGCCTAAAGAAATAAATGATTTTTTACTTTACTTTTACTTTTGTATAAGACCGGCAGCTCACTCCAGCTTAGACAATCCAGGTTGCCTCAAGACATTGCAGGTTTCCTTGTGGATAACTCTGGAAGGTACTATAGAAGACTGACAAAGTACTGCGAGTAGACCGCTAGAGAATCCCATTGCTGTGGTAGATTTACAAATTACTAGCCTAAGCAGCGTTTTTCCAGCAGAAGTAGTAGTAGAAGACTGGCAGTAGAACGTTAGAAACAAATCTATCGCTGCGTCCTATCTGCCTTCCACAGGAAGACTTGACAGGGCCGTGGTTCAAGTTTTTTGAGAACGAGGGCTGCTTGACTTTGGTACAAATGCCGACCAGAAACCATTCATCGATGTAAAACCTCCAATATTTGTTCTAGGCGGCTTCTCCGGGCCATACTCAGCCCCGGGACCGTTCGGGAGCCCCTCAGCGCGGCCGGGCTCCGGCGGCGGGTTCCCGCCGGGCCCGCCGCCCCAACAGCACTTCCCTGGGGGCTTCGCCCCGCCAGGCTCTCCCTTCCACCCGCACCCCCCACACCCGCCTATGCCGCCGCATCCACATATGATGGCGCCGCTACCGCCACCTGTTGACAGGTTTGTTTAAACTTTTAATACTTCAAATCGACTTTATTCGGCTACTGTGAAATTGGTGTCAATTCTGCACATGCACAAGTCGACATGTCAGTAGGCGAGGCCTAATGTGTGCTATCTCATAATCTGACATAGTGTGTAAAAGGGCGCGCTAGGAAACGCACAATGATTCATTAGGTTTAAAGAACTTTATTTCTCATAAAAACATTTCATATTACTTCAAATAAAATAAAAAAAATAGATAAATTAAAACATTAAATGTGTACACATAAAGTATAGGTTAATAACTCCTGGGGTCTGAGGCTTAACTAAGATTTTATTATTAATCAATTATTATCAATTTATTCATTCCTAAAACGACTGCGTAAAAAATGTGAAGAAGAGACCTTTAGCACAAGGGTTATTTTATTATAGAAAAACTATAGGGTGTATCTTTTCAAACTTAATTTTTTTCAACTTTTGAATAAGTAAACTATGTCGGAACGCGCTTCATTATAGAGTTGTCATTCTATATTATTTATTTTAGTTAGGCTAGAATCAGTGTTGAAATAAGAAAGCTTGTAAGCATTTTACAATTTTTTTTCACATTTTTACGGTTTTCGGTGTATACAAACAAACATAGATCATGACGTATATTAACACTTTGACTGCGATTTTTTTTCGACGACTGCGTTCTTTTTTTAACCTAAAAAATTCGTGCTGCCGCTCTACACAGCGGTTGTGTTGCGTCGCACATGCGTTTCGTTCGAAAAATATTACGGCTGTGCTGAGTCACAAAGATCTGTATTTTCTCAGCCGCTGCGCTAGTGTGGATTTACGCATATTAGTCACTTGTAGAAAACACATACCGTGTGATTTCAGCACTCAAAGTGTTAATATTATCCTTAGTTTTGGATGATCAACATCAAACAGTGTTGTAATTTTGTCGTGGACACGAGGGTAGTTTTAGAGCGTTAGTCGCCTTCGCCTTCGTTTGCGAGCGAAATCTTGAGTCTCGATTTAGTTATTCGCTGTGTAAGGTGTTTTTATAAAAAAAACGAATTTACTTTAGAATCTTTCTAATTGTAAGATTACAACTAGCAGCGCCCCGCGGCTTCGCCGTCGTGTAAATTTAAAAAATAATATAATAGGTACCCAAAAAATATTATAAGAAGCTCCAAGCGGAGGAGTTTTGTTACAAACACATGACACGAAAATTTTATAATATTATTCGTAGAAGATAATACATTATTTTCTTCTCGTATTTTTTTTATTCATTACCAGGCTCTTTAAACCATAATTATAACAAATTCAAATAGTTTATTCTGACGACCGATGTGGCGCGGTGGCGCGGTGGGCGAAGGTCCGCCTGCGACGCAGGAGGTTGCGGGTTCGATTCCCGCCCGCCCCGGAGCAATTGTGTGAGAATATTTTATGTATTCACATGCCAGTAATGTGGCGAGATATGATGATCAATTTATTCATAATACCACCTCTCTGACCTGCGAAAGACTGCAGGCTGGATGCGCCAAGCTGAAGACAGGGCGCTGCTGTGGCGCTCATTGGGGGAGGCCTATGCACACCAGTGGACTACTATAGGCTGATGATGATGACCACAACTCTAATTTACCATGTCTGATATGAATAAATAAATAATAAATAAAATAAATAATGCTGGACAATTCACACAGCATCATCTAGCCCCAAGCTAAGCAGAGCTTGTGTTATGGGTACTACTAGATGACTGATATACATAATACAATACATTACATAGATAGATATTTTTTATTATACATAGGAAACGACCAGAACACCCGGAACAAATATCTGCAGATCGTACACACAATTGTTCCGAGGCGGGAATCGAACCCGCAACCTCCCGCGTCGCAGGCGGACCTTCGCCCACCGCGCCACATCGGTCGTCATCAAAATAACGTCGTCAAAATAACAAACATATAATAAAAATGAATGGGAAAAAAAATATAAAAATAATTACTAGAAGGTCTAATGAAAAAACTGGATGGTATAAAAATATAGTACTTAATTGTTAAATTAACAGATAGATTTAAAAAAAATACCTTTGGTGGCGGTAACTTCGCTAAATTATACTTACTCGAGCCGAGCGCGCGGCGCTATAAAGCTGTGAGTGTGTGCGTGCGCAAATAAATGTAGGTGAACCCTGTGTAGGTACTGGGTACGGTTAGCAAGGACAGGCTCGTTAGTTTACTTAATAATTTATTATTTGCCACTAGAATTCGTTAGTACTAGCGGAACTTCCCGGCTTCGCACGGTTTCGGTACGGATCCCTATGTTTTTGGAAATATGATATAACCTATTTTCACCGAGGATAGTGTAGCTTCCCAACCGTGAAAGAATTTTTCAAATCGGTCCAGTAGTTTCGGAGCCTGTTCCTAACAAACAAACAATCAAACATTACCTCTTTTTAATAATAGTATAGATTAGGATCCTTTATTATTGACGACCGATGTGGCGCGGTGGGCGAAGGTCCGCCTGCGACGCAGGAGGTTGCGGGTTCGATTCCCGCCTCGGAACAATTGTGTGTACGCTCTGCAGATATTTGTTCCGGGTGTTCTGGTCGTTTTCTATGTATAATAAAAAATATCTATCTATGTAATGTATTGCATTATGTATATCAGTCATCTAGTACCCATAACACAAGCTCTGCTTATCTTGGGGCTAGATGATGCTGTGTGAATTGTCCAGAATTATTTATTTATTTATTATATTTTTTTTTGTATTGATGGTGCAATAAATATTGTATTGTATTATATTTTGGTGATCATTGTAATGAAAAAAACAATAATATAGCTTATACATCAGAATAACACATAGTTATTCTGATGTATAAGCTATATTATTGTAATATTATTGTAGTGTCTAACAAACATCCATCCATACTTACAAACTTTCGCGTTTTTAATATTAGTAGCATTATTGTGGAATATACATAAGATCACTATATAGCTACAATTTATAAAGATATATTGTATATTATTCAAAATATCTATCACCACGCGGGTGAAACCGCGGGGCGCAGATAGTTTTATTATAAAAAACTCAATAATTTAAGTACATATGTATTTCAGAGAGCTAATTCATGTTTTTATTAATTAAAACGTGAAGGTCGCGGATTCCAGTCCCGCCGAAATAGAATTGAGATATTTTTTTATACCTTAGAGTTTACCCCGAGTGCGAGGGCTGACGCACTATAATATCGAAAACCATAAACATACAACCAGACAGGAATAATAGGAAATTTTTTCCAAAAGTTCAACACTAACATTTATATTAAAGTTCAAAAAGTTTTTTTTCTCTCTGTTCGCATTTTTCTACGCAAGTTTTTATTATTTTCTTTTATTATGTCTCTCATTTACCATGATCTCGGGCCATAAAGTGACCCGGTCCTTTGGAAGGCTTGCGTGCGGCCGAAGCCAACAGCACAGAGGCCCTTTGAGAAGTTAATGTAAAGGCGATGGCTACACATACCGGGTAGCATCCTCGGGTGCACTTATTGTTTTTTATTATTATAATTACTATTTACATATATTTTTTATAATCTATAAAAAAAGTTATATACTATGCTACACAAAAACAATTAATATTCATTTTACATTGCTACTACACCACACAACAGTAATTCTCAACCTACACGTTTTCCGTTTGTGCTCGTTCTGCTCGCTCTCAGGTTTTGGCTGAAAATCAGTGTTTTTGCTTTTAACACTTTGACTGCGGTTTTTTTTCGACGACTGCGATCTTTTTTTAGCCTAAAAAATTCGTGCTGCCGCTCTACACAGCGGTTGTGTTGCGCCGCACATGCGTTTCGTTCGAAAAATATTACGGCTGTGCTGAGTCACACAGATCTGTATTTTCTCAGCCGCTGCGCTAGTGTGGATTTACGCATATTAGTCACTTGTAGAAAACACATACCGTGTGATTTCAGCACTCAAAGTGTTAAGCAAAAAATATTGCTGAGCCATGGGCTATTTGTTGTACTGCAGCACACACATATTTACCTCAAGGACTTTTTGTTACCTTTATACATTGTTTTAATTGTTAAACCTAGTGTACTTTTGTTTAATATTGTATGTAAGTATCTATATTTATTGTATGCGTGTGTTATTAGTACCAAATTCAATTAAATTTATTTATTTATAGTGAACAAAGAAAGAATTATAACTAAAATAAATAAATATTTCATCTAAATATCTAACATAAGTTCATTTACCCCAAAAACGATAATTACTAATTCACTTCTCTGCTATCCGTACTACCCACCCTCTCTACCTATACGTATGTATTTGTTAGTACCGCTGCGACCACGGTAACCTGACCCGCGGCGCCCCGCGCGCGTCGAATGTCTTCGCGCGTCGAAAGGGCAGAGGGGTGACATTACGGGGGTCTCGCGTGACCGGTCGGCTGTATACATAAGTAAAGATTGTATGGTACCGCTGGCCCGAGTTGGAGTGTCTCGTCTGCCGCGCTCCGATCAAAATCGAAATTCAAAATGAAATTTTGACGTTTTTGCTTTTTGGTTGTTGCTGTTTAGAGGTAAAGAGCCTAGGTGGCCAAGATCAAGACGCCTATGTTGCCGCGGTACTAGGTCGAAATTCAAAATGAAATTCAGACGTTTTTGCTTTTTGGTTGTTGCTCTTTGGAGGCATAGCATAGTCAATAGATGGCCTAGGTTTTCTTCTTTATATGCTAAGATCAAGCAACCAACTGTGCCATTGCTAAATTAAATGAAATTTTGACTTATTTTGAAGTTGCTGTATAGAGCTTAGGTTTTGTTCTTGTTTACAAACTATGGTCAAGACGTCTACGTTGCCCCGCAGTATTCGATCGAAATTCAAAATGAAATATTGACGTTTTTGCTTTTTGATTGTTGCTCATTGGATGCATAGAGCCTAGGTTTGTTCTTGTTTACAAGCTAAGATCAAGTAACCTACGGTGCCGTTGCAAAATGAATTCGAGGTTCAAAATGAAAAGACGCTTTTGCTTTTTGTTTGTTTCTCATTGGATGCATAGAGCCTAGGTTTGTTCTTGTTTACAAGCTAAGTTCAAGTAACCTACGGTGCCGTTGCAAAATGAATTCGAGGTTCAAAATGAAAAGACGCTTTTGCTTTTTGTTTGTTGCTCATTGGATGCATAGAGCCTAGGTTTGTTCTTGTTTACAAGCTAAGATCAAGTAGCCTACGGTGCCGTTCCAAAATGAATTCGAGGTTCAAAATGAAAAGACGCTTTTGCTTTTTGTTTGTTGCTCATTGGATGCATAGAGCCTAGGTTTGTTCTTGTTTACAAGCTAAGATCAAGTAACCTACGGTGCCGTTGCAAAATGAATTCGAAGTTCAAAATGAAAAGACGCTTTTGCTTTTTGTTTGTTGCTCATTGGAGGCATACAGGGACTAGATTTTACAATACAATACGAAAATGATTTATTGTACACTAGGTACAACAGATACAGATAATTACAAGAAAAATTATGTAAGTAATTCATTACATGCGACAAGTACGGCCTTATCGCTTAGAATCGATCCATAGATATATTTTTATTTTACATAGAAAACATGACGACCGATGTGGCGCGGTGGGCGAAGGTCCGCCTGCGACGCAGGAGGTTGCGGGCTCGATTCCCGCCTCGGAACAAATGTGTTTACGATCTGCAGATATTTGTTTCGGGTGTTCTGGTCGTTTTCTATGTACAATAAAATATCTATCTATGTAATGTATTGTATTATGTATATCAGTTATCTAGTACCCATAACACAAGCTCTGCTTACCATGGGGCTAGATAATGCTGTGTGTATTGTCCAGCATTATTTATTATTTATATATCTGCAGATCGTACATTAGTTGAGGCGGGTATCGAACCCGCAACCTCCTGCGTCGCAGGCGGGCCTTCGCCCACCGCGCCACAGAGGTCGCCGAATAAATACATTGTCCATCATTATTCATACGACATTATTATGAATTATTAATCGTTAAATAGTGTTAAAAATAATTGGGCTATCATTATAACTTATGACATTATCAAAGTAGCCTTAAACTTGACCTCTCAGACCAAATCGCTTTGAGATTGCTGAAAGAGCTAGAAGCAGTCTATTAGACTATTGTTGGTTTCCGCAGTGTATTTCTCTAATATTAGATTTTTTTATTTATTCTCTCTTGCACGAAAAATATATACAAAATATTATACTAGAAAATTAATGAGAAAGGCGAGCTTAACACTTTGACTGCTGAAATCACACGGTATGTGTTTTCTACAAGTGACTAATATGCGTAAATCCACACTAGCGCAGCGGCTGAGAAAATACAGATCTTGGTGACTCAGCACAGCCGTAATATTTTTCGAATGAAACGCATGTGCGGCGCAACACAACCGCTGTGTAGAGCGGCAGCACGAATTTTTTAGGTTAAAAAAAAGATCGTAGTCGTCGATAAAAAATAGCAGTCAAAGTGTTAAGAAGAGTTCTCTTCTAGCAAACCTTACTGGGAGAGAGTTAATACGAGAATGAATACCTTGGGTAGATGAAGAAAATGACAATATTCGAAATGAATTTTAAAATTCATTGTTACAGCGATAGTTAACCTATATACTGTATGTAGTAGCTCTGGCTGAGCGGGGGGCGAGCACGTGGAGGGTGGCGGGCGGCGACGACGGTGGCGCCATCTTGATACTTTGTGGATTTAAAAAGTTATTTTTTTTTTACAAATTTCTAATTGTTTGACCACGGCTCGGTAAACGTAGTGTAGGACGCCCTCCGACCAGGTGGGATGACGACCTGCGAAAGACTCCAGTTAGATGCTGGATGTGTCAAGCTGAAGACAGGGCGCTATGGCGCTCATTGGGGTAGGCGTATGTCCAGCAATGGACTCATATAGGCTGATGATGATGATGATATTGTTTTAATCTAAGGGTCGTCGGTTCGGTACATATCTGACGGAAAATGCATCGAGCGTATATTCCGTCATATTAGACCTGCCCCATACCGCGTCTAGTCAGTTCGAACGGCCTGTACACAAACGATCTCTGCTGATGTTACGCCTAGTCTGAATGCATCATACAAAATACACGTATCGCGACACGTTACGTCGACCGACTATGCGTTAA
The DNA here is from genome assembly GCA_947044415.1 of Eupithecia dodoneata. Taxonomy (NCBI): domain Eukaryota; kingdom Metazoa; phylum Arthropoda; class Insecta; order Lepidoptera; family Geometridae; genus Eupithecia; species Eupithecia dodoneata. The sequence goes on from OX345685.1 coordinate 4,659,385, forward strand.
CGGAAACGTAACAGACGGTGTACGCTCGACGCACTAACGCATCATCAGTTGAGTGTGAAACGTTGAATGTTTTATTATAAAGGTATATTTGGCTATTCTGGCGTAACGCGACTGATACGCGACGCATTTTCCGTCAGATATGAATCGAACCTAAATCGAGGGCATGACTTTGACCTTTGACGACCTTTGTCTAACTCTCGTGGTTCTGGACTTGCCATCACCGCCCTTCTCAAAAAACCACCCTTTCTATATATAGGGAAATTTTCCATGATTTTATTTTCGAGTTTTCCAATATTTCGGCAAAGTTTCATTCTTTTTCAAATCAATATAAGCTGATTTATTAACAAATAAAGTTGCAATCAAATTAGTTTAAATCGATTAACCTTTTTATTAAGTATTTTTTAAGATCTACTCTTAATATTTAAATACAATATCACTGTACATACATAGTATTAAACTAAGTCGCTTCCCGCTGTCTGTCTGTCCCTATGTATGCTTAGTTCTTTAAAACTAAGCAACGGATTTGTATGCGGTTTTAATAGATGGAGTGATTCAAAAGGAAGGTTTATATGCATATAATACATGCATATGCACCCGTGCGAAGCTGGGGAGGGTCGCTAGTAATTAATAAAATAAAATAGAAATACAAAATCTTTTTAGTTATAATCTGCAGATTGTGTACAATAAAGCATTTTTTTATTGTATTGTAAAAACAGAATAACGAAATAATTCAATAAAAATATCAGAAATAAAAATAATACAATTCAAATGATGATAAATAAATAATGCCGGACAATCCACACAGCATCATCTAGCCTCATGGTAAGCAGAGCTTGTGTTATGGGTACTAGATGACTGATATACTTAATACAATACATTACATAGATATATTTTTTTTTATACATATAACGACCAGAACACCCAGAACAAATATCTACAGATCGTACACACAATTGTTCCGAGGCGGGAATCGAAACCGCAACCTCTTGCGTCGCAGGCGGTCCTTCGCCCACCGAGCCACAGAGGTTGTCAAATGATGATTCTTCCCAAAACATTTTATTTCAAATAAGCATCAAAACTCCCCGGTCCTACTACACTGCGGCCGACCCCCGCGTACCGTTCGCAAAAACGCTGAGAGAAGGAAAATATTTAGGCTCCCGGTAGGAATCGGTTCAGGAACCTGGGGATGGAGTATGAAGAGTGGCTTGGTGATGGAAAATTAGCTGGTAGGCTGCAGAGTAAGAGGACTTCTGTGCGGTGGTGGGCGAAGCTCCGCCTGCGACGCAGGTGGTTGCTGGTTCTGTTCCCGCCTCGCGACAAATGTTTGTACGATCTGCTGATATTTGTTCAGGGTGTTCTGGTAGTTTTCTATGTATAAAAAATATCTATATACGAGCATGTAATGTATAGTATTATGTATATCAATATATATATTTTTTTTATGGGGACTGCTTACATAGAAAGGTCCAGCTACCCGGAGTAATCGGGAATTAAGGCGTTTCCCGGAATCGGTTCGGGAATCTCAGGGTGAATTATGAAGAGCGGCTGGTGATGGAAAATTAGCTAGGGTAGGCTACTTATGGGCGCTGCTCACCACCTTCACAGTGGCCCCACTTCTGCTAAATCAATCGCTTTACGAAGGTGCTAGTGAAGGCCCCATTCTGCGAAGCTAATCGGGATTGGCAGAATAGAGCCCCAGTACTTTGTGAGCAATTTAACTAGAGTAAGACGACCTCCGTGCGTCGCGGGTTCGAGTCCCGCCTCGCGACATATGTTTGTACGATCTGCTGATATTTGATCTTGGTGTTCTGGTCGTTTTCTATGTATAATAAAAAATATAATAAAATAAATAATAATAAATAATGCTGGACAATTCAAACAGCGTTATCTAGCCCCATGGTAAGCAGAGCTTGTGTTATGGGTACTAGATAACTGATATACATAATACAATACATTACATAGATAGATATTTTTATTATACATAGAAAACGACCAGAACACCCGGAACAAATATCTGCAGATCGTACACACAATTGTTCCGAGGCGGGAATCGAACCCGCAACCTCCTGCGTCGCAGGCGGACCTTCGCCCACCGCGCCACATTGGTCGTCAATTTAACTAGAGTAAGACGACCTCCGTGCGTCGCGGGCTCGATTCCCGCCTCGCGACAAATGTTTGTACGATCTGCTGATATTTGTTCCGGGTGTTCTGGTCGTTTTCTATGTATAATAAAGAATATCTATATATGTAATGTATTGTATTAAGTATATCAGTCATCTAGTACCAATAACATAACTCCGCTTAACTTGGCGCTAGATGATGCTATATAGATTATCCAGCATTATGTATTTATTTATATATTATTATTTATCATCATCCTTTAATAGTCCACTGCTGGACATAGGCCTCCCCCAATGAGCGCCATAGCGCCCTGTCTTCAGCTTGACGTATCCAGCATCTACCTGCAGTCTTTCGCAGATCGTTATCCCACCTGGCCGGAGGGCGTCCTACACTACGTTGGTCGAGTCGCAGTCTCCCTCCACTCGAGAACATGTTTAACCAAGGGTTGTCGATAGGGCCGGCTCACTGCCACTTCAGCTTGCTAATCCTTAGAGCTAGGCGCGCGGCGGGAATCAAACCTGCAATTATACATACTTATAGGTTTAAAACTTTTATATCTATCTAGGTAAAAATATGCCTACAAGGAGGAGACTTACGCTTTCCAAAAAAGCAGCATCGGCATTGCATTAAAAAAATCAGTTACCGTGTTCTATGCAGTAATAAACCTGCGCTAGTGTGAGTGTACCTGCCGCGATGGCGTCTGTGTGGGTGATGCCTCGTTTGGACTTGATTGACGACTCGGGCGAGTGATGGAAGACGGGGTCTAGTGGCATGACGATATTAGTAATTTACAATGTCTCTTTAAAAAGGTGAAATTTTTCGCGTATATGGGCTTGTTACTCATTCATAGTCAAACGAATTTTGGGTCCAAATTATAAGATAACTATTACTAATTATAAAGAGGTAAAGTTTGTGAAGTTGTAGAGGATAATTTCTGGATCGACTGAACTGATTTTGAAGCCACGGTATTTGAAAGTGTTTTATTAACCCGAAAATTAAAAGACTCGTTCATAAAGATACATTTACTCAACGTTCTCGCAAAATGTTTATTAAAAATATCCACCCGCGCGTAGCCGGACGGGCTGCTGGTATGCTTATGTACTAGATTACTTTTTGAATTTTGATCCCGGAAAAGTGCAATTTTATTTTACCATCCGTTTGTAGGTCGCGTGAGCTTTATGATGTAAAATTTCATGCTTTTGTTCCAATTTGTATAAGTTACCCATACCCACTGGCTATCAGTGTTATGATTAGGTCTGCATTCAAGACAAGACCCAACCTCTGAAAACCAGCTTGATGCAATGCGTTAGCACTTGTGCACTCATTTTTATCTTTTTTATATGAAAAGCTGTACCTACCTACCTACTGGCCGATAATTGTAATTTTTTTTTTTTACGTAGATGTTATTTAATAAATTATAATTTGTACCTATAATTACCTACTTATATTGTACTGCTATTTATTAGTACAGTAATAAAAACCGATCTCGCCAACTCGCACGCGGGTATGGTTCAGTACCATCGTACATTACTATTTCGCAAAAGGAACCCTAAAAAACGAAAACAATCTTTTTTATTCTGTGTTCATGACACAATAACAGAATAAATCATTAACAGTTCTAGTAGTACCCATTACATAAGCTCTGCTTAGCTTGGGGCTAAATAATACTCTGTGCATTGTCCAGCCCACTACAGGACGATCGGTACTGTCGGACAATGCTCCATACCCTTACACTAAAATTATACAAGGGATTGTAGTAGCTACTTCATGCAAAAAATGCACTTGCTCTGTTGCTGTAAAAAATGTAAACATTCCAGTAATAAACTCGATGTGAATGCTCCCGCATTTGATATCCCCTATCTACAAACTACGTCAACAGACTGACTTCGTCTCTGTCGGACTGGCTAATTACATATCGCTGCATCTCTCTCACACGCCGGTAGGTCCGTTTCATTCACACAACAAGCGCGTGTATCTTCTGTCTTTATCTGATGTGTTTAGCCCTGTCTCTTTCTCTCTAATGAATTTAATCATCGATGTTCTCTCTCTGTATCGTCGGGACAAGATTTGGATTTGGAATTTGTACGTGTTTTGAACGTCTGTCGTGGAGATCATTTTGAGAGAATCATTGGACGGTCTTTATTATTAGGACATTGAATTACATTATTATTTTTGATACATTTTGATATAAATATTTATCAATTGTTTTATTTATTCTAGCAAATATTATTTTATATTTTTTTAGATTACTAAAATAAAATAAAAAGTACTGAAGATGGTATGCACTTCCGGTTTATTTTTGTAGGGGAATTAGGGATGTGCCAGGAGAACTAAAAATTGTTGTCGATATTTTTTTAGTCGAGTTACGAATGTCCTGTCGGTCATATTTTTTCAGAATTTCTCTACATAAATTTCTTAATTATTGCTTCGGACTGATGTGTGTACTACGAAAAACGCAATATTCTTTTAAATTTTACCTATTTTAATGTTTACACCAACAATACTTAAGTAAAAAAACACCAAAAAATATTTATTTATTTATTGAGGTAATAACATCATTACAGGTTTTTTTATTAAGCCCTAAGGCGATGTTATAACTACTTATACTAAAAATTACATATTTTTGTACACACACAATACTAATTAATACTTAATACTAATAAATATTATTACTACACTTAATTTTTTGATAACTTTTGGTGCACATTATTATATGTAATAAAAACTACATACATCAGTTAATAATAATAAAAAATACATTATTATATTACTATTCAAAGTTGATTTTTTGATAACTTTTGGTTACAGATCCACATACTTCCACTAGTGGACAAAAAATTGAAGTGAACAGTAAAATATTTTTTTTTGATAATAATTTAATCTATAAAATATGACTTGTCTAAGTGCTTATTTTGTAAGCCTAAAGAAATAAATGATTTTTTTACTTTACTTTACTTTTATTTTACTTTTACTTTACTTTTACTTTACTTTTACTTTTACTTTACTTTTACTTTACTTTTACTTTACTTTTACTTTACTTTTACTTTACTTTTACTTTACTTTTACTTTACTTTTACTTTACATATTATAATGCAATAATTATGTGAAAAACTACATACATCAGATAATAATAAAAAAAATACATTATTATATTACTACTATTCAAAGTACTATGACAATACTATAGACAGACGATGGATACAACGCAAGTCGCTTTCTCTTATGTACTTTCTCTTGAATTGTCTAACTAAATCATTGAAAACTGCTATCTTGACGTGCATGACGATAGATTTCTACTGGGTTGTACATCTGACCCCTAGAACTATTGTAGGTGGGTCATTTGTCATGTAAGGACGGTCGAGTATTATTTTATTATTATTTATTTATTTGTTTTAAGCTATTATTATCCCACTGCTGGGCAAAGGCCTCCCTTTTCTCCTTCCACTCCTCGCGATCCAACGCTGCAACAGGCGACGATGGAAGATGTGCCTCGAGCTCGTCGCGCCATCTCATCCTGGGCCTTCCACGTCGCCTCTTAGCGTTGGGTGGGCTCCACTCTGTGGTGGTCTTTGCCCACAAGTCGCTGGACATACGGCAGTAGTAATTAGTTACTAATTTTCGAACGTTTTGGCATTAAAAGAAATAGCAAATTACTCAATAAAAATAACCTTTATTTCTTACAAAAAAAAAACACTTAGACAAGTCAAATTTAATTTACTATAAATAATTATTAGTGGAGACCACGACTCGGTAAACGTAGTGTAGGACGCCCTCCGACCAGGTGGGGTGACGACCTGCGAAAGACTGCAGGTAGATGCTGGATGCGTCAAGCTGAAGACAGGGCGCTATGGCGCTCATTGGGGGAGGCCTATGTCCAGCAGTGGACTGCTATATAGGCTGATGATGATGAAGTCCTAAACAAAAAAGGCCGTAAAAAAATCATACAGACATTAAAGTTAAACAGCATGAGATAATAGCGTTAATATTGTTGTATATTGCAGTTTAAATTTAAATAATCTTTAATATAAGTATTGTGAAATGTATAATTATAATGCAATCCTGTTTACATTTTGATGTCAACATCACGCCCCTGACGACCGTGACGTGACACGATCCCTCTGCTCTTCACTGACAATCAGCGCTGGGTGGACACATCAGTGCGCACCCAGCACAATGCTGAGAGAAGGCCATATTTGCCATGAACACTGCTACGCACAATAATTTGTAATATAGGTAGTAATAATTTGCGTAGTTTAAGTTTGTTGTGTATAGTAGTTAAAGGTGAATAAAAATATTTTCTTTCTTTCTTTCTTTCTAATAAATGAAGAGTCAAACCTGCGATAGCTCCGACATCCTGCATAACAGACTACCAAGCCACTAGTCCAAACAGGCCACCGTGTATTAATATACTACGCATAGCGTACCATCAGTCCTCTTGATACTGAAATAAATCTACGCGTGACGTGGGGCTTCAAGTTATTGTAAGCTGTAGTCTTCCAGTACGGTCTTACGTCTTGAGCATCGTAAAATATTACATATTTTATAAATAAATAATGCTGGACAATTCACACAGCATTATCTAGCCACATGGTAAGCAGGGCCTGTGTTATGGGTACTAGATAACTGATATACATAATACAATACATTACATAGATATATATTTCTTATTATACATAGAGAACGACCAGAACACCCGGAACAAATATCTGCAGATCGTACACACAATTGTTCCGAGGCGGGAATCGAACCCGCAACCTCCTGCGTTGCCGGCGGACCTTCGCCCACCGCGCCACATCGGTCGTGAATTTTTTTTTCGTATATTATATTTAATATACTTCATGTGAGGACATTGTTTATGACGTTTAAACAAACTGGCATTGTAGTTAAACAGCATGAGATAATAGCGTTAATATTGTTGCATATATTAAAGTTTTTTTGCACTGTTACAATAATGTTTACGCTTTTATTATATGTTGCAGTTTAGGGATATTTAATGAGGGTAGATCGGTATGTCTGCCAATAAAACCTTCTCGCAGTGCCTTCAGTTATTCCGTGATCATGGCGCATGAAACTGTGCCGAAATATTGGATAACTCAAAAATCAAATCATGGTAAATATCCCGTTTTAGGAATATGATTTTTTTTTGTTAACACTTTGAGTGCTGAAATCACACGGTATGTGTTTTCTACAAGTGACTAATATGCGTAAATCCACACTAGCGCAGCGGCTGAGGAAATACAGATCTTTGTGACTCATCAGAGCTGTAATATTTTTCGAACGAAACGCATGTGCGGCGCAACACAACCGCTGTGTAGAGCGGCAGCACGAATTTTTTAGGTTAAAAAAAAGGTCGCAGTCGTCGAAAAAAAATCGCAGCCAAAGTGTTAAAAATATTCTATACAATACAATATTACTTTATTGCACCATCAATACAAAAAAAATAATAAAAATACTAAAGGATCTTAATACTAACTATAACTAGTGGCACAATCGCCAGCCTTATCGCTAAAAGCGATCTCTTCCAGGCAACCTTTGGATGGATAGGATCGGTACGTTTGAAAGCTGACGGTGGCGTAATTATTTAAGATAATTATATATAAACTAATTAATATTTATCTTATGTACATATATAATAGAATATAAAAATAGAAAAAAACTCGTAAACACGTCCCCAGTATTATACTTTTTTTTTCTTGGTCTCGCTAGTTTTAGCAACGGCCATATTTAATTTGTGATTTAAAAAAATTTGGGAAACCTTTGAAACTTATAATAACCTAATACCAGAGAGAGAAAACGGAAAAGGGTCAGGAGAGTTAGGTTAGGAAAGTTATTATTAAGGAATTATCAAACATACTGACATACATTTGACGACCGATGTGGCGCGGTGGGCGAAGGTCCGCCTGCGACGCAGGAGGTTGCGGGTTCGATTCCCGCCTCGGAACAATTATGTGTACGATCTGCAGATATTTGTTCCGGGTGTTCTGGTCGTTTTCTATGTATAATGAAAAATATCTATCTATGTAATGTATTGTATTATGTATATCAGTTATCTAGTACCCATAACACAAGCTCTGCTTACCATGGGGCTAGATAATGCTGTGTGAATTGTCCAGCATTATTTATTTATTTAATTTTATACATATAATATATACATTATATATTTATATTATTTGTACAAATAAAGGATGTTAAGCAATGATAAATAGAAGGGTCTAAGGAGGAAAGGAGGGAGGCAATATTAATAGAATCTGTACGCACGCACCAATTGGTCTCGTATGACATTGACCTTGACAATTCAACCATCAAAAACAGACGTGGCCATCTATTCATCTGTCAAACTATCAACCGACAAAGGTGGTGTGGCCACTTGACCGTAGTGACTGCCAAACGAGATTTTGGTCTATTGTGGCGCGATGTGATTGACCTAAGCCAACCGGTTTTTATTATATATCACGCTGACATAATCTTATAGAGGTCTCGTCTACGTTTTTGACTCGAACGTGCATATTTACTAGAGTATTAATGTCGTACTAATTATGTCATCATCATCATCAGCGTATAGCAGTCCACTGCTGGACATAGGCCTCCCCCAAACTACTATTTATGTAAAGCAACATAATGTGGAAAATTGTAATATGCATTATTGTTAAGTTTGCCCCTATGTCACTCGCTATATACATATTTACTCAATGTTCTGTCCAAAAACAGCGTAGAGATATTTTACGAAAACCTGCCGAAAGCCATGAAAAAGGCACAAAATGTTATTGAAACAAAATTATAAATTATTTAGTATTGTGTGTATGTACGAAAATATGTAATTTTTAGTATAAGTAGTTGTAACATCGCCTTAGGGCTTAATGAAAAAACCTGTTATGATGTTATTGGATGGGCGAAGGTCCGCCTGCGACGCAAGAGGTTGCGGGTTCGATTCCCGCCTCGGAACAATTGTGTGTACGATCTGCAGATATTTGTTCCGGGTGTTCTGGTCGTTTTCTATGTATAATAAAAAATATCTATCTATTTAATGTATTGTAATATGTATATCTGTTATCTAGTACCCATAACACAAGCTCTGCTTACCATGGGGCTAGATAATGCTGTGTGAATTGTCCAGCATTATTTATTTATTAATTCAATTAATATGTGGAAACTTGTCATTAGCCCTTAGTAGCATATCATGACGTATATACATATATTGTGCATGTTATCTTAAACAAAAGCGTGATTCTAAAATCATAGCTTTAAGTCTCCTTAAAAAATGTAAAATGAATAACATATTCTCTGTTTTTTTATTATCTGCCAAAAACATAAATCAATCCGCAGTAACCTACATCGTTGAGGATTTTTGAACAAAACTTAAAGTACCTGTCGATTTGCGTTCCTTCATATCTTTAATCTTCACTTCACAATACCCCCGACGGAGGCCATTATGGGGGTAATCTGTCGTCGACTCGTGAATTTTAGTTTTTTTGTTTAGACTCGACGTAATTGCCAGCTAACTCTAAGATCGACTACAGACGATTAGTTTGTTTTTGTCACATGTTCCTTTAGGAATATAGACCCCTTTGATTAGCATTTCTTTTTCTCTGAGACTATTTTAATAATCATCATCAGCCTATAGCAGTCCACTGCTGGACATAGGCCTCCCCCAATGAGCGCTATAGCGCCCTGTCTTCAGATTGCCGCATCCAATACCTGCAGTCTTTCGCAGGTCGTCATCCCACCTACACTACGTTTACCTAATCGTGGTCTCCACTCGAGAACACGTTTGCCCCAGCGGCCGTCGGTTCTTCGCGAGATATGTCCGGCCGACTGCCACTTCAGCTTGCTAATTCTTTGAGCTATGTCGATAACCTTGATTCTCTGTCTGATTTTAATAATAATAATATTTATTTATTTAATACTAGCCGCGCCCCGCGGATTCGCCGGAAATCTATGTGTCAAATGGTTCAGTTCTTAATTCTTACCCCAGTGGCATAGCTTCCGACATTTCTGTTATACAGCTTTGTAATTTGTCATGGAGGGTCCATTATGATGAAACCTTGGCCTCATTCACCGGGTGACATGACCCACTCAGTTTTATTGAAGATTTAATTACTTTGTTGCATAGGAAAAATGTTGCTTTGAAGCCTTCGAACAGAAAATAATTTGTAGATTTATTAAATCAGGAGACCATATGTAACATAGTATGTAGTTAGTTTAGTATTAAAGTTTATAACTTTGTTGCATAGGGAAAAAAATCTACTTAAGTTTTTAAGCCTTTTGAATAGATATAATAATTTGTAGATGTATCAGGCACGACACCATGTAAAATATGAGTTAGAACTCACAGTAAAGTTTAATCTGCAAAACAATCAGATTTTTTTCAACTTAGCGATTTTTTAACATATTAAAGACTATTTAATGGGTATTTATCGCGTTTTGTTTTATTTTACAGCGATAGAAATAAGACAAAATGTACGCGATGAAAACACGATAAATAATCTTTATAACATCATCATCAGTCTATATCAGTCCACTGCTGGACAAAGGCCTCCCCCAATGAGCGCCATAGCGCCCTGTCTTCAGCTTGCCGCATCCAGCATCTACCTGCACTCTTTCGCAGGTCGCCGACCAGGTGGAAAAATATATACCTAGTTGTAATTAAATACTACAAAAATAACACTAATAAAAATTAAACATAAGCCCCATACTAACGTTTTTTGAAAAATCAGCATTGCCTATTCCATCTACAATTGTCAGCACAGCAGACAAACAGTTTACTGAAGGGATAGCAAAGGAAATGAAGATCAAGTCTTTTCTAAATTAACTACCTCGAGACAGGAGTTGCTGACGAAAACACCTTAATCAATCTACAATCTACAGACTGAACTGAACATAACTAATCAAAATCACAAAGTTCTAGCCATTTGCTCCACTAACCTCAAAACACGACAGATATTACTTTACTGTTTGCGAGAGAGAATGCAAGCGTTAAATGAATGACAGCATTATGTCTCGATGTGAACTAAAAAGATCGTATATATTTCACTCTACTTTTGACGACCGATTTGGCGCGGTGGGCGAAGGTCCGCCTGCGACGTCGTGGTCTCCATCTTCCTTAATTCAGAAAATATTTGATCTACCATTCCTTTGCTATCCCTTGAAAACACTGTCGTGCGGACAATCATAGATAAAATAGACATGCTTGCATATCTAGTCTTTGGAAGTTGAGATAGGTAATGCTGGTTCAAATATCATAATATCAAAGTGCTTTATTTCTTTTAGACCGCAGGACTCTTGGACACCTCACAAAATTCAAATGACATAAGTAAATAAAGTGTTCACTTGGATTTTTTTGTTCACCTCAACCTTTGTAAAGTAAGAATCGAACAAGAAACCTTTACTTTGTTAGGTCGATCGTTTTCGAATTGGAGCAAAACTCATCCCAAGCTTGTATCGTCTAGTTACTAGACAATAAAAAAAGCTAACAAGGTAAAGGTTTCTTGTTCCCTTCTTTACTTTGCTGACTAGACTCTACTAGACTCTAGTTGGTTAGGTTCTACAGCAAAGATGATTATGTGGCCTTGGAAAGTCTATATAGGCAATGATGCTTCTACAGCAATGATGATTATATAGCTTCAGCCTTGGAAAGTCCCAAGCAGGACTCCAACAGTCAGCCAGCAGAACGCAACAGTTTATATATCCAGATAGATAAGCCGACGACGCCAGCCGATGTTACCCGACCGGCTGACAGCTCGTCAGTCGCCCGTCACGTCGCGGCACACTTCTCCTATGTATTGTATTACATAGGTGCAATGCTGTAGCGTTCTCTTTTATTTACTCTGCAGTTTCGAAGCTTATGCCCGTGAATTATTTCACGTGTCCCATCGATTGCCCCGTCGATAGGCGTTATTTTTACGCGCAATCGCTTGTTGTGCGGTCGGCGTGCGTTGCAACGGACGCTATGTACATTTCGGAACGTTTGAGAGTTTTCCTCGCTTTTCCGAGACGTATGGACGTAGCGAGTGTGTTGAGTACAGAGTCATTGACTTCGGCATGACATACATTCCGCCTTGACTGACGGCACGCGAACACGTCCGCGGATTCTCGCTGTTTTTTTTTGTTGCGTTGTGTCTAATTTATCGTTTTATCGTGTTTATTTAGTTGTGATTGTGTGCGTGGCGAGTATTGTTCGCTGTTATCAGTGTGGTGTATCTTTGATAACGTTTCTCAAGGCGATCTCCTTCGGATCTCGTGTTGTGGGATATCCGTGACTATATTGTCAATCGTGCGAATTTCAGAAAGTCAGTTTGTTCCGGTTCTTTTTTTGTGGAATCTATTTTTCACGAATGTAACCACGTTTTAACGTGAATCGTAAAAATATAGGTAATCCAGTTGGAAAGTGATAAGCGTGCGTTTTTGTATTTTGCATAGTGCAAGTGTTTTTGCGTTTCGAGCTCGACCAAAAAAAACTTTTTCACTTTTGATACTTACTGATAATGAGTACCTAAGTTGATATAAGTATTTTTAATAGTAACCTATCAAGAGCTTACCTAATCTAGTGAAGAACGTCATAAAAATCAATAGGAGACCAAAAAAAAAATCAAATAATCGTAACATAAAATTATAGTATTCGTAAGTCGTAACCTACCGAAGTGATTTCACCCTCTCGCCAACCACGCGTTGAGATTCACGAATCAATGACTCGACTAATGCTTATGAATTTCGATTCGAAATCACATTTCACGTCACTATGTCGTTCGAAATTTAAACTCTAGAGAGGCGCGAATTTCAAATCGATAATTTTACCAACATTTCATGTGCTAGCTTTATATTTATAGATGTTCAGTCGATTTGTGTACGGAGAAACGTAGTTTACCTACATATCAACTCAACGTCGCCGTCGGAATGTATATAGTGTACATCTTGCACTATGTAGAATGTATACAACGGATATAACAATATAGCGTAGGTACGAGTGTGCGTGAGGCGTAATGAGCGTTTCTATGTGCTAAGAAACAGTAAAAAGTATGGCGCGAACGCACGGAGCGGCAACGCCGCGTGCGTTTGGAGGCCTTGCCTCGCGCGGTGAAAACAATAAGTACCTACCTACTCTTTTTGAGATATTCATATTTTTGGAATAAATTTACGGGCTTGGTCGGTCGTTATAATGAATATTCAATGCTTTACTTTAAGGATTGATATTAATGGTCTCTTAGGTTTTAAATTGCGATGAATATTAAAACAAATTCAATTATGAACAAATAATGACTTAAGGTAGACTATGTTATTTTTAGTCTACAATTAAATTTCATTCATTAATTGATGATGTCAATTTTTTTTAGGTTGTAACAGATTTTTTGTAGCTTGTTCTAAGCAGTAGCACCACGTAGTAGTTACGGTCTTATTTTTAACCACATAATTAAAAATGCAATAGTATCCGCCCAACTTCCAAACAAATTAGCATTCTTGAGTTCGAAAAAATCAATATCAAATAAAAAAACAAACAAAGCCGTCGAAAATAGCTGGCGGTATAAAAAAATAGTAACCGATGTTGACCTTTCCGAACGCGCCTCTGTACTAGCGCGGCCAGCTGACGCGGCGTTGCCAGCTCGCAGCTTTAGAACGGTATCTAGTGGCTTATCGCCCCTAATGCTGCGGCATTAGAATCACAATCGCGTATCAATGTTTGGTATATAAAGCAGTTACGTCGTTTCTATTACGGACGTGGCGCTTCCCGCGAAAAATTCGAAATGCTTTTTATCAGTCGAGCTCGAGACGCGGCTGAAAGCGCCTTATATTATCTTTTTATTTTCACATTCTTATTTATTTAGCCTTCTTTCTGTTTTAGTCGATTGTAGTGATGTGCTAGATAGTGCAGAATTACTCGTTTCGAAAACCAACCAAAGTGACCAAAGCGTACCTATGTAAGAGGATTGTATACGTTTGCAAATATTTACAATAAATTTTAAGTGTTTTAAAAAAATACTGTCAGTGATATGATAACAAAAATTAATACATATAAAAAAAAGTTTAAGTAATTGAATAAAATTCTAATAAAAACATAAAAACAAATTCAAAATCCTACCAGGATAGCATAAAGCCTAGAGCTATCTGTACAACAACGGCCCGCCGCCGAAGCATCGGTGAAAGCGAAACAAAACTCTAAAAAGTACCAGAGCAGCATAACAAGCGTGGTGTTGTAACTCTCTAACAAAACTGTAAAAAGTACCAGGAGAGCATATCCGTGGTGGTGTAACGCGCGATGTCGCGGTGACAAAGTGGCCTATATGCCGGTGGCTTTGGGCTCGTTCGCCGGCGAGGGCGAGTACCAGCAATACGCGCCGCAGCATCAGCATCTATACCACGAGTATGCGCCGCCGCCGCCGCCGCCGCCGGTCTACCATCACATGCCGGAGACCTATTTTAGGTACCTATCTAATCCTAGTTATCTTAATGCTTGGCCAGATGCCGCTCAGTTCCGCACCGACAATAGTATGTAAGAATTCAATTTTGTACTTAGTTTTAAAAAAATATTCACATGTATCTTAAATCGCATTATACCTATTTAGATTAAGATAAGCAAATCAAATGAATTATACATATAAGTTATATGAACATGTACTAGTGGTTTCTTTTTCACTTCTTCCACTAGTGGACAATATATATAATATAAAATGTGAAAGTCTGTCTGAATGTTTCTTCGTAGTAACAAACACTCAGATAGACTTCTGTAATCTCCGTAAATACTTATTTAAATAATATTTGGTAAAAAGGTAGTTTCTTAAAAAAACTTTCTTGAAAAACTTACCTTTGAAGGGGTTAAAGGCGGCAAAGTTATTATGGAAAAATAAAAAAATTGGTAAAGTTTATTTGTAACAAGCGGGCCCTATAGACGTTGTCCTGTCTTAACTATGAATATTGATTTCGAATTGGTTACATCCTCTTTGACGATATTTGCAGCACGCATTCTGTCAACGTTATGGCCCTCCCCTAATGAGCAGCGCCATAGCGCCATGTCTTCAGCTTGCCGCATCCAGCATCACCTGCAGTCTTTCGCAGGTCGTCATCCCACCTGGTCGGAGGACGTCCTACACTATAGATAGATAAATTCGTCGGTTTTAAGACAAATGTACCTAATTGAATTTTTTTCTTTTTTCAGGCGGCACGCTCCCTACTTTGGTCAGCCCGACTACAGAGTTTATGAACTCAACAAAAGGCTACAACAAAGGACAGAGGTAATTTTATTTTATTATTTTTTTTTTTATTTATTTCATCTATTAATTATTAATTATACACGGTGTAACATGAGGGGTGGATCATCGGTGGATGGGGGGTAGGGGGACCTCGGTACCTATCGATTTAACCCCCCTGCGATATTCACTCGTTCAAAAGTTATTTGGATTTTAGTAAAAATTTAGGTAAAATCAGATTTCATCCTTAATTTCGCAATTGCGGCCAAAATACTGGGTCTGCGACCCTGTATTTTTTTTAAAATAAGATGAATAGTGGGCCTTTGGTACCCCTATACCAATTTGACTCTGAGATTTATAAAAAACCAAATATGAATTATAGCAAAATTTCTTTTCAAAATCTAATATTACAAAATTTGAATTTTTCGAACGAAGATAAATTTTTCAACATAATTCCTTCGTTCTAGCCAAATTAAATTTTCAGGGTTTATTCTTCATGAAAGCCAGATGTTTTTAAGATAGGTTGCAGAAAAAAATAATATACGAAATATTTATAGGTACATCTTCTAAAAGGCCAGGTAAATCATTCGAAATAATTATCAATATGAACATTTATTATAAAACTGCCTATGTGAAATTTTCATTTCTATTATAAATAACACCCCAACCACCCCATAATACACTGCCACAGATTTCCGACATAAATGTTATAAAATAGGAAATTTATATAATAGAAATATATATAAATGTTATAAAATAGAAAAATACGGGCAGAAAAGGATAGATAGCAATAACTCGATAATTTGACAATAATAAAATTACCTATGTTTAATACCATTTAAAAAACTTCATAAAGTAGGCATGTTTTTTAAGCTATGGGCTACCCAGGTCGCCATACGTTTTTTTTTATACCACAGGTGTTCAAACTTTATCATAAAATATCGAAACACTAATTTTCATTTTTAAATATTTAAGAAAAAAATCGGTGATGCTAGAAAAATTTTGTAATGCGCGATGCGATGGCAAGGCCAATTATTCACGGTTGTTCCCAGATAAAATAAACTTATTATCATTGAATTTGTAGCCGTAGTGCCCAATGACGTGAACAAAGGTATCAAATTTTGTACCTAAGAAAAAACTAAATAAATCCTTGACTGCTGAAGATATATTTTTTTTAATTTTTTTCCTGATTCGCCGTGGTGCCCCCCACCCCTGCCTGCGGGGTTATCCATTAATTACCGGATACCCTGTGTATGATAGTCGACTCTACGCGAGTGACTTTTAGTTTTTTGTGTCGTAGTTTTTTTAATAAAAGTTTATATTACGTTTATAGCGACATCTTTTTGAAAAAAAAAAAACGTTTAAATTCCAGGAATCAGATAACCTATGGTGGGACGCGTTCGCGACGGAATTCTTTGAAGACGACGCCACGCTCACACTGACATTTTGTTTAGAAGACGGACCTAAAAGATATAGTAAGTACATCATTTTAAAGTGCCACCGTCTATATTGTTCGTTCATGTCCAGTCCATCCCAAGGTTGCCTGGAAGAGATTGCTCTCAGCGATAAGGCCGCCCTTTATACCTTTATTCTTAATTTTTATCTCTGTATTATTTTCTGTTTTTGTGTGGTGTAATAAAGTGTTATCTATCAATCATTTTATGCAAAAATATGGCATTACTTCACTGCATATCAAACAAAGCTGTTCTTGGTTCCTGAAACACAGTTTTTTTACTAGTTCAGGAGCCGATGGACTCGTATTGCCTGTTTCACTGTCTATTTTGTCAATAAATAAAAATGTAACTTTACTTTTACTTTACTTGAGTGGAGAACGCGACTTGGAAAACGTAGTGTAGGACGCCCTCCGGCCAGGTGGGATGATGGATCATCATCCCACCTGGCCGGAGGCCGTCCGCGAAAGACTGCAGGTAGTTGCTGGATGCTGCAAACTGAAGAGAGTATGTCTCGGTTTCCGCCTTAGATATATGTTTGTACGATCTGCAAATTCTTGTTCTAGATATTTTCTATGAATAATAAAAAAATTCAACAACGATTTAATGAAATGTACTAAGCATATCAGTCGCCTGCTTAGCTTGGGGCTAGATGATGTGTGAATGGTCCAGCATTATTTATTTATCATTCGATTTCAGAGTTTGAAAAAATTTATTAAAATGTTAACCTACCACAAACCTCGCACACCACCTACAATCTAACATAGGATAAGACAAACACTAAGATTAAGATGTGGCGCGGTGGGCGAAGGTCCGCCTGCGACGCAGGAGGTTGCGGGTTCGATTCCCGCCTCGGAACAATTGTGTGTACGATCTGCAGATATTTGTTCCGGGTGTTCTGGTCGTTTTCTATGTATAACAAAAAATATCTATCTATGTAATGTATTGTATTATGTATATCAGTTATCTAGTACCCATAACACAAGCTCTGCTTACCATGGGGCTAGATAATGCTGTGTGAATTGTCCAGCATTATTTATTTTATTTACTTTTTAATATTTGATGCATGATCTGTAATGAATGAATTTTAATTTAAACCATTTATTTTCCAGCGATAGGAAGGACGTTAATACCCCGGTACTTCAGAAGCATATACGAAGGCGGAGTCTCCGAGTTATACTACACGATGCGACAACCCAAAGAGTCCTTCCACAATACAAGCATCACGCTAGACTGCGACCATTGTACCATGGTCACGCATCATGGGAAACCTATGTTTACTAAGGTGAGGCTTCTTTATACTACACGATGCGACAGAGTTCTACACTACAGCGCTATGGTACTTATTAGGGGAGGCCTATGTCCAGCTGTGGTCTAATATAGGCTGATGATGGATGACCTTTTATTCTACAGTGTAGATATAAGGTTTCTACGGACGTCAGAACTTTGACAAACTTTAAAGGTTACGAAATACTCTGTTTTTGTTGAATTCACTTCTTCGTTGTGGCGTTTGTTTAGTTGTTGATTAGTTTGTGTCGAAATTGAAAAACGCGAAAAGTGCGAGTCTTATATAATTAAAAAGAAAGAAAGAAAATACATTTATTTGACACCATCCATAACACATAACACGACACATTACAGAATAAGAAAGAATACAAACAAGAAAAAATTACAAGGAAATATATAAAACATACAGATAGGTACAAATACGTCTTACATAAGGGGCCAATAAGGTCCCTGTCTCAGCATGATGCCGCTACAAGCCGGAGTTAGTAGCGGCGCTGATTTTCAGACAGGTCCTGGTGTGGTGGCACAAAGCTTTAACACTTTGACTGCGATTTTTTTTCGACGACTGCGTTCTTTTTTTTAACCTAAAAAATTCGTGCCGCCGCTCTACACAGCGGTTGTGTTGCGCCGCACATGCGTTTCGTTCGAAAAATATTACGGCTGTGCTGAGTCACACAGATCTGTATTTTCTCAGCCGCTGCGCTAGTGTGGATTTACGCATTTTAGTCACTTGTAGAAAACACATACCGTGTGATTTCAGCAATCAAAGTGTTAAAACATTAGGTAGGTACATAAAAGAAGACAAGAGTAGGTAACATAAAAGAAAGCCACATAGAAAAGGAAAAACGAGAAGAGGCAACATTACATAACGAAAAATCTAAGCCTTAAAAAGCAAAACAAAAAGTACATTCAAGTCGGCCAGTAAAGAAACCCCTTTATTCTACAAACACCTGATTATAACCCAAGACACTATACACTAGCCAAACTGGATGTGAACTCTTTTTAAACAATCCACCTATACATAACCTAAATTTCACTCTGTTGCCATGTCATTGACGCAACTAGCTGGCCCGGCAAACTTTGACTCGGAATCAGAGATGGTTTTTCATACGAAAACTTGAGAAAACGATTCTCTTCATACATTTTCCCTGAATTTTATTCGTATGTATTTGTTTTTGATATTTTAGTGCGTAACCCCCCGCATTCGGGGTAATCCCTCAAAAATATTTTATTTTCCTTACTGAGGTAAAGTTGCGAGTTCGAGCCCCACCGAAATAGAAAACTTTTGGGATCTTGTTTAATTTCTTATTTATTCTGCTATTTGGGACAGAGATAATAACAAATTCATTCATTCATTCATTAAAAATAAATAATAAAATATAATATAATGTAATTTTAACTATACAAACCTAAACTAAATTCCATTATCAATTCCAGGTGTGCACAGAAGGCCGTCTAATCCTAGAGTTCACATTCGACGACCTGATGCGCATAAAGTCGTGGCACCTCGCGGTCCGCGCGCACCGCGAGCTCATCCCCCGCGCCGCAGTGCACCCCCCCGACCACGCCGCGCTCGACCAGCTCGCCAAGAACATCACCAGGCAGGGGATCACCAACTCCACGCTCAACTATTTGAGGGTAAGTCGCATTAAACACTCTTTGGTGCACGTCAAACAAGGAAGTTCAGTAAAAACTCTTTGGTACTTCAAACAAGAAAGTATAAACTCAACGCTAAAAAACAACTATTTGAGGGTAAGACGCATTAAAGACTCTTTGGTACGTCAAGCTAGAAAGTTCAGTAAAAACTCTTTGGTACGTCACGCAAGAAAGTTCAGTAAAAACTCTTTGGTACGTCATACAAGAAACTTTTTGGAGCACGCTCTACAGACACGCCGCTTGAATTACGAATACCCACACTAACCCTGCACGCTCTATAGAGAGGCGCACTCGCTAGAGAATATTTGAATTAGGAATACCCACACACTGAGACTACACTACTGCACACTCTTCATAGAAAGCCACTGGCTGAATAAGTAACACCATCACACTGAGGAGAGTGACACAGACTCACTGGCTAAAAAGTGGTCTCAGAACAATATTTTATTTAGGAACAGAACCACATACATCATTCATTAGGTACTCATTGTATAAAGTGGCCACGGTTTATTAATTAGGAACAAGCAAGTTTTATTTATGCATTTAGGCACTGCTGTGATCGCCAGGTGGCGTTCAAAGCAGTGCCTAAATGCAATCGTATACATTTTTAAGGTTCTCTTGTGCAATTTTTCCAATATGAGCTTGTACTGCTTGAAATAAATACATTTTATGAAATTTTATTTTTATTTTTTAATTGTTTCAGTTATGCGTAATACTAGAACCAATGCAAGAGCTCATGTCCCGACACAAGGCGTACGCGCTGTCTCCGCGAGACTGCCTCAAGACTACCCTCTTCCAGAAGTGGCAGCGGATGGTGGCGCCACCTGGTGAGTACTGAATGCACTTCAACAGCACATATAAGTCTCCAGTTGGACATGTATCCCCCAAGCAATAAGGGGTTGCCATAATGAGAAAGAAATTAAGACTAATTTGTAAATCTTTTTAGCAACACCTCGTTTGTGTTTACTATTCTAAGCCAAGAAGGCTTAGAATTCGATGATACTAGCTGCGCCCCGCGGCTTCGCCCGCGTCAAAATCTATGTGTCATAGTGTTTCAATTACAAAAAGTACCCTATGTCCGTCTCCTTGTAAGCTACCTCCCCAGAAACTTGGTGGGGAGTCCCCACCAAGTTTCAGCAAAATCGGTTCAGCCGTTCTTGACTTATAAATAGTGTAACTAACACGACTTTCTTTTATATGTATATATAATGTTTTTAACTAATAATGTCTGGTTTTAGAATCAAATCGTCCAGCCAGCAAGCGCCGCAAGCGTAAAGGCAGCGCCGGCGCCAACGCAGCGCCACCCGCGCCCACCAAGAAACGGTCTCCCGGACCCAACTTTAGCCTCGCTAGCCAGGTACGACAATGAATGTTGTCTTGTAGAGATCGCAAGCTTAAAGGCAGCGCCCACAAGTGGGACTAGGCTGGACATGTGTGACGTAAGACAGACCAGGGGTGGGCGAAGATCGCCACTGCTGGTCTGGTAATGCTGGATAATTACACAGCATTATCTAGCCCCAAGCTAAGCAGAGTTATGGGTACTAGATAACTGATATACATTACGACCAGCCACCATAACACCAGAATAAACATCTGTAGAACGTTGAAACATTTGTCCCGAGGGAATCGAACCCGCAACCTCCTGCGTCGCAGGCAGACCTTCGCCCACCGCGCCACAGAGGTCTTCATCATTAATCATTATAATATTTATTTTTTTATTCAAAAAAGGTAGTATAAACAAAACCTGCGATCACAAATAATATCTAGATAACTGTCTCAGTAAATAAGAGCGCACTTGTAATGTGAGCTCTTATTTACTGCAAAATTACTCTCCCCGTCAGGACGAGGCAGAATGTATTGGAACCTTATTAACGAGGAGATCTGTTGTACCAACATTCCTGCAGTGGCGATCACAATAGGCCTCTCATGGCCGCAGTAACACCCAAGCCACCGAAAGAAAATAAACGTAAATAAAAATAAATGTTCAGCACACGCTGAGCCAACCCCTATTTCAGCGCAGGGTCACGGAGGTAGTCATACTTCTTTATATCACCTATTTGTGTCACTTACCCCCGTGATAAACTACTTTATTTGCCGTTTGTTATTCTGTGCCTCTATTTTGTACCTGTGTCCAAATAAATATTTATCTATTTCTATAAATCATTTATTTATGATTTTCCAGGACGTAATGGTAGTCGGCGAACCTTCCCTAATGGGCGGCGAGTTCGGCGACGAGGACGAGCGACTGATAACTCGACTAGAGAACACGCAGTACGAGGGGGACGCCGACTGGAGCGCTCCCCCACCCCAGGACGTCGCCAAGAGTCCGCAGGGGCCGCACTGACACACACCCATCAACATGAGCCGCTTTAACTGACCCCCCCAGGGGATCCTGGGCCCCCCGAGGTGGTATGGACCGTGAGATACTGGTGGGACCTTCCTGGGAATGTACTGACATACCCTCCATAACTTACTCTTAACTGACCCCCCCAGGGGATTCTAGGCCCCCGAGGTGGCATCGACCATGGGATACTAGTGATGTACTGATGTAAGTTCATTTTTAACGGACCCCCCAGGGCAACATGGGCCCCCTAAGGTGTCATCGACCGTGGGATACTGTTGGGACCTTCTTGGACCTGTACTGACATAGACCTCTTTAACTGGGAATGTGACATGGGCCCCTGTGGGGGCTACCATGCTATTTAACACATATTATCAGCGTTATTACGATAATTTTAGCGCGATTAACGCGTGTTAAGGCGCAATTTAACGTTTCACGTTAAAATGCGCCTTAACACATGTAATAACGCTGATAACGTCGTTACGTTATGTGTTCAATAGGATGGTAGCCCCACAGGGCATCGTAACCCCCCCAAGAGGGCACCGTGGGATACTGGTGGGACCTTCCTGTGGAAAGTGACTAGGGCCTCTAAAAGCAGCATCGACTATGGTGTACTGGTGGGACCTTATTGGAGCTGTACTGACATAAATAAATCGAGAAAAACTACTTTTTAAGTGACATTTGCCCATCCCTGGAGCTTCCCGAACCAGTGATATGGTCATGAAGGCATTATTAGATGTGTTAAATAGCATCTTTGAGACACTGAGTTGTGACTTCGTCTATGCCACAAAGCACTTTGATATACATACGGGAATGCCTTCAAGAATTTAAACCATAGAAAGAGTTAATGTTTTTCTTTATTGTAAATATTATTTCGATATGTTTAACTATACAAGTGTGTTACCCATAAAGAAAGCTTGCTATCATGAGACAGACACTGGCAGGATTGCGTCAATCCAGACGCAGAGCCATCTATGAAGAAGTTGAAAGGAAAATGAACTTCAACTTCTTTATTCATGGAATAGTTTATGTTACGACTCACAGTCTGGGAAAGTCAGTCTCTCAAATAATGCTAACCTCTCTCTGAAATCTGGAATGATGGATTTTCTCATGAACGAAATGAAAACTATGTTAGTTTGATGCTATCATGAGACGGACACTGGCAGGATTGCGTCAATCCAGACACAGAGCCATCTAGGAAGAAGTTGAAGTTGAATTTTCTAGGGGTGAAAAATATCCTTTTACCCCATGAATCCTATGGAAGAGTTATATAGGTTCCTAGGGGATAATATTGTCAGTACTTAACCATCCCACCTATAGGGGAAAAAAGTTACAGAGGTTCCTAGGGGTAATATTGTCAGTACTAAATATATCCAGGGGTAATATTGTCAGTACTAAATATACCCAGGGGTAATATTGTCAGTACTAAATATATCCAGGGGTAATATTGTCAGTACTAAATATATCCAGGGGTAATATTGTCAGTACTAAATATACCCAGGGGCAAGTTAAAAGTACCTACCTTGTGTTGAGTGTTACTTTAAGAACTGTTGAATAATAAATTTGTACATTCGCAAAACTTACACCTATGTGTTATATAGTGTAAATTTATAATGAAGGCTTAGGCTAATTACTGATGCGACTACCGGTTTCGGTTTTTACCGGTATGCGAATACCGGTTACTGTCGGTTCAGAGATTTACCGGTATTGATGCAACTACCGGTATCAGTCGGTTTAAGTATGTACAGGTTCTGATGCTACTAACGGTGTTAGTCGGTTAAGGTATATTTACCGGTATTGATGCGACTACCACCGGTTACATTCAGTTTAGGTATTTACCGGTATTGATGCGACTTCTGTTTTCAGTCGATATAGGTATTACCGGTTTTGCGGGCAACAGATGTAAAGCTACACCTCTATAGGCGGGTGTTTCGAGGAGATAGTTACATCGTGAATAATTCGCGCGCTCTTACAATGGGAAGCCCTTTTTAGCGTCGAGTTTCAAATGAAATTGTCAGCATTACGATTCGGAAGAAACATTAAAGATTATTTACCCGGTATTTCGCGATTTTTTTTATTTATGGTAAATTTTGTTTCATATTTTTCACATAGTAACAACTCTGAGCATATTTCTAGCAATTTATTATTGATTACGAGACACACGCCCGTATAGGTGACCCTTTAACGAAGAATATATAATTCGTCCGATATTATTAATTGAAAGATAATACATTCCTTTATTTCAGTTAATTGTGTTGTAATAAAGATTTATAAATACATACAAAAAGAAAAATGTAAAAGGAACGTTGCTATTGTAAAAGCCTCGGTTAAGCCTTCTAGAATAATTTTATTCTGAAATTCTCCATTTTTTAATAGGAAAAACGAATATGGGACTCAATATCTGTTTTAATCAGATTGTCTCTAGATATATATTAAGATATCTCTGATGATGAGATGTCCGCTACAGGTTAGTGCAGAGTTAGGGTCGGTTCATATCTGACGGAAAATGCGTCGCGTAACGCCAGAACAGGCAAATCCTACTAATATTATAAACGCGAAAGTTTGTAAGTATGGATGGATGGATGTTTGTTACTCTTTCACGTAAAAACTACTGAATGGGTTTTAATGAAACTTTACAATAATATAGCTTATACATCAGAATAACACATAGGCTACAATTTATAAAGATATATTGTATAATTATCCAAAATATCTATCACCACGCGGGTGAAACCGCGGGGCGCAGCTAGTATATAATAAAACATTCAACCGATGATGCGTTAGTGCGTCGAGCGTACAGCGTCTGTTACATTCCCGTCAACGCATAGTCGGTTGACGTAACGTGTCTCGATATCAACGGAGATCGCTAGTGTTCAGGCCGTTCGAACTGACTAGACGCGTAATGTGCCAGGTCTGATTCGACCGAATATACGCGACCGATGATACGCTCGACGCATTTACCGTCAGATATGTACCGATCCTTACTGAGAGAAGCGACTTTACATCACAGATATCTTTGTAGAACAAAATGTTTTCACATTGTACATTACGATATCGGGTAGAGAAAGATATCGTACCGTATAATGTGAAAGCTAAAGTCAACAGAAGAAGTTTAACATAACGCTTTCCATACAGGCGAAAGATATAACGCGGTATAGAAATATAATGAGATTTATTAAAAACATTGTAAAGTATGTATTTTGTTAATTTAACTGTAAAATAGAAATGTAGGTAACAAAATTAAAATACTTGGGAACTCTATAGACGAGTGTTGCATTCTAATTTCATGTTGTCTCAAGCCTTGAGAGTGGTAGAGCTTTTTGGGTTTAACGCTGCGATAGTCTCGTCTATGGAGTTATTCCCTTATGGATTTTTTCCCGGTATTTTGCTCTGTATGGTGGCTAAGTAAGTGTACAAAACTCTGGTAGGTAACTCAATGTCGATATGCCCACATGGCATTGTAAAATGAAGTTTTTGACCTGGTTTTAAGTGTTTTGGGCACACGGAATATGTCATATAAATTAATAAATATAGGCCTTTACGGATAAATTATTATTTGTTGTTTCATTTTTATTCCTAAATATAATCCAGGTAGTTGCTGGATGCGGCAAGCTGAAGACAGGGCGCTTGGCGCTCATTGGGGGAGGCCTATGTCCAGCAGTGGACTGCTATAGGCTGATGATGATAATAGAAGTGGCAATCGCGCCAACTCTGGTTGCGATACCTTTAATGCATAATAAATAATATTTATTCTAGCTTATCCTTGGTACACCCCCTGCCTTTCTTAAATTCACATAATTCTTTCCATCCAAAGGTTGCCTGGGAGAGATCGCTTCTAAGTGATAAGGCCGCCCATTGTACTTGTATCATGTGATGTATTTTATCATGATCTGTAACTGGTGTCCAATAAAGTATTTTTGTATTGTATTGTATAAATAAATTGATAATAATTCTTCGACGCATACGGTTTCGGGTTCGATTCCCGCCTCAGAACGAATATTTGTTGTGTTTTCTATTTATGGTAAAAAGTATAGTGCATAATCTTTATATGTTATTGAAAATGTCACCTGGGATTATAATAGCGATTACGATAAAATTTATATATGTACATATTTTATTAGTTTACTTACCATTTTTAAACATAAAACATTATCTAGCACCATAAAAGCTAGGCCATTGAAGTGTTATGAAACGATTGTTTGACATATCCGCAAACCTCTCGCTCTTATTGTTAGCTTAATAAAAACGTCAAGTCTTTGCTTGAAAATGAAAGTTTTCATCCAGTGCGCCCTACCCGTTATGACCTACGGAGCTGAGACGTGGACAGGACACACGATTGGGCTGGTCCACCAGTTCAAAGTCGCTCAGCGAGCTATGGAAAGAGCTATGCTCGGAGTTTCTCTGAAGGATAAGATTCGTGACGGATACATCCGACAGAGAACCAAAGTTATCGACATAGCTCAAAGAATTAGCAAGCTGAAGTGGCAGTGGGCCGGCCATATCTCGCGAAGAACCGACGGCCGCTGGGGCAAACGTGTTCTAGAGTGGAGACCACGACTCGGTAAAGGTAGTGTAGGACGCCCTCCGACCAGTTGGGATGACGACCTGCGAAAGACTGCAGGCAGATGCTGGATGCGGCAAGCTGAAGACAGGGCGCTATGACGCTCATTGGGGGAGGCCTATGTCCAGCAGTGGACTGCTATAGGCTGATGATGATAATAAAAACACAAGTTATAAATAAATCATTTATTTCTAATAAAAAAATAATTTAACAACCTAAGCTAAGATCTTTCCCTTGTTGCGAAGAGCTGTGTACGCTACGAGGATGGACAGAAGAGTGGCCAAGATCTCAGAGTTTATCCAGGGGCCGGAGTAACCTGCAAAAAGAATAATTATTGAGTATTTTTTTTATTTTATTTATTTTTCTTTCTTAGGGATAACAAACAGTATCACTTATAAATTAACTATAAACTATTAAACTTAAATAAACTTAATTCTAGAAGTGAACCAGCCCCGTTATCCACTTATTACTTGTACAAGGGGTGGTGTTAGTGAGCATTTGCAACAATGTAGTTCACATGAAGAGTTAAGTACAATCGAAGATAGTATCAGTTGACAATATCAGGTTGATGGCTGTCTTATACAAAGCTGGTGAAGCAGCAAATGGATCTGTTTCAGAGAAGTACTTATTATATGCCGTTGTCATTCTATGTAGTGGAGCACGCACACCTGCGTTCGTTTTGCAAGGAGTGGTAGCAAATAACGCACGCTTACGAGTCTCTCTAATTGGGCGAGAACAGTATGGTACATGTATGTAAATTTGGTTAACTAAACTATTACAGTCAAACTTGTTATGACAGATGTTATATAACATTAATTGATCAAGGAGCAGTCTTCTCTGTTTTAGTGTAGAAAGAGAGTATTTATCAAGTAGGTGATCGTAGGAGGACTTCGAGCGGGAGCATCGGTAGTTTGTTGAGCGTAAGAATTTACGCTGAACTCTTTCAATTTGAATGTTATATTTATCATAAAGAGGGTTCCAGACCGACGTGGCGTATTCTAACTGTGATCTTACTAAGGATGTATAAAGAAGAAGATATGATTCAGGTCTTTTGAAAGGGACGCATGTTCGCATAACAAAGCCATAAAGTTTAAGAGCCTTACTAACTATGCACTCGATGTGAGCATCAAAGTGTAGTTTAGAATCAATAAGTATGCCTAGATCCTTAATAAAAGGCACCTTTTCGAGCGGAGTCCCACATAGAGAGTAGTTAAAGTCTATAATGTTTATTTTTTTTGTAAAAGTGATGGACTTACATTTAGATAAGCTGAGATGTAGTTTATTAGTTAAGCAGTATGTAGTAAGCCGATCGAGGTCTTCCTGTAGCCAGATACAGTCCTGGACTGAAGTTATTTTACGAGTATTACAAATTACCATAAAACTAATAATAATAATGCAGCACAATTCACACAGCATTATCTAGCCCCATGGTAAGCAGAGCTTGTTTTATGGGTACTAGATAACTGATATACATAATACAATACATTACATAGATAGATATTTTTTATTATACATAGAAAACAACCAGAACACCCGGAACAAATATCTGCAGATCGTACACACAATTGTTCCCAGGCGGGAATCGAACCCGCAACCCCCTTCGCCCACCGCGCCACATCGGTTGTCAGGATACATAAAATTGATAGTATGGTGGATATTGTAGTACTGAGGACTTAGCTGAAGCTAACTAGTGTACATCTTACAAGTAGGCTCACATCTGAAGTAGTACTAGTAACAATATGAGCCATTCATTTCAGTCTAAAGTAATGCCAAGAAACTTAGCCTTGTCTTCGGGATGGTTTCATTATTTATATATACAACTCGGTCACAATATCTGTGCACCTTAAGCCAAACATTTTGTATGGCTCAAGGTGCACAGATATTGTGACCGAGTTGTATGTAACAAAATCTAGCAGATGTTGCCAATAATAGAAGTGTAATAACCCCTTTTAAGAAAGTGGATTAAAGAAAAAGACATTGCCGCTAAAACAAACCTATTTGAAACTTTAAGGATATTGATAATTATATCAATTGTATTGTATTGTTTTTTTAGCGGCAATATCATATATACATATAAATGTAATGCAATGAATAAATTCAACACTGAGAGATATAGACACATCAGCCAGAAGCTGCAAAAAATTTATTAAGAATTATCTATTAACATAGCTATGGCGTTCATTGGGTTAGGCCTATGTCCAGCAGTGGACAGCTATAGGCTGATGATGATGATCTATTAACAATAATATGAGCAGCTTCTGCTAAATAATAGCTAATAGCTTCTATAAAATTGGACATTTTCTTGCATTATAGCATGAACCAGAGATAACATTAGTCATTGCCTCACTTTTTTCAATTTGTTATTTCTGTCTGTAACATAGGCAACTAACAATAGTGCTTGTAAAGCTATGGGTAGACAAGAAATATTTCATTTATTGCAAGGAATATGACCATAATACAAGGTCTGAAACATTAGAGTAGGTAGGTACATACTTCACCAAAACACATTGGCATGCAAACATTTCTAAAAGTAGGTTCCTATATGATAATTTTCAAAGAACTTACTGCCCGGGTGGTTCAGCTGGATAGCCAGTAGAGGAGCAACCGTAGCTTCAGGGTCAGAACGGCGAGCACGACGCAGGGACGCCCAGCCTTCCTCGTCCAGGACACGGATCTCATGGACACCGGAGCGGGCCTTTGCGGGCTCTTCCGTCCATGACACCTTGAATAATTGGTAATTTGGTTATTTAATTTGGAAATTAGTCCGAGAAGCTGTAATTTGCTTAAGAAATGATCTAAAATGACGATAAAACCGTGAAGAGCTAAGAGATTTCCCTCTTCACATTTGGATTTTACTAAGGTCATTAGTTTGTAGTGGTCTAGCTAGGTTTTCTCAAACCAATCTTAAGTGTATATTTCTAATTAGAGTATTTTTTTGTGATTACTTTGTTGTATCACAAACAACTGTAAATCACAGAGAAACAATAAAATTAGAGGTTGCTTACCTGGTACTTGTTTTCTCCAACCCTGGCCGCTGTGACGGGCTTGCCAGCGACCTCGGCATACAGAGCGTAGTTCTCAGGCAATGGGTTATCACATATCAGCGTAAATTCTGTGATATAAGCTATATGTGTGACGATAGTAGCATCTAAACTTGTGAAGAAGGATGCTTCGGCTTTTGGGTTCTGGCAGCTCTCGGCCAAAGAACCGCTGACAAAGGCCAGTGCGAATAGCGAGAAGATAACTTTTGTGACCATTTTGATGTGTTTTGAGACTCACAAGTGAGTTTTTATTTTACAATTTTACGTTTTGAAAGTCTTCTTGGCGAAATTTCGCTCCACGTATTTTTATAATGTGTTGTTCGGAAACTGCGTTCAATTAAATTTTCTCGTTCACTTATTAAATTTTTTACCAATTTTTAATTCTTTATGTATTTAAATTAAGGTTAGATGATTTCATTGTATATAAATAAGAATCAAAATGAGTTGGTAAATAAATAAATAATAATATTACGATAGTTTTCAAATAATACACTTGAAAAATGTTAACGAAACACAAAAATGTCTGATTCTATAGAACATATTGAACGCATTTTAGAACGTCAGCGGGTGACGTGTGGCCAAAATGCCAAAAATCTACTGGTGGGTTTACGTTTCGTTTCTATTATAAGAATTTAATTTATAACGAAATACATTATGTATTGACTGCTCTAAAAACCATTTTTTCTAACAATCTAAAAAAACGATTGGGTTAATTTTTCTCTTTCTAACTTTTTATTTGTTTTGCAAAGTTCTGTGTAACCTTTCTAGTATTTTTATTTAACGGAACGCATTTATAACACGACCTAATTGTATCTATCTCTTGGTGGTTGTTCTAATCCACATATTGCTGGACTTTTGATTTTTACAACGAATTCAATGTTGACAGTTGTTATCATTACTGATACTGACAGCTGACTATTGATAAGGTTTGTTTTGGTTGTAATTTGCTGAAGAAATTATCTAAAATATCTTAAAATGACGGTAAAACCGCGTGTGAAACCAGAAGACTCCGATGAAGACCCGGTGGAGAACATGCTAAAGAAAACAGGATGCATTGAACTTCACTATAAAGTTCAGGTACCTAATTATTCGCTTTCATAACACAAATAGGCTATGTCCGAGTAGTTAGCTTTCCAGTTTTCCTTTCCACAAATCTATACAGTTAATGGTTTAGATGAATGTTTGTCAATTTAGTTCCAGGGCCGGAATAAAACATAGGCTACTTTTCCCCTGAGTCAGTTCCCATGGGATAGAAATAACCTTAAAACGTTTCCATAGAAACAACTCTTGCGAAGCCGCGGACAGAAACTAGTAATTTTTATCTTGTTTGTTGTGCTATGAACTGTGTAATCAATAATTTTCTATCTATCTATTTTAGTACATTTTAATGTTAAAGGTGAATAAACAAAGATAAACTTACTTTATGGTACCTACAGAAAAAAATACATAGGTAATTTATTTTTAACTATTTCAGGAATGTATTGCCACAACTAAAGATTGGAGGAAATGCCAGACAGAGGTTAATGATTTCAAGGATTGTATCAATAAGCACAAACAAGATGAGAATGCCAAATTGAATCGATAGTTTAATTTCAGTGCATTACCACGAACGACTGTGAAGAATTTCAGATATTTTGTGAGAAAGTTTAAAGAAAAGGATAAACCGAGTAGTGACGTGACTTGATATTGTCTACGAATATAGTTTATTTTGTTATTTTTTTGTAAATGTTAAATTATGATAACGCCGCCATCTAAATAAATTAATATAATATGCCTGTTTTAGTTTCTTTTAATATAAGTAGATTGACCATAAAATGCAAATAAATATGTATTGATTGTCGCGGAGCAGCGCAGCTGGAGTAGTTGCAAATGAAATTGCAATTACAATCAATCAATATAATATGACAGTGACGTTCATGTGACTTGATGTGACATGCATGGATGGAGGCGCGGCGCCAAAACAAAAAAGAAGTTGAAGTTGGGTATTTGTTTTGTTTGTGTAATTAATTTTAAGGTTATGAAAGTAAACATTTAAAATATGATTAGAAAACTAAAATTAACGTATATCTCGTCAATATACGCGAACTTTTCAACCAGAGTCGCAATTGACACCAGTTTAAAAGAGCAATTCGATTCAAAAGTGTTCAAACCAAGGAACCACCCCGGAACAAATAGAGTAAAGATAGCCAGTGTTCCGCCCGACATTCAAAAGGCTATAAAAATAATTTTTGATGACACTGGAGCAAAATCCTTGCATCAGGAGAGCGTTAAACTCAATAACTACCTTCGCTCAAGGCTACTGCCCCCAGAAGAACAGGAAATCGATTTAAAAGCCGCCAAACTTCACGAGAAAATTTCTAAGAAATACCTTTCAAAAATGTCAAATTTATCCGAAAAACAAGCCGAAGAATACAAAACAAAGATCCAAACTACTGTTTTTAACGCGTTAAAGAATAATGTGTACCGTTGGGGCAGTATAGACTATGATAAGCCCACCAGTTTGCAATATCTAGCATCTAGAGCTGCTCCCGAATACGCCATCCTTGTAAGAATCCTCGACGAAATAAAAAAGTTCCTACCAGATTACAAACCTAGAAGCTTCTTCGACTTTGGCTCTGGCGTGGGCACAGGGACGTGGGCAGTCAACCATTACTGGAAGAGTGATATATTCGAATACTTCTGCGTTGACACATCCCAAAACATGCATGATTTGGCTAGATTAATACTCTGCCATGGTCGAGACAACGTAGAAATGCCTTACAAAGCCTATTTCCAAAGACAGTTCTTACCAGCCTCATCAGATCTTAACTACAGCATTGTCCTATCAGCATTCTCTCTATTTGAACTACCCAGTATTAAGTCAAGACTTGAAACAATACAAAAACTCTGGAATAAAACTGAAGACTTCCTAATAATAGTTGAAAATGGCTCGAATGCAGGATTTCAGATTGTCAATGAAGCAAGAGAGTTTGTCCTCAACCTACAAAACCAGAAGAACAAAGGATATGCATTCTCACCATGTCCAAATGATAACGTCTGCCCACGATACCTAGAACACCAAACACCTTGCAACTACTTAATGAAGTACGAATCACTACCATATCCGTCTAAATCAGAAGTCTTCGCTGAACTGTTTTCATATGTAATTTTAAGAAAAGGTGAACGGCCAAAGGATGACTCTCAGTGGCCTAGAATAGTAAGAGCTCCTGTAGTCCGCTCTGGGCATACAATTTGTAAGTTATGTACAGCTCAAGGGAAGCTGCAAGATGTTATCTTTGCCAAGTCCAAATACGATCAGACGACGTACAGATGCGCGCGGTCAGCTAATTGGGGGGATGTTTTACCTGTGAAATAAATCAATTTGTTATACTCTGTTTTTTGCATAACATATACCTATTTCCCCCGTCATATACCAATTGCTGAAAATATTGCATTTTTTTTGTTCTACCACAACACAAGTCTGTTACAAGGAAAAGGTAGTGGAAAAATATTTTGCCGCAAATTATGATTTACAGCAAATAACCCTATACTGAAACTAACTTCGATTCAATAGTACATTTGGAAATATATATGAGACTTTTGACTACATCATAGTATATATATATATTATATTAGCATTAACCCCAACAGTTAGTATTAACATAGTAAAGAAGTGAGTTATCTACTCTAGTTGGTACACAAGACACAACGCAACACAAGCTCTGCTTAGCTTTGGGCTAGAATAAGATGGTGTGTGGATTTTCGAACATTATAAATACCTGCAGACAGGGTATGGTAAAATCAAAATCGGCTCATAATTGACGGAGAAATCGACGAACATACTCAGATCGAGTTGCAAATGAAAAGTACTAGGCAAGCAGAAGTTCATCATCATCAGCGTATAGCAGTCCACTGCTGGACATAGGCCAATGAGCACCATAGCGCCCTGTCTTCAGCATCTACCTGCAGTCTTTCGCAGGTCGTCTTCAGCATCTACCTGGCCTGTAATGCTGCGCTACAGCGCCCTGTCCATCAACCTAGAAAAGTCAACAGCTGGACCTATGTCCTTTTATAGGTTGCTGATGATGAGTATGATCCCGAGGGATTAGTATTTGTCCCGAAAAACTAAAAGAATGCCAATTTACGGGATTCGATTGTTTTTAGTTTTTCAAAACACTAAAATTATGAGGGATAGTTGGGGTTAGCGAAATAAAACATCAATGTTCAATCGAAACATGTTTCAAACATAATTTTCGCTTCATATGTTATGTACACACTGGCCCTAAGACCTATCTAATCTAGGCAAATAAAAAATACAACTTATTCTAAAGACAATCTCTATGTAACATAGAACAACAAATTGCACGCTATTTCTACCAAAATATCTGCAACGGTCGAAAATGGCAACATTCAGGATGCTATTGGTCGGTGTCATGTCTGCTACAGATTAGTACAGAGATATAACGAAATTACAGAGACTTGACTCATTTCACAGATATATTGGTAGACTACAATGTTAAAGAATATCTGATGGTAATGATCTGCGATCAGAAATAATATCTAGATTTCGGGTCAAATACAAAATCATAACTAAAAGCAGTCTCCGTAAATAAGAGCGCACTTGAGGTAAGTAAATGTAGAATAAGTTTTGCTACTATTGAATACACATTTCGGCATTGTGACACATTTTTACTTTGGCTGTGTTTCAACCGAACTAAACAAAATAAGAGCTCACATTACAAGTGCGCTCTTATTTACGGAGACGGATTTTTTGCGCCGACCCGACATCTAGATAGTATTTGTGATCGCAGGTGTTGTTAATGGTGTTTTTTTTTGTGTCAATTAAGGTGTGTCCTGATTTAGTAACATACATTATCTTTACATAGTATAAAATGAAGTCGCTTCTACTGTCTGTTCGCATCTTTTAAACTACTAAACGGATTTTAATGCAGTTTTAAGCAATAGATAGAGTGATTCATGTCCACATAATATAATAACTATGTTCTATAACATGTTTTGTTACTTAATTCTGGACAAACCTTTAAATAATAATAAGCACTGGCAATACTTGACCTATGTTGCACAGTTCTCGCCTGGTAAATAAAAAAGTCTTAGAATGCACTTCGAATCATTAAATGGCAACTAAAATCTTAGGTTGTCGTGTCATTCGGAATTTTCAAATTGTACAGTTTTATGTACTCAAGTGTAATGGAAAGACGCACAGCTGAAAATGCATGAAGTATTGCAATAATGCACCGAGGTAAAAGCAAAATACAGTCTTATTAAAATGATCGGTAAAAATTGCTTCATTTTTACGTCAGGCGCAAATAAACAAAAATACAAATGCTCCAATCGTGTGATTTTTAACTCTTTTTGATTAGCTTTAGATCACCTACAAGATAAAAACTACAGATATCTTGGTACAGACTGGCAATGCAGGCAGACAGTGGTATTAATTTTAAATTTGATTGTTTAAGTATAATATGATTTTGCATTATCATTTTGAAACGGTTACTGAACTAAATCTAACTAAAGATACAATATTGAATAAAGACTCAAGCATATTTTTTCATTTAGAAAATATAATATAAAGTATAAAAAAGTTGGTATACAGTTAACGACAGATTCTTGTTAGCTGTCCAGGAGAGCTAAGATGGTCAATTAGTAATGATAAATGACTCATTACATCAAATAATTTTTTAAAGGTAGAAAACACGCAGCCATTGACTGGTAAAAAGCTAACAAACAGACAGACTGCCTGCGAGCATATTGTTTAGTATTTTTGAAGAAGTATGAATGTAAATATGCATTGTGTAATACATCTAGAAGCTTTCAATAATCTGTCACTGCCTGTACAAATCACATGAAACTTAACATTTTGTTCTGTGATTCATCAATAATATGTGCATGAAAATAGTATATACATCGTTTTCACCACACTCTTTGCCACATAGATATCTGAGAAACAGCAGAAGACAGAACTATGTCATCCCTCTGTTTGTTATGTCCGCTACAGGTTAGTGCAGAGCTAAATCTAAATTATATTTAATAACGATATAATGCATTTTCTATTATATATACTTAAATAATACACAGTAACATTTAATTATATGGAAATTGTTTTAGCTATGTTTGCAACACTTTTCTAAACTTGTTATGTCTAGGTCTACAATCTGGTTCACTACTGTAACTATATTTTTTAAGGCATAAATATCACTGTAAACTGCTTTGTAAACTTATTATTATAAATAAATAAAACTCTGCACTAACCTATAGCGATTACAGAGGTGTGACTCACTCTACTGATATCTATGTAGGAGTATAGTCAAGAGGAAGAAATCAGTTTCACTGTCGATTTCGTAAAACTAAACATTACTAATTAAAAAACTATATATATAATATTGTACTTATTGTAAGCTACTAAATTTATGTAAGCAAAAATATCTACGAACTTCCGTGCATATGTGAGACTATTTTAATACACTTTGACTGCGATCGTTTTTCGACGACTGCGATCTTTTTTTTTAACCTAAGCCATTCGTGCTGCCGCTCTACACAGCGGTTGTGTTGCGCCGCACATGCGTTTCGTTCGAAAAACATTACGGCTGTGCTGAGTCACACGGATCTGTATTTTCTCAGCCGCTGCGCTAGTGTGGATCTACGCATATTAGTCACTTGTAGAAAACAAATACCGTGTGATTTCAGCAATCGAAATGATCAAGTTATCAGGAACATTATACAAAATTTACTTGATTACACATGTACACGAAACCAAAGCTAAACGTATAATGCTCGCTGCGAATGTTGCATTCCGTGTTACGCCGGTCAGTACCCGACTTAATACCTCCAGTTATGCGAGACTATTTTAATATTAAAGTAATCAAAAATAACATAATACAGAATTTACTTGATTACACAAAATCAAAAGCTATGCTTCTACAATCCGACATAAACATGTGAGAACTATTTAAATTTTACTTTTTGTTATTCTTTGTTTTTGTCAGAAATACCCAAAAATATTAAAAATTCCACCACACTAGAGTTACATTTTGTTGAACATTTTGCAACGAGATATCCATGTCAAATCTACACCACGACTACTACGCAAGGCTCGACCGATTTTAATGATGTTTTGTTGTATTTTCTCCGTCTTATATAGCAGAATAACTAATTATAATATACAAATTTCATACAATAATAAATTGAAGAAAATTCTATTTTCTCATTAAATATTTCCCGTACGCGTCGATCTTTGATCGACTTGCCAAATTTTTCCGAGTCGGTTAGTTTATCATGTTGCAAAAGTGTAGTCAACAGATATCTTTGTAGCACTATATTCGCCATTGTACTTGTAACTACTAATATTATAAAGAGGCAAGGTTTGATTTTTTTTATTTTGTAATGGCTCCGAAACTACTGGACCGATTTGAAAAATTCTTTCACCGTTGGGAAGCTACACTATCCCCGGTGAACATAGGCTATAATAAATACCCGTGCAAAAACGGGAAGGTCCGCTAGTGTAATGTATTTTTGTAATATCTGTATCTGGTGTACAATAATGTATTTTTGTATTATATTGTAATAATGCCAGTGTGGTGAAAACGTCTAGCATATACTCCTTTCATGCACATACAAAATTACCAAAATAATCCTTTTATCAATACATATAAAGTTCAAAGTTCCCTACAAAGGCCCCGTCTCGAATTTGTTCTAACAAACTGGGTTCCACAACAAACTGTAACAGTCATCGCATTTTCTAAATCTTTATATGATAATAATAATAGTATGCAAAGTATTCAAGGTCGCTCAGCGAGCTATGGAATGAGCTATGCTCGGAGTTTCTCTGAAGGATAGGATTCGTAACGAATACATCCGACAGAGAACCAAAGTTATCGACATAGCTCTGAGAATTAGCAAGCTGAGGTGGCAGTGGGCCGGCCATATCTTACGAAGAACCGACGGCCGCTGCTGAAGCAAACGTGTTCTCGAGTGGAGACCACGACTCGGTTAACGTAGGACGCCCTCCGACCAGGTGGGATGACGACCTGCGAAAGACTGCAGGTAGATGCTGGATGCGGGACG
Organism: Eupithecia dodoneata; assembly: GCA_947044415.1. Lineage (NCBI taxonomy): Eukaryota > Metazoa > Arthropoda > Insecta > Lepidoptera > Geometridae > Eupithecia > Eupithecia dodoneata. The sequence goes on from OX345685.1 coordinate 4,697,079, forward strand.
CTGAAGACAGGGCGCTATGGCGCTCATTCGGGACACCTATGTCCAGCAGTGCACTGCAATAGGCTGTATTCATTACTTTTTTGTAAAAATTTATTTGTTACTTGTACTATTTCGTTACTTCACACGTTCACGTTAATTCACGTTATTCAGTTAAAACCAGTTGTGAAAATCGCTTAAGACGGGACCTTTAACATTAATAACTATGAAATAGGCAATAATGTATGTTTGTAGAGTAGTTATGTTGTATTTAAACTACTCTCGCAGTTTGAGAGCGTGATCCTTGATGGCGCCACCGTCGCCCTCCGAGACGAAGCGCTTGCGCCCTCTGTGGACAAAATAAAGGTTATATTACAGACTTATATTTTGTATTTAATTTTTTTTTGACGACCGATCTGGCGCGGTGGGCGAAGGTCCGCCTGCGACGCAGGAGGTTGCGGGTTCGATTCCCGCATATCAGTTATCTGGTACCCATAACACAAGCTCTGCTTACCATGGGGCTAGATAATGCTGTGTGAATTGTCCAGCATTATTTATTTATTTTATTTAAAAATAATACAGATAATTACATTTACTGTACATTCAAATATTAAAACCAAACAGATGGCCATAATATAGTTACAAACTGGATACCACTTGGCCAAAAAAGGAAAAAACACCCACACCACACCGGCCCCATGTGACCTTCGCGCTTCAAACAAATGCACCGCCTTACTTACCTTCGCGGGACCTGATAGAACGACGCAGAACTTGTTGGATCGACTTGCCACTTGTCACCTAGCCGACAAGCCTAGCGGGTGAGCAATAAAAACAAAGATAAGAAACTACAAAGAAACAAGTATTTATTAAACACTAGCTGCGCCCCGCGGCTTCGCCCCCGTTAAATCTATGTGTCAAGTCAAATGGTTAAAATGATAAAAAGTAGTTAGTAAGTTAGACTCCTGGTTCTAAGCTACCTCTCCACCAATTTTCAGCTAGATCGGTTCAGCCGTTCTTGAGTTATAAGTGTTGTAAAAAACACGACTTTCTTTTATATATATAGATAAGAGAAAAGGGTTCGTGGGTAGGCCGGTTCAAAGTTCACGATTTCGGTCTATTCAATAAACCGCACTCTCCTCCAGGGCAATCCCGTCCGCCTTATCGCCAGTCCCTTTCTTCCTCCCAGTAGGGAGACCATTCAAACGATGGAATGATGACATCAAACAAGTAGCTGGAAAGAGACAGAAACCTCTGGAGATCCTTGGAGGAGGCATACACCGCCGAAGGCGGTCCATATCAGGACACGACACAACAAAAATCTGACATAATTAATTCTAAATTCAATTCAATTCTAAAATTATAATGTACCTACACGACTATTAATTCTTTCTTTTACTATTATTATTGTTTTAAAATTGTACATACTAATAACTTGGTTGAAATTTCTGGTAATTTTTTTTTATTACAATGTATGCTTATTATTTTTATATAAATAATGCTGGACAATTCACACAGCATTATCTAGCCCCATGGTAAGCAGGGCTTGTGTTATGGGTACTAGATAACTGATATACATAATACAATACATTACATAGATAGATATTTTTTATTATATATAGAAAACGACCAGAACACTATTGGAATATGGAATAAAGCTGTTTTTATTTTATTTTATTTATTTTTACAATCTGTAAGCCCGTAGGGATTTGATCCGAATGTTACATCAATCTGGTTTCTATCTTAAAATATTTTCATTTCATATATTTCTCAAACAATTTACATTGTGTTGGGAATTTTGAATACGTACCATCTATTTTCCGTCAGATATGCACTGACCCTTAAAACCGTTATCAGAAGTGTAAGTTTGTAGTTTTTCAATCTTCAAATTTTTACTTAAATACATAACATGGCATGCACCCCGAGAGGTGGGCTAATGCTGCAACACCCTGGGTCTTGGAGAGCCGCTGGCGAGACGACCTTAACGCCTTCCTCGGAGATTGGTGGGAGATCGCGCGCGACCGCACTGAGTGGAAAGATTTGGGCGAGGCCTTTGCCCAGCAGTGGGACGAAAAAGGCTAAATAAAAAAAATAATAACTTGGTATATTTATGTACCTGGTCGGCACACGCTTGAGCACCGCGTGTCCCAGCTGGAACCTCTGCTGGCAGCGCTCCAGGAATCGATCCAGCATTATGTACGCGAGCGGCACGTCCAGCACTATGTCAGACATGTCTTCTATCACCCGGATGAAGCCCTGAGGAGTTATACATACAAGTTAATTTAGATATATAACCAACTAGCGGCCCGTCCCGGCTTCGCCTAGGTGGCAAATGACCACCTGGGCGAAAATATATCAAATATTTTTTATTTTTTTTATAATTTTTTAAATTTCTCTTCTTTTTCTCTCCGTAAGAACCATCCTCGTACTTCAAGTAATAATCTAAAAAAAGAATTATCGAAATCGGTTCAGCTGCTCTTGAGATTTGCGCTTAGCAACACATTCAGCGATTCATTTTTATATTATAGATAATAGACCGCTACTCGGCAAACGTAGTGCAGGACGCCCTCCGGCCAGATGGGATGACGACCAGTGAGAGCGCAATTTATAAATTAAAGCCACGAGATTCTTTGAGGGAATTATTTAAAAACATTAATATGCTGACTGTAATATCGCAATACATCTATGAGAATCTAATGTATACCCACAAAAATAAGGATAGCCTTATGAAAAAGTGTGATGTTCACAATAGAAATACAAGAAACAAGAACAAGTTACACACCCCATCATTTAGATTACACAAGGTAGGGAAATCATTTATGGGCAATAGCGTGCGCTTCTATAATAAGCTTCCATCTGAAGCAACTGAGCTCCCTATTCGTAAATTTTTGCTGCCAAAAACAAAAAAATTACAAAATATAACCCACCAAAAGTTAACCACATCCCAATAAAACGTTCGAGTACAGAAAAGTATCTAGGTTTGCTATTAGATGATAAATTAGCATGGAAGCCGCATATCGACTTCATAAGATCCAAGCTTACATCCCTTGCTGGCGCCTTACGTAATATGAGCAACTGCGTGCCCCCAAAGATAAGAAATACTATCTATAATGCCCTTATTAAACCCCATTTGGAATACCTTGTTGAGATATGGGGATCAGCCCCAAAAACTACAATTAAACAGCTACAAATAGCACAAAATAAAGTTATTAAAAGATTATTTAACTCCAACAGCAACATCTAACTCCAACAGCAACATTATATAACAAAACCAAATTACTAAATTTAACATAAATACATGTATACTCATAAGAAAGATATTAACAAAAAAAATCCAGTCCAATATTACGCTCACAATCAAAAAATACAAATATAACTTACGAAATACAAACAAACTGTATGTTCGCCCCCCCAGAACGGTTAACTACGGCAAAAAGAACGTATTATATGAAGGAGTACTGATATATAATAAACTACCGGGCGAAATAAAAGACTCCATGAGCACGCAGGTTTTTAAAAATAAATTAAAGCAACATTATTTAGCTAAAGAATAGATTTACTAATTTAATGAAATAGATTTTACTAATAAATAGTCAATAATTAAAATAAGAAATATCAAATTGATTAAATAAGCATAATCTAAAATATTACCTTCCAAAATGTATATAATATAGCTGCTGCCTTGCTCCCAGACTACAAACGCACGCGCAGTCAACGTGCACAAAAGTCTTTTGTTGGCAAAACAATAGCGTAAGCCTAAGTACCTATGAGCAGCTATCAGCCGGTAAAATGAAGGCAGACCGCTGAGTTACTACCTTCCTACTGTTACATTATTTTATTAGATTAGTTAGGTTTGTTTTTTCTACTATAGTTATTTCTTTTGTTTTTGTTTGCAAGTACATTATACCAGGATTATACTAATATATGTAGGTATAAGCACACTCGGCTAATATAATCTTAAGCACATACTTAAGTATGTATTTTATAAGTAGGTACTAAGTAGAAACATTGTAAATACTTCTCATTAAGTGAACGTTATATACTATGTTCTTTGAGAAAAATAAAGATTCTTTAAACCGAAATTTAAAAATTACATAAAACTAAATCTCATCAAGAAGGCTTTCTAACTCCATAAATGATTAATGTGTAAATAAACAATGATGTTAATGCTTGGCCAGATGTCGCTCAGTTTCGCACCGACAATAGTATGTAAGTAAATATCGGTTTAAATAATCTTTATTTTTCTCAAAGATAATATTGACATAGATCTAATAACATTATATTTAGATTTAAATAGGCAAACAACCATGTATTAGACACATAAGAGATGTGTATATAAATAAATAAATGTAATTTAGCCCCATGGTAAGCAGAGCTTGTGTTATGGGTACTAGATAACTGATATACATAATACAATACATTACATAGATAGGATATTTTTTATTATACATAGAAAACGACCAGAACCTGGAACAAATATCTGCAGATTGTACAAACATTTATCCCGAGGCGGGAATCGAACCCGCAACCTCCTGCGTCGCAGGCGGACCTTCGCCCACCGCGCCACATCGGTCGTCATATATGATTGCACTAGTCACTAGTGCAATCATACATGACGACCGATTTATTGAACAGTAGTTCAATTAAATTGTTTGTCCACTAGTAGAAGTGAAAAATAAACCACTAGTGACTAGTGGTTTATTTTTCACTTTCAATAAATAATCTTATTTGATAATAATTTGTGGCATAAAATTTAAAGTTTTGATTTTGCATGTGACCGCACTGAGTGGAAAGATTTGGGGGAGGCCTTTGGCCCTGCAGTGGGACGAAACAGGCTAAATTAAAAAAAAATTGCTGATTTTGTAAGCCTAAAGAAATAAAACATCATTTAATTTTGAATTCTATGATCCGGCGTGTTTGTTCGCTGATGTTAACACTTTGATTGCTGAAATCACACGGTATGTGTTTTCTACAAGTGACTAATATGCGTAAATCCACTCTAGCGCAGCGGCTGAGAAAATACAGATCTTTGTGACTCAGCACAGCCGTAATATTTTTCTAACGAAACGCATGTGCGGCGCAACACAACCGCTGTGTAGAGCGGCAGCACGAATTTTTTAGGTTAAAAAAAAGATCGCAGTCGTCGAAAAAAAATCGCAGTCAAAGTGTTAATGATGTAAGTATTCTTACCCGGTCCATCTGGTCCGTGGTGACTATCACGCAGCGCCTCAGCTCCGCCAGGAATGTGCAGAGCTGCTCCTCAACCGAAGAGTTGACCGTCTCCAGAGCTAGCAGTATTGTCTGTCAAACAAATAAAATATAAATAAACTAGCGGACCCTCCCGGCTTCGCACGGTTTTAGTACGGATCCCTAACTTTTTGAAAATTTAATATAGCCTATGTTCACCGGGGATAGTGTAGCTATTGTGTTGGACACTTTTCTGCCTTTCAAATTATGAAGATGGTTTAATATTTTCACTAGAGCCTTATCAGTTAACTAAAGCTCTGCTTAGCTTGGGCTAGATGATGCTGTGTGGATCGTCCAACATTATTTATTGTCTCTACTGGGCATAACCTTAACACAACTTACCTCGTACACCAGCTCATGGTGGAAGTGGGGCACCTCCAGGTCTCGCACGCAGCGCACCGCCTCCGCCAGCTCGCCTGATAATGTACTGGATCATGATGCAGTGGATCTGAGGGTATATTACCTCGTACACCAGCTCGTGGTGGAAGTGCGGCACCTCCAGGTCTCGCACGCATCGCACCGCCTCCGCCAGCTCGCCTGATGATGTACTGGCTCATGATACAGTGGATCTGAGGGTATATTACCTCGTACACCAACTCGTGGTGGAAGTGAGGCACCTCCAGGTCTCGCACGCAGCGCACCGCCTCCGCCAGCTCGCCTGACGTCAGGTATTCCTTCAGGAGGAGCTGGATCTGACGGATCAGGGATTTCACCGGCCTGGAGATATAAACAACTGGTATAAGTATATCAGACTACTTTGAAGATGGTGTCGGTGTGAGGTGAGCATAGTTAGGTAAAATTTTTTATACTTTGGCGATTTGTTAACAGTTGCGACCCTGGGCTTCGCCCGCGTGGAAATTTCTGCGCAACTTAACCATATTTTCTCAGCGTTCAAACCTCCTCTCGAATATCGCTGAACATACAGGGGGGTTATATCGATAGGTACTGAGGTCCCCCCCCCCCCCTTTCCACCGATGATCCACCTCTCATGTTACACCCTGTGTATATATATATATATATATATAGTGTTCTGACCTGATGCCTCCGCCGACGCCCCAGATATTGTCGAGCCGCACGAGCCCCTGCTTCATAGAGAGCAGCGTCTCTGCTCGGTGGATGGATGCTCTGCAACAAAATGTGGGTCATCAGCACACTGTCTTCATACGGGTCAAAAATATCAACAAAATTATTAATAAAACTGGTCTAAACCTTTTCTGAATTGGCTATCCAACCTGATGCTCGAACCAGTGGCGCAACTACAGTGGCAAGTCGGCCAAATGCCACGAGCCCCAGCCGGAAGGGGCCCCCGGTCAAAAGAAACACAACTCGCAACATTTATTATTAAATAAATTAAAAACTACGATACAAAACTACCAACAAAAATATTAGGAAAAGTGGTCTGAATTGGCTATCAATAGCAAAAAAAACAAATAATTTTAATCACTGATTAAACTTTAGTGATTTAAATCGGTCCGCCTGCGACGCAGGAGGTTGCGGGTTCGATTCCCGCCTCGGAACAATTGTGTGTACGATCAGCAGATATTTTTTTCTGGGTGTTCTAGTTGTTTTCTATGTATAATAAAAAATATCTATCTATGTAATGTATTGTATTATGTATATCAGTTATCTAGTACCCATAACACAAGCTCTGCTTACCATGGGGTTAGATAATGCTGTGTGAATTGTCCAGCATTATTTATTTATTATTTATAAATCATCTCAACCCTGCTAATTCGATTTGCCATCTGCTTTGCATCTTGTGGGACACACTTTGTACTATATATTAGTATTTTTTTCTTAAGTAAATACCCATAAGTTGTTTACCCAAAACCAACGAGTATTAACTATGACTTGTCTAAGTGCTTATTTTGTAAGTCTAAAGAAATAGGATATTTTGAGTTCTAGTTTGAATAACCGCTGGGGTAAACGTGTTCTTTAGTGGAGACCATGACCCGGTGTAGTGTAGGACGCTCTGCGACCAGGTTGGATGACGACCTGCGAAAGACTGCACGGGGATGCTGGATGCGTCAAGCTGAAGACAGGGCGCTATGGCGCTCATTAGGGGAGGCCTATGTCCAGCAGTGGACTAACATAGGCTGATGATGAAGTTGTATACTAACTTGGCATGTGAGTTGAGATCCCTGCGCGCTTGCGTCTGCACGAACTTGGGCGGCAGGCAGTCGTCGGCGACGGCGCGCGCTATGAAGTTGGACAGCAGAGTCGACGCCTCCGGTAAGTCTAGCACGAGGTCGGGCAGCTTCTCGAGGAGGCGCTCGAATGCTGAAGATAATAACATTAAAAATAAATTTTAGTAACTAAAAAAAAACCCGACACGCCATTTTGTGGCGGCGCGGCGGCGGCCATCTTGGACCGATTTCCATAAAACATAGCTAAGAACTTAACACTCCCGACTTATTCATCTAGGTATTAGAAAAAAAAAACAAAATCGGTTCACCCGTTCGGTAGCTACGATGCCACAGACACGAAACTTAAAACACCCTGTCGGTGTTTGCGTCGGAGATAAAATAAATAATAGTTTAAAAAAAACCGCGCTTTTATAAATAAACCGAACTAAAAAGTAAATATTCTTTTAACACTTTGACTGCGATCTTTTTTTTAACCTAAGCCATTCGTGCTGCCGCTCTACACAACGGTTGTGTTACGCCGCACATGCGTTTCGTTAGAAAAACATTACGGCTGTGCTGAGTCACACAGATCTGTATTTTCTCAGCCGCTGCGCTAGTGTGGATTTACGCATATTAGTCACTTGTAGAAAACACATACACTGTGATTTCAGCACTCAAAGTGTTAAATAAAAAAAATTATGGATAAGAGTGATTATTTTCATGTAAAAAAAGCGTGGGGTGCTTTCTTCAATGGTAAAAAAGGTCGCAGTCGTCGAAATAAAATCGCAGTCAAAGTGTTAAAAGAGAATATTTATTTATTTATTTAGGCATGACTAAGCGGCAGAAATCATCAATGGATTACTTTCCGTCATCATCGTTTCATCGTTTTATCCCATCTGCTGCGTAGAAACTGAGATAAAATGTATGGATTTGAAGAGTTACCATGTCCGATATCCTTGGCGGAGAAAATACGTCCGTAGAGATCAGAGATGAGGACGGAGGCCATCTCGCAGTGCGACGGCTTGTGGTCCAGCGCTATCTCCACTATGGTCTCGCATACCTACAAATAAACAACACATTACCAAGATAATTCTAAACCAGTCATAATATAGGGACAAATGTTTGTATCATCTGCAGATATTTGTCTCTGGTGATCCGGTCGTTTTATAGTATAATAGAAAATTACAAAAACCAGCCAAGTGCAAGTCGGACTCTCGCACGAAGGGTTCCGTACCATTATTGTTATATTACATTTTTATTCTCTCGTTTATTATTATTATTTTATATCATCTGTTTACTAGAATACATATTATACTCTCCTATTATTCTACTTTTGTTTATTTGTATCAAATATTTTTCACTTTGTTGTCACCGAATTGTCGTCCGTGACTTCAACTAGTAATTAAGGTCTTTGGCTGAAAAACAGCGCTGAATAAAATAATGTTCAGCACACGCTGAGCCAACCCCTATTTCGGCGCAGGGTCATGGAGGTAGTCTTATTTTATCTTAATATCACCTATTTGTGTCGTTTACCCCCATGATAAACTTCTTTGTTTGTTTATTCGATTCCTGTATTTTGTACCTGTGCCTAAATAAATGTTTTTTCTATTCTATTCTATTATCTATAAAAACGGCAAAAAAATGTTATGTATGTATGTTGTATTGGAGGGGGGGGGCCTTAAAAATTTGTTTTACATATTTTATTTATATTTAAAATGAATATATAACTAAATGTTCTGTGAATATTTCAAGCTTCTACATGCTGCCGTTATCAATATCGAGCAAAAAAATCACGGTTGTTCTATGAGAGCCCCCATATTTTTTTTTATTCTGCCGCGTCCCAGCCCTTTGCCCCCAGAGTTACAGAGTTTACTTACCAGGTGGCTCCGCTTTGGTGTGACGAACTCACTGAAGTCTTCAGCGGCGGCGCTCGTGTCTCCATGCTGGAAGTACTCCAGGATAACTGGTTCCGCCTTACGCTGCAACAAATATAAACAATGCGTTAATATGAGCTGCGCAGCATTTGGGAAACTATGCGAGTCTTCTCGTCATGCAAAAAGAAAAAAAAAAAAAAAAAATTGCTGGACAATTCACACAGCGTTATCATTATAGCATTATCTAGCCTTATGTACCGTAGTTACCTTACGGTACTACTATGACTGATATACATAATACATTACATAGATAGATATTTTTTATTATACATAGAAAACGACCGGAACACCCGGAACAAATATCTGCAGATCGTACACACAATTGTTCCGAGGCGGGAATCGAATCCGCAAGCTCCTGCGTCGCAGGCGGACCGTCGCCCACCGCGCCACATCGGTCGTCGTTAGATATACCTACACGTAGATAATGTGCCTATTAAAATGTATATTTTTAAACTCGTATCTTCAAGGTCGTGTCTTTTTGAAAACATGCGCGAAGTTGGCTGCGCATTGCGGGCTATCGATTGCGTAGGAGGACTAGGGTTTTAGATGTTGTGGGAATAGTGTTGCCGTACAAGGTCAGAAAGGCGACCGCGCTATTAAGCACATACCGTAACAATACAAACAGGCTTTATTGCACATCAAGCAAAGAAAAAAAAACTGTAAAGAACAAACAAAGACACAGATTGCACATTGGGCGACTTTATCGCTAAGAGCGATTTCTTCCAGGCAACCTTTGGATGTACACGTAACTATTGTTATAGACGGTGGCTTATTTATATGGACTAATGGTTTATATAAAATTAAATTAAAATATTTATAAATACTTGCACGTTATCAGCATTTTAGCGCGAATAACGCCTTTACACGCGTAATTCATGTTAAAATCAGCGTAATGACGCTGATAATGTGCGTTTAGTTATGTGTTAAAAGGTGGAAATTGGTCGAAAATGGAAGTTGAATTCGATTATTCGATGATATTCTATGCCAACAGAGATATTCAATGAAGGAGAAACAATTACCACAGAATAACTATACCTACCGCTTCAGCTTAGTACACGTTTAACGTGGCCTACAAATACAGATTATGATTATGTATTGTAGGTAAGTACTACACAATTATTTCGAACATAATCGATTTGCTCAGATGATACACATAATCGTAAGAGATTTATACTTTCGTTTTTGCATATAGGTTAATTTAGAAAACAAGATATCTACTTTGAAAATCAAATTAAAACAGTTGACGGATTGCGGATCGACCTTAACCTGTGGTCTGTGTTGGTACAGGATCCTGACATACTACGTCGTATGTGTAGGGTATGGATCCGTATCATTACTACACCCGTCTAATTTTACGGTTTAATTAATTAATTAATTAACTAATTTAAGTTTTTTGATTTCGAAATACAATACCAAATATATTTTCTACATAAATAACCAATTAACATTTTCTTGCACTAAGTTTTCACGAGTAAATCGTCATGTAAAGTTGCGTCGCAAAATGAGCTCAATGGCGCAAGTCTAGAAAACGTCACACAGACGAGGGGTACACTTTGTCGCTGTGTTCACACAGACCAAAGGTTAAAACAACTTCCTCATTATTTAGGTATTTCAAGTCGGTATATAATTTTTGAAAGAAAAAAAAAAGCAATATTATAACATTTTCACGTCTATGTTAGGTACATCTGTGTTAGGTACTTAAAGATATCCTACAAACACCAAAACCATGGTAACCGCATTTTTACAATGATATGGTTAAACAGCTAAGTATACACTGCAACCACATCAAAGATTGCAAGGGGCGAAGCCAACTTGATTATATTCTTAACTAGCTGCGCCCCGCGGCTTCGCCCCCGTGGAAATCTATGTATCAAATGGTTTAAATGATAAAAAGTATCCTATGTTAGACTCCTGGTTCTAAGCTACCTTTCCACCAATTTTCAGCTAAATCGGTTCAGCCGTTCTTGAGTTATAAGTGTTGTAACAAACACGACTTTCTTTTATATATATAAGATATCGCAAAACAATTCTTCTTTTCTTAAGAAAGAGTCAATAGTATTTATTTCTTTAGGCTTACAAAATAAGCACTTAGACAAGTCAAATTTTATACTATTCATTATTATCCAATAACATTATTTTTATTTTAATGTTCACTTCAATTTTTTGTCCGCTAGTGGAAGAAGTGAAAAAGAAACCACTAGTATGTTCATAACGGTTCGTGTCTAAAACATTGATTTGCTTATCTAAATCTAAGTACCTAGTAAGAGTAGACATTTATGGCGTTGAAAAGTTACCTTAACAATGTAAAACGATAATTTCTTTAACTGCAACGAATTATTTAGTATAATATTTTCTTACTTTGCTTTTTACACGTATTATTCAAAGTTCAAGCTAACAGAACAAGCGAGCAGGACCGTGTATAATACGCGAACTATTTTGAGCCACTTTTGACCCCCTTATAACTCAAAAACTATTTTACATAAACATTTAGCTCATTTATTGAAACTTGCGAGATACATATAGTACGAGATCCGGCTGCAGAATCAGTGCACTCATCAGTGTTTGCTTAAAACCTAATATTTACGAATATTTATGATTAGGAGAATAATGTATGCAAGGCAATGTATAAAAGCTGGTATATGTATAAACATATACCAGCTTTTATACATTTCCTATCAAAATGTGGCAGCAAGTATTTTTAATTAATTTCTGTGAAAAAAATTCACTTATTTATAACATACATTTATTATTTATTATAAATGAACAATTTGCTTTCATTTATTTAGTGCTTGACAGCTATGTCTCGGTCTATCAGAGACAAGAGACGAAGACAAAGTTGTTTAAAACAAATAGAATGTATTAAACTTACAATGACTTCATCCGGTTCAGCCTCCACTATGACCTGCTTAAACTCCACATCTCCGTTGGTGATGGCCTCCGAGTCGTAGTTGGGGTCGTTGGCATCTTCCTCCAACTCCTCCAGCATCTCCGAGCCGGGGAGGCCCCAGACACCCTTGCCGCCTGCACCACCTGATGATGAGAGTTATTAGTGAGAGGGGTAGTGTTACCTTTCTCTGAGGAGTTACTAGTGATAGTAGGGGGTAGTGTGACCTTTCACTCAATGAGCAGATGTGCTTGTCAAGATAGATTTATTATTATTTATACACTATGTGGAAATCTATATGTCAAATGGTTTATGAACATTCCTCCTGAATCACTTGCATAGTTTTAAAGATATACATAGGCATACATAGGGTCAGACAGACTCCCAAAATCCTATTCTATCATTATAATTTTCACTCGATTACTCGACTGAACTGCATCAATTCTACACGAAATCGGATGGAAAATAAAGAGAAGTCGCCACGAGGCACGACGACGCGCGATAACGGTTTCAGGGAGCACCGCGTGGTGGGGCATTTTCGTATTATCTCAATAAAATGTGTATTTTTGCGTTCGCGCATAGTCGCGTCGTGAGTTGACCCTAAGTAGGTACATAAACAATGGACACAATTCATCGCCAAAACCAAACTTATCTGACTGGGCCCATTACCTCTTTAGATATGCCTATAGAGTTGCTCTCGATCATAACAGCGATTTACTCTCGCCTACATTATTATGTATTTTTTTTTACATCAAAGACTTAAACTCTGGTGAATAAATATTGCCCTAGGAATTTTAGGTTTGGTAAGTTGGCAACACAAGAGGTGAAGGTGACCCAAACAAAACATGACCTTGACCTAAAAACATTTGCAAAACATAACAGAATCGCAATAGTCAAACGCGGCCCAGATCATATTGATTTTCCCGCATTTAATTCCCGCCTATTTATTTATAAACGAGACAAATCAAAGCGACGCGACATAAATAGCCTTGGATGATGAAAGTTGTTTACAAGCAGATTGTGTAACAAGTTGAATGAACTAGCTTTATTGTAGGCTAGAAAGAAATACTGACCTAGTTCCAAGTTAGTACAAAATAAAATATCAAAGATATTTTTTAGAGGAGCATAAAATTCTATCAGCCGCGCTGTTTCGATCCATCCATTAGCATAAAGCGAATTCAAAATTCGAATGTATTGGTTACAATATGCCTACGTGCTTCGAATAAAAATGCGTAGTAAACAAGGGTTACGTAAATAGCTTCATTCAAGTTGGAAGGCTTCTAGAACTTTCTATGATAAGCTCCGTTTCGATTCTGATAAGATTACCTTTCTTGGGTAAGCCTCTCCCGTGCCCGTTGCGAGGTCTTCGGCTGTTCTTCCAGCTTCTGTATTTGGGTACAGGGGTAGCTGCGGTGCTAACGCCATCTTTGCTGTTGGAACGCATGTATTTCTTATGCTTGCGACGGAGATGGCCTGTGGATGCGGCCGCGGAGTCACCAGCGCCTTCTTCGGGCACTGGCTTCTCCCCCTCGAGGTCCACATCCAACACCACGTTTTCAGAATCAGAACCAATGCGTTCTACTTCCATTGCGGCGTATGGATCAGCCGGCTAACCAAACTAATCGCAATTGCAGCTCGTAACCACTCAATCACTTGCGTATCTATTATGCTAAATCGTTTTGAGCTAAATAGAGGTTTGGAATGTCTAGATAGAACTTAGGGCGATAAAATTTGATAAACAACAAACCGTGAGACGCACGTATTTGTTTTGAGAGCACACCGGCATGAAGTTAGCTAAATAACATGGCGGTTGCATGACAGTAATGCCAACCAAATTAGAAAAACAACAAAAGAGGTGGCAGAGGTGGCGTGTTCTGCAGTAACCAACATAGAGATATCAATTTAAGGATCTGTTTTATGAAAGCTACGATGAAAACATTTGGTTCCCATTTTGTGCTCAATCTTCTGACTTTGAAGTTCTTTCAAGCTAAGCTAAGGATGTAAAAATTATGAATATTACGACTGTGAAATAGTTACTAACTGAATTACTGACTTGTTTTTGTTGACAAATCTTATGTTCGAATAAAATGCAAAAACAAAAAGAAAATCAATTCCTGGATAAATTTCGCTTACTTAATTCACAAGAACACACTGAAGAGATTATTTGGTCATTGAGTGACTCCAGCGAATACGAGGAAACCAATGTAAATGAAAAATTCAATAACTTAACCAATAGGGTACGTATTTTGAAGAGAAAACGCAAGAAAAAGGCTCCAAAGAACATATCAAACCTGAGCATTACAGTTCTAGACACCTCTAAAGACAGTAAAGAGCTTCAAAGTGGACAAACATCACCGATTTTAGTGAGTAAAATTTCAAAAGGTTACTGTCCTACACCCATTTTGGTGTCAACTCAACAACTTGCTAGCTCTCCTGTTTTACCGGCAAGAAGTAGAAATACACAACAGAAAAGCCCAATACTCGCGCTGAAAACTTTTTCGCCCAAAAATGCGGGTAATAGTAAAAAAAGATTGTTCTCTCCTGTAAAAACTGATAATTTTCACAGAAAAACAAATAGTTCTGTACCAAACAACTATATTATTACAAAAACTGAAGTTTTATCTGAAGTAGACACTGCCTGTGGTATAGAAGACAACTTAACATGCTCTGTGATTAAAATTAAAGAAGAAAATACATCAACGGCAAAGCTAGAATTAGCCAAGAGAATGAAAACATATTTCGACAGTCATTTCAGCTCCGAGAGTTCTCAAAATAGTCAATCAATAAGTGATATACAAACTCAAAAGAGCAGTTCTATAAATAGTGACGAAATCATTCTTTCTTGCAAAACAAACATTATTTCAAATGAAAGCCTTACCAAGACATCAATCAAAGAAAATCTATCCGACCTAAGTGCTGAAAACTCTTTTTACACATCCAACAAAACAAAAAAGGTTCGCTACAAAAAGAATGGACTGGCCCATAGACTCGAAAATCTTTTACGCAAGCAAAATGCTAGTCTATCTCTATGGCACCATGAACGATTCTTGGAGGCAAATTCAAATTTCATTATGCCCAAAGGAGAGAATTCTATGTTCCGAATTCAAAAAGTACATTACCAATATGGCTGCTATTTGATAGAGGCTGTTGACTTGAATTTTGATCCCTATTTTATTTTAATAAATAGCTGTTATGTATCAAATACAATATTAAGTGATGTGATCATCAAAGTTTACGACCCATTTAAGAGTATACAGTATGATAGCAATACTAAACTGTTGATTAATGTTTGTAGATTTGAATTTAGTGACTATAAGTAAATCAAATTTCTATCTTTTTTGCTGTTTTTTTTTAGTCATTAAGTCTATTCTTTGTTAGTTGTATAACAAATATGACCAGCCAGGCGGGATGACGACCTGCGAAAGACTGCAGGTAGATGCTGAATGCGGCAAGCTGAAGACAGGGCGCTGTGGCGCTCATTGGGGGAGGCCTATGTCCAGCAGTGGACTGCTATAGGCTGATGATGATGATAACAAATATATTAAATAATATTATAATTATAGATTAAATGGTCTAAGAGGTGGAATAACGAAGGTGATTAAAAAAAAACAAGAAGTTTCACAT
Source organism: Eupithecia dodoneata (assembly GCA_947044415.1). Taxonomy (NCBI): domain Eukaryota; kingdom Metazoa; phylum Arthropoda; class Insecta; order Lepidoptera; family Geometridae; genus Eupithecia; species Eupithecia dodoneata. Next base: position 4,712,867 of record OX345685.1, read on the forward strand.
TAGCTTGCATAAATATATTTACAGGTTTTGTGCCTTACAAAACTATGCTAGTTTCACTTAGGTATTTATTTTATAAAGCGTGTCATTTTACAGATAGTTTCCTATTACACATCTATAAAACTATGATTACCTACTGCACCAAATTGAATGAACAGAGATGAAAGATAACAGAGCTCAGGCTGATTTTAGTGTCATGCTGACCATCGGCGCGTAGTAATCTGTATGGACGCTATAAAAACCTTTTAGAATAACATAACACCGACCGTCCAGCGCTGATAGTACGCGCGTCCTATGCGCCGCTCGTCAGCGTCGCTGAGCTGTCGGCGCCGACCAGCGCTCGCGCGTTTCTGTCTTCCTTCAGTGAGCGTTTTAGTGTCGCACTGATCGCACGCACCGGTTGCGTACAATCAAGTCGAGTCACTACGCGGCGATCAGCAGAATACTAAAACGACTTGCGTTGACGAGCTACACGCTGAGCTGTCAGCGCTGATGATCAGCCTAGAGTACAGAGCAATAATGCTAGTTGATTTGTTGCTTACCTATCTACATATATAATATAGTCACTTTTGCAATGCGAGAGGCGAGAAAGGATGGCAAAAATTACTGGCAAAATTGATTTACTGATGTACCTATAAAAGATGTAGGTAGTTAAGATTTTATTTATTAAAAGTTAGAATTTAAATCACGTCACCACATTAATGTGTTTTAAATCTGCGAAAATGAATATGAAAAACACACAGTTTCACTTGCAGTTAGATATGTTTTGTTTGAAATGAAATAATATTTTTTTGCTTAAATATAGGTTAGTAAAGGTGTTAAAACAGAGTAGGTATCACTATATTTGACTTGGTAGTCGTGCAAATATTTAGTGTTAATTTAGATGTTTTAGTTGAAGTAATAGTTTTTAGTAATCATTTAAATATTTTTTAGACAAATATTGAAATTATTAATAATTAGGTAGGTACATGTCAAAATTTAAAATTCAAATATTCATCTACACAATAAAAATTGTTTTGAATGATCCAATTATATAATTTACGATTAAATTCATTATTTGTCAGATTTCTCATGTCATTTGGAAGATTATTATATAGCCTTATGGCCATTGCGTAGCAATTCTTTTTACGCTGCTTTTGTTAGCTGTTATGACCGCCACACTACAGGCCTATGCTGGATGCGTCAAGCTGAAGACAGGGCGCTACGCCGCTCATTAGGGGACGCCTATGTCCAGCAGTGGACTGTTATAGGTTGATGATTTAATGATCTTCCTATAGGTACTCGACTTTTATATCAGAATCTCGGAAAGAGCTAGTTATCACGTCTTTATAGTGTAATTAAATCTATTAGAATATTCGGCCATAATAACCAAAGAGATTTTACATATAGAGACGTCATACTCATTGTAAAGAAATAAAAACATTGCGATACCTAGCGTCGACGTTCGAACATACAACGCCGCATGGCATTATCTCTGTCACTCATAAACTTAACGCATTGCTTGTTTCGTTCGTGTTGGTGGCAAAGCGGCAACGCAGCGCGGCAATGATTGTTGAGTAAAATAAAATTCACCATTTTACATTTTAACATATTAAACAGTACTTACGTATGAAAAGATACACCCTTTCTGGTTTTTATAGTCCTTGTGTAGTTATTGCACTTTCGGAACACACAACTTGGCATTTTCGAGGTTTATTTAAGTATATTCCGTAAGTAACCTCGTGTTCAACGAACGTGCGCGTCGCGGCCAGGAGCAGGACGGGCTGAGTTCAATTAGGATACGTACCTGATTTTCGTTTTGTAAGGCAGACCTCGATACAACGTATCTACGTATATATAACATCATTGCTAATAACTATTTATTATGGCCGAATATTCTAATGGAACTGGAGTTCTTTCTTATTCTCAGTGGCGTAACTACAGGGTGACATTAGAAAAATGCCAGGGGCCCCCAAACGAAAGGGCAAAATGCCCGGTCAGAGAATCCCAACATTTATTATTACAAATTTAGTACCTAGTAGCGTGGACAAGCATAATACATACACCTCCAAAAATTCCGGCTGGGCGCCGTTATACCGACTAAGGCTCTAGACAGACGGACCGCATTTCAACTGCAATCCAACCGCAAATTTGCAGTTCATTTACAGTCGGCGTGCAGTTGACACGACTGCAAATGAACTGCATACCAACTGCAATCGGACTGCGCAGTCGGTTTGCAGTTCATTTGCAGTCGGCGTGCAGTTGACACGACTGCAATAGAACTGCAAACCAACTGCAATCGGACTGCGCAGTTGGTTTGCTGTTCATATGCAGTCTGCGTGCAGTTCACGTGAACTGCAAACCAACTGCGCAGTCCGATTGCAGTTCTATTGCAGTCGTGTCAACTGCATATCGACTGCAAATGAACTGCAAATTTGCGGTTGGATTGCAGTTGAAATGCGGTCCGTCTGTCTCTAGAGCCTAATTGAAAAAAGATAATAGAAACTAGGTACCTCAATGCATGAAATCACAATAAATGATATGAATTTGCCACGGGCCTCGAACGGTATAGTGCTTATTCTATGTTGTTACGCCTGTTAGCTGGTATAGAATGCTAGATATGTCAAGAAGAGTAAGATAGGCAGATAGGGGAGCTTCCTTCTTGAGGAGTTGCAGGCATCAGCGTCGCTGCAGCTTTGGAGGCAGCCGTGGACGTACCTAGAAATAATTCGGATGGTACATTTTCATTAGGTACATAGTATAAAACAAAGTCGCTTCCCGCGGTCTGTCTGTCCCTATGTATGCTTAGATCTTTATAACTACGCAGCGGATTTTGATGCGTCTTTTTTTAATAGATAGTGATTCAAGAGGAAGGTTTATAAACCATTTCACACATAAATTTGAAACGCAGCTAGTAAAAAATAAATTATGCTCGACAATCCACACAGCATTATCTAGCCCCCCGCTAAGCAGAGCTTGTGTTATGGGTACTAGATAACTGATATACATAATACAATACATTACATAGATAGATATTTTTTATTATACATAGAAAGCGACCAGAACACCCGGAACAAATATCTGCACATCGTGCACACAATTGTTCCGAGGCGGGAATCGAACCCGCAACCTCCTGCGTCGCAGGCGGACCTTCGCCCACCGCGCCACATCGGTCGTCAACCTGTACCTCATATGTACCTCATTTGTAAACCTAGCTGTAAGTTTCTCCAAAATGTTGTAAATAAATAAATATAGGGAGAGATATAGCTTGTCTTAATGGGGTAGGCAATGCATTCCATAGTCTGGTGGCATGTACAGTGAACTATAATTACTATTTAATTAATTTGCGGTGAATTATAATTACTTTGGCCTCACCTATTGTTGTAGTAGAAGCGGCCACAGTGCGACATGCGCACTATCTCCGTGTCCGTCGTAGCGGTCCCAGAGTCGAGCCCGCAGCCTCGGACTGTGATGGACTCGCCCGTGTCATCTGTAGGTACAAATAATACCTTATTTGATAAATGGTACTTTTAAAGGGCAATCTATACGCTTCTCAGTGGCGTAACTATAACTATGTATATGGTTCGAGGCCCGTAGCATATTCATCGGAAGCACCACCCCGCTTCATAAAGAAACAGAAACCGACATCAACGTCGTGGCAGTGGGCTAAAGTTATTGACAACTTTGGTTCTCTGTCGGATGTATTCGTTACGAACCCTATCCGTCAGAGAAACTCCGAGCATAGCTCTTTCCATAGCTCGCTGAGCGACTTTGAACTGGTGGACCAGACCTATCGTGAGTGTCCACGTCTCAGCTCCGTAGGTCATAACGGGTAGGACGCACTGTTTGAAAACTTTCGTATTCAAACATTCCGGGTATGGATGACGAGAAAACTCGACGAAGTTTTCCAAACGCTGTCCTAACTGGATCCTCCTCAAAATCTTAGTGAGGACTCCGTTTTTTTATCCTTATTTGTATCACTACTGAGCAGTTTATAATATCTATCGACTAGCGACGTTGACGTCCGAAAACAGCACTTTAGAGCAATATACATTGACTTGAGAGAAGCTTCTCTAACGTTGACACCTGAAAAAACGACGCTTTGCTCACCAAAAACCCCCGCGATCTTGATACAAGAAGTGGCCGGGAACAGCCCATCCCTCCCCTTCCGCCCGCCCATGCAAGGCGCTTCCAGCATGCCCAGAGAATGGTTGTTATGGAAAGGGTCATCGCATGGTGAGAACTTGCCATTCATTGATACGCATTTGAAACAGTCTATTGATGCAGCTGGAATACAGGATTCATGTTTGAGTTAATGCTAAACAATGATTTTATTATTAAACTAGGTTATTTGTCTATATCTATACCAATATTATAAAGAAAGGTTTGATGTTTTGTTTGTTTGTTTGTAATGAATAGGCTCCGAAACTACTGGACCGATTTGAAAAATTTTTTTTAACCGTTGGGAAGCTACACTGTCCTCGGTGAACATAGGCTATATTATATTTTCAAAAAAATTAGGGATCCGTACTAAAACCGTGCGAAGCCGGGAAGGTACGCTAGTAATACATATATGTATACCTAAAATTTTGAGAAGCATTCAGGACACGTAAAAAACCTAGAGAAGCACTCAGGATGCTAGGTTTGAGATAAGTTTTGTGGGTTACGCGATCCCTACCACATTTCTACGCAATTCGTAGCATACATACGCGGTCGTATAGCAGTGTTCTATGCGATAGATATTAGCTTAAAAGTGCGAATATAAAAATACTAAACAATAAAATTCACACAAATTTAACATACACAAAAAGAGTTAGAATAGAAATGGGGTTCGATGCAGAATCAAGCCTTCAAACCACCACCCTTCATAACTACTCAGCACTCCGTAATGTTGGCTTGTTTTGTTTCCAGGTCGACGGCAGAACAGAACGAGCTGGTGGCAGAACTGGTGAACCAGTTCCTGCTGCCGGCCACCCAGCAGTCTGCCGCTAGGCACAAGTAAGTTAACAAACGGTCAAACGAACGTTTATCACACTTTTACTTATGCAATTTGAATTATCTGACGTGTTTAAGAGTCCTTTAAGGTGTAAAGTAAATACAGCACTTTAATATTTGATTTTAAAATTCACACATATTTAGCATACACTAAATTAGGAGAAATAAGCAAACATAGTTCACGTCGTGCCAGCTTTATCGTTCTTCCGAAAACTCGGACTAACTATGGCAATAAAACGATACTATGTGAAGGCACAGCTTTACAATACTTTACCCTCCCAAATTAAAAGTGTAACCTCATTGTGTTCAAACTCAAATTAGCTCAACATATCATAAATGATAAGTCACTTCTTGTTAAGAGAACACAGCTGTTGAATGACCACAACCTATGTATAACCTTAACCTAAGAATCCTGTTCTCATGTAAGTGACTTTAAATTGTCTTTTTGAGAATAAATGAATATTAAACGTAATAAGCACTCAGGTATTATGAGTATTGAACTAGACAATTTGTAATTAAACTTAGAGAAGGACTCGGGAATTTGTAGTACCTACCAGTAAAAGAAGTTTTAAAATCTGATCAGCAGTACTGTTTGTAACACTTATCAGTAATACGAATAAACAGTGTACAAATAATTAATCTATCACGTTTTGTGCTCGCTGTGAATGAAATGCGAAAATTCTGTCTCATTGCGTGCGCCTTTCTTCGACCTACTGACCGCATGAACGCTCGTTGTATAATGTAAAGTTGAATGCAGTATCCGTACGGTGATTATGTAACTCGCGACCGGTTTGCGACAGGCGTAAATTAAGCGATCAGTGCTGTCAAACGTCAATTTTGTATTAGTTTGACACCAGCTACAACGTCAATATTGTTCAAAATTGGCGTTTGACAGCACTGATTGCTTAATTTACGCCTGTCGCAAACCGGTCGCGAGTTACATAATCACCCGGCCGGCTTCATAAAAACAATAATAAACGCGTTGTAATTTATTTATGAGGTATTTCCACCACACCAACAAGCTACGCGCACCATAGCACACTATAACGCTAAATCACACGTACCATACTGCTAATACACAGGCATGGATCATGTAGCAGTGTGCTACGCGTCCCATAGCACACTGCTACGCCATAGTGCGTGACTCGTAGCATAATGCTACGCCGTAGTGTGAAACCCGTAGCAAACTGCTACGGCATAGTGCGTGACTCGTAGCATAATGCTACGCCGTAGTGTGAAACCCGTAGCACACTGCTACGGTGTAGTGCGTGACTCGTAGCATAATGCTACTCCGTATTGTGTAACCCATAGCACACTGCTACGCCATAGTGCGTGACTCGTAGCATAATGCTACGCCGTATTGTGTAACCCATAGCACACTGCTACGGCATAGTGCGTGACTCGTAGCATAAAGCTACGCCGTATTGTGTAACCCATAGCAGAGTGCTACGCCGTAGTAAATGGCCCGTAGAACACTGCTACGCCAAGCTACGCGATACGTAGTATACGATGCGGCGTTGAATTAATATGCGCAGAGCTTTAAGTTAAGGTTTCGTGCTCTCTTACCTGCGTCAATCCATAAGGCGATAATTAGTGTTGCAACAATAATTATTTGTTTATAGTTGAATGCGCTTTCCATTCTGAATTCTGAAAAAATAATACGAAAAAATACATAAAGCATAATATTTTTATATTGCCTACCAAACTTGATAGGCTAGGTAAACATAACTTATCATATTATAGGTAAAAAAAGAAGTTTAAAAAGTGTAGTTATTCATATTCATATTTATTTAGTGTAGTTATTCATATTCACATTTATTTAGTGTAGTTATTCATATTTATTTAGTGTAGTTATTCATATTTATATTTATTTAGTGTAGTTATTCATATTCATATTTATTTAGTGTAGTTATTCATATTTATTTAGTGTAGTTATTCATATTTATTTAGTGTAGTTATTCATATTCATTTAGTGTAGTTATTCATATTCATATTTATTTAGAGTAGTTATTCATATTCATATTTATTTATTGCATACACATACATTGCCATATAATTGTTATTTATTAGTCATAAAGTTTAAATCCGACTTATGTTATTCTGTATTTTTGTGTGTTTTCCTTTTTTTGTTACTATGTATAACATTGTGTGGGTGGCTATCAACAAATTCTTTTATTCTTTTTATGTAGGTGTTTATCAGGTGTTTTTTTACACAGGAAATAAAACACATAGAAAACATTAAAGTACACAAAATAATATGATAGCAAAACTCAATGTAGAATGTATGTAAACCAACCAAGACACAAATAAAGGAAACTCAATTTGCGTTGATTTTCAGATACCTACATATACATAATTGTAAGCATCTACCTGCAGTCTTTCGCAGGTCGTCCTGTCGACCTGGTCGGAGGGCGTCCTACACTACGTTTACTGTGGTCTCCACTCAAGAACAAGTTTGCCCCAGCGGCCGTCGGTTCTTCGTGAGATATGGCCGGCCCACTGCCACTTCAGCTTGCTAATTCATAGAGCTATGTCGATAACTTTGCTTCTCTGTCGGATGTATTCGTATCGTGGTAAATATCCCGTTATAAATGATTTCTGTGTTAATAACCATGGTACTTTCAAAAGTTTTACCAGCGATGTTTTCTGTTTATAAATATAAACAAACGGACAGACTCTGCTCGCTTTCAATCGGCAGATTCCACGTAATAACACAAAAATGTTATGAAGGCTTGCTAATGGCTTTCTGATGGATGAATCTATGTTTGTTTTATATCAAGTTTCAAGGTCTACCAATCGGAATTGAGCGATGATATAGATGTAGGGTGGATTTTTACCTTCGAAAGCAGGGTGTCTATATCTATTGTATATATTGGTGTCAGGGTGTCTATATCTATTGTACTTAATATCTATTATATATATATTTACTCAATGTTCTGTCCAAAAACAGCGTGGACATATTTTACGAAAACCTGCCGAAAGCCATGAAAAAGGCACAAAATGTTATTGAAACACAATTATAAATTATTTAGTATTGTGTGTATGTACAAAAATATGTAATTTTTAGTATAAGTAGTTATAACATCGCCTTAGGGCTTAATAAAAAAAACCTGTTATGATGTTATTATCTCAATAAATAAATAAAAAATCTTTAATTCTTTATTGCACACACACATCATAATGGCAGTGGCCATATCTCGCGAAGAACCGACAACCGCTGGAGCAAACGCGTTCTTGAGTGGTGACCACAGTAAACGGAGTGTAGGACGCCCTCCGGCCAGGTGGGATAACGACCTGCGAAAGACTGCAGGTAGATGCTGGATGCGGCAAGGTGAAACAGGGCGCTATGGCGCTCATTGGGGGAGGCATGTCCAGCTGTGACTATAGGCTGATGATGATTAATGTGAAGCTAAACACAACGTTGAATTTCCTGCACCCGATCTTACCCCTTTCGTCTGAATCAACGTGGCTGAAATTCGGCTTAGACGACCTCATCATCAATATCTACCTTGAGCTATATAGAATAATCTAGTTGTTTGATTAATTTCAACCTCTAGATTGTTTGACAGTCAGTCCGTCTGACTGATTTCTACCTTGAGCTAACAGAAATTTCCACGAAAATTACCTTTAATATTATAAATACAAGAATACTTTTGGAGCTATCATGGTTTAACACTAAAGTCTTTTAAAACGGGATATTTCCAGTGCCTTCAGTTATTCCGTGTTCATGGCGCATGAAACTGTGCCGAAATATTGGATAACTCAAAAATCAAATCATAGTAAATATTCCGTTTTAAATTACTTTAGTATAAATACAAGGTTTATAATTGTAAACATCTTTGATGAATTAAGGTATTCTTTAATTATAAGTATTGATACAACGGGTATTTATCGCGTTTATTTAACTTTTTCCCGACGTTTCAACAGCTTTACACTCTGTCGTTGTCACGGGGTAAATAAACGCGATAAATACCCGTTGTATCTTATAATTATGTGTTCAGATCGCGTAAGTTTAAAAATATTTAAGGTATTCTTGTAATAAATTGCAGCTGTGCGTCCACCGCATCGGAATCGGAGCGTACGCAACGTATAATATAGAACCAAAGCTATCGACATAGCTCTAAAAATTAGAAAGCTGAAGTGGCAGTGGGCAGGCCATATCTCGCGATGAACCGACGGCCGCTGGGCAAACGTGTTCTTAAGTGGAGATTATGACTCGGTAAACGTAGTGTAGGTCGCCTGCTGGCCAGGTGGGATGACGACTTGCGAAAAACTGCAGGCACTGCAGCACAGGGCGCTGTGGCGCTCATTAGGGGAAGCCTATGTCCAGCTGTGGACTGCTATAGGCTGATGATGAATTATTTATTTATTAATTCGATATAATTTCATTTTATGTTAGTTTTGTGTGTATTCATTGTATGAATATAAATTATAATAAATTAATTTGTGTTATTGGGAATTGTCATTCGAATTATTTACAAATAACGTTTTTTTAATATTAAATGACGTTTTTTAAAAGCATACTAAAAATTGTCACGCGGGACTCAAACGCGCTACCCTCTGCATCGTCAGATACGAAGTATGTATTTCACATTATTTTTTACATTTATTTATCTTAGTATTCATATTTATTCTAGCTTATCCTTGGTACACCCCCTGCCTTTTTTAAATTCCCACAATTCTGTCCATCCAAAGGTTGCCTGGGAGAGATCGCTTCTAAGCGATAAGGCCGTCCATTGTACTTGTATCATGTGATGTCTTTTATAATGATCTGTAACTGGTGTACAATAAAGTATTTTTACAATACATTTTTTCGTAACACCAAGTTATACGCACATTACGCCACAGAACTCGACCGACATCGTACAACATCGACATTGATCTTGTGTTTTATTTACATAATAAAACCACAGGATGTTTGTTTACTTTGGCCGTAGGTAAACTATTAGAAATCTTCCCCGAGTATAAATAGTCTACACTAGCGTCTACCGCAGTTTCGCACGTGTCGACAAAAGTTAGCTCGCAGAACCGATAACCGTTGGGCAGTAAAGGTTCTCGAGTGGCGACCGCGATGCAATGCGAATCGGAGTGTGGGAAGACCTCCCAGTCGAAGGGCCGACGACATTTTAGCGGTCGCAGGGAGTCGATGGATGGAGACAGCTCAGGACCGCTATTTGTAGCGTCGTTTGAGGAAGGCCTATGTTCAGCAGTGGACGTGTACGGGCTGATGATGATTCACTGTCCACATTCAGCAACTCGCAGACAAGTTGAAGACGGGCAGGTCTAAAGCAATGAATGTGTTCAGGCATGAAGTAAAAACAAACAACCAAAATAAAATAGCAAGGAATAAAATTCTTCAATTGTTTTGATAGCCTATATAATTACCGTTTTATCGGATATTCCTCGCAGTGTAAGACCGGTTTTGCACTATGTCCGATCCGAAACCGATCCGAACCCGTGAAAATAAGGATCTAGAAAAATCGGACCGAATTCGGATTTTGCTTACGCACTAGTCCGATCTCTGATACATACCTCTCTTCTTGTACGCAGCTCGGATTTAATTCGGCCGCAGTGCGCGAGCGTTCATCCAAATAATACCTACTATGGCTACTTCGGTCCGTCAAAAATCTTCTCCGAAATGGAGATTCTAGAACGACGGAAAGAAATCGCATGACGGAAATCGGATCTAGTGCGTAAATTACCATAGAAATAACTACTCCGGACCATATTTTCACAGATTCGGATCGGACGTAGTGCGAAACCGCTCTTATAGCTACCTTGTTTTGTTTGTTTTGACGTTTAAACAGCGTAACAGCGAATGTGGATTCTATGTTTCCACGATCTTACTTTATTAAAAAGGCGAAAGTTTGTCGTTGTGAAGATGTTCAGATGTTTTGCTGAAGACAACGCAAAAGAATGGATCGGCATAAAATTTTGCAAACATAATAATCTGGACCTAGAATAACGTTATAGCTATTTTTTATTAAAAAAAACGCGTGCAAAGTCACGGACGTAAAATATGTGAATATATAGTAATGTATATTATTTTTTTTTTCATCCTCCTCCATCCTCCAGATACCACAGTTACCAGATGACTCATTAATTCTATCCATCCATGGTTGTCTGGTAGAGATCGCTCTTGAGCGATCAGACCGCCAATGGCAATTCATTTTTAAGTTTTTTCTGTACATAGTTTTCTATTTAAAGTGCAATAAAGAATTTTCTATCTATCTATCGAATTTAAGGACAGTGACAAGAAACCTTTACCTTGTTAGGTGGTTAGTTTTCGAGTTGGGATCAAAACTCGTCCCAACCTTTTTCATTTTTCTTGTCTAGATAATCTAATATTTGTAGTAAACCATTTTAGAAAGAATATGTTCGAAATTAGGTACTCTTTGAAAATATCATAGTAAGTAGGTACCTACCTATACTAAGAGCTTCTTCTTGTGTGATTATTTGTACAACAAATCATAGTTGAAAAATATTATATTCTAAGCTCTTTCATTATATTTCATTGATTTAACATATAACTTAAGTCAACAAGAAACAACTAAAAAGATAAAAATACGTTTGCATCACCAAATCATGTTATTTGGGTTGCCTTGAGCAAACACGTAAAAAGGAGGTGTAGATATAGATTTATACTGACTTACCAAAACACAATATCGAGGTAGTATACTCCAATCGCCGCTCTTCAGTGGTAATCAAACACAATCAGCCAAAAAACACAACAAACCTACGAAAAACAAAAGCTATAAGCTTTTTACTAACTTTAGTAGAATAGGTAATTTATTCCTTTAAGTAAAAGAGCTCCAGTAAAAAACCTACGTAAGTTTATCCGAAATATCGACTACACTGAACTGTGACTGAAAAATTTACAGATGCGCGCGCAGGTGTTGCCATGCGGGAAAGCTGAAAGCTCTACTATTTAGGGAGCTTTTCAGTGTTGCCGAGTGTATTAAATCGGTTCTCGATAGGGCCATTTACAAACATAGCTCTCTTGATTGGGTTTAAAGATATTTATTCTCAAAAAAGAAACAGTCACTTTGATTGCAAATCCAGTACATCACAATAACATCAAATATGTAGTTATGGATCTACCTTAGTTTTTTCTGATGCGAACATACGTAAATAGAAGCAAAACAAACGACTGTTGTTTTTCATATGAGTTGAGCGATTTTATCGAGAAGGCTAATGTCCTTGAGTCCGTGACTATAACATATTTTGGTATTTTCTCTATTTAGCCCTCCGCTGCGTTAGGCCAAAAATTGCTATTTAAACTATCTTTCAAGTTCATATCTAGAAAGAAAGAAAGAAAAGAAGAAAGAAATAAAATACATTAATTTGACACCATACATAAAACGACACATACCAGACACGACATAGACCAGTTATTCTTATACTTGGGACTCTACTACCACGCTACATTATATAAAGTTTAAATCTTTGTATTTTTAATGTGTTTTCCTTTTTTTTGTAATTGTTTATTATGGTGTGTGGCTATAAATAAATTCTTTATTCTTCTTTACACATTACATAGTAAGAAAATAATAAAAACAAGAAAAAATTACAAGGAAATAAATAAGACATACAATTAAGAACAAATACGTGTACGTACTTATGGGGCCAAAAGGTCTCTGTCTCAGCATTATGCCTATATCTGTCATTGTTTATACATTGGTAGGTAGTCCGCCTTCGTGACGGCTAGAGTTTTAGGATATTGATTTAAGTGTAAATACTAGTTGTAATCTGTCGTTTTTGTGTATTTGTTGAAATAAATGAAGATTATCCTTAATTGAAGACTATCATCAGTTCCCGTGGGAAAGAAATAACCTAAAATAGTTTCCATAGAAGCCACACGTGCGAAGCCGCGGGCAGAAACTATTTTACAATAAAGATTCTGACTTCTAAAATCTTAGCCAAGTCTCCTAAAATGCTAGGTTTACCTAGCCTAGCCTAGACCTAGACATTAAATGAAATAAAACATATGTATATACATAAAATTAATTTATTTAATAGAATATTATTATTATAGGTTAACATAAACAGCACACATTATGTACCAATTATTATTATTTATAGAAAATATTCAAAAAACTGCTCCTTCTGAAGTCTAGGCGCATTTACACAGCATGCGTTTTACGGAATCCGTATTTTTCCAATAGCGAAGGATCCGTAAAAAACTATCTGTAAAAAAAGGATTCGCTGTGAATTCGCCCTTACACCAGATTTCGGGAAGAAAAGATTTATTAAATAGAAATAGAAATATAAAATGTTTATTTGTGTTCTACATATACATATGCTACAATAAAGAGGAAAGGTTAAAAAAAAATGCTGGACAATTCACACAGCGTTATCTAGCTCCAAGCTAAGCAGAGCTTGTGTTATGGGTACTAGATGACTGATATACTTAATACAATACATTGCATAGATATTTTTTTATTATACGTAGATAACGATCAGAACACCCGGAACAAATATCAAATATCTGCAGATCGTACACACAATTGTCCCGAGGAGGGAATAGATCCCGCAATCTCCTGCGTCGCAGGCTGGTCTTCACCCACCGCGCCACAGAGGTCATACCATATAAATATCCCGTTTTAAATGACTGTAGTGTTAATAACCATAATATTAAGTTCTGTAATTTAGCACTACCTACTAAATTGTTGTCCACACTACCCAAAGGTTAGCAGGTAGAGAATGCTATCTAACATTATGCTCGCCTATGTACAACTTTTGTGCAATTAAGTGTATTCTATCTACATATCTATAGTTTCCAAAGGTTTTTTTTTGTATGTAATTGCTCGCTTACGAGTGTAAAAAGGTGTAGACTATCAAATCAGCCTTCAGTCGGTTTGTCTTCGTTCGTAGGCGTCGTCGGCGTCTCTGTTCGCCCGCTGTCGCTGAAGTCTATGGTATCCAAGAGGGACTCGGAGTCCGTGCGCGTATCTGAACAAAAACATTTATTTGGACACAGGTACAACATACAGGCACAGAATAACAAACGGCAAATAAAGTAGTTTATTTTGTAAGTGACACAAATCGGTGTTATTAAGAAAAGAGACTACCTCCGTGACCCTGCGCCGTAATAGGGGTTGGCTCAGCGTGTGCTGAACATTATTATATTCAGCGGTGTTTTTCAGTCAAAGACCTTAAGGCTTTTTTACATTAAAATAATTTCCTTTTTTTACCACTCTTATCCATAATTTGAATTATTCAATAAAATATTTTCTACTTTTTAGTTCGGTTTATTTATAAAAGCGTGGTTTTTTGGTTTTTTTAAACTATTATTTATTTTCTACTTTTTAGTTCAAATTATTGTATTGTCATCGGTTATTATTAAGTTTACTAAGTTTAAATGAAATCTGACCGTTCAAAGTATGTCAAAATCGAGTCCAAAGGAGTCGGTTACAAAATAACATCATACAGGTGAAAATACCTTAAAATATGACTAGAAAAGATATTATGTATTATACAATACCCGTATCGAAGGTGGTAAAGCCCGGACTCGGCGAGGTGCCGTCGGTGTCACACTTGCACCGCCGCATGTCCTGCATCAGCCTTATCTCAGATGGAAGCAATTTCGTCACCGCTGCGAAAATCATCACTAGTCACTACATACATAGTATAAAACACGCTTAGGCCTCATTCGAACGAGACTTTAAAAAACGTTGCGTTAAAACCCGGCGTTTATATAACGCTCTCGATGTGATTGTTCATACGAACGCTTTAAATCACTCTTGTTTCGTTTCTCGCTTCAGTAAGACGTGGAAATGGTTTCTGCTAAAGTACTAGCAATAGCGATTTGTGTTGCTAGAAGACGAAAAAGAAAGCAAAAGGCATTCAGGGTTCATCCTCTGAATGAACTGAGATACTTAACACGTTGACTGCGGTTTTTTTAAGACGACTGCGATCTTTTTTTTAACCTAAAAAATTCGTGCTGCCGCTCTACACAGCAGTTGTGTTGCGCCGCACATGCGTTTCGTTCGAAAAATATTATGGCTGTGCTGAGTCACAAAGATCTGTATTTTCTCAGCCGCTGCGCTAGTGTGGATTTACGCATATTAGTCACTTGTAGAAAACACATACCGTGTGATTTCAACAGTCAAAGTGTTAAAAGGACAGTTTGTGACACTGTACCAAGAATTGAGGCAAAATCCCTAAATTTTAGGTTATGTCCTGCCAGGCATTATTCTTTATAATCTTATTTGAGTAATCTGGCAATATTTTTGGATATAGAAGTGGACGAGACTCCACCCAGTGGCGTAGTTATCGTAGGGCTGGGCGGTGCAGTGCACCAGGGCCCTGGAGCTCAAGGGGCCCTCTAAGCTTTGAAAAGATAGGGTCAGCCAGCTTCCGAAGCTAGGCTTCAAGCCCCACAAGTGTTTTTTTAATGATTTTAAATAAACATCAACAATCACAGAATTCTCTATTTTTTTGTTATTGTTATTTGGTAGTTTGGTTGAGTACGTCCGTAGCACATTGTATCAGCTATAAGCTCACGTGCTTGACGCCGTCACCTTTTTAGTTAATTTTTCATTCGCTCTTACTTTGCATCTATTCTAATGTATGATGTTCATTGCTACGTGGAAACTGTAAAGAGGGCCGGTGAGGGCCTGATTCCTTCTCTATGCACCGGGGCCCTTGTCCACCTAGCTACGCCACTGACTCCACCTCTATTATTAGGACACGTCCGCCTGCCGAGTCAACGCGCGGCGCAGCGTTAAAACAGCGCTTCTCAGCAGCTGAGAAGCGCTGTTTGAAAATATACTTGGAAATGCATTTGTTCTATTTGAACGTTTTTTTAACGGGCGTTGAAAAAGCTCCCGTGCGAATGAGGCCTTACCGCTGTCTGTCAAAAGTGATCAAATTATGAGGATTGTTTGATATTTCCACCAGAGCCTAGTTCGTTATCTAGCAGGGTGTACCACTTGCAGGTTAGGTTGGCTTGGGAGACGAGTTGTTCAAATTTAAATCTTCGTTATTTGTATGTCAGTACAGTCAGCGTCAAATTGATATGAGCGTCTAGAGTACCTAGTCAAAATGATCTGATAAACATAAAAGCAATATGATATACGCAGTTTGAATCATCATATTGTTATTAGCACTCAAGGTGTTCAAAATATCTTACTACTCATTGTTTCATATATTTATGAGCAGTCAGAGTGTTCAAAATTATCTCAGCAAACAAAGCTCTCAAAGGTAGTATGCAAACTCTTTTGAGTGAATACGATAATTGAAACGGATAACTTTGAGAGCTTTGTTTGCTAAGATAATTTTGAACACTCTGACTGCTCATAAATATATGAAACAATGAGTAGATTTTTGTTCCCAAATTGAGCCAGTTTACCCGAACTTTAAAATCAGTTAAATTAGATTAAGTTTCCTGATCCTAAGCTTATAATGATGTGTAATTGTACGTGGGTGCATGAACACATGTGTAAGTTTACTTATATTTAGATTTAGGTACCTATCCGGTTTATTGTTTTTTTTTTTTTTTTTTCTTCTATTTCAAGCTTTTCTATCATACGTTTTGCTCTACACGTTTTGTTCTTATGATTCTCAGTATGCACATAATTTGTGAAATGATCAAGTTCTAAATCCTTTATTATTCAAATTCTGTATATTTTGTGATTATTTTATGTTTTGTGCGTTTAAATAAATAAAAAAAAAAAAAAAAAAAGTAGTAAGATATTTTGAACAAACAACAATATGATGATTCAAACTGCGTATATCAAATTGCTTTTATGTTTTTCAGTTCTATTCGACTACTCTAGACGCTCATATCAATTTGTCGCTGACTGTACCACTAAGTAGGTGAAGTAAGATACGTTACGTTCTGTAAAGAGGATAGCTTTCTTCTGCGTCTCCTGTTCTTCTTCTTTGCAGAGACAGTCCTCGTTAGGCGGCGTCGCCAGCGCCGCAGCCTCGCGACGAATCTCTGAAGGAAGCTTCACGCCTTCAGGACATAAGGACAAAGTTCTTAATTTATTTAGTTTGAAATATTTTTTTTTAGTAATTTGTCTGTGTTACTATAATAGTGAGTGCCAGCGCCCTATCTTCAGCGCTGTCAGTTTGCCGCATCCAGCATCTACCTGCAGTCTTTCGCAGGTCGTCATCCCACCTGGTCCCTATAGCGCTCATTAGGGGAGGCCATGTCCAGCTGTGGACTAACCTAGGCTGATGATGATGATGACTATAATATTGACTGTTTTTTCAATGATACATTTTAGTTCACGTTAAATTATTTGCACGTCATTCTCTCAAATATTTTTGCATACCGACTAACGGTCGAGCATGTTGATCCACAAAATGTAGCATAATAAAAATGTACTGTAATCATTAATGTAATGTAGTAAAATGTACTAGCTGCGCCCCGCAGTTTCACCCGCGTGATGATAGATATTTTGGATAATATACTACATATATATCTTTAAGAATTGTAGCCTATGTGTTATTCTGATATGTAAGCTATATTATTGTATAGTTTCATTAAAATCCATTCTGTAGTTTTTACGTGAAAGAGTAACAAACATCCATCCATACTTACAAACTTTCGCGTTTATAATATTAGTAGGATTGCTGCGCCCCCGCAGGGTACATGTTCCTATCTCCAGGCTAATAACACCTGCGCTAATATTATGTGTCAATTTATGTGTATTATTTTATTTATTTATTATTATTTTAAGCTATTATTGTCCCACTGCTGGGCAAAGGCCTCCCTTTTCAACTTCCACTCCTCGCGACCCAACGCTGCAACAGGCCATGATGGAAGATGTGCCTCGAGCTCGTCGCGCCATCTCATCCTGGGCCTTCCACGTCGCCTCTTAGCGGTGAATGCACTAGATTACACAAGGTAGGGAAATCATTTATGGGCAATAGCGTGCGTTTCTATAAGCTTCCATCTGAAGCAACTGAGCTCCCTATTCGTAAATTTAAAAATTACATAAAACTAAATCTCATCAAGAAGGCTTTCTACTCCATAAATGATTATCTCAATGATGTTAATGCTTGGCCAGATGTCGCTCAGTTCCGCACCGACAATAGTATGTAAGTAATTTGTTATTGTGCATAGCTTTACTTAAATATTGACATGTATCGAATCATATTATATTTAGACTTAAATAGGCAAATAACCATGTATTAGACATTTTATCATGGTTATTAATACTAAAGTCATTTAAAACGGGATATTTACCATGATTTGATTTTTGAGTTGTCCAATATTGCGGCACAGTTTCATGCGCCATGATCACGGAGTAACTGAAGGCACTGCGACTGCGAGTAAGTTTTTATGGGCAGACATACCGATCTACCCTCATTTTTTGTCTTTTGCTACGAACTTTACCACTACAAAACTACACTAGAAATATTGGATAACTCAAAAATCAAATCATGGTAAATATCCCGTTTTAAATGACTTTATTTGATAATAATTTATATATAAAATATGACTTGTCTAAGTGCTCATTTTGTAAGCCATTTTGTAAAGAAATAAATGATTTTTTACTTACTTCTACACTATATAAATAAAGATTATATGTACTCACGCGAAGGCAAAGGGTATGGCTCGGTGCGGGCCAGCGCATCTTCCACTCTTCGCGTCATGATGTAGTAATAATCGACCTCCTTCACTGGCGGCATGGTAGCTCCGGTGGCGCGGTCCAGCACTGAAACACAAGATATTTATTTATTTATTTATTGTAATATGTTTACAAGAAAGAAAGCGCTGGCGAGACGATCTTAACGCCTTCCTTCTTCAGAGATAAATTATTTCTTTCTTATTTCTTATTTCCTTGGCATCCAGTGAAACCTGTAGGTTTTCTTGTATTGCCTCGCCATGTATAATGTGTTTATTTGTGTGCGAGTGTGTGTGTGTGTGTGTTTGTGTGAGTACTCACCGAAGTCGACCATTTCCTTGACGTCCAGTGCGACCTGTAGGTTTTCTTGTATTGCCTCGCCATGTGTAATGTGTTTATTTGTGTGCGAGTGTGTGTGTGTGTGTTTGTGTGAGTACTCACCGAAGTTGACCATTTCCTTGGCGTCCAGTGCGACCTGTAAGTTATCTTATATTGCCTCGCCATGTGTAATGTGTTTATTTTTGTGCGAGTGTGTGTGTGTGTGTGTGTTTGTGTGAGTACTCACCGAAGTTGACCATTTCCTTGGCGTCCAGTGCGACCTGTAGGTTATCTTGTATTGCCTCGCCATGTGTAATGTGTTTATTTGTGTGCGAGTGTGTGTGTGTTTGTGTGAGTACTCACCGAAGTTGACCATTTCCTTTGCGTCCAGTGCGACCTGTAGGTTCTCTAGTATAGCCGCGCTGCAGTCTCGACCTACCCATTCGGCGTAGAAACGCTTCAGTTTGGCGGCTTGTACCGCTGTTAAATACGAATACAAAATACAAAATATTATTTATTAATAAAGGATACACAGTCTTAATCATATTAGAAGCCACCTTTTAAATATTATGGAAATACTTGTGCTAGGTGGCTTCGCTCTCCCAGGTTTACATTAATAATGTTTTAGTTTTTGTAGGCTTAACTCTATGTAAAACTAACAATAGCAATTATATTGTCAATAAATAAAGTATTAGAGTACTATAGTTTACCGAAACCGCTGTACCGCGCCTGAGGTATGCGAGCGGCGAGACGGGGGGGGAATATCGGCCGCTCCGATCCATCAGTCTGCCGTCAACGCGGACTCTTGCTCGTTTTTCCTCGCCCCCCACCTCGCCGCACTTTCCTAAGGAGCGGTACAGCGGTTTCGGTCAAACTATAGTACTCTAATACTTAATTTTTTACTTTATTAATTGAAAATATAATTGCTATTGTTAATTTTGGTCGGTTTTCAGTCAAATTATAACTAGGTCATATAGTTCAGCAGATTCACCTTAGTTATTGAAAAGTTATTTCTTATTTGCAATGAATTAAATCAGTGTCAAACGATCACTCGGGCGTTTCATTCGTTCTTTATCCTTCCCTCTACATCTTAAGAGTCCGGCGACCCTCGCTTGCAAAAATCGCTCCGAATATCGCTGTACCTGTTTAACCCTTGCGCCGCGCCCTATACGTGCGCGATAGCAATATTAGCCGTTCAAAATTTGGTTTGTTCCGTAATACCAAAAATTATGACTGAAAACTTTTTGTATTCTTCACAAAGTATTTTTATTCTGTAACTAGACAATATAAGCTATGTTCCTTAATAAATAAAACGTAAGATATTGATGTTTTTAATACGAAACAAATAGCAAGAAAACTTGTCCATTTTCGCATAAAAATGTGCAAAATGAGATTGGCTTTAATTTCATTTTAGGTAAGTATTTTGAAAAAAAAAAAAACTATTTGGGAACCTAGATAAATACTATTTTAATACAAATAATGCAACATTATAGTGGAAATATGCTTGAATTAGAAATAATTTTGGTATTACGTTTGTATGAAGAATTCGTCCCTCCGGAGGCCCCTTAAAGGAACGATACTTAACTGTAGATCACATTACACATTAAACCTGTGTTCTCTGAAATATATTTGATTTGATTTTTACGTATGTACCTTCATCAACAAGCGTGTCCGCCATTCGTCGCATTTCGTATTTGACGGGGAACCGCTCGGATAGCGTCTTCACTGGAGACACGGGACGTACTGTGGACAGAAATACTTTTAATACATAAACGAAATTTTAGCAGCGCCATCTAGTTTATGAATCGAAAGGTAACAAACTCACTGGGAATAAATATAAAGAGAAGATAACACTTTCGAAACTATCATGGTTATCAACACTAAAGTCATTTAAAACGGGATATTTACCATGATTTGATTTTTGAGTTTTCCAATATTTCGGCACAGTTGCATGCGCCATGATCAAAGGTAAATATCCCATTTTAAATGACTTTAGTGTTAAGAGTAGATATGATAGAATCAGAACAGCTGTACTGATTTTATCTGTCGTTACGACCCAGAGGGATTCATCTCTCGCCTCAAGTCTCCTCAGGCACGCACTCTAGCGGACAATCTTGACACTGGCCTACCGGAGCATGTTGTCACCGAACCCAGCTTAGCTCATTTCAAAAATAAACTTAAGATATGGCTCCTCAATCAATAGATTTCTTTCCGGCCCTGGTGGGGGCACAGAGGGGCCTCGAGGCTCGGCCTCATTACCTCGGCGTCAACTCGAGGGGTGACGACCCCTCGGTCCTTGGGTTAGTGGGAATTTCTTAATTTTCCCCTTCTCATCTCTGTTTTTTTGGCTGCATTTGTTTATTGTTTTTTTTGTTTTTGGCTCCTAGAGAGGGCGTACTGTAAGGTCGAGGATTTTCTCGAAAGAAGATTATATGTTTTTATTTGTTTTTAATGATTATGAATAATTAAATTTTTTAACTATCATTAAAATATTTTTTTTGGATTAATATTGTTTATATATATATATTATATTTAGCGTTAGATTGCGAGGAGTGGAAGGAGAAAAGGGGGGCCTTTGCCCAGCAGTGGGACAGTAATGGCTTAAAATAAAATAAATAAATAAATAATATATAAGATTTCGCGCCTTATAGTTTTACTTCAAATTTAATTTAATTAATGTTCCATTAAGAACTTACTTTGAAAAATTGTTATTATTTTAGTATATTCATTTTTATTCAATTGTTGGTATGTACATTGATTTATATTTTTCGACTTGTAAATATTATTTTACCAATAAAATGACTACCTGACTGGGATCGCTCGCCTAGCGGACATCCGCTTTGGGCGCACATTTATTGCCAAATCAAAGAAGTAAAGCCAAATCATTTTTTCATTTCATGGGACTAAACTGCTACTGTAGTGCTTCAGAAACGTACACAACATCCCATGTTGACTCTGTCAATGCCATCTAGAGAAAGAGAAAAGCCTCGTTTATGACCAGAGTTGACATGTGTACAAACTCAATCATAAGGAGTATGGCAGATCGTTTGATCTTGTCCGACATGTACAAACGGTGGGTGGCTATTGCCACCTAGAATTTTTTTTCTCTGACGTAGATACTTACCTCTTTCATCTTCGTTTCGTGTATCAGTTTTAACCATTTTAAGTAGAATAATATTGTAGCTATATGGATCTCGTGTCTGAAAATAAAGAATTTGTTATATATTTTTTAAGACCTATTATTAAGTACCTCTTGCTAGGTTCCAGCGGCGATCGTCTCTCGCTTCCGTCGCCTCAGGCACGCGTTCTAGCGGACAAACTCGGCACCGGCATTGCTCGCCCAGCGGACATCCGCATTGGGCGCACGTTTCTACGAAAAATAAAATTAGTTGTGCATTAACTTTACACGTGTCTAGTCCCACAATACAAAGTAATAATTATTAAAACAATTAATAAACGTGTTTGAAGTTTTTGAACCTAACATCGGTTACCACACTGTTTTTTCTTTCAAAATCGTGGCGTGCATTGAAAGTAATATATTTGGAGGATACTTAAACAAATAAAAAAAGTCCCAGAACATAATGTCCTAAAGCGTCAGGTTTGCGAGATACTCGCATAATAAAAAAAAAAACATGCGAGCAGGTACTTATTTTCTTCTGAAAATGTCTCACAAACCTGACGTTAAGAAATTAAATAATATCCCAAAAAAGATTTTAGATTTGGCAGTACTTGAACCCGTTGCCTCCCGTGGCCTTTTTTTCTTGGTACGTCATAAAATGTTAGAAGATTATTTGAACTATCATATATGTAGTTTGATCAATTCTTATTGGCCTAATACAAGCTTGATCAAGCCTCGATTGCTTGATACTCACGGTCTAAGTCCTTGATCTCCGCGTCATCAATCAGGTTGAATATTTGACTAGCGGCCGCACCTAGCCGCGCCTTCTGCGTCGCTTGTAGCCTTTCAAACAAGTTTATTAAGGAATTTAATATTATCTCAAAATGTTTTGACGTCTACGAGACTCTCTCAGTACGGGAATAGAGCATTCCTGCCAATGCAATTACGAGGTCAAGTAAAGGTAGGAGAGGTAAACTTCGCAGTGACGTAAAACGCATGAAAATTTCTATTTCAAATATGTAGTTTATGAAACTTCCTCTTGAATCACTCTACGAAAAAAACCGCATTTAAATCTGTTGCTTTGTTTTATAGATCTTAGCATACATAGGGACAGACAGCGGGAAGCAACTTTGTTTTATACTATGTAGTGATAATAAAAAATAGCGAAACAAATTAGCTACAACAGCAAATAACAAAATTGGGTCTTTGTTTGGGGCTAGATAATATTTTTGTTAAACATTCATTTATTCTCCAAAAGACAATTTATACAAAGTCATGAGAACAGGGTTCTTAGGTCAAGGTTATACATACTATACTATAATGCTATAATGCTGGACTATACTAAAATGCTGGACAATTCACACAGCATTATCTAGCCCCATGGTAAGCAGAGCTTGTGTTATGGGTACTAGACAACTGATATACATAATACAATATATTACATAGATAGATATTTTTATTATACATAGAAAACGACCAGAACACCCGGAACAAATATCTGCAGATCGTACACACAATTGTTCCGAGGCAGGAATCGAACCCGCAACCTCCTGCGTCGAAGGCGGACCTTCGCCCACCGCGCCACATCGGTCGTCAAATAGGTTGTTGTCATTCAACAGCTGGCTCATTTAATGTATTCACTTAATAAGAAGTAACTTATCATTTATGATATAAATAAATAATAAATAATGCTGGACAATCCACACAGCATTATCTAGCCCCATGATAAGCAAAGCTTGTGTTATGGGTACTAGATAACTGATATACATAATACAATACATTACATAGATAGATATTTTTATTATACTATCTATCTATCGGTCGACAAATATGTTGAGCTAATTTGAGTTTGAACACATTAAATGATCTTACACTGGGAGGGTAAAGTATTGTAAAGCTGTGCGCTTTCACATAGTAACGTTTTATTGCCATAGTTAGTCCGAGTTTTCGGAAGAACGATAAAGCTGGCACGACGTGAACTATGTTTGCTTATTTCTCCTAATTTAGTGTATGTTAAATTTGTGTGAATTTTAATATCAAATATTAAAGTACTTTACACCTTAACACTTTGACTGCGATTTTTTTTCGACGACTGCGATCTTTTTTTTAACCTAAAAAACTCGTGCTGCCGCTCTACACAGCGGTTGTGTTGCGCCGCACATGCGTTTCGTTCGAAAAATATTACGGCTTTGCTGAGTCACACAGATCTGTATTTTCTCAGCCGCTGCGCTAGTGTGGATTTACGCATATTAGTCACTTGTAGAAAACATACCGTGTGATTTCAGCAGTCAAAGTGTTAAAGGACTCTTAAACACGTCAGATAATTCAAATTGCATAAGTAAAAGTGTGATAAACGTTCGTTTGACCGTTTGTTAACTTACTTGTGCCTAGCGGCAGACTGCTGGGTGGCCGGCAGCAGGAACTGGTTCACCAGTTCTGCCACCAGCTCGTTCTGTTCTGCCGTCGACCTGGAAACAAAACAAGCCAACATTACGGAGTGCTGAGTAGTTATGAAGGGTGGTTTGAAGGCTTGATTCTGCATCGAACCCCATTTCTATTCTAACTCTCTTTGAATGAGAATGGTGGAACTACAAACTGCACTGACAACTCAAATGGGAGCGTTTTTTGGTACTTTACTTATTTTAGGGACTTTTGAGTACCTAAAGTCATTTAAAACGGGATATTTACCATGATTCGATTTTTGAGTTATCCGTGATCATGGCGCATGAAACTGTGCCGAAATATTGGATAACTCAAAAATCAAATCATGGTAAATATCCCGTTTTAAATGACTTTAGTGTTGAGAACCATGATAGTTTCTAAAGTTTTATTTTGAGTACCTAATTATAATGACTATGTGAGTCCCGTATTTTAACAAAGACACGATCTTAAAACTAAATTATATCTGAAACTAACCTAAATAATTTGACTGTCGCATCACTCAGTGGTGTCTAGGGCATGGCGGTATTGGACCTATTGGCAATACCGATATTTTTTCGGTATTAATATTTTTAAAACCGGGATCCCGGTATTTCGTTATTGTTTCGGTATTTCATTATAGATATTAATATAGTAGAAAAATATACATATTTTCTACTTCATGTTATATTTTTTCAGACTGAATTAATATAAGTTCCTAACTTATAATAAAAAAGGTTGTTAAAAAGCATTATTTTTGAATCACACAAACTCGAAAGTACTTCCAAATATCAAAATAATCACTATTAAATCAAAGAGACAATTAAAATGTTCAAACTCAAGTTTTTTTCTTCTAACACGATAAAAATTCAATATAATTAACAAGCTTTATTAATATGTAAAGGACGGTTAAATTTATATATTTAATTATAATTATGTCCGAGAAGATCCGTCCTTCTTACATATTAATGAATTTTTAAAATCTCTCCGGAATTTTCGTATAGTTTCATTTCCATGCGTAAAACTGTCAATAATGTATCATCATCAATAGGATCAGATTCGTTTTCTATACTTTGGTGTAATAAGACCTTAGATGTATTTTTCCGGCACCCTCATCGTCGTTGCTACTAGTTTTACCACTATCTACTGATATTGCCGATTGGTTACGGAGTTGAGTTGGCTGAAAACGGTTTATAAGACTTGTTAAATTTGAAAGCAGTTCATCGCTTTTCATTTTCCAAGTTAACCCTTCTTCTGTACGGGACATTTGATCTTCAAAATAAGCTTCAGGGTTATGTAAATATTGTAGTATAGATGTCAAAGGAGTACGTCTTTGTAACACGCTGTTTTAGAGTTTTGTATACTGTCAATAAGTTGAAGTTCTTCCGAAAATGAAATATTAGAGTCCACATCAGGGAGTTCTTTAAGGATACATGGTCTGAGACGGTTAAATCTTTCTACCATGTTTGCCATGCTTGACCAGCGAGTCTTGCAGTCTCAAACTAAAGCAAGTTTTTTGTTTTCTTGTTGTTTCACATACTTTTGTTCGTCGTTTTTTGTGGGAGACTTCGTGAACAACTTCACTACTGCTTGAACTTTAGTGATATCATCCTTTTAATGTGGATTAATCGTGTAAGAACGTGTAGCGGATTAATTTAAACGTATTATTCAAAATACCGAAATACCGGGATTTGCAATTTCAATACCGGTATTCGGAAGTGCCTTAAATATTACGGTATTACCGGTTTTTCGGTAATACCGAATACCGGTATCCATGCCCTAGTGGTGTCGCTAATATAATTTGGATAATTAGGTATACACTGTACAAGTCTAGGGAATGTTTTGTGCATTATCCCCCTGATAATGAACAAAACACTTGCCTGCCCAGTCGAAGACCTAGCCCAAGTAATTGAAGAGACAAAGTAAGATTTATGGTGTCAACTTCACTACACAGACACACAGAAAAAATATTTATTGCGAATACTTTCGTCGCTAGTATTCTCTCACCAGAAACGCAAAATAGACCGGTCTGTGTCCACCTCGGCTGCCATTTGCAATTCGACGGAGAGTGAGTAAGAGTGTCCATACTATAGCATCAGTTGGATGGACACTCTTGACGTCTATTCAAGGACTGATGCTATAAGAGACTCATATTGAGTGGTGATCTAACAGACTCTTGTCCACGTTGTCAGCTTGAACTGTCACCTTTGACGGAGAGTGAGTAAGAGTGTCCATACTATAGCATCAGTTGGACACTCTTGATGTCTATTCAAGGACTGATGCTATAAGAGACTCAGATGGACTGCTGCTCTAACAGACTCTTGTGCACGTTGTCAGCTTGGATTCTCACCTGCCGGTCTGCGGCCACCTCGGCTGCCATTTGAAAATTGACGGCGAGTGAGTAAGGACGTCCATACTATAGCATCAGTTGGATGGACACTCTTGACGTCTATTCAAGGACTGATGCTATAAGAGACTCAGATGGACTGCTGCTCTAACAGACTCTTGTGCACGTTGTCAGCTTGGATCCTCGCCTGCCTGACTGTGGCCACCTTGGCTGCCATTTGAAAATTGACGGCGAGTGAGTAAGAACGTCCATACTATAGCATCAGTTGGATGGACACTCTTGACGTCTATTCAAGGACTGATGCTATAAGAGACTCATATTGAGTGGTGATCTAACAGACTCTTGTCCACGTTGTCAGCTTGAACTCTCACCTTTGACGGAGAGTGAGTAAGAGTGTCCATACTATAGCATCAGTTGGACACTCTTGATGTCTATTCAAGGACTGATGCTATAAGAGACTCAGATGGACTGCTGCTCTAACAGACTCTTGTGCACGTTGTCAGCTTGGATTCTCACCTGCCGGTCTGCGGCCACCTCGGCTGCCATTTGAAAATTGACGGCGAGTGAGTAAGAACGTCCATACTATAGCATCAGTTGGATGGACACTCTTGACGTCTATTCAAGGACTGATGCTATAAGAGACTCACATGGACTGGTGCTCTAGTAGACTCTTATCAATGTTATCAGCTTGGATCCCCGCCTGCCGGACAGCGTCCTCCTCGGCTGCTAGCTCCACGCCTTCTTGTACCAACTCGCGGAGGTACACGTCTACTGTCTCTTGGGTTACGCCGAGAGCCTGAAAGATGGTGTGTACATTTTTTTAAAATTTAATACGAGATTTATGTTAGTGCAGGGGTTTTAAATAGGATTTTCGTAGGTAAACAATAAGGACCCAGATGAGGATAACCTGGAGGAACCTTACCTGTCTAAACATCTCGTCGTGTTCGCGTCTCCTGTGCTCCTCTTTCTGTCTCCTTCCCGCTTCAGCCGCCTCGCGCATACTCTTCTCTCGCACTGAAAATAACAGTAGGTACATTTTATTTTAGTAAACTAATATATATTATAAGGTTTTTATGTATTTGGGATGTCTTATAGAGCCAATGAGGCAATTTCTTTAAAAAATCATGGTTTAAAACTAATTCGGATTTCATATTCATATTTACTTTATTGCATCATTGTGTACATTTGTAGGTCTAGTTAATGTATTAGAGACAAAATGGTACCCAAGCAGGGTGTGGCAATAGGTACTGAGAGTGGAATAGAGCCGGGTTTCTAGAAAAGACTTAGAATAGGGCGCTATGTGTTCAAGATCAGTAAAATTAAAATAGGATATACTCTGCATAGACCGTACATACATAGCCACATGGACATGACATCCCAACAAAAAACCCCATTCCTTCGCGAAAGATACGCGTCATGTATTGAGATCTAACCCTCATATCTTTAGTCATTACCTCAAATAATTCTCCACTCAAACTTGTTCAAGGGCGTTTCGAGCATTCCTCCAAAACATGCTCGAGTTTGGTATGCTTAGTCGTCAATTTGGTTATATATCAACCTCTCTTATATACCTTCGCGATGGGTAATTGTAGGTTTTATCGTAAATGTAATTGAGATAGTCTCCAAAATCCATTGTAAATAACAACAAACTATTTCGAGGAGCATTCAAGGTAGGTAGCGAGGTACCTTGAGATGACAGTTCGTTATTCCACTCGTATGAAAAAATCCTCGAAGGCTGTTTCGAGTGAAGGATTTTTTTACGATCAAGCATACCGAAACGCAAGCATACCGGAGGTTGAGTAGAGTTTGAATCGAAGTCGAGGTAATGACTATATGGGGGTAAGTTAAGGCGAAATGAGTTCGCCTTTTTGAGACAAGGACGAACGAACGCCGCGCGAGGAAGGCGAGAAAGAGGCAAGAGCGGCAGAATGATCGGCCGGCGCGCAATTTCACTGCTTTTTATTTTTAAATTTGTCATTGCTCTAAAATAATACTGTTTCTCAAAAACCTAAAACCATAATTTTCTAAAGTATTTATTAGGGAACACGTAGAAGAAATTTCATTACACTAATATTAAATAACTAGCGAATAAAACTGGTTTTTCCGTAGAGATATCTCTGTGAAAATGAAGATTTAGACGAAACTTTACCATTTTTTTCTATCGAGTCAAGTTTAGTCAATCGTGTTTCGACTCCCGTAACATACTAACTAATATCCTTGTATGGTTTCACCCTACATTTGCTGTTTTGCGCACGCGGCGATTTAGGTACTCCGTGTCGCACGCGCGCGATGCAATTTACTTACATTCATATTATTTAAACATCAGTACGTGACCTACTACCGCGAGAGTGACATTGAAGGGAAGATTTGCCACCTTTACCGAACTCTGTCATTTAAGTTACTTAATAAACTTTATCTTTGTGAATCGTGTGTTTAGTTTACGTGCTCAACTAACTGAACTACTACGTTACCAACGGTAACAATACAAAGTGAGGTGCTATAGGTAAACTGCCTACAACTACATCTCTACACATGTAAGGGTCTTCACTTAGGTCCTTACATTTTTGTCCTTCGAGGAAACAAGGTATTTATGCTTTTTGTATTTTTTGACGATAGCGAATCGGTTTGATTGGCCTCCCACCAGCGGGAATCACCAGTTAGATTGAGAAGGCGTACAATATTGTCATTTAGGTACAAGAAGCCTATTACCTACAACGACTAGAAGTCTACGGGAACTCTGTCGCCTTCACGTCGTGAACCAACGCTGCTCACCTCTGCTACCGTCTACTACGTGCCAGAGCCAGAAGCTAACTTTACTTATCTCTGCCACTGTCAACTACGTGTCAGGGCTAAGAACTTACTTTAACTCCTACGCAAGTACCTATCTTGCTACTTACTAACTTAACTTGTTTCTTTCAACTAAACTACGCCTTTCGTCAACATGGAGATATTGAAAATACAAGAAGAATGCTTCAACAACATCAAGTCTCTATGTTCTAACTACGCGAAAGATAGTAAGTCGAGAAAAACGGAAGAATACTTAACTGTACGTCTCCAGACCCTCGAACAACAATGGCGGGATTTTGAGAGACGTCATGCGACTCTTATCGAAACTATTGAAGAAAAGACGCATACTTACTTCACCGACGACGTTTTTACCAAAACGATGCAGCTATATCTTAAAACTAAAAAGGATATGGATGGTTTGTTACTACAACTACGCGAACGTCCTTCTGTATCATTTGATCTGAGTGGTACTATGGATGAAGATGCTGATGAAAAACTAAAACTACTATTTACGCGGCAAGAGTGTAACTTTAAAGCTCTTGACCGTGCCATGTCTAAGATAGACTTGAAAACTGTGACG
This sequence comes from Eupithecia dodoneata, assembly GCA_947044415.1. Lineage (NCBI taxonomy): Eukaryota > Metazoa > Arthropoda > Insecta > Lepidoptera > Geometridae > Eupithecia > Eupithecia dodoneata. Next base: position 4,742,989 of record OX345685.1, read on the forward strand.
GAGAAATGGGAGCTGGAAGATCACCTTTCCATTTTGAAGTCGAAGTGGGATGTCATCGACAAACATCACTGGGAGCTGGAGGCTCTAATCAAAGGCTCCGACATCACCTACTACAACATGTTCGTGTCGTTAGAAGACAAGTACGATGAACTGAAGAGAAACATCAACGCTAAAATTTGGTCTACAGTGCACTACCAACAATCGGCGCCAAGGATTGAGGTTCCTGAGTTTTCCGGCAACTACACAAAGTGGATTTCTTTCAAGGATCTATTCTTGGAAACTATTCACAACAATCCGATGATCAACAAGGCTCAAAAAATGCAACATCTCAAGACAAGATTGCGCGGAGAGGCTGAGCGATTGGTACAACATCTCAGCATCAGTGCTGAAAACTACAATTCGTGCTGGGATATACTGTCTCAACGCTACGATAACCATCGTCTTCAGTTTACCTCCTTCGTCAACACTATGCTTAACTCGCCGGTTATCAACCAACCCGATAGCCAGTCTCTGAAGAAGCTGCATGATGTCATTACGGAATGTATGAACGGATTGACAAACATCGGAGTGCATACAACTACTTGGGACCCACTTATCGTCCATCTGATGTCACAAAAACTAGACGTCAATACTTACACCGACTACATGAAAGAACAACAAGATCATAGAGAACTACCACGTCTAGATCAATTTCTTTTCTTCCTGGAAGGCAAATTCATGGCCTACGAAGGCATAAAAAATGCAAAAAAGGAAATGCCGAAACAATCATCTACATCGGATAAGTCTTCTTACAGCAAACAACCGCATAACAAACATAACTACGAACATAAAAAACAGCAAACTAAAACTTTACATACTTCTTTCGGTCAATGCCCGCACTGTGAAGGAATGCATGTACTAATGCAATGTCCAAGGTTCATTGAAATGGACAAAACTCAGCGAAACAATACTGTTTCAAAACTACATTTATGTAAAAACTGCTTATATAGCCACGGCGACGGTGAATGCACGTCAGCGAAAACTTGCAAACAATGCAAAAGGAAGCATCATACTTTGCTACATTATAATAAGGCCACGACTAATACAATGTCATCATCATCATCAACTCAACAAGGTTCCAATCATCTCGCTACCAATGATGTGGAAATACTTTTAACTACCGTTCAACTTCAGATAAAATCAGCAACCGGAACTTACGTCACACTTCGTGCCCTCCTGGATCAAGGTTCACAAGTGAACTTGATCACTGAACAAGCTGCTCAACTACTTCGACTGCCAAGGAAGCGGATAAACGCCACTATATCGGGAGTCGGGGCGCTGTCAGGAGACTGCAAGGGACGACTACAACTTAACTGCAAGTCGATACATTCTACTACGCGTTTGAAACTCAAGCGCTAATATTGAAAAAACTTACAAATAACTTACCTAACTCAACTTTTAAAAAGCCAAACTGGCCGCACATAGAAAACTTAAAGCTCGCCGACCCTGACTTCAACAAATCACATCCTGTCGATTTACTACTTGGAGCCGACATTTACTCGAATGTTATCCTTGAAGGAGTCCTGAAGGGAAACCAACAAGCACCTACTGCACAACAAACACACCTGGGCTGGATTTTGTGTGGGAAAACGCAAAATTTCAACTGCCATGCCGTACTAGTTGACCTCAACAGCATCAGCAAGTTCTGGGAGCACGAGGACATCATTCAGGACATCAAGGACATTTCTAAGGACGACCAGTGCGAGGAACACTACTCCCAAACAGTACGGCGAGCCCCAGATGGAAAATACATTGTTAAAATTCCTTTACTTCCCGATTACGAAAAAAGGATAGGAAATTCTCGATCTATTGCCATCTCACAATTCTTACAACTCGAAAAACGTTTCGAAAGGAATACGAAACTAGCTCTAATGTACAGAGACTTTATAAAAGAGTACTCAGAACTCAACCATATGGCCCCAGCGCCTTCACTTTCCACCACAAAACCAGAATGCTACCTACCCCATCACGGTGTACTACGAGAGCATTCATCAACTACAAAATTGAGAGTTGTATTCAACGCTTCTCAAAAAACATCAAGCGGCCTTAGTCTCAATCAAGTGCAAGAAAAAGGCAATAACATGCAAAAGGATATACAATCACTTATTCTCAAGTGGCGGGTCTACAAATATGCCTACACTGCGGACATAGAAAAGATGTATCGCTGTATATGGATCGCAGATGAACAACAAAATCTACAGAAAATCGTCTGGCGAAACTCGCCCTCAGAGAAACTCAGAGATTTTGTCTTACGCACCGTGACCTACGGAACAAAAAGTGCGCCATGGCTCGCCATGAGAACTTTGAAGCAGCTCGCCATAGACGACGGAGACAAGTATCCAGATGCTGCTCAAACACTACAAAACGAATTCTATGTTGACGATTTAATCAGCGGTCATAACACTATCTCCGAAGCTCAACAACTACAGTCGTCGCTTATCAACTTACTACAAGGCGGTGGCATGAATTTACGGAAATGGTCGGCCAATGATCCTTCTTTACTACAAAACTTGAGTAAAGATCAAATTTCAACTGAAAAAATATTCGACTTCAAACACGAAGACACGAAAAAAACCCTTGGACTCGGCTGGAACACCACAAACGACACATTTACTTTCTACTGGGACTTAGAAGAAATATCTCGGCAACATCTAACAAAACGCCATCTTCTATCTGAGATCTCCAAACTGTATGACCCTCTGGGATGGTTAGCGCCAATAACTATGACAGCTAAACTGCTATTTCAGAGAGTCTGGACAAGTAAACTCGCTTGGGATGAAACTTTACCGACCGAAATACAACAAGAATGGTTAAAACTTAAAAACGAATTTCCTGAAATCAAAAACATTAAACTTAACAGATGGCTGGGAGTGACACAAGGGAACATAGAACTATTATGTTTCTGTGACGCCAGCGAAAAAGCCTACTCGTGCGTTATCTACAGTCGTGTTTACAACGAAGGCTTACCTACAATAACTTTACTCACAGCTAAGACTAGGGTTGCCCCGCTTGCAAAAAAAAAAAATCACGCTACCGCGCCTAGAACTTTCCGGCGCCCTTCTTCTATCACAACTAGCGGAAAAGGCCATAGAAACCTTCAAGGGGTACAACATTACTATACAAGCTTGGAGTGACTCTCAAGTTGTGATTGCATGGTTGCAGGGAGACATTAATAGATGGGAAAGATACGTTGCCAACAGAGTTATCAAGATTAAAAATGTCATCCCTTCCGAAAAATGGCACTATGTCAAGTCAGAACTAAACCCAGCAGACTGCGCATCAAGAGGAATGTACCCTACCAAACTACTCCACTTCAAACTTTGGTGGAAAGGACCGGACTTTCTACAGATATCGGAGAAAGAGACGGTCCCGAATAACATGTGTCTTCATACGACAGACACTGGACTTAAGCCAACGTTGACAACCCTAGCAAAAAATCAAGACACAAATTTCATAACTGAACTCATTAACAAATGCAGTTCATTGTCCCACATTACACGTGTGACGGCATGGATACGGCGCTTCAGTGCAAACGTACTGAATAGCGCGAAATGCGATACTAACTACCTAACTACTACGGAACTAACAGCAGCGAATGAATTGATAATAAAAATTACGCAACGCATAGAATTCGAGCAAGAATACAAACTACTTTTGAAAAAAGAGTCGGTTTCTAACAAAAGTCCTATTTATAAACTAAATCCGTATCTGGACGAACAAGGCATCATTCGAGTGGGTGGCCGCCTCAAAAACTCTAACTTACCATTCGAGATGAAAAATCCTATGATTTTGTCAAAAAACGGGAGATTAACACAACTAATTATCGAACAAGCACATTCTAGAGTACTGCACGGAGGGGCTCGATTAACGTTAGCCTACATACGGCAGCGCTACTGGATCGTCGGGGGCAACAGGGCAGTGAAAACGAGACTTCGTCACTGCATCACGTGTCATCGTCACAAGCCTACTGAAATGTATCAACTTCTAAGCGATTTACCAGCTCAAAGAACAAGAATTTCAAGGCCATTTACACATTCTGGTGTCGACTTCACTGGGAATGTAGATGTAAAACTTAACAAAGGAAGAGGTGTGAAGATGTCCAAAGGCTACATTGCAATCTTCGTGTGTATGGCAACAAAGGCTGTACATATTGAACTCGTGTCCGACCTCAGCACTGAAACTTTCCTCGCGGCATTCCAACGGATGTGCGCGCGGCGCGGCACACCAAAACACGTCTACTCTGACTGCGGTACCAACTTCATCGGTGCTGCCAAGGTGTTACGTAAAGAGTTTGAAGAATTTAGACAAATTCTATCGCCAGAGTTCTTCACCGAAATCGGAAAACTTGAAGTTGAATGGCACTTCAACGCTCCAGCGTGGCCAAGCGCAGGCGGCCTGTGGGAGGCTGCAGTTAAATCATTGAAACACCACTTACGACGTGTGCTGGGTGATCAAAAACTAACATACGAAGAGTTTACTACACTCCTTACGAAGATTGAGGCCTGCATGAACTCGCGGCCTTTATGCCCTCTTACAGAAGACCCGGAGGAGTTTTACAACTACCTCACTCCAGGACACTTTCTTACCGGGGGCCCGGTATTGACTTTACCGCTTTCTGACTACAGCGATGTCAAAACTATTGACATACGCCGACGATGGCAACTAACTGAAAATATGGTACAACAGTTCTGGAAAAGCTGGTCCAACGAATACCTAACTCAATTACAAGGTCGCAGCAAATGGAACAAACCTATGAAAAACATCAAGGAAGGTGACATCGTGCTAATAAAGGAGGATAACTTGCCTCCCGGCAAATGGGCCATGGGACGAGTTATCGAGCTTCATCCCGGTTCCGACGGACTTGTCAGAGTAACTACAGTGAAAACGCAATCTGGCATTCTCAAGCGTCCCATCGTGAAACTTTCACCACTTCCTCTAGAAGAAGAGAGAAATGAGACGTCAAAACAAGATGTACCAAAACCTTCAAAAACTAACCAAGCCGCCAAGAAAACATTCACAACTTTTTTAATAACATTATTATCAATGTTCACATTAGTACACAGCGCCGACAGTACTACGCGCTCAAGCGCACACATTACAAGCCTCGAGCCACACAGGCCGATTTATTATGATGCGCTAGGAACAATGCAGACGATACATGACGAGTGGACACTACTAATGTACTACAACTTAACTAACTATTGGAATGGTATGGAACGTGTCGAAAACTATTTACACAACTTAACAAATTTTTGCCATCGAACTGACCCAAGATATTGTGAAACAACACTTGGACAACTAACTCACGAAATGGAACTTCTAAATCACTACAACAACATCTTACTGGCCCCTCACCAACAGCTAGGCAATCGCAGGAAGAGAGGATTGATCAACGGGGTCGGCTCCATTGCAAACAGCCTGTTCGGTGTTCTTGACCAAGAATTCGCCGACAAATACCATCAAGACATAAAGGCTATTCAGAAGAACGAGAACTACTTACTTGGACTGATGAAAAATCAAACTTCCATTGTGGAGCTGGAGAACAAGATGCTAAAGAAAACTGAAGAAAACATTCACCGACAACTCAACATGGTCGACAACTTTGTGAACGAAACTAACTTCAATCTAGCTAAGGTTGAGTCTACTATGGAAATCCTCATGGCAACTAGCTACTTAAATTCAGCATCTTTATCTACTTACCTACTACTCAAAAACTTGAGAGAAATGCAAGAATTGCTTTTTGATACACTCACTAATGTGTACAAAGGACATATGGATGTACATTTACTCACCCCTGTGAACTTGGTGGAACAATTAAACGTCATCTCTGGAAGCCTACCAAAAAGACTATCATTGCCGTTAGAAAACGTCAAAGATGACATTAAAGATATCTACAAGCTGCTCTATGTGAAAGCTCGAGTAACATCTAACTACTTTTTATTCGAAGTCCACATACCACTAACATCAAATGAAGATTTTCTGCTCTACAAGATTACCCCAATACCTATGAAGAATGAGACAGAATTCACTATCATACAGCTAAAGTCACAGTATATTGCTGTAAACTTAAAACAAAACTCTTATATCTCACCATCTGAAAAGGAGGTAAAACTATGCACTGTTATGAAACAAGATCGCTTGATTTGTAACATAAACTTGCCCGTATTTAGCTTAGATAGCAAGGACGCTCCGTGCGAGGCAAAACTATTAAGTCGCAGTTCAACTACTCCCTGTGACGTCAAAAAAACGTCATGCAGTGACGTATGGGTCGAGTTACATTCGGCAAACAGCTGGCTGGCTGTTTGTTGCGGAGCTTGCACTTTGCGCACCGTGTGCGACAATGACGTCACAACATATACGATAACATCGACTAGCATTGTAACTTTGCAGCAAGGATGCTTGTTACAATCCAAGGACTTCACCATCTACTCACACAACCAGTACAACACCAACATGAAGATGGAGTCCGACTTCAACATCGCACTGCTGAACTCGACAGTAAACAAGATCGTTAACCTGACTTACCACAAAATACCATGGGAAATCCAACAACGAACGGAGGAAGGCGAAGACATCGACCGAAGACTACTATTTCAAAAGGAAAGAGAGATCCTCCCCGAAACAATTTCTACCCATGACCTACATCAATACGCGATATGCTACACTCTACTCGCATTCGCCATCATCATTACTATCATCTGGGTGGTTAAAAAAATACCTACCTAAGTGCTCTAAGAGCAAACGAGTACGCTCAAGAGAGACAAAAAACGAAGATATAGAGCTTCAACAACGCCCCATTCAAGAGAGGGCAATCCAGAAAGTACGTAGCCACGCGACATCAGCGATGACGGCAACCACGTCGGCGCAGGTCCCGCGGCAACTATCTACTGAAGCAAATGACAACATCGCGTTCACTTTCGATGAATAATGTTTTATATTTGCTTTGTACTGGCAGATCTTCTCTTAATAGTCATTTACTCTTAACTTTAGTTAACTTTCTTTTGGGGTTGCCAATATGTATGGTTTCACCCTACATTTGCTGTTTTGCGCACGCGGCGATTTAGGTACTCCGTGTCGCACGCGCGCGATGCAATTTACTTACATTCATATTATTTAAACATCAGTACGTGACCTACTACCGCGAGAGTGACATTGAAGGGAAGATTTGCCACCTTTACCGAACTCTGTCATTTAAGTTACTTAATAAACTTTATCTTTGTGAATCGTGTGTTTAGTTTACGTGCTCAACTAACTGAACTACTACGTTACCAACGGTAACAATACAAAGTGAGGTGCTATAGGTAAACTGCCTACAACTACATCTCTACACATGTAAGGGTCTTCACTTAGGTCCTTACAATCCTAAACTTTTGATCCTCATCAAAATATATTCTAAAAATAGGTGTTTTGTTCCCTTAAAATAGATTTTCCGTTAAGTCAAAACGTGCGTTTTGGGACTCATTTCACCTTAAATAGGAGACATTTGACCGCTGGACGTCGCTGGGCAGCGCGCTGCTTACTGATAAGCGTTTACTGAACGGCGCGCGACTTTGAAACGCAACTACAAAAAAATTATAAAATAAAATACTACCCCTATACATCTCCGAACGCGCGCGCTCCAACGGCGCTGCCGAAACGCGTAACAATAAAACCAGCCTTAATATAACTCACGTGCTATAAGTATGTATGCGTGCTGTCTCCTCTCCTCCTTCAGCCGCCGGAGCTCCTTCTCCAAGAAGTCGAGGGCTGCGGAGACGGCACCACCCGTTAGTTCATCCACCAGCGCGCAGATAGCGTCTTCCTGTGGATAGAATAGATAGTTAAGACATGTATTCGACAATGCAACATATGATACATACATATGTTACAATAATACAAGCACATCGTAACATATTCAATTTATTTTTCATTTTTTTAGACGACCGATGTGGCACGGTGGGTGAAGGTCCGCCTGCGACGCAGGAGGTTGCGGTTTCGATTCCCGCCTCGGAACAATTGTGTGTACGATCTGCAGATATTTGTTCCGGGTGTTCTGGTCGTTTTCTATGTATAATAAAAAAAAAATATCTTTGTAATGTATTGTATTATGTATATCAGTTATCTAGTACCCATAACACAAGCTCTGCTTACCATGGGGCTAGATAATGCTGTGTGAATTGTACAGAATTATTTATTTATTTAATAAATAATAATAATACAATAATAAATAAATAATAATAACAAATATCTGCAGATCGTACACACAATTGTTCCTAGGCGGGAATCGAAGCCGCAACCTCCTGCGTCGCAGGCGGACCTTCGCCCACCGCGCCACATCGGTCGTCAAATCATATATGTGTGTTTTATATAGAAATAAATTATTTCATTACTTACTTATCGTTTGACAGGTCTTACCTTCTGTTCGGCCTCCGTCTTGAGCGTGATGTATTCCCGGGCTTTGGCCTCCTCGCGTGCTATGCGTATCTTGTCCTCATTTTGGAGGCCATGAGTCGTCTTCAACTCCTCGGTCAGTTCTGCTGCTCGCGTGCGGCCTTCGTACATCTAATAATAACAATTATAATTAAATAAATAAATAATGCTGGACAATTCACACAGCATTATCTAGCCCCATGGTAAGCAGAGCTTGTGTTATGGGTACTAGATAACTGATATACATAATACAATACATTACATAGATAGATATTTTTTATTATACATAGATAACGACCAGAACACCCGAAACAAATATCTGCAGATCGTACACACAATTGCTTCGAGGCGGGAACCGAACCCGCAATCTCCTGCATCGCAGGCGGACTTCGCCCACCGCGCCACAGAGTTAATTTATCCTCGAAGATTTAGCGGAGGATGATTTGTTATTAGTAAATTATATATACTAAATAAATGTCTTTCTATCTATTCTATGTAATTGATTCCAGCGACCGCAGGCAGCACTGCGGTCAACCGCAGCCGCTAGCCGCAATGCGGCCAGCGGTTGCAGTCTGCGGCCCATCTCGGACATGTACCTTTACGCATCGAGTTACGAGATATTTGAAATGGATGTTTGTTAGGATGGATGTATACAACGTCACTACAAAATATGATAATAGTAACCAAGTTCTGCACAGCTCGTCCGCGTATTATTCTTTGAAGCAGTAACGCGGCCTGAAAGTACACACAGTAGTTAAACAAGGCAATACAACTTAATTGCAGGGGAATTTATTGCCAGGCTCTGTTCAAATAATCTTAAATATGCGTTCTGGACAGCGACGAGCCGACTTCAGTTGTACATCAAATCACACGGTATGTGTTTTCTACAAGTGACTAATATGCGTAAATCCACACTAGCGCAGCGGCTGAGAAAATACAGATCTTTGTGACTCAGCACAGCCGTAATATTTTTCGAACGAAACGCATGTGCGGCGCAACACAAGCGCTGTGTAGAGCGGCAGCACGAATTTTTTAGGTTAAAAAAAAGATCGCAGTCGTCGAAAAAAAATCGCAGTCAAAGTGTTAACTATTACCTGATGTTCAGTCTCCTCGGTGTCGGGCACAGGCTCGACCTCCGGCGTGGCGGGACGTGGCGTGTCCTGCTGACGGCGTGGCTTGAGCACGTGTAGGGGACCGGCTGCGTTCTGGGCAGCGCCGAGCCGAGCCTCTGTTAAACATCGGAAGGTTACTTTTTAATGTATATTTTAAAGGGCAATGTATACAATACATCAATAAAAATTCAAAAGAATTATCAAAGTCTGTTGTTGTATCGTCTCTTAAGTCTTCCGTCGCATTGTCCCATCAGTCTAGTATCTCGCGTCCTACTCACTCTTAAGATCAGAATGCAGGTTCCTGATAAAATCCTCGCTCCACTTGGTCTTGATCGCTAAGCGTGATGTGGTCTCACTCACTCGTCAGTCATCTATCACTTGCCGTCTCACCTCGTTGGGTGCTCTCGGTCACCAAGAACGTGTCTCGGTCTACGGAGAAGACCTAACTAAGCTGTTGCATCCTCCATCTGTAAGTCTTCTGACCCTTCGTCCCAAAGTCAGGCTAGTATCTTGCGTCCTACTCACTCTTGAGATCAGAATGCAGGTTCCTCAGGAAGTCCTCGCTCCACTTAGTCTCGCGCTCGCACAGCTTGGTCCTGTCCGGAGGCAGGTGGTGTCCGGAGCAGGAGTGCTTCAGGTCCTGGGCGCAGCACTCCAGCCAGTCGGGTGGAGCTGCGGCGGCGGCGTGCTCTTCTAAAGCTGTGGGAAAAAGAAGATGATGACTCCCTCTAAAAATTATAATTTGGCGTGTTTTTAAAACTATGAACCGCCTTCAAATTCCTTAACAATGAAAATGGGTTTAAAAAGAAATCGGTTGGCGTGATATTCATTTATTCGTACATTGGTCGCGCACATATCCACTTAATGCAAAAATAAGGCATTATATGGTTTTCTTTTGGATGCCATTGTCAGAACTGGACCAAATCGAAATGGGAGCACAAGTGAAGCACCGTCTTTCATAAAAAAAAAAAATCGGTTCATCCAGTCGAAATATAAAATAAAGCGCACGATGGGCAACGTTCCATTAAAAATATGGCGCACAATGGGCAACATTCTATGAAACATATGACATACGATGGGCAACGTTCCATTAAAAATATGGCGCACAATGGGCAACATTCTATGAAAAATATGACATACGATGGGCAACGTTCCATTAAAAATATGGCGCACAATGGGCAACATTCTATGAAAAATATGACATACGATGGGCAACGTTCCATTAAAAATATGGCGCACAATGGGCAACATTCTATGAAAAATATGACATACGATGGGCAACGTTCCATTAAAAATATGGCGCACAATGGGCAACATTCTATGGAAAATATGACATACGATGGGCAACGTTCCATTAAAAATATGGCGCAGAATGGGCAACATTCTATGAAAAATATGACATACGATGGGCAACGTTCCATTAAAAATATGGCGCACAATGGGCAACATTCTATGAAACATATGACATACGATGGGCAACGTTCTATTAGAAATATGGCGCACAATGGGCAACATTCTATGAAACATATGACATACGATGGGCAACGTTCTATTAAAAATATGGCGCACAATGGGCAACATTCTATGAAAAATATGACATACGATGGGCAACGTTCTATTAAAAATCTTACATTGATATGATATAATACCAATTATTATTATGTACACCTTTAAGTGATTCTTTTGTATAATAATTTTAACACTTTGACTGCGATTTTTTTTCGACGACTGCGATCTTTTAACCTAAAAAATTCATGCTGCCGCTCTACACAGCGGTTGTGTTGCGCCGCACATGCGTTTCGTTCGAAAAATATTACGGCTGTGCTGAGTCACAAAGATCTGTATTTTCTCAGCCGCTGCGCTAGTGTCGATTTACTCATATTAGTCACTTGTAGAAAACACATACCGTGTGATTTCAGCAGTATGATATGATTTAGCAGGATTACCTAGTTCAGGCTAAACTGTAATACTTAGCTACATATATTTATTTATTAAGTGCACTTATGTTTTGTCTAGAAATAAGTTTTCATGAATAATTTTTTTTTATTAAAAATATGGTGCACCATGGGCCATTCATTAAAAATCATCATCAATTTCACTCTCCGCTACACATTTTTTTAACTTTTGCAGTAGTCAGTCCAACGCTATACAATGTACCTAAATAAGAGTTTTTGTTTCAAATAAAGATTTGTATATTTTTTCGTATTTGGTACTACTCACAAAATAACTTCGGATCGTAGTAAATAGTAGCGTGTCTCGTCCGCGCCTGGTACCCATGTCTAGCCAGCGGCGCGTACATTTCGCTCACCGGGTCCTTCGCAGCGGCCAAAACACTGCCTATGCCTCTGGCCTCTCGCATTCTGGCCACTTGACCTACTCTGCCGCTGCTAGCTTGCGCAGCTCTAGGCCACCCATTAGAAATCGCATCAAACATAACATGTACTCACACAATAACTTCGGATCGTAGTAAATAGTAGCGTGTCTCGTCCGCGCCTGGTACCCATGTCTAGCCAGCGGCGCGTACATTTCGCTCGCCGGGTCCTTCGCAGCGGCCAATACACTGCCCATTCCTCTGGCCTCTCACATTCTGGCCACTTGACCTACTCTGCCGCTGCTAGCTTGCGCAGCTCTAGGCGACCCATTAGAAGTCGTATCAAACATAAAATATACTCACACAATAACTTCGGATCGTAGTAAATAGTAGCGTGTCTCGTCCGCGCCTGGTACCCATGTCTAGCCAGCGGCGCGTACATTTCGCTCACCGGGTCCTTCGCAGCGGCCAAAACACTGCCTATGCCTCTGGCCTCTCGCATTCTGGCCACTTGACCTACTCTGCCGCTGCTAGCTTGCGTAGCTCTAGGCCACCCATTAGAAATCGTATCAAACATAAAATATACTCACACAATAACTTCGGATCGTAGTAAATAGTAGCGTGTCTCGTCCGCGCCTGGTACCCATGTCTAGCCAGCGGCGCGTACATTTCGCTCGCTGGGTCCTTCGCAGCGGCCAAAACACTGCCCATGCCTCTGGCCTCTCGCATTCTGGCCACTTGACCTACTCTGCCGCTGCTAGCTTGCGTAGCTCTAGGCCACCCATTAGAAATCGCATCAAACATAACATGTACTCACACAATAACTTCGGATCGTAGTAAATAGTAGCGTGTCTCGTCCGCGCCTGGTACCCATGTCTAGCCAGCGGCGCGTACATTTCGCTCGCCGGGTCCTTCGCAGCGGCCAATACACTGCCCATTCCTCTGGCCTCTCGCATTCTGGCCACTTGGCCTACTCTGCCACCGCCGCTATGCGCCGCTGCTAGCTTGCGCAGCTCTAGAAGAGGTAAGGAGGATCAACAGGCGTAAACATTACATGATAGATAGATTCTTTAATAACAACTTCAGACACACATCGGCCACAAGCCACAAGCGGTCTGTATGGTTAAGTTCAAGTCGGCCAAGAGTCTCTTGCGCTTACTTGTAATAAGCGCTAATACAACGGGTACTTATCGCGTTTATTTAGCTATTTTTCCCGACGTTTCAACAGGTTTACACATTGTCGTGGTCACGGGATGACTGGGGTAGATCGTTGTATAGCTTATAATTATGTGTTCAGATCGTGTAACTTTAAAAATATTTCCGCTTGCTTGCGAAATCAAAATTCAGCTTACTTTAAAACTAAAGTCATTTAAAACGGGATATTTACTATGATTTGATTTTTTAGTTGCTAAAAGTTTTGAAGACCCATCTGTCTAGCACCGTTCCCACCTAGAGTCACCTCTGTTCCTCAGCACCATGTTTACCTATTACCCGTAACCTTACAAACACATGTCTTGGGCAAATAAAAAATCTTTATCTTTATCTTTATCTTTATCTTTATCTTTATCTTTATCTTTATCTTTATCTTTATCTTTAACAGCCATAAAACCCGCAGTTACCTCTGTCTCTCGTCTTTCGAATATGATTAATCTTCCTTTCCATCTCTTCTTTGTTGACCGCCCACCGAGACGCCAGCTTCTTGCTACATCGCGTGGTCGCCTTGTGTCGCTGCTGGGACTGTATGCGGTGTAGGAGCTCCAGGCGTATCTCTTGTAGCTCGTCTATCTCCTGAGAACAAGTATAGAATCAGAATTTAATTACCGAGGTTGCTTAATTTACTTTCGTTATATATGGCCGACCCACAGCCACTTCAGCTTTGTTAAGGGTCCGGCGACCCTCGCTAGCAAAAATCGCTCCAAATATCGCTGTCCCCCTCCGAATATCGCGCACGCATGGGGCGCGATAGCAATATTAGCCGTTCAAAATCTGGTTTGTTCCGTAATACCAAAAATTATGACTGAAAACTTTTTGTATTCTTCACAAAGTATTGTTATTCTGTAACTAGACAATATAAGCTATGTTCCTTAATAAATAAAACGTAAGATATTGATGTTTTTAATACGAAACAAATAGCAAGAAAACTTGTCCATTTTCGCAATAAAATGGGCAAAATGCGATTGGCTTTCATTTAATTTTAGGTAAGTATTTTGAAAAAAAAAAAAACGATTTAGGAACCTAGATAAATACTATTCAAATACAAATAATACAATATTATAGTGGAAATATGCTTGAATTGGAAATCATTTTGGTATTACGTTTGTATGAAGAATTCGTCCCTCCGGAGGCCTCTTAATTCTTTGAGCTATGTCGTGTAAGTGTTGTGTTTGAGCTTTGGTTCTCTGTCATCCGACAGAGAACCAAAGCTTTCTTTACGAATCCTATCCCTCAGATAGACCCCGAGCATAGGTCAATAATCAAATCATGGTATATAGCCCTTTAAAAATGACTTTTAGGAAAGAGCTATGCTCGGAGTTTCTCTGAAGGATAGGATTCCTAACGAATACATCCGACAGAGAACCAAAGTTATCGACATAGCTCTGAGAATTAGCAAGCTGAAGTGGCAGTGGGCCGGCCATATCTCGAGAAGAACCGACAACCGCTGGAGTAATCGAGTTCTTGAGTGGGGACAGCGACTCGGAAAACGTAGCTAGTGTAGGACGCCCTCGATCCAGGTGGGATGACAACCTACGAAGGACTGCAGGCAGATGCTGAATGTGAAAGCTGAAGACAGAGCGCTACGGGGCTCATTAGCGGAGGCCTATGTCCAGCAGTGGACTATGATAGGCTGTTGATGATGATGCCTCAGATGAATGTGTTTTCATCGATTTTTTTTTATTATCTTATAATTATCTATTACTAGCTGCGTCCTGCGGTTTCACCCGCGTGGTGATAGATATTTTGGATAATATACAATAAATCTCTATAAATTGTCTTTGTGTTATTCTGATGTATAAGCTATATTATTGTAAAGTTTCATTAAAATCCATTCAGTAGTTTTTACGTGAAACAGTAACAAACATCCATCCATACATACGAACTTTCGCGTTTATAATATTAGTAGGAAGTAGGATAGGCTGCTGATGAAATGATTTTTGTGTTAATAAACATGATAGTTGACGACCGATGTGGCGCGGTGGGCGAAGGTCCGCCTGCGACGCAGGAGGTTGCGGGTTCGATTCCCGCCTCGGAACAATTGTGTGCACGATCTGCAGATATTTGTTCCGGGTGTTCTGGTCGTTTTCTATTTATAATAAAAAAATATCTATCTATGTAATGTATTGTATTATGTATATCAGTTATCTAGTACCCGTAACACAAGCTCTGCTTACCATGGGGCTAGATAATGCTGTGTGAATTGTCCAGCATTATTTATTTATTTTATTTAGTTTCAAAAGTTATGCTCACAGCTTCTCTGAAGATGAGATCCTTGGTCTCCACATCCTCGATGATGTCTCGAGCTTTCTTCATCCCCCTCGGGAAGACGCCCTTCTCCACCAACTCCATCCAGCGGCGAGCGTGGCGCATCCTGGTCACAATCAATAAATAATAATTTATATATCGTTTATACAGCATGCTTTGCTCCAAAACACGCATCGTAGACGTTGGTCAGACAGCCGGAAGCCTGAAGTGGAACTGGGCCGGACACGTCTGCCGTATGTCCAGCGACTTGTGGGCAAAGACCACCACAGAGTAAAGCCCACCCAACGCTAAGAGGCGACGTGGAAGGCCCAGGATGAGATGGCGCGACGAGCTCGAGGCACATCTTCCATCATGGCCTGTTGCAGCGTTGGATCGCGAGGAGTGGAAGTTGAAAAGGGAGGCCTTTGCCCAGCAGTGACTCCTCCGAGATAAAAAAGACAGTCCCTAAAAAGAACTTGAGAACGACTTTACAAATTTCATTTAAATATTTGTTTTCTAATATATCGTATAAGGTCCAGAAATTTCCACGCGGGCTAAGCCGTGGGGCGAAGCTAGTAATCCTACTAATATTTGAACAAACGTCCATCCATACTTACAAGCGAAAGTTTGTAAGTATGGATGGATGTTTGTTACTCTTTCACGTAAAAACTACCGAATGGATTTTAATGAAACTTTACAATAATATAGCTTATACATCAGAATAACACATAGCCTACGATTCATAAAGATATATTGTACATTATATTATCAAAAAAATCTATCACCACGCGGGTGAAACCGCGGGGCTAATATAGCTAATATTAAATAAATTGTTTATTGTGGAACAAAAACAATGGGTATAAAGTTAAGGGCCCATACAACCTCAACTTTGTGTGAAAAGGCTAGACATATGATTTTGCGTTCATAAGAGCGAGACGGGGCATTGCAACGCAAGTTCAAAAATCAAGTTTTAGCTTATTACCTATTAATTAGGACATTATTTGAAAAAACCGAAACATATAACATTTTTATTTATACTTAATTCTATTACCACGCTTATTGTCAAGATCTGAACTTCTGTATTTATTGAGAAATTTAGGTTTTAGTAAAAATTTAGAGGTAACTTTGCGATTTTTTTCTATCGAGAAAATTGTATGGAATCGTGTTTTCGAAACATATGATCGATAGATGAAGTCCTGAACTTTACCATATATCAATTTCAAAGTTAAATATTCAGTAGTTTAGACGATATGGACATCCGGCGGAGTTGAAAATTAGCAGTTTGAGGTAGTATACACTCTTAAAAATGAAAAATTATATCTTCTGCAGAAGTTTAAAAATAGTGTCGCAGATGACGCTTTTCTTCGAGATTAAAAAATGGAGTTCCAAAAAAGCTATTTTACAACGGCCCCTTTGCAAAATTTGCCCTTCTCAAGCCTTCCCTTTACACTGAAAATAGTAATTATGTACTAACTTGTTGATTATTTCCGTGGTATGGAAGTCTGCCGGCAGATCCCCCAACCGGTACGGCTTGCCAGGACCTGACGAGGATTATCAATTAGAAGCATCTCAGGGTTTTTCACAAAAACCAAGCGGCGCGGCGTACTGTAGCTCTACCATGAGTTTAAACAATCTATACACTTTATTTTGACGACCAATGTGGTGCGATGGGCGAAGGTCCGCCTGCAACGTAGAAGGTTGCCGGTTCGATTCCCGCCTCGGAACAATTGTGTGTACGATCTGCAGATATTTGTTCCGGGTGTTCTGGTCGTTTTCTATGTATAATAAAAAAATATCTATCTATGTAATGTATTGTATTATGTATATCGGTTATCTAGTACCCATAACATAAGCTCTGCTTACCATGGGGCTAGATAATGCTGTGAGGATTATCCAGCACTATTATTTATTTATTTATCAACTCACCCCATTCCAGGTTATCAAGATACAATACTTCAGGTGTCTCCTCGCATTCTACAGATGGCTTCGCATCCGGCTGCCAAGGCGTGGTCTGTGCTGATGATTCCCTGGAAGAAAGTCAAAAACAAAATAAGTTTTATTCTTTAGCCTTACAAATAAGCACTTAGACAATTCATATTTTATACTATTATAGCTATATTTTAATGTTCACTTCAATTTTTTGTCCACCAATGGAAGAAGTGAAAAAGAAACCACTAGTATGTTCATAACTTATGTGTCTAGTACATATGATTTGCTTATCTATTGCATAATTTAAATAAATAATGCTGGACAATCCACACAGCATTATCTAGCCCCATGGTAAGCAGAGCTTGTATTATGGGTACTAGATAACTGATATACATAATACAATACATTACATAGATAGATATTTTTTTATTATACATAGAAAATGACCAGAACACCCGGAACAAATATCTGCAGATCGTACACACAATTGTTCCGAGGCGGGAATAAAACCCGCAACCTCCTGCGCCGCAGGCGGACCTTCGCCCACCGCGCCACATCGGTCGTCAAAGGTATTTTTTGTGTATGTACAGTCATTGTTACTTTTTTGACGCAAATGTTGGTTATTAGCCAACACAACAAAGGAATATTTTAATCTGAGTATAAAGTTAAATCTAGTTACCTTGTTAGAGTAATTTTATTAATGTTAATTTTAAGTAAGTATTTTGAAACTTCTGAAACTACCATGGTTATCAACACTAAAGTCATTTAAAACGGGATATTTACCATGATTTGATTTTTGGTAGTGGCAACGTTCGTAGCAAAAGACAAAAAATGAGGGTAGATCGGTATGTCTGCCCATAAAAACTTACTCGCAGTCGCAGTGCCTTCAGTTACTCCGTGATCATGGCGCATGAAACTGTGCCGAAATATTGGATAACTCAAAAATCAAATCATGGTAAATATCCCGTTTTAAATGACCTAAGTATTTTGAATCGTTTTAAAAAACTAAAAAGATTTTTTTTGCCAGAACAAAGACGTAGTATATATACTCGTATAAATTAACAGAGAAACTGACAAAATCGGTTTCCACTCAGCATGTGCTATGGTAGAGCAGATCGTACCATAGCGCTGGTCTTCCATATTCTTTCCATTTACGGCAATGTAAATATATTATCATACTAGCAGCCCGGCTTCGCCCGGGTGGTCTTTTTTCTCTCCGTAAGAACCATCCTCGTACTTCAAGGAATATTCTAAAAAAAGAATTAACGACATCGGTTCAGCTGCTCTCGAGATTTGCGCTTAGAAGCAAATTCAGCGATTCATTTTTATATTATAAAATAAATAAAACTTTTCACCTGTAGAGACTCTGCGTGGCTCTGTTCCTTGCCCGTTTCTGTGCTGGCGGCAACAGCACCGGCGAGGGCGGGTGGAAGTCTGGTTCGGCGGTCGGTACCGCCAGCACCTTCTCAGGGCTGCAACAGTGAACTGTACATTTACTAGCTGCGCCCCACGTCTTCGCTCGCGTGGAAATCTATGTGTCTTATAATAAGACGGTAACGGTAACTTCCTTTTGTATCACTCTATCATTAAAAAAAACCATATCAAAATCCGTTGCGTAGTTTTAAAGATCTAAGCATACATAGACAGACAGCGGGAAGCGACTTTGTTTTATACTGTGTAGTGATTTTGCATACAGGTAATTCTAGGCCTGAAAGAAAAACAAGAGGCTAGACTAGTTGATACTCACATGTGAGTAAACTTGTACCGGTCCTTGCCAGTGATGAGTGGAGGAACCTGCTGCGTCAGCTCCTGCAGCCTGCGCAAGTAGGCGGGGTACGAGCAGTCTATATGGTCTGGCAGCCGGCAGTTCGTGTGGTACACTGGAGGACATACAGAATGTGAATCATTCTAAATGTCACAATAAAAACGATCCTAGAGTTAGTAACAGTAATATCTTTTTTAGAACAACTCATAATTAATTGGTTTGACACTAACAACACTTTCGTACGCAGCGACTTATTTTAAGCGAGATACGAATCAAAAGATTACGCACGTATGGTTCCAGCGTTCGAAAAGTGCTACGAGATTTGTAGAGGTGCTACGTGATCTGTAGAGGTGCTACGCGATCTGAAGAGGTGCTACGAGATCTGTAGAGGTGCTACGCGATCTGAAGAAGTGCTACGAAATCTGTAGAGGTGCTACGAGATCTGTAGAGGTGCTACGCGATCTGAAGAAGTGCTACGAAATCTGTAGAGGTGCTACGAGATCTGTAGAGGTGCTACGCGATCTGAAGAAGTGCTACGAAATCTGTAGAGGTGCTACGTGATCTGTAGAGGTGCTACGCGATTCGTAGAGGTGCAACGAGATCTGTAAAGATGCTACGCGATCTTTAAAGGTGCTACGATATCGGTAGAGGTGTTACGAGATCTGTAGACGTGCTACGCGATCTGTAGAGGTGCTACGTCATCCGTAGAGGTGCTATGTGATCTGTAGAGGTGCTACGTGATCTGTAGAGGTGCTATGTGATCTATAGAGGTGCTACGTGATCTGTAGAGGTGCTTCGTGATCTGTAGAGGTGCTACGTCATCCGTAGAGGTGCTATGTGATCTATAGAGGTGCTACGTGATCTGTAGAGGTGCTTCGTGATCTGTAGAGGTGCTACGTCATCCGTAGAGGTGCTATGTGATCTATAGAGGTGCTACGTGATCTGTAGAGGTGCTACGTCATCCGTAGAGGTGCTATGTGATCTATAGAGGTGCTACGTGATCTGTAGAGGTGCTTCGTGATCTGTAGAGGTGCTACGTCATCCGTAGAGGTGCTATGTGATCTATAGAGGTGCTACGTGATCTGTAGAGGTGCTACGTCATCCGTAGAGGTGCTACGTCATCCGTAGAGGTGCTATGTGATCTATAGAGGTGCTACGTGATCTGTAGAGGTGCTACGTGATCTGTAGAGGTGCTACGTCATCCGTAGAGGTGCTATGTGATCTGTAGAGGTGCTACGTGATCTGTAGAGGTGCTATGTGATCTATAGAGGTGCTACGTGATCTGTAGAGGTGCTTCGTGATCTGTAGAGGTGCTACGTCATCCGTAGAGGTGCTATGTGATCTATAGAGGTGCTACGTGATCTGTAGAGGTGCTACGTCATCCGTAGAGGTGCTATGTGATCTATAGAGGTGCTACGTGATCTGTAGAGGTGCTTCGTGATCTGTAGAGGTGCTACGTCATCCGTAGAGGTGCTATGTGATCTATAGAGGTGCTACGTGATCTGTAGAGGTGCTACGTCATCCGTAGAGGTGCTATGTGATCTATAGAGGTGCTACGTGATCTGTAGAGGTGCTACGTCATCCGTAGAGGTGCTATGTGATCTGTAGAGGTGCTACGTGATCTGTAGAGGTGCTATGTGATCTATAGAGGTGCTACGTGATCTGTAGAGGTGCTTCGTGATCTGTAGAGGTGCTACGTCATCCGTAGAGGTGCTATGTGATCTATAGAGGTGCTACGTGATCTGTAGAGGTGCTACGTCATCCGTAGAGGTGCTACGTCATCCGTAGAGGTGCTACGTCATCCGTAGAGGTGCTATGTGATCTATAGAGGTGCTACGTGATCTGTAGAGGTGCTACGTGATCTGTAGAGGTGCTACGTCATCCGTAGAGGTGCTATGTGATCTGTAGAGGTGCTACGTGATCTGTAGAGGTGCTTCGTGATCTGTAGAGGTGCTATGTGATCTATAGAGGTGCTTCGTGATCTGTAGAGGTGCTACGTCATCCGTAGAGGTGCTACGTGATCTGTAGAGGTGCTTCGTGATCTGTAGAGGTGCTATGTGATCTATAGAGGTGCTTCGTGATCTGTAGAGGTGCTACGTCATCCGTAGAGGTGCTATGTGATCTATAGAGGTGCTACGTGATCTGTAGAGGTGCTACGTCATCCGTAGAGGTGCTATGTGATCTATAGAGGTGCTACGTGATCTGTAGAGGTGCTACGTCATCCGTAGAGGTGCTATGTGATCTATAGAGGTGCTACGTGATCTGTAGAGGTGCTACGTCATCCGTAGAGGTGCTACGTCATCCGTAGAGGTGCTATGTGATCTATAGAGGTGCTACGTGATCTGTAGAGGTGCTACGTGATCTGTAGAGGTGCTACGTCATCCGTAGAGGTGCTATGTGATCTATAGAGGTGCTACGTGATCTGTAGAGGTGCTACGTGATCTGTAGAGGTGCTATGTGATCTATAGAGGTGCTTTGTGATCTGTAGAGGTGCTACGTGATCTGTAGAGGTGCTACGTGATCTGTAGAGGTGCTACGTGATCTGTAGAGGTGCTACGTGATCTGTAGAGGTGCTACGTGATCTGTAGAGG
This sequence comes from Eupithecia dodoneata, assembly GCA_947044415.1. Classification (NCBI taxonomy): domain Eukaryota; kingdom Metazoa; phylum Arthropoda; class Insecta; order Lepidoptera; family Geometridae; genus Eupithecia; species Eupithecia dodoneata. The sequence goes on from OX345685.1 coordinate 4,764,604, forward strand.
TGCTACGTGATCTGTGGAGGTGCTATGTGATCTATAGAGGTGCTAAGTGATCTGTAGAGGTGCTACGTGATCTGTAGAGGTGCTACGTGATCTGTAGAGGTGCTTCGTGATCTGTAGAGGTGCTATGTGATCTATAGAGGTGCTTCGTGATCTGTAGAGGTGCTACGTGATCTGTAGAGGTGCTATGTGATCTATAGAGGTGCTTCGTGATCTGTAGAGGTGCTACGTGATTTGTAGAGGTGCTACGCGATCCGTGGAGGTGCAACGAGATCTGTAAAGATGCTACGCGATCTTTAAAGGTGCTACGATATCGGTAGAGGTGTTACGAGATTTGTAGACGTGCTACGCGATCTGTAGAGGTGCTACGTCATCCGTAGAGGTGCTATGTGATCTATAGAGGTGCTTCGTGATCTGTAGAGGTGCTACGTGATCTGTAGAGGTGCTACGTGATCTGTAGAGGTGCTACGTGATCTGTAGAGGTGCTACGTGATCTGTGGAGGTGCTATGTGATCTATAGAGGTGCTTCGTGATCTGTAGAGGTGCTACGTGATCTGTAGAGGTGCTACGTGATCTGTAGAGGTGCTACGTGATCTGTAGAGGTGCTACGTGATCTGTAGAGGTGCTACGTGATCTGTGGAGGTGCTATGTGATCTATAGAGGTGCTACGTGATCTGTAGAGGTGCTACGTGATCTGTAGAGGTGCTACGTGATCTGTAGAGGTGCTTCGTGATCTGTAGAGGTGCTATGTGATCTATAGAGGTGCTTCGTGATCTGTAGAGGTGCTACGTGATTTGTAGAGGTGCTACGCGATCCGTGGAGGTGCAACGAGATCTGTAAAGATGCTACGCGATCTTTAAAGGTGCTACGATATCGGTAGAGGTGTTACGAGATTTGTAGACGTGCTACGCGATCTGTAGAGGTGCTACGTCATCCGTAGAGGTGCTATGTGATCTATAGAGGTGCTTCGTGATCTGTAGAGGTGCTACGTGATCTGTAGAGGTGCTACGTGATCTGTAGAGGTGCTACGTGATCTGTAGAGGTGCTACGTGATCTGTAGAGGTGCTACGTGATCTGTGGAGGTGCTATGTGATCTATAGAGGTGCTTCGTGATCTGTAGAGGTGCTACGTGATTTGTAGAGGTGCTACGCGATCCGTGGAGGTGCAACGAGATCTGTAAAGATGCTACGCGATCTTTAAAGGTGCTACGATATCGGTAGAGGTGTTACGAGATTTGTAGACGTGCTACGCGATCTGTAGAGGTGCTACGTCATCCGTAGAGGTGCTATGTGATCTATAGAGGTGCTTCGTGATCTGTAGAGGTGCTACGTGATCTGTAGAGGTGCTACGTGATCTGTAGAGGTGCTACGTGATCTGTGGAGGTGCTATGTGATCTATAGAGGTGCTTCGTGATCTGTAGAGGTGCTATGTGATCTATAGAGGTGCTATGTGATCTGTAGAGGTGCTTCGTGATCTGTAGAGGTGCTACGTGATCTGTAGAGGTGCTACGTGATCTGTAGAGGTGCTACGTGATCTGTAGAGGTGCTACGTGATCTGTAGAGGTGCTACGTGATCTGTGGAGGTGCTATGTGATCTATAGAGGTGCTTCGTGATCTGTAGAGGTGCTACGTGATTTGTAGAGGTGCTACGCGATCCGTGGAGGTGCAACGAGATCTGTTAAGATGCTACGCGATCTTTAAAGGTGCTACGATATCGGTAGAGGTGTTACGAGATTTGTAGACGTGCTACGCGATCTGTAGAGGTGCTACGTCATCCGTAGAGGTGCTATGTGATCTATAGAGGTGCTTCGTGATCTGTAGAGGTGCTACGTGATCTGTAGAGGTGCTACGTGATCTGTAGAGGTGCTACGTGATCTGTAGAGGTGCTACGTGATCTGTGGAGGTGCTACGTGATCTGTGGAGGTGCTATGTGATCTATAGAGGTGCTTCGTGATCTGTAGAGGTGCTACGTGATCTGTGGAGGTGCTATGTGATCTATAGAGGTGCTTCGTGATCTGTAGAGGTGCTACGTGATTTGTAGAGGTGCTACGTGATCTGTAGAGGTGCTACGTGATCTGTGGAGGTGCTATGTGATCTGTAGAGGTGCTTCGTGATCTGTAGAGGTGCTACGTGATCTGTGGAGGTGCTATGTGATCTATAGAGGTGCTACGTGATCTGTGGAGGTGCTATGTGATCTATAGAGGTGCTTCGTGATCTGTAGAGGTGCTACGTGATCTGTAGAGGTGCTACGTGATCTGTGGAGGTGCTACGTGATCTGTGGAGGTGCTATGTGATCTATAGAGGTGCTTCGTGATCTGTAGAGGTGCTACGTGATTTGTAGAGGTGCTACGCGATCCGTGGAGGTGCAACGAGATCTGTAAAGATGCTACGCGATCTTTAAAGGTGCTACGATATCGGTAGAGGTGTTACGAGATCTGTAGACGTGCTACGCGATCTGTAGAGGTGCTACGTCATCCGTAGAGGTGCTATGTGATCTATAGAGGTGCTTCGTGATCTGTAGAGGTGCTACGTGATCTGTAGAGGTGCTACGTGATCTGTGGAGGTGCTACGTGATCTGTGGAGGTGCTATGTGATCTATAGAGGTGCTACGTGATCTGTAGAGGTGCTACGTGATCTGTAGAGGTGCTACGTGATCTGTAGAGGTGCTACGTGATCTGTAGAGGTGCTACGTGATCTGTAGAGGTGCTACGTGATCTGTAGAGGTGCTACGTGATCTGTAGAGGTGCTACGTGATCTGTAGAGGTGCTACGTGATCTGTAGAGGTGCTACGTGATCTGTAGAGGTGCTACGTGATCTATAGAGGTGTTTCGTGATCTGTAGAGGTGCTACGTCATCCGTAGAGGTGCTATGTGATCTATAGAGGTGCTTTGTGATCTGTAGAGGTGCTACGTGATCTGTAGAGGTGCTATGTGATCTATAGAGGTGCTTCGTGATCTGTAGAGGTGCTACGTGATTTGTAGAGGTGCTACGCGATCCGTGGAGGTGCAACGAGATCTGTAAAGATGCTACGCGATCTTTAAAGGTGCTACGATATCGGTAGAGGTGTTACGAGATCTGTAGACGTGCTACGCGATCTGTAGAGGTGCTACGTCATCCGTAGAGGTGCTATGTGATCTATAGAGGTGCTTCGTGATCTGTAGAGGTGCTACGTGATCTGTAGAGGTGCTACGTGATCTGTAGAGGTGCTACGTGATCTGTAGAGGTGCTACGTGATCTGTAGAGGTGCTACGTGATCTGTAGAGGTGCTACGTGATCTGTAGAGGTGCTACGTGATCTGTAGAGGTGCTACGTGATCTGTAGAGGTGCTACGTGATCTGTAGAGGTGCTACGTGATCTGTAGAGGTGCTACGTGATCTATAGAGGTGTTTCGTGATCTGTAGAGGTGCTACGTCATCCGTAGAGGTGCTATGTGATCTATAGAGGTGCTTTGTGATCTGTAGAGGTGCTACGTGATCTGTAGAGGTGCTACGTGATCTGTGGAGGTGCTATGTGATCTATAGAGGTGCTTCGTGATCTGTAGAGGTGCTACGTGATCTGTAGAGGTGCTTCGTGATCTGTAGAGGTGCTACGTGATCTGTAGAGGTGCTACGTGATCTGTAGAGGTGCTACGCGATCCGTAGAGGTGCTACGAGATCTGTAGAGGTGTTACGTTTGCAAGTAGATAAATGTCCATAATGTTTTTACGATACTATATCCTAAGCACTTCTATATAGGCACTAAGCAAATGACTTACCCACATTATTTCGGGTTTTTTTGTTCAGTTCTGAGAACATAGTGGCGTACACCGGCCGAATAATCTGGATAAAAATGTAAATATTAGTAATTAAGTCTAAAGCCCATTCATAAACATATAATATATAAACATGGTTGCAGTACTTCTCCAGGGTGTCCAGTACTTCTCGGTAAGTCACGTTTCACGTGATCTAAGACAAGTGTAATGATTTTCTGAGCCAAACTGTGCATCGCAGTTCCAAATGTTAAACATGGTTGCATAAACATATTGCTGAGTTGCTGTCAACATGTTGCGGGCAACACTTGTGTTGCGGAGTTGATCACGCCATGTTGCAGTGTTGCCGCCCGGCGAGCGAAAACATCAGTTTCTCAATAAATGCTGACATTTGTGGACGTGTTTATAAACAGTTTCTAGGAAGATGCATTATAATATACGCAGAACACAACAACACTACTTCCTCGGGCAACATTCTGACGCAGACTGGCGTGTGGACGGGTAAAACTTGTTGCCAGAAACTGTTGTTGAGAAACAATTGTGTTGAGCAACAGTTGCGCAACAAATGTTTACCATGAATACGGGGCTTTAAGTATAAAGTATTATATTGCTGAAATCACACCGAATGTGTGTTCTACAAGTGACTAATATGCGTAAATCCACACTAGCGCAGCGGCTGAGAAAATACAGATCTGTGTGACTCAGCACAGCCGTAATGTTTTTCGAACGAAACGCATGTGCGGCGCAACACAACCGCTGTGTAGTGCGGCAGCACGAATGGCTTAGGTTAAAAAAAAGATCGCAGTTATTATTATAAGAAGGGTTATGTCTGTTAGTAATCGTATTTATAAGTAATAACTTACAAAAGTCTAAAAGTAAGAGTATATTCTATCCAACCACTTACAAGTTGGGCGGAGGCCATGGCGGCCTTGAATGCCGTCCTCGCATAGTCGCGTGCCCCAGACACAATATACGCCGATTCTGAAAAACAATTTATATTTTCTATATCTAGTATGTCGGTTTAAAACCATCCAAAGGTTTCCTGGAAGAAATCGCTTTTAGCGATAAGGCCGCCGATCGCCTGCCACTAGATTTAGTTAGTATTAAGATCTTTTATTTTTATTATTTTCTTTGTATTTGATGGTGTTATTGCAGCTATATTGTATTGTAAAACATCAGTTGTCTCAATGACGATTTTTCGTTAGATTGGACAATTCACACAGCATTATCTAGCCCCGTGGTAAGCAGAGCTTGTGTTATGGGTACTAGATAACTGATATACATAATACAATATATTACAGATAGATATTTTTTATTATACATAGAAAACGACCAGAACACCCGGAACAAATATCTGCAGATCTTACACACAATTGTTCCGAGGCGGGAATCGAACCCGCAACCTCCTGCGTCGCAGGAGGACCTCCCACCGCGCCACATCGGTCGTCAAAACGATTGATTGAGATTGAAAACTGACAAAAAATCTACTCAAGACCAACTTAAGGCGCACCGCCTTAAGCTGGTTAAGGTCACAAATTGTATTTTTACAATTAGTACCAAAGCATGATTTAAATTTAAAATCATTAATGAAAACAAATAAATAAATGAAAAAACTAAATATAAAAAAATTTAAATACGGAAATATAATCACATTACATTTTTTCAACCGATTGAACAGTAAAAATATCTATACTAATATTATAAAGAGGAAAGGTTTGATTTTTTGTTTGTTTGTTTATAATGAATAGGCTCCGAAACTACTGGACCGATTTGAAAAATTCTTTCACAGTTGGGAAGCTACACTATCACTTCGACGACCGATGTGGCGCGGTGGGCGAAGGTTCGATTCCCGCCTCGGAACAATCGTGTGTACGATCTGCAGATATTTGTTCCGGGTGTTCTGGTTGTTTTCTATGTATAATAAAAAAATATCTATCTATGTAATGTATTGTATTATGTATATCAGTTATCTAGTACCCATAATACAAGCTCTGCTTAGCTTGGGGCTAGATAATGCTGTGTGAATTGTCCAGCATTATTATTATTATTTTAGGCGTTTACAATAATTAAGAGGTAAGGTACTTACCGTATAAATAATCATGCACTCTGAGCTCCTTCACAAATTGCTTTTTCGGCGCAATGTATAGCGTATCGCTCATTTTCACAGCTAAATATCCCAAAATATCAGTTTATCTAACTATTTCCACTATTTACTTCGATTTTATCGATTTCAGGAGATATTTTGACATGTTATTTATAACAAAGAGAATACTATAACTCGTATATGAAAGTTACTCTATGACAATAGCTACTTAAAATTGATATTGACCAAAGAGAATATAGTTTGAGATATTGAGCAAATAGTTTGGTTGCTAAGGAGGCTATCTGTAGGTTTATCTAAATAGGTTGTTAAACATAGAGGTTAGATTGTGCTATCTTAACTCTATGGTTGATAAATATCCTACTAATATTATAAACGCGAATGTTTGTAAGTATGGATGGATGTTTGTTACTCTTTCACGTAAAAACTACTGAATGGATTTTAATGAAACTTTACAATAATATAGCTATCAGAATAACACATAAAAGATCGCAGTCATAGTGTTAAGTATAGAAGATGGATTTTAGAGACATCACATATAAAAACCTACAGGTCCTAGCAGCTGCAAGAGTTAGTTGCGAACTATGAACGCTACGGCTTCGGGGCTGAACTTATAAGTGGCGATCACAATAGCCCTATAATGGCCGCCGGGATACCAAAGCCACCCAAAGATAATAATAATAATAAAAAAGTAGTCGAGTTGCCCAATAAAAAAAAATGTCTTTATTCAGACATAAATTGTCCACACACTTAAAAATTAAAAAAATAAAATACAATTAAAGAAAGCATAAGACCTTAATTAAAACATTATTTGCAGTTATTCATACATACGTTATCAACAGACTCACACCCAACCCATGGAGTCTAATGACTCACTCAGACTCTGTTGAATGTCTGCATGATGGGCGAGGCAACCTTGCTGCCCACAACCTGCAGGATGGAGTCGGCACTGCTCCATGTTCTGCGCAGCAGCGAGGCTGTTTTCTTGCGGTTGATGGCGTGAAAGCCATCAACCTGGGCTTCAGCAAACATGGAGGATGCACTGCAGAAGTGGGGCAATCCCAACAACACCCTGAAGGCGTTATTATACTGTACACGCAGAGCGCTGAGCGATCTTTTAGTAAAGCTAGCGCAAAGGCTGCCCGTATACAACGAGTAGGCTTTGAATAGCTAAAAATAATAGTAAAAATAAAAAAAAAAACACAATGACTTCATAATATTATATTTCGAATTAAAATCCATAACTCAATAAGGAATATTTACATCGTAAGCTATCTTATCACTATAAATGCTATTGCTTCCTCTACGCCGCTTTCAGCAGGTCATCTAGCTCCGCCAGCGATAATGTCGCTGTCCGAACCTGAAATAAATGATATTTGGGTCAGTAATAGTACATTTTTTTCAAAGAATTAGCAAGCTGAAGTGGCAGTGGGCCGGCCATATCTCGCGAAGAACCGACGGCCGCATGGGGCAAATTGGAGACCACGACTCGGTAAACGTAGTGTAGGACGCCCTCCGACCAGGTGGGATGACGACCTGCGAAATGCAGGTAGATGCTGGATGCGTCAAGCTGAAGACAGGGCGCTATGGCGCTCATTGCGGGAGGCCTATGTCCAGCAGTGGACTGCTATAGGCTGATGATGAATAGTACATAACACATTTTATTAATGCGAAAGTTTGAATGTCTAGATATTATCACTACATAGTATGAAACAAAGTCGCTTCCCGCTGTCTGTCTGTCGCTATGTATGCTTAGATCTTTAAAACTACGCAACGGATTGTGATGCGGTTTTTTAGTAGATAGTGATTCAAGAATGGTTTTAGAACCATTTGACACATATATTTCAACGCGAGACAAGCCGCGAGGCACAGCTAGTGAATAATATTTGAGTAAGTAATAATAGGTACATTACACCAGGCACTGTTGTGAGCGCCACCTTCCCAGCAATCCTTTTAGTTTTTAAGATTATCTTGTTTATTTTTAATATGAGTGTAAATACTTGAAATAAATACTTTTTATTTTTATTTTATTTATTTATTTATTACACATCTTATAAAAGTTAAAGTTTGTATGTCTAGATGGATGTTTGTTACTTCTTCGCGCCAAAAGTAGTAAAAGGATCGGGCGGAAATAATAAATAAATAAATAAATAATGCTGGACAATTCACACAGCATTATCTAGCCCCATGGTAAGCAGAGCTTGTGTTATGGGTACCTATACCTACTATATGACTGATATATATAATACAATACATAGATATTTCTTTGTATACATAACGAAGAACACCCGGAGCTACAGATCGTAGCTGTAGGTATATAGTGTAAGTAATTTCTTTTCCAATTATTTATTAAAGTGCCACCGTCTATATTGTTCCTTCACGTCCAGTCCATCCTAAGGTTGCCTGGAAGAGATCGCTCTCAGCGATAAGGCCGCCCTTTATACCTTCATCAAAGTTTTATCTCTGTATTGTGTGGTGTAATAAAGTGTTTTCTATCTATCGTTCACACATTGGCCTGAGGCTGGAATCGAACCTGTAACCTCCTGCGTCGCAGACGGACCATCGCCCACCGCGCCACAGAGAACGTGTAAGAGTTGAAGGAGAAAAGGGAGGCCTTTGCCCAGCAGTGGGATAATAATAGCTTAAAATAAATATTAAATACTAACTAGTCTATACTAATATTATAAAGAGGAAAGGTTTGATTGTTTGTCAATAGGCTCCGAAACTACTGGACCGATTTGAAAAATTCTTTCACCGTTGGGAAGCTACACTATCCCCGGTGAACATAGGCTATATTATATTTTCAAAAAAGTTAGGGATCCGTACTAAAACCGTGCGAAGCCGGGAAGGTCCGCTAGTTTTTAATAAACGTTGCAGTACCTGCTCCGCCTGTTTCTTGCCGCTCTCAGTAAGGGCTGATAGACTCTTCCTCAAGTTGCTGAGCCGCTCCGCTACCCGACTCTTCTCTTCTAACAGCACCTCTTTAGCGTTCGTACCTGTTAAGCATTCACTCAGAATTAGAAGACCACAACTAGACTGCATAAGATAAGTGTATCTTTTAAAGGGCAATGTATAACGCTTCTACAACAAAACTCCGAGTTACAAAAATTATCAATAAATAAATAATAAATAATGCTGGACAATTCACACAGCATTATCTACCCCCAAGCTAAGCAGAGCTTGTGTTATGGGTACTAGATAACTGATATACATAATACAATACATTACATAGATAGATATTTTTTATTATACATAAAAAACGACCAGAACACCCGGAACAAATATCTGCAGATCGTACACACAATTGTTCCGAGGCGGGAATCAAACCCGCAACCTCCTGCGTCGCAGGCGGACCTTCGCCCACCGCGCCACATCGGTCGTCGATATAAATACCTAAATGAAAAAAAAAAATTCTTTGTAGAAAGGCTTATTACAAAATATCAGATTACCTAGAAGATAAAAAAGCTTGGAACGAGTTTTGCTCCAACTCAAAATCTAACAACTTACAGATAAGCAAATCAAATGTACGAGACATAAGTTATGAACATACTAGTGGTTTCTTCTCACTTCTTCCACTGGTGGACAAAAAATTGAAGTGAACATCAAAATAATGTTATTATAATAATGAATAGTATAAAATATGACCTGTCTAAGTGCTTATTTGTAAGGCTAAAGAAATAAACTTACATTAAGCTTACAAATTGAAAACAATGTTCAAACTACTAACCTAATAGTGGCAAGTAATCTCCCGCCTTCTCCGCTCGAACGTCGAGTTGGAACCAGTCGTCGATGTCGTCTGAGTCCGAGGACGGGAGCTCCTGAAACCAAGACAAAAACATCAGCTGATGTTAGTAAAGTAACGCGGTGGGCGAAGGTCTGCCTGCGACGCAGGAGGTTGCGGGTTCGATTCCCGCCTCGGAACAATTGTGTGTACGATCTGCAGATATTTGTTCCGGGTGTTCTGGTCGTTTTCTATGTATAATAAAAAATATCTATCTATGTAATGTATTGTATTATGTATATCAGTTATCTAGTGCCCATAACACAAGCTCTGCTTACCATGGGGCTAGATAATGCTGTGTGGATTGTCCAGCATTATTTATTTATTTATTATTTATTTATTTATGTAGTGATGTGATATCCAGTACTAGATGATGTTGTGTTAATCCATCATTATCAAACTATGTTAGTCCACTAACGTACGTCATACAAGCTGCCGTCCTCGCTGTGACTCTCCCCGTCCGCGTCGCTCAGGATATCCTCATCCATATCTTCCTTCAGCGAGTTCTGGCGCCTTCTTGAAGACTCCTCCTCGGAGTCTGATTCCTGGAACAAGAAGCAGAAGAAAAAAACTTAAGAAGTCCGGCGACCCTCGCTTGCAAAAATCGCTCAGAATATCGCTGTCCCTGTTTAACCCTTGCGCCGCGCCCTATGCGTGCGCGATAGCAATATTAGCCGTTCAAAATTTGGTTTGTTCCGTAATACCAAAAATTATGACTAAAAACTTTTTGTATTCTTCACAAAGTATTGTTATTCTGTAACTAGACAATATAAGCTATGTTCCTTAATAAATAACACGTAAGATATTGATGTTTTTAATACGAAACAAATAGCAAGAAAACTTGTCCATTTTCGCATAAAAATGGGCAAAATGAGATTGGCTTTCATTTCATTTTAGGTAAGTATTTTGAAAAAAAAAACTATTTAGGAACCTAGATAAATACTATTCGAATACAAATAATACAATATTATAGTGGAAATATGCTTGAATTGGAAATAATTTTGGTATTACGTTTGTATGAAGAATTCGTCCCTCCGGAGGCCTCTTAAGATATAATAGAATATTTTTTTTATTCAATTAGATAGATATTTATTGCACATTTAGTTTATAAGAACAATGTAAAATAATAACTTAAAAAAATACGATACAATTGGCGGTCTTATCGCCCAAGAGCGATCTCTACCAGACAACCATGCATTGGTTTCAATTTAAAAAAAAAATCTTTTGAAATAGTTTCTGCCCCCGGCTTTACACGCGTTAGTTTCTATGCAAACGTAACTCTTTCATTGCCCTCGACGCACTTGGTCGTCTTTCCGCACCCGTAGCTGCAGTACTGCGAGACGCGCCGCAGAGGCTGGGCGGGGTTTTTTTTTTTTTTTTTTAAATGTTGCAAACTAGTAGGACTCATCAGACCACTGGATCTGTAAGTACGCTAGTTTGCGGTTACTCTTAAAATCCATAAAAACTGTTGCTATAAATGCAACATCATTTTTGACATCATACAAGAATTTTACTAGTAATTGGTATTATTACTTTCAATAATAATAACAACACCCACACACACACACACACACACACTCATAACAGAAACACACAACAAATTATTTATTAAACATAAATCACTTTCATTTTTTTTTTTTTTTTTTCTTGTATATATTTTTCTCTTTTATATATATTTCCCTTATTTTTATATATATACATTTAACGGCTGGGCGGGGTTAAAAGGTATTCCTATCTCATGATTACATGATTACATCACTAATAATTTTATTTGATAATAATTTATATATAAAATATGACTTGTCTAAGTGCTTATTTTGTAAGCCTAAAGAAATAAATGATTTTTTACTTTACTTTACTTTACATGGGAACTGATTCGTGGGGTAAATAGTGGTTGATGAACATCCTAATATGTTAGACCTATATCTAGTTTAGGCGTGAACAGGTTATAAAAACTTTCCCATTTATAATATTAGAGTGAAGCTAGAAGCTGACCTCCTCGTTTAGATGATACTCCTCGTCCAACTCCTCCTTCGACTCCTCCTTTACCACCTGTCTCACCTCCCGCGCCCGTATAGAAGAGGGTGGAGGCTTCTTTGCTGTAGCTTTGTTTACCCTGGAATATAAGATAATAATAATTTATTTAAAAAAAAAAAATGGTTGAGCTGGATGAGATCGCTCTCAGCGATAAGGCCGCCCTTTATTTGACGACGGATGTGGCGCGGTGGGCGAAGGTCCGCCTGCGACGCAGGAGGTTGCGGGTTCGATTCCCGCCTCGGAACAATTGTGTGTACGATCTGCAGATGTTTGTTCCGGGTGTTCTGGTCGTTTTCTATGTATAATAAATAATATCTATCTATGTAATGTATTGTATTATGCATATCAGTTATATAGTACCCATAACACAAGCTCTGCTTATCATAGCCAAAAAAAATCTATGTTTTTCTTTACCTGCTATAAGTATTTGGATTCGGCTCCCTTTTCACTTGCACAGGGGTGTAGTTCGTCTTAGGCTGAGCGGCGGCGGCACGCGCAGTGTTAACGCCCGGCTTCAGCAGCGAACGTGTTACGGGCGCCCGGAGCGGCGTTGATGTTGCTATCTTGTCTGAAAATAATTAAAAATATTTTAATATATTGAGTTATTAACATAGATCTATAGTTAGGTTAGGATATGGGGCAAACGTATTCTCTAGTGGAGACCACGACTCGGTAAACATAGTGTAGGACGCCCTCCGACCAGGTGGAATGGCGACCTGCGAAAGACTGCAGGTAGATGCTGGATGCGGCAAGCTGAAGACAGGGCGCTATGGCGCTCTTTGGGGGAGGCCTATGTCCAGCAGTGGACTGCCATAGGCTAATGATGATGATGATGATTATTAAAGCTTACCTTTCTTATTCTTCGTCATAACGTTAATAGAAGCCTTGCTCTGTAAAGCCCTCGCCCTAGCTTCTTGCGCTTGCGTGCTAGATCTCTTGTTGCCCAGCATTTTCTTCATGATGGCCGTGTCGTCCGACGTCTGAGGAACAGACACTTAAAATAAATAATGCTGGACAATCCACACAGCATCATCTAGCCCCAAGCTAAGCAGAGCTTGTGTTATGGGTACTAGATGACTGATATACATAATACAATATATTACATAGATATATATTTTATTATACATAGAATAACGACCAGAACACCCGAAACAAATATCTGCAGATCGTACAAATATTTGTCCCAGGCGGGAATCGAACCCGTAACCTCTTGCATTCGAGGAAACCTACGAAAAACAAGAGGTTCTATATTCGACCTCGAATAGAGAACCTCTTTTGTTTTTGCCATATCACAAGCTATATACCTATATATATATATATATAAAAATGAATCCCTATTTCCCTTGGTCACGGCATCACGCGTGAACGGCTGGACCGATTTCGCTAATTCTTTTTTGTTGTGTTTGTTATTGTCAGGAGAAGGTTCTTATGAAAGAAAAAAATAAGAAAATTGCGCGGAAAATTAGAAAACGTAAGAATACTTAACCGCCATATATTAAATTATTTCTAATGTAACCATAGCGATTTTACAATTCAAACTTTTTTGATGTAACCTTGTGGCGTTTGACATAACATTGACAGAATGCGTGCTGCAAATATCGTCAAAGAGGTTGTAACCAATTCGAAATCAATATTCATAGTTAAGACAGGACAACGCCTGTCGGGTCCGCTTGTTATGTATATCATAAAGCAGTTAAACCGTTTTTAGCGGACAGCGTTTTAAAAATATATTTAAATGACATGATATCTCAGAAAGCGCTTTTGCAGTACTTAGATGGTTCATGTGACTTGAAAATATAGGCGGGAATCGAACCCGCAACCTCCTACGTCGCAGGCGGACCTTCGCCCACCGCGCCACAGAGGTCTTCATTTATTAAATAGTATGGGAACTGGATGCAGCAAGCTGAAGACAGGGCGCTATGGCGCTCATTGGGGGAGGCCTATGTCCAGCAGTGGACTGCTATAGGCTGACGATGATGGGAACTTACGCCGTCCGATTCCTCGTGCACAGGTTTTGTCTCCTTTTTAACCAACGCCTTTGCCATCTTCAACTTCTTAGCAGAGGATCCCTGAAAGAAAAATGGATGTTCATCATCAGCCTCTGATAATCTACAGCTGGACATAGGCCTCCCCCAATGAGCGCCATAGCGCCCTGTCTTCAGCTTGCCGCATCCAGCATCTACCTGCAGTCTTTCGCAGGTCGTCATCCCACCTGGCCGGAGGGCCATGGATGAGAGATAATATGGATGCGGTAATATATATGCATGGTCAACCTCAACAGCCTTTATTGGTCCACTGCTGGACGCAGGCCTCCACTTATGGGCGACCAAATGATTTTGATATACAGATATTGACTTCATTCGAACAAAAAAAAAGCAAACCTTCAACCTAATTAATCTATACTAATATTATAAAGAGGAAAGGTTGGATTTTTTTATTTGTTTATTAATAATAATAATGCTGGACAATTCACACAGCATCATCTAGCCCCAAGCTAAGCAGAGCTTGTGTTATGGGTACTAGATAACTGATATACATAATACAATACATTAAATAGATAGATATTTTTTATTATACATAGAAAACGACCAGAACACCCGGAACAAATATCTGCAGATCGTACACACAATTGTTCCGAGGCGGGAATCGAACCCGCAACCTCCTGCGTCACAGGCGGACCTTCGCCCACCGCGCCACGTCGGTCGTCGTGTTTGTTTGTAATGAATAGGCTCCGAAACTACTGGACCGATTTGAAAAAAAAATTCTTTCACCGTTGGGAAGCTACACTATCCCCGGTGAACATAGGCTATATTATATTTTCAGAAGTAGGGATCCGTACTAAAACCATGCGAAGCCGGGAAGGTCCGCTAGTAAATGATATATCTACAGGTTTAAAAAGTGTTAAAAATTTAAGTCCTACGCATATTCTTTTAACACTTTGACTGCTGAAATCACACGGTATGTGTTTTCTACAAGTGACTAATATGCGTAAATCCACACTAGCGCAGCGGCTGAGAAAATACAGATCTGTGTGACTCAGCACAGCCGTAATATTTTTCGAACGAAACGCATGTGCGGCGCAACACAACCGCTGTGTAGAGCGGCAGCATGAATTTTTTAGGTTAAAAAAAAGATCGCAGTCGTCGAAACAAAATCGCAGTCAAAGTGTTAAAATATATAATAATACAAACAAAAGCAAGCAACCCTGCGACTAACCCGAGCTTCAAATTCATCATCACTGGAGCTCATTTCCGCCTTAACACTTCGCAGGTCCTTCACAGTTTTGGTCAGTTTCTTCTTGGTCTTGTTATCGTCGCCGCCAAGCATTCTCTGGAACAATTGTGATTTGCAATTAATAAAAAACAGTACAGAATACAGATAATTTATTTGCACACATGGGCCACAGAGGTCTTAGTTAACACTTCGAGTGCTTAAATCACACCGTATGTGTTTTCTACAACTGACTAATATGCGTAAATCCACACTAGCGCAGCGGCTGAGAAAATACAGATCTTTGTGACTCAGCAGAGCTGTAATGTTTTTCGAACGAAACGCATGTGCGGCGCAACACAACCGCTGTGTAGAGCGGTAGCACGAATGGCTTAGGTTAAAAAAATGATCGCAGTCGTCGAAAAAAGTTCGCAGTCAAAGTGTTAAAAAATTTTAAAAGAAGTTATCAAATTATGAAGATTGTTTGATATTTTCACCAGAGCCTTCGTTATCTATAGTTTGACCGAAACCGCTGTACCGCGCCTGAGGTATGCGAGCGGCGAGACGGGGGGGAAGTACCGGCCGCTCCGATCCATCAGTCTGCCGTCAACGCTCACGGCGGTAGGTAGCTTTCTACCGGACGGTCTATGTCAGACGCACATGAGATAAATATCCAAAGATGGATCGAGCGCTATCTCGTGATGTCAAGACCGACATTTTTAAAGTGGCCGATTATTTTAAGAAAAGCAGACAGAGAAAGCTTATACATCATATATGCTACTTTTTATCGTGGTACCACGCGAGTGAAGCCGCGGGTGAAAGCTAGTATAAAAATATAAACATATCGTTTACGATATCGTAAGATCTATCCGACAATACTATCTCATGTGTGCTCTTGCTATGTTTTCCCCGGCTCCCTCCTCGCCGCACTTTCTTTTTTTTTTTTTTTTTAATTATATTTATTGTTAAGGACTTTTACTTCGCAAAAGTATGCCAGTCCTACCATAACCTTAACTTATAACTAACAAAATAAACAGCAAAATAAAAACATATAAATTGTGGCTATTTTAAAGGGAGTCACCGATGCATAAAAATTTTGAATAATGAGACAGCCGCTGCTGAATCTGGTTCCGCTGAAATGTTAATGAATGTACCTAAACCAAATCTATTTAAATTAGGTTCAGTCATCAGTGCCTCCCTTCGATCTTTCAATTTGATGCAATCCATCAAGATGATATGATATATGTATATATACCAATATGTTGCTGCTTCTATGTAGGCAACGTTTAATTTGTGAAAAATAAGACTGATGGCCTGGCTTGCTGTGATTTTTGAGGTGTGGAGAGAAATAAAAGATGTGTACATCTAGCCACACCCCCTTCCCCCTCACCTCACCTCGACGCTTGTCAAATATTTCTCATTACGATTACACGCCATCAGGGTTGGCATGATTAAAACAAGTTGTTTTAAAACACGTGTTTAAAACAGTGTTTAAAACAGTTTGAAATAAAACTATGTTTTATATTAAGAAAAAAACAGGGTTTAAAACTACCTTTAATTGCAAATGAATGTGTATAAATACCACAGACAGGCTGTGGTATTTATACACTGCATAGGTAACTCCCCGCCAGTAAAGTCCCGCAGGGAAAGTACCTCAGGGAAAGTCCCTCAGGGAAAGTCCCGCAGGGAAAGTCCCTCAGGGAAAGTCCCTCAGGGAAAGTCCCGCAGGGAAATTCCCTATGTCGGCCGTCGAAAGAAAGTAATTCACTGGATTAGTGGGTACCTATTCCCCGCTTTCTCTCTAGTTCTCTACCTACCTACACTACATACAAGGTGTATGTAAAGTGTTTTGTATGGATTAATTATAATAATAATTTTTAATAATTAGATTAGAGGTACTGAGATATGCAACAAAAGGTAAATATTTATATTTTTACTAATGTGAATTAGGAAATAGTTTAGAAATGGATTATTTTATTATTCGCTATAATTGATTTGAAATTGATACCTTTAAGGTAAAAAGTAAAAAAAAACAAAAAAAACTCTTGTTTTAAACATTTTGAACTGTTTGTTTTATAAAATATAAAAAAAACTGTTTTTTTTCCAACCCTGCGCGCCATACTGGATAGAAGTACGCATCTTTTATTTCTCTCCACACCTCAAAAATCACAGCAAGTCAGGCCATCAGTCTTATTTTTCACAAATTAAACGTTGCCTACATAGAAGCAGCAACATATATACAAGATGATGGAGCGGTACAGCGGTTACGGTCAAACTATAGCAGGGTGTACCACGTGCAGGTTAGGTTGGCTTGGGAGACGAGATGTAGGAGTCCCCCGTACACCCCTTGATGTATCTTCTCTTACCAGTAGATCATCCGTGTCGTTCCCATCGTCAACTTCTTTGTCATTTTCAGTTTTCAGTTTGACTTTCTCAGATTTCTCGTCCTTTTTCCTGAAAATATAAATCAACTTTTTAAACTTTCACGGTTTGTTAATATAATAGAGACTAGTTACTGCCCGCAGCTTCGCACGCGTTGTTTCTATGGAAACGTTTTAAGGTTTTTTCTATCGCATGAACTGATTTATGGGAATATAGCTGCGCCCCGCGGCTTCGCCCTTGTTGACATCTATGTGTCAAATGGTTTATAAACCTGCCTCTAGGGACAGACAGACAGCGAGAAGCTACTTTGTTTTATACAATGATAGTGATGCTAGTTGTATCCTAGTTTTAAGATATATATTATAATGGACCGTAGAATAAGTTAATTTCCAAAGGTTGCCTGGAAGAGATCGCTCTCAGCGATAAGGCCGACTTATACTTCCTTTATTCTATTGTTTAATCCTGTATTGTTTTCTGTTTTTTGTATGGTATAATGCTACGCTATGGCGCTCATTGGGGGAGGCCTATGTCCAGCAGTGGGCTGCTATAGGCTGATGATGATGATAATAAAGTGTTTTCTATATATCTATCTTAATTTCTTACTTTTCTATGGTCTGAAATAAATTATAATTATTATTATCTTACTTCATCATCATCAGCCTATATCAGTCCACTGCTGGACATAGGCCTCCCCCAATGAGCGCCATAGCGCCCTGTCTTCAGCTTGCCGCATCCAGCATCTACCTGCAGTCTTTCGCAGGTCGTCATCCCACCTGGTCGGAGGGCGTCCTACACTACGTTTACCGAGTCGTGGTCTCCACTCAAGAACACGTTTGCCCCAGCGGCCGTCGGTTCTTCGCGAAATATCGCCGGCCCACTGCCACTTCAGCTTGCTAATTCTTTGAGCTATTATCTTACTTACTCAACTAAATATTCTTCGTACCCCTCCATCCCCCCCTCCAAACTGTTCAAGGCGTCTTCAATGTTCTGCACTGCGGGTTTAGACTCAATTTCCTTTGTCGCCGGGTCTCTCTTGGTGTCGGTTGGTGCTGATACACCGTTGGTGTCAGCTGTGGCGGCGGTGGTATTAGCGTTCGTAGCTTCTATCTGTAAATAATATAAAATTTTTAATTTTAATTCTGGCATCATGAGTCACTAGGTCGTAACTGGTAGTTTTAATTTCAATTCTGGCATCATGAGTCACTGGGTCGTAACTGATAGTTTTAATTTCAATTCTGGCATCATGAGTCACTGGGTCGTAACTGATAGTTTTAATTTCAATTCTGGCATCATGAGTCACTGGGACGTAACTGATAGTTTTAATTTCAATCCTGGCATCATGAGTCACTGGGACGTAACTGATAGTTTTAATTTCAATTCTAGCATCATGAGTCACTGGGTCGTAACTGATAGTTTTAATTTCAATTCTGTCATCATGAGTCACTGGGACGTAACTGATAGTTTTAATTTTAATTCTGGCATCATGAGTCACTGGGTCGTAACTCAACATCGGCCGCTCACCCCACTAGTGACAAAATAAGCTGACTCATTTAAATTTGCTCATTTAAATATTAGCGAAGGAAGCCGCGGGCGAGGTCGGCCAAGAAAGCGCTGGCGAGACGACCTTAACGCCTACCTCAGAGATTGGTGGGAGATCGCGCGCGACCGCACTGAATGGAAAGATTTGGGGGAGGACTTTGCCCAGCAGAGGGACGAATCAAGCTAAATAAAAAAAATTGCATCTATATGACATCACAATTGAAATTCCGTGACGTTGAAGCTAGAAGAAAGAACCTTAGTTCGATTCTAACCGCATTTCGCTCGAAAGACGAACTGTTGAAGACCATTGATGATTTAAATTACTTCAACTTCTTTTTTGTTTTGGCGCCGCTTGCTTTTCGCTACGACTCTGCCAGTGTCTGTTTCAGAGTGTCATAAACATCTTAAATAGAATATGACCGGTTACGAATGACTCCCTAAATATACTTTGACTTTGATGTTGGTGTTAATTCAGAAGTTGTCAAAACTGATCAAAATGTATTTAAGATGGACCCTCACCAGTTGCATGGCTACTTCAAAAATTGTTGTAGATAATACAAGAAACGAGCATTCAACAAGTTATCACTACATACATTATATAGTATAAAACAAAGTCGTATCCCGCTGTCTGTCTGTCCCTATGTATGATTAGATCTTAAAAACTACGCAACGGATTTTGATGCGATTATTTTTAATAGGTTATTTACCATGATTTGATTTTGGAGTTTTCCAATATTTCGGCACAGTTTCATGCGCCATGATCACGGAATAACTGCAGGCACTGGAAGTTTTAATATGTTATATTGGATAACTCAAAAACCAAATCATGGTAAATATCCCGTTTAAATGACTTTAGTATTTTCTGTTTTGTCTGCCAATAAAGTAAATAAATAAATATACTCACAGAAGTGTTAAAGTCATCATCCGTAAGAACTCCCTCGCTCAGCCACTCCTCGTTCTGCCCGTCCTGGCTGCCCAGCGACTCCTGAAGCCGTTCCTCCACCATCTCCGCTGTGTTGTCACTGTCTAATGCTGTGGGGTCTGTCTCGGGTAATGTTTCACCTGGGGATATTAAATACATCAATAAATAAATAATGCTGGACTGGAATATGCTCCGAAACTACTGGACCCATTTGAAAACTTCTTTCACTGTTAGGAAGCTACAATATCCCCGGTGAATATAGGCTATATTATATTTTCAAAAAAGTTAGGGATCCGTACTAAAACCGTGCGAAGCCTGGAAGGTCCACTAGTACAATATATAACTATTATATATTTATTAGGCTTCATCATCATCATCATCAGCTTATATTAGTCCACTGCTGGACATAGGCCCCCCCAATGAGCGCCATAGCGCCCTGTCTTCATCTTGCCGCATCCAGCATCTCCCTGCAGTCTTTCACAGGCCGTCATCCCACCTGGTTGGAGGGCGACCTACACTACATTTACGGAGAATTAAAGAATAACATAAGTTAAAATATATACCTTCTATTGGTTGACTTATTTCTGCCGTTTCTGATATATCAGTTAAATTATTTGATACAGCAGACACCTCTGGGATGGTACTCAACTCTGGCAAACCAATCTCAGGCAAATTCGTAATATCTGGTAAATTTACAATCTCTGGTAAATCGGACAGTTCTGGCGTCACTTTTTCATCTGGCAACTCTATGGCAGGCATATCATTGTTGAAACTCCCAGCTGTTTCGGTGGTTACTGGTAAATCAATAGCTGGCAAATCAGTAGCTTCTGGTAAATCGGCTGTCTCAGGTAAATCTGTGATTTCTGGTAAATTGGTTATTTCTGGCATATTTATGCCTGTGACAGGTTCTTCGTCGAAAGAGGCATCTGTATTGTCGTCATCGCCATTCTGTGTTGGAAAAAATATGGGTAGTAGTAGTTATTGTGTGTCTATACTCCATTATAAAGAGCTAATGTTTGATTTTTTGTTTGTTTGTTTGTATTGAATAGGCTCTTAACTACTGGACCGATTTGAAAAATTATTTCACCGTTGGGAAGCTACACTATCCCCGGTGAACATAGGCTATATTATATTTTCAAAAATGTTAGGGATCCGTACTAAAACCGTGCGAAGCCGGGAAGGTCCGCTAGTATTGTATATAAATATATGTAGTCAGTCATTCACGTCAGTTACAAACTTCAATGAATGGACCGATAAAGCGGCACCGGACATGAGTAATGGCGTAATAATTCTTCATTGCTTTATTATCATTGATTTTACTAAACAGTGGTTTATTTACAAAATAAGCGTTACGTTGCACTTACGTCCATTTTCGA
The DNA here is from genome assembly GCA_947044415.1 of Eupithecia dodoneata. Classification (NCBI taxonomy): domain Eukaryota; kingdom Metazoa; phylum Arthropoda; class Insecta; order Lepidoptera; family Geometridae; genus Eupithecia; species Eupithecia dodoneata. The sequence continues at coordinate 4,785,696 of OX345685.1, forward strand.
TAGCTTCGTTGGCGGCTCTTCGGTGTCGGACATTTTTGTTAGAAGATTTATTTTTACGTTTTCGGAAACTTTCTTTTATTTCGGAAAACCACAACAAACAACAAAATAAAACTTTCTTCGAAATTTTATTTTAGACGAAGACTAACCTCAAAGGCTCAAAACGGATAATATGACAACAAACAAAAATAACAGCCGAGCCGACCACAGATAAAATAAAACCGCCAACCAAGGGCGAGTCTGGTTATTGGTGTCTGTCACATAACAATCGATTCGTTGAAATCGATTTTAATTTATTGAAACAGATTTATAAAATTAGGAATATAACTCTTGATTGGTCGCTGTCGAAACACTTCCAATAGTCGAATATGAAACATTATTACCGGATTTCAAAGCGGAAGCGAGGACAGGAGATATGTGTTTTATTCAACAAATAGAACATCGTTATTTATAAATCTCGTCTCCACTCAGCTTCAGTAGATACCACAGACAGAGTGAAGATATAGGTATCTTATTATAAATAATGTATTATGGCATGATCGGCCAGTGATATGAGCTAGGTATGTATCCCTCGCCTAGATTGAGCTAATTGACGGCGGCGCGGCAAGGCAACAGTTCGAAGGATCCTGAGAAAGTTAGACTCATGCGAACAAAGGAAAGCGGAAATGTGCACTGAACCTAACAAGCTAGTGATGGCATGCAGCGGACACGAGAAGAGATGTGAGTGAGCAGGGCGCGCATTATTTATCTCAAGTTCTCAACAAACAGCCAACGCTCGCCACATAGGTACAGCTCGTTTCCGCTCTGCTTAGCACACAACGTAGCCACCCATTGCCATCACGTACTATTGATGCTATCCACGGTGGTTTCGAGCGGGAGAGAATATTTTTTTAAATGGCTCAAAAAAAATTTTTTTCATTAATTTATTGAGATAGTAACATCATGTTTTTTTAATAGGCGATGTTATAACTACTCATACTAAAAATTACATATTTTTGTACATACACACAATACTAATCTAATTAATAACATTTTGTGCCTTTTTCATGGCTTTCGGCAGGTTTTCGTAAAATATATCTACGCTGTTTTTGGACAGAACATTGAGTAAATATATAGCGAGTGACATAGGGGCAAACTTAGGTACCTAGGTAATTATTGAAATCAAATAGAAACTCATCTTCGGAAACTATACAAACTTTCAGTCCCTACCCATTAGCTGGGAGTACATTATCAAATATTCAGTACCTAGGTACTTATTCAAGATTTTATTGCTTGGTAAAAGAAATATAACAATTATAATAGGTAGGCCAGCACTAAGATCTACAATAGGTAGATCATCACTGGCTGTTCTAAAACGATCATGAATGAGAAGATACAGGGAATTCATTAAAAAAAAAATACAGCAATAAACATTTTTATTTATTTCAATTAACTAAAGCTGTGCTACATAATCATTATAAAATTAAATTAATTGACAAATTAGATAAGTTATAAATATCTGGATCTATAATTACTAATACTATTTAATATTGCTTATAAAATCCAAAACGTAGTCTTTGCTTAATGTCGCATTAAAGCAGATTTCCTCACAAGCAACATTCCCATTTGATTTCATTATCTAATTAAAAAATAGGTACATTTAAATAGAATAATAAATAATTGACTTAGATACGGTCGTGGTTGTGCGAGTGCATAATGATATAAACACTTTATGTCTTGTTGTGTCGCTTCTCAAGGGTCCGGCGACCCTCGCTTGCAAAAATCGCTCCGAATATCGCTGTCCCTGTTTAACCCTTGCGCCGCGCCCCATGCGTGCGCGATAGCAATATTAGCCGTTCAAAATCTTGTTTGTTCCGTAATACCAAAAATTACGACTGAAAACTTTTTGTATTCTTCACAAAGTATTGTTATTCTGTAACTAGACAATATAAGCTATGTTCCTTAATAAATAAAACGTTAGATATTGATGTTTTTAATACGAAACAAATAGGAAGAAAACTTGTCCATTTTCGCATAAAAATGTGCAAAATGCGATTGGCTTTCATTAATTTTAGGTAAGTATTTTGAAAACAAAACTATTTAGGAACCTAGATAAATACTATTCAAATACAAATAATATAATATTATAGTGGAAATATGCTTGAATTGGAAATCATTTTGGTATTACGTTTGTATGAAGAATTCGTCCCTCCGGAGGCCTCTTAATGCTTCTTCATAAACGTTTAGCATCGTTGGAAGCATTGTTTTAATAGGAAACATTCAATTTAATTTTACTTTAGTTTATCATGTTATTATTCACTATCTGCGCCCTACAGCTTCGCACGCGTGGAAATCTATGTGCCAATCCTACTAATATTATAAACGCGAAAGTTTGTAAGTATGGATGGATTTTTGTTCCTCTTTCACGTAAAAACTACTGAATTGATTTTAATAAAACTTTACAATACTACATACAGCTTATACATCAGAATAACACATAGGCTACATAATTTATAAAGATATATTGTATATTATCCAAAATATCTATTACCACGCGAGTGAAACCGCGGGGAGCAGCTAGTGGTTTATATATCTATTAAAAAACCGCATCAAAATCCGTTGCGTAGTTTTAAAGATCTAAGCATACATAGGGTCTAAGACATAGGGACAGGACAGACGTCTGTCTGTCCCAGCAGCGGGAAGCGACTTTGTTTTATACTATGTTTAACAACAAACATCATAATAACATGAGAAACTAAAATACTACTTTATTTATTAATTTTGGTTCTGGTGAATTATTAATGTAATATCACGCATTCAGAGATAATTAGTTATTTTTATTACCACTGAAAATGTAATCAATTCAATAGCTAAATATGTGGTAAATTGTGCGGTTGCCACTTCCTTTAAGGGTTCTCATTATTAGTAAAGTGAATGTGTGAAACATCTAAGCTCCTGACGCGACGCAACGTGTGTGCACGACGCAACGCGTGTGCACGACACAGTGTGCGTTTCCGCATTTAGTTGTTATTTCTTCTCTGTCCGTACGCGGTATAGGCTCGGGGGACCTGCCTATACTGTATCCATTCAAGAGCAACCGCCACAGCTGCCGCCACCACCGCTGATCCCAAGATGATACCCTTCACTAGAGCATCCATCTGTAAAACAAAACGCGGATAAGTTATTTATTTCATTTCAAAATTCAAATTCCTTTATTTATTTCATCATCGTCAGCCTATGTTAGTCCAATGCTGGACATAGGCCTCCCCCAATGAGCGCTATAGCACCCTATCTTCAGCTTGACGCATCCAGCATCTACCTGCAGTCTTTCGCAGATCGTCATCCCACCTGGTCGCAGGGCGTCCTACACTACGTTTACCGAGTTGTAGCCTCCACTCAAGACCAAGTTTGCCCCAGCGGTTGTCGGTTCTTCGCGAGATATGGCCGGGCCACTGTAATTTTAGCTTGCTAATTCTCAGAGCTATGTCGATAACTTTGGTTCTCTGTCGGGTGTATTCGCTACGAATCCTATCCTTCAGAGAAACTCCGACGTTTCTTAGTAGGTAGCTTTAATATTCTTTTGATTTGACATGATTGATAAGTTTTTTGCCTGTATTGGAACTGTGTGCCTTGACGGTAATCGAATGTGATAATGATGATAGTTGAACCTGAGCACTTCCTGCTTTGCCAAGGAAGTAGGTGCGCGAGACCAACATAGCGAACCTACTTAGTTTACGTTGGTTGGCCTACGTTGGTTCGCTATGTTGGTATTGCGTATGTTAGGTAGGTATGTAGGTTTAACTACACATTATAATGTATGTAGATTGTGAACAATTTGGCATTGTGCCAAAGCTAGCGTTGCTAATGGCGGCTGTACTGTACGCCAAATAAGTGTTGACAATGAACCCTAAATAAGTAGGTACCGACCTACCTGTATAGTATAGGTAATGTGTTCTGTTCGCCGATAAGTAGGTACTTACGGTTTATAAACCTTCCACTATATATTTTAAAAAACCGTATCAAAATCCGTTGCGTAGTTTTAAAGATATAAGCACACATAGGGACAGCGGGAAGCGACTTTGTTTTATACTATGTTGTGATAAAATTGGTAAGAAAGAAGCTAAGTGGTAGGAACGTAGAGCAGAAGACAGTAAAGTAAGAATATTTTGAATTGCATTGTACCTATGTCTTTTGTTGCAACTACAATCCCTACCAAGAATTCTTCAAACCTTGTTTTAGGTAGCTTACCTACACTACCTTTAGTAATAAACGAAAGATGTTTATTTTTAAGCAACTTGCTATCCTAGATTTATCAATAAACTATTTTCTATCTATCTACCTATATGTTTCTAGCTAGATAGATAGACAGTGCAATTTCGATGTGCAATAAAGCATTTACAAAGCATGCATGACTTACCTTTTCTATGTAAGTAACTTATATAGAATCTTTATAGGCCGTGGTCGTTGGTCTATTCGTGATTCGTACTTAGAAAATAATGATCACAGATTTTCCCTCGTGCCAAGATCACAGTAATAATGAGAAACAGTTGGATGCTACGTTGGATGAATAAAATCTACGACAACAAGTCAGAAATTACGTAGGTAGGGGTTACCTACCTACCCTCAGAGTACTAAGACATAGAGTGATAATTTCACAAAACATTCCGCTCTAAGTTGAAGCCAAAAACCAAGCAATGTGTGCGTAAGCGGCACGTCATTACTAGAGCCGACACGCACACAAGTGCACAAATAATGTTGCAAGCTATTAACATTTTCCCCATAAGGTAGGGAAATTGTAACATTTTGTAAGGAGTAAATGATTATCATATTTATCACTTTTCTGTTAGATGATATTTCATTAACAGAAAAATTCCTGTAAATATTATATACTCTATGGGTGTTTACATACAGGGGAGTGTTGAGTTAGCGAATTAGTTAAATAGATAGAAATAAATATGTTTCGGCCATAATATTTATTTCTATCTATTTAGATAGAAATAAATATTATGGCCGAAACATTTTCATACCTTTGTTGGGATAGCACCCTCTCGTAATTTGCATAAACCACCTTTCGTGATATGCTTGTCTTTTTCTTAAAAATGTATAGAACATAATCAGTGTAGTGTATTTCTTTTTTAGTGTATACACTTAGTGTATTTAGTTGGCTTGCAAAACTTTTCTTTGCAATTCCGTCTAAGTTTTTCAAACAATCGGGAAGCAACAGTCTATATTATTTTTCGTGTTATTTCGTTATGTTTTTTTTTGTTACCCTACATATGTATGTATTATTTTGTTTGACATAATGTCAAAACAACATGAATATTCTTATTAATAAAGAACTGAACTGAAGTTGGATCAGAAGGAAATCTAAGAACGAACGACATTAATAAAACTAGGGTTCATCGTCTAATGAAACCAATGAAATTTTTATATTTAACGCTCCGACTACATCAACATCCGGACAGTCTGTAACAATCTATTTCCTTGCCCGTGAAAATAAAACAAAAGTTTTTGATTATTTATACCAAGCTTAATAGAACATAGGTACATATTTCACTTAAAAATCCGGGTAAGTTAGTAGGTAACCCTAATTATATCTGGCAAATAAAAGTCCTACAAGTGTAAAGTAGAAATAGATTAAACAAATAAGTACCTATGGGGGAAAATAATTTTTCTAATAGCTAGCAACATTTTTATGTAATGGCGTCTGTCATGTTTACGATTTATTTTTGTGCTTATACCAATGTTTTACTCAAGAATATAAGATACCAGGTTGTATTTACCCGTGAAATGGAATCTTCTATTGTTTCTGATTATTATGAGAAGAGTTGTTACACCCTTTTACTGCACAATAAGTCATTATTATTAAAAAATTACGGAGCTCTTCCCAGTAGGTCTTGACCTTGAGCACTGACGTGTCGAGCGATGTACGTAGCCTTTAAAGGCTAACTTGAAATTGCGTCACTTCGCGTGCGCCTACTGCGGTTCTAAGCCTAGTTATTCTAAGTACCTACCTACCTACTACCTCCGCTCCGTACCGTAATGTTTGTTCGATTTTAATTATTTCTTACGTTTCGTTCCACGTAACTGTTTTTGTTTTGAAGTTATATTTAAAATCTGTTTAATTTAGTCACTTTATTTCTTCGAATCGTTACTCAAAGTGCTCTGCGATTATATTTATGAAATAATTTCCTGGATTACTTATCCGTGCCACGTAACACGCACGCCATTAATTAATATCTCACACTCACAAATCGGTAGTTTCCACATTGCATACAGAATCGTTTTTTTTTTACATTATAATCGATAGGTTTTGTTTTTGGTATTGCAAGCACTACCCGCTTCCGTTTTATTCTGTTTCAATTTCAAGTTTACAGTTTGGGTTAAGCATAGTCTGTCATATTGCTCATGCACAAAGGAATATCCAAGAAGTAAAACAGAGACAGCGCTATTTATGTTAAAACCCAAGCACTATTCAACCGGACCGAAACAAAAATTCATAAACTTCAATCAACAAAATTCGAGCAAGTCAGTCAGTCTCAGTCCGTTTCGTTCGATCTGAATCGTAATATTTATTGTGACGCAAAAACTAATACGCAAATTTTAAAATGAGTGTTAGAGAAAATGGAAGAGACAAGAACTGCTCAAACCGCGGTCTCGGAATCGCGGCTGCGGCTCTAGGCGTCGGCGTAGGGGCTGCCTTGTACTACATCTTTAGCAAACGGACAGAAAACCCTGACGAAAGCGGTGCAACATCCAATTGGTCTGCTGAAGAACATGCCTTGTGAGTATTGTTATAAGACTTATTTTACGTAAATTTGATTCACAGAAAGCTGAAGCAAAAGTGTTGTGTCCTTGCCAAAACATGTTTTGGTTGCGTATTGGCGCTCTTTGCAAAGATATTCTATATTTAAATATTTCATATTCTACATTTTTAGTCAAAATCTCCATTACACAAAAAGTTAAAACTACCCTAATTTTTCATGTAATAATCTTGACATGTGATTATACGTTTTTCTTAGTAATAAATCAAGTACGTACTAGTTTCTCATTCACACAAACATAACATTTATATGACCCGTATCTTATAATCCTTATTTTTAATCTAATTCGCCTCATGGAAACATTTTATAAAAATTTCTATCTACCCTATTTATTTTCTTGTAACCGACTTTACAAGTAGATAGATAGATCAAACGATAAACAAAATATTACATACACAAAGCCCTGCGGCACCCTAAAGCACATTAGAATCATCACCCTTTTTATCTTATTATAATATTGAACAAAGGAAATAAAAAAAATCTTCGTTGGCCAGTTTATGATACCTTTTTAATGCCTCTGCAAACATAATAATTTTTCTATCACGAGCTCTCATATGGCTCGCTAGACATCAACTTGGTCTTGAATATCCTACAGCACGTATGGCAGTAGAGTTGGCCCGATGAGTTATACGTATACGTTTAGGAGGGCTTAGGTCTCTGTTTTCGTATCTGGCGTCTTGCGTCATGATTATCTAGGGTTGCCATCACCGAAATCGATGAGGAGGCTCTAATTTAAAATATGTGATGGCCCTAGTGTCTCGGGGTAACGCTTTATTTACACATGCTCCATTACACATCAAGCTAAACTCACTCAAACAGGAAATTGAAGTCTTCAGCAAAAACTATCAGCTCCGGCTAGATAATCACAAAAATTAACTTGCCTCTCAACTACACGGAACTGGAACACTTGAATTCTCTAGACTAAAGAGACACAGTATCTCAAACCAAGCTGAAAGATTCACGGACAAAAGCCTAGAGGTGACTCACTGGAGTCAACTCTACTAACAACACAAAAAGCGGATCATATCAAAGAGCAGATTGTATTATTGTTTACATAAACAGATCGCTAAGAAGCAGTATAGAAAAAAAAAATAATAATAATTTATAAATAAATAAATACATGAAAAATGCTGGACAATCCACACAGCATTATCTAGCCCCATGGTAATTAAAGCATGTGTAATGGGTACTAGATAACTGATATACATAATACAATACATTACATAGATAGATAATTTTTTATTATACATAGAAAACAACCAGAACACCCGGAACAAATATCTGCAGATCGTACACACATTTGTACCGAGGCGGGAATCGAACCCGCAACCTCCTGCGTTGCAGGCGGACCTTCGCCCACCGCGCCACATCGGTCGTCGAAAGAATGCATACATAAGTATTTCATAGAATCTGCTAGTTTTTGAAAACGAACACACCACATCAGTTTGTTTAATCTATAATTACTTCTGGTATAATAATAATAAATTTTTTAGACAATTTCTAGAAATAAATTATTATTATATATTTAATATTATAATGTACTAGCTGCGCCCCGCGGTTTCACCCGCGTGGAGACATTTTGTATAATATACAATATACATATCTTTATAAATCGTAGCCCATGTGTTATTCTGATGTATAAGCCATATTATTGTAAAGTTTCATTAAAATCCATTCAGTAGTTTTTACGTGAAAGAGTAACAAACAACCAAAGTTTGAGGTTACTTAGTTAGAAATATGAAACATTATTCATTTAGCGATCAATCTAGCATAAAACAGTTGTGGCTTAGAGCCTGTCCAGATAGAGCGTTTTACGCGCGAGTGCCCTCGCGCGTAAACATTCGCGCGACTGCCCTCGCGCGTAAACATTCGCGCGTTCTCCAGATACTAGAGCGCTATACATCCCGTCCAGATGATGCGTTGCGATTTCTCACTCGCGCGTAAAACGCGAGCAACGCGCCGCGCGAGTCGAGATACTCGGACGCCATTGCTGCGTCCAGTCACTCGACGCAGCAAAGGCGTCCGAGTATCTCGCGTCGGACTCGCGCGCGCCACTGGACTCCAGTGGCGCGCGCGCGAGTCCGACGCGAGTGGACGTATTTGGAACGAAAATGGAGACCGATAATTTTGACACGGAATTTTTTATAGATGAAATTGAAAAACGAATTGCGATATACATATTTATAACTGTCCCTGGGTCCGTCACAAACACATCGCGCGTAAATCGCGGCTTCTGGACACAATATAAATTGAAATGCGCGAGGCCACTCGCGCGTAATACGCTCCATCTGGACAGGCTCTTAGATTCAAAGAACTTCACCAATCTTCTTATAGATCTTATTTAACTTATAGGGCCGGTTACATATCTGGCGGAACGCCGGTTACATATTCACGTATTATCGGTCGCGTTAAGCCAGAACAGGCAAATATATGTATAATAAATAAAACATTCAACCGTTCACACTCAACCGATGATGCGTCGAGCGTACAGCGTTTGTTACGTTTCCGTCAACGCATAGTCTGTCGACGTAACGTGACGCGATACTGGCGATACATGTATTTTGTATGTTTCATTCAGACTAAGCGTAACATCAGCGGAGATCGTTTGTGTACAGGCCGTTCGAACTGACTAGACGCGTAATGTGGCAGGTTAGTTAGTAATTATGCGACCGATGATACTCTCGACGCATTTTCCGTCAGATATGAACCGACTAACTTCCCTATTCCATCTCATATTGTATTTTCTGTATAATCACTGCACTGCTTTACCTAACGCACGCTTAATTCATCACCACCCAGGCTTGAGTCTTCATATACCACCGTATCAGAACACAGTACATCCGACACCAGCATTAACTCAACAACCTCTGAAGATACCCCGGCGGAGCGCATCACACGTAGACTCTTCAACCAGACTGACACCGAATCAGAACATAGCACATCCGACAACAGCATTAACTCAACAACATCTGAAGATACCCCGGCGGAGCGCATCAGTCGTAGACTCTTCAACCAGTCTGACACCGTATCAGAACACAACACATCCGACACAAGCATTATCTCATCAACCTCTGAATATATCCCGGCGGAGCGCATCAGTCGTAGACTCTTCATCCAGTCTGATACTGAATCAGACAGTGACAGCTATGACTCTGAAGAGCAGAGCTTTGATGGTTTTATGCCAGTGGTAGAGAGCAGCTTTAATGAGGATGATACACCAATGAGAGATGACAATATCCAGTCTGATGATGAGACGAACATGGAGTTTGATGTGACAAGGTCTTCGGTAGACGTTCCAACTGATCAGAGATCAGATGACTGGTCTCGGACTCCCATGATGATGCAGTTTGGGGAACTGACTGTGCGGTTGAGGAATCGAGTGGATAAGTAAGATTAAGAACAATATTATTAATTCAAAATATATAATTTATTTGCGATCACAAATACTATCTAGATTTCGGTTCAGATACAAAATCTAAATCAAAGCTAAAAGCCGTCTCCGTAAATAACAGCCGCTTTGAGGTAAGTAAATGTAGAATAAGTTATATTTTTAGCTTTAAACTCACAAATAATATGTTATTTTTGCAACGTTTGAATACACATTGCGGCATTGTGACGCGTGTTTACGTTGGCTGCGTTTCAATAGAACTAAACTAAATAAGAGCTCACATTACAAGTGCGCTCTTATTTACGGAGACGAATTTTTTGCGCCGACCCGACATCTAGATAGTATTTGTGCTCGCAGAATTGTATAGACAGGCACCTTAATAAATGTTGAAATGTGTCTTGCACCGAGAATCGAACGCACAACCATGAGGTTTTAAGGCAGCTCAATATGCAACAAACTTCGTCAAAACTTACTAGTACGCTAATCATTTTAAAATTTGTCTTGCACCGAGAATCGAATCGAATAATAAATAAGTAAAGAAAATAACCAAAACGGAGAGGAGAGATGGGTAAAACCAACCCACAGCAAGGTATCAATAATGATTAGGTTTTTTCAAACCGACTTCGAATTCCTTTGAATTTAAATTTTTGGTAACAAAATTGAAATACTCTGTGAATATTTTCCCTTGAGATTGGCCCTAAATTACTCTCACTTTAAAAACATCTTGAATCTCAGTTTTTTCTTGTTCATATTTTGTTTGAAGGTCCTAAAATAAAGCAGGGTATAGTTTTAAACTCTGTTATCATTCAGCATCACACATATACTCTTATTTAGGTAATGTTTTAAGCGACATAATATTCATAATAGTCATTCGTAATAATAATTACATGTCATGTTTTTATAGGTACCTTATTATGTACCTAACAGTATTTAATTAATTAACATTCAAATTAAAAATATCATAGCTAGATTAAACTATTATTTTATGATAATGAATTATAATTATCACTTAACATTAACTACGAATTCGTCGTAGCTGTAGAAAGTTTGCTCAATAAGCCAGCGTTTGAGTTTAGATTTGAATGGGAACCCACAGTCTGCCTGAGACTGTGGGTTCCTGTAACATAATGGCACCCAGGTAGAGAATTTATCACGATTCGTGCTTTGACAAGGAATTTTAGTGACAATCGTTTCAACAATTGTGTCTTTAAAAAACTCTGATGCTGAGTATCCTTTGCCAGATCTCCATGGAAGATTTTTGAAAAATATTACAGATCAGTTCGAACTCAGCGAAACAAACGGAGAGAGGATGTGTTGTAAGGAAAACTGTTTTTATTTAATTTGTGTAGATTTAACATAGTCGGATAGGTACATGGTGTTTTCCATCAGAGCTAAGCTACGTAAACTCCGGCAAATTTCATGTAACTATGTTTGTAAACATTGCCCATACTTAAAACACTATCTCGTTCTTGATTTTTGACGTAATTCGCACTACTTTTCGATATGAGTATACGCATATAAAATAATGCATAACGCTGATAATTATTTTTCAAGCTCGACAGAAAGAGAACTTTGCATTTTTGTGTTATGAGTTGTTTACAAACATTATACCCGGAAAGGGGCTAAGCGATAGAATTTGGGGACAATTCACAGCAAAAAAGAAACGTGCCCAACATAAGTAAAGTACTTCACCAATAATTACATTAAATCACTTGTTTTTGTACAAGACAAAGCTTTCATCTTAGTCTCAACTCTTAAGAAACGTAAATTTTAGGTTTTTGTTCGGAGATCACTTTAAATTAGGTATCTCAACAATTCCTAGCTAGCTGCGCTCTGGTGGAAAACGTAATTACATCATAGTTTATTTAGTTACTAAAAAAATTGATTGTAAACTTAAACTTAGAACTTTTATTGATTAATTGACATTAATTGTATTTGTTCATACTTGTTGTTTTGTTTTAGTTTTATTATAATTAATAAAATAGCATGTGAGTTGAGAAGATTGGGGTTAAACGAGACGCATGGTTTTAAGGTTAACAACATTGATTGTAAAGTATAATAAATATTCAAAGGTGTATTTTATATATTCAATAAAGTAAGCATGTGATCCAAGAAATATTTTGAAAATTAACTAACAATTACATTTGTTTAAATACCTACTAATTTAATGTAATAACTATTAAATAAGTTCAATTAGCGTGGTGGTAGTTAAGATGTAAGTTTAGTTTGGTTGTAGTAACACTAATTTCAGCTAGATTTCCAAGGTGAAAAGCTGTCCCAACGGTATACAGGGTGACATCGGCACGGGAAATTGTAGGTTTCGTTAGATGAAAGGTGGTTCAGTAAATGTTTTGTGAAAATGGTCAAGAAATCGAAGTGAATAGGAAATCAAGTAACAATTTATTTCTTACAAAAGACATTTATATGGGTTTTTTTTAAAGATAACCTCGTTTTTGATTGAACTGACCCAATATCGCATGAAACTCTAATATCAATTTGTATTACACGTTTGCGGTGTAGAAAATAAACAAAGCTATAATAAGTGGCTTATAACTCTGGATATTTACCATAATTTGATTTAATTTTGATTAGTATGTCTTCTAATAAAAACTTTCCAATAAAAACAACACGTTATTCCTATTATTGATCATGGCACATGAAACTGCTAAAGTATTGAAAAACTAAATCATGATAAATATCCCCTTATAATGACTTTCTTAATAACCATGATAGTTTCAAAAGCTTTAAAGCTATAATTATGTAACTTTAATAGTAAATTATTATTTTTCACAGCCGCGAGCGCTCTTGGACCCTCGAGCAATGCTCCATCTGCTTCGATATGATGCAGAGGGAGCAGGAGGTGTTATCGCTGGCCTGCACGCACCGCTTCCACCAGGCCTGCATCGTGCCGTGGCTGGAGCAGCAGCAGACATGCCCCGTATGCCGGAAGACGGTTTAACGTGAGTCTTTGATTTTATTTATTTTTATTTTACACTAGCTGCGCTCCGCGGCTTCGCCCGCGTAGAAATTTCTGCGCAATACCACCGTTTAAACCTTCCCTGGACTAGGACAAACATTTCAAAACCAAAATTAGCTAAATCGGCCCAGCCGTTCTCGAGTTTTAGCGAGACTAACGAACAGCAATAGATTTTGATATAAAGATTAGTACCCTTAACACGCTAGCTCTGCTTACTTTGAGGAGTGTTCATGTCTGGATTATCCAACATGGTAATTTTTTTGTTACTAATTTAATCATGATACAATAATGCGTCATGTGGTCTTAAAATTTGTTTAAAACCCAATTTTATATCTTCAACCAGTCATATAAAATAGATTATGTAGGTATCTATTTACAGATATTTTTGTACCTGCTGATGTGCATAAAAAACTCTGAACGTGAAAAAGTTTACAGAGCTTATACGTTTGTCCCTTGGTAGCAATCGAACCCGCAGCATTTTGCTAGGCGGCACTTTAACTACTCTGCCACCGAGTCTTCCATTCCTATCACCGTTACTACTATCTAATCTAGGTGCTTTTTTTTTTCAGGTATTGTCTGAACAACATCAAGAGGTCACCGATGAAATAGCAGGGCTGGACCCTCAATACCTCTAAAAAGGCAAATGGTTGATGAGTTTCTGAAGATACTACTACATGCAAAACTAGTTATTTAATGTTTACCATATCTTTTTATAATTGCCTTCTTGAATCTTCAGATGCTCGTGAACCTGTATCATATCACAACCTCAAATCAGACAAAGCTGTATTAGGCCCATTGTTAAAATTGTATTAATATGACCCATGACTCAAATTACCCTAGCCTCCCCTTATCCAAAAAATAATAATAGCTTCATCATTGTTAAAATTGTATAATATGACCCATGACTCAAATTACCCTAGCCTCCCCTTATATAAAAAATAACAATAGCTTCATACTGACCTATAAATAGATAAAAATCAAACATCTATAAACCAAAAAAAAATTTTTATTAGTATCAGTTATCTTAAACTCTCATTATGTATATTTTGGCATAGAAATGTATATAAATAAAGCAAGTGTCGCATGGGAGACGATCCACCTTAGATTTTTGGTCTCGAATATGTGCATGTACTAATTTTTAAGTTTATTAGGTTTAGCAATGTTAATAATATACTTTTTTTATGTATTATTTGCGGACCAATTGAGTTCAAGATGTCAAATTAGAATTTAGATGAAGTTACATGTAACTGATTTTAGTCCTTAAAAGCAATTTTTCTCTACCTGACGATACTGACTATATGAATACTAAGATTTTCATAGCATCTTTATGTTAGGAAAGTTGTTAGCTATATATAGTATCTAGATGATGTTGGGTGGATTGTCAGCCATATTTATTTTTAAATTTTTTTATACCCTAAACACACTGTCGTCGGTCGTTTTAGACATCAATTCGTGTAAAGCTTTTTTCTGATTGTAGATAAAGACAATATTCTTCATTCTTTGCCTTTAATATTGTGGTCCACAAATTAATAACCGTGTTTAGAAAATATTTGGTATTATGTTGATAAGTTTTGGTTTATAAATACATGCTTGTAAACAAACATTAAAAATTTATTTAGGTAGAATAATCTAGAATGTCTTGGGCCATATTCGAACTGTTATTCTAAGAGATTCTGTTAGCTAGCCAAAATGGACCTTACCTAGATTCGACTCAGTTGTTATTAGTCGGTGGTTAGCTAGCCAAAATGGACCTTACCTAGATTCGACTCAGTTATTAGTCGGTGGTTAGCTAGCCAAAATAGACCTTACCTAAATTCGACTCAGTTGTTATTAGTCTGTGGTTAGCTAGCCAAAATGGAACTTACCTAGATTCGACTCAGTTGTTATTAGTCGGTGGTTAGCTAGCCAAAATGGAACTTACCTAGATTCGACTCAGTTGTTATTTGGTGTAATCATGCTTGTAAAGAAACATTAAAAATTAGTTAAGGTAGAATAATTTAGAATGTCTTGGGCCATCTTCGAAGCTTCTAAGAGATTCTGTGAGCTGGCCAAAATGGACCTTACCTAGATTCGACTAGAGTCTGTGCAAAAAGAGAAGTTTCGTGGCGAAACATATTAACGCAACAAAAGTAGTACATTGGCACACGCGCGCCCTCACTTCCTAAGA
Organism: Eupithecia dodoneata; assembly: GCA_947044415.1. Lineage (NCBI taxonomy): Eukaryota > Metazoa > Arthropoda > Insecta > Lepidoptera > Geometridae > Eupithecia > Eupithecia dodoneata. The sequence continues at coordinate 4,801,028 of OX345685.1, forward strand.
GACTTTTCTTGCACGAGACTCTTAAGTTGTTATTTGCTGTCATATAGCTACTAGTTAGTGCAGACCTTATGACCAAAGCGACTACAGAGACGTAATAGACTTCACAGATATCTTTGTAGGACTACAGATCTTGTAAAGCTTTAATATTTTTGTGTTACCGAATATTAAAATGCTTCGAAAATGGCCGCAAAATTGTGATTTGTAAATATTTTTCTATGCTAATTTCTTAAGAACATAGAATAGTGTTGTTTCTTTCTAGTCTTAAAATTGTTGCCTAAACAGAAATTATGAAAACAAATTTAATTAAAACTTTGCAAGAAATTTGAAAAAGGTATTGTTTGCGACTTATTTTTGATGGCGTTGTTTACCCGTATATTTTGTTTTTTACTAAAATTGATCAAATAGTAGTTTTGTATATCTTTGATTTTATCGTGTTTATTTAAGTACAGAGATTTTGATCTATTATACCATGAGTTGAAACTTGAAAGTAGTACATTTTATTTTTATTTGTTCTGATACTCAAGTCCTGTTTTTTGTTTTCAAGGTCGTTTCGCTGGCGAGACGATCTTAACGCCTTCCTCGGAGATTGGTGGGAGATCGCACGTGACCGCACTGAGTGGAAAGATTTGGGGGAGGTCTTTGCCCAGCAGTGGGACTCGAGTCCTAATGGTTAAAAATATAATTAGATCGATAATGAAGTTAATTAGGTAGGTATGTGATAATATAATTAGGCTGCACAAAAAAAAATTACCTAAATTTATTTTAGTTTGTATGCAAAAATTAACATAACTTTGAAATGCTTAAATTACATTTAAATGAGTATGAATAAATGAAGTAAATATGTTTTGGTATCTACCTGTTTTATTTCCTACTAGCGGACCTTCCCGGCTTCGCACGGTTTAGTACGGATCCCTAACTTTTTTGAAAATATAATATAGCCTATGTTCACCGGGGATAGTGTAGCTTCCCAACGGTGAAATAATTTTTCAAATCGGTCCAGTAGTTTCGGAGCCTATTCAATACAAACAAACAAAAAATCAAACCTTTCCTCATTATAATATTAGTATAGTTTAAATAATATCCCATAAATTTTCGATTTCGACGGGACTTGAACCGAGGGCTTACACTAATTAACAAAAACAAACAATTACATAACATAAAATTTATTCACCATTAAAAACTTAAAACTTAACATTTCATTCTATTCAATATTAAACAATTGATTTGTATGATGACTAGAAAATCGCCATATTGTGGTCTACCCTCATGTGGTGGGTCCATGCTTGTATATCTTGGAAATCCTGGAACAGAGATAAATAAATAATAAATGATTGACTTGTTTATGGCAGACGTCCGCAATCTCCCCTATAGCCCGGTTACCCAGTCCATCCATCCATCACAATAGCCTGGTTTTATTTCTTTCATTTTTCTTTGCAATAGTCTCTACACCTGGCGGATACCATCTTTGGGTGTATCATATTGTGCACCCGAGGATGATACCCGCTATGTGTAGCCATCGCCTTTACATTAACTTCTCAAAGGGCCTCTGTGCTGTTGGCTTCGGCCCCACGCAAGCCTTCCAAAGGACCGGGTCACTTTATGGCCCGAGATCATGGTAAATGAGAGACATAATAATAATAATAAAATATTTTATTCTCTTCACATAATGAGCTTAGGTTTAAAACTAGAATAGTACGTAACTACCTATATGAACAACATTGTGCGAGACTGGTGCCTGTGTTAGGTTTGTAAAAAACCTGTGTTACAATAAAACTTCTGAAACTACCATGGTTATCAACACTAAAGTCATTTAAAACGGGATATTTACCATGATTTGATTTTTGAGTTATCCAATATTTCGGCACAGTTTCATGCGCCATGATCACGGAATAACTGAAGACACTGCGAGTTCGTTTTTATGAGCAGATATACCGATCTACCCTCATTTTCCGTCTTTTGCTCAACAATCATGGTAAATGTCCCGTTTTAAATGACTTTAACCTATGTTACAGGTCACCAGGCTCCACCCTGCGGTAGAAGTGCAGACATATTATTTACAGTTTGATTCACAGCTTTATGCTAAATAATTCTGGACAATCCACACATCTAGCGCCAAGCAAAGCAGAACTTGTGTTATGGGTACTAGATGACCGATATACATAATACAATACATTACATAGATAGATATATTTTTATTATATATAGATAACGACCAGAACACCCAGAACAAATATCTGCAGAGCGTACACACAATTGTTCCGAGTCCCGATTCATTAACGACTTCTAAAACACATACAAAATACAACAATTAAACATTACACTGGAAAACAAAAAACAGTTGACTAAAATACGTTTGACGACCGACGTGGCGCGGTGGGCGAAGGTCCGCCTGCGACGCAGGAGGTTGCGGGTTCGATTCCCGCCTCGGAACAATTGTGTGTACGATCTGCAGATATTTGTTCCGGGTGTTCTGGTCGTTTTCTATGTATAATAAAATATATCTATCTATGTAATGTATTGTATTATGTATATCAGTTATCTAGTACCCATAAAAACAAGCTCTGCTTACCATGGCGCTAGATAATACTGTGTGAAATGTATCCAGCATTATTTATTATTAAAATAAGAAAAAGCAAACAATTATTAAATTAAAACAAATACGGTTAAGATGTCTGTGTGTGCTGCAGTATTAAAAGGCTTGGGCTCAGCGTAATATTTTGCTAAAGTTTGCTAAAAACTAGAGAAATCTACGAAACTTACATGTTACCAGAGAATCTAAGTTTACGTGAACATTAAAATATTCATATTTTAAAATGGAATACAGATTTTATATTTTTTTCCATGACAGGGACACGAAAGGAGTGCCTTAACACTTTGACTGCGATTTTCTTTCGACGACTGCGTTCTTTTTTTTAACCTAAAAAATTCGTGCTGCCGCTCTACACAGCGGTTGTGTTGCGCCGCACATGCGTTTCGTTCGAAAAACATTACGGCTGTGCTGAGTCACACAGATCTGTATTTTCTCAGCCGCTGCGCTAGTGTGGATTTACGCATATTAGTCACTTGTAGAAAACACATACCGTGTGATTTCAGCACTCAAAGTGTTAAAAGTTGATTCACCCACATACGAATAACGATATAGGTACATACGTGCGTGCAGTACTGGCAGGTGTAGGTGTGTATGTCGTGCGTGTGCGCGTGCGCACGGAACGTGTCCGCGTCCGGGGACACGAGGCCGCACGCGTCGCAGATCACCCCTTCTGTGTATAAATAAATAATGCTGGACAATTCACACAGCATTATCTAGCCCCATGGTAAGCAGAGCTTGTGTTATGGGTACTAGATAACATTAGATAGATATTTTTTATTATACATAGAAAACGACCAGAACACCCGTAACAAATATCTGCAGATCGTACACACAATTGTTCCGAGGCGGGAATCGAACCCGCAACCTCCTGCGTCGCAGGCGGACCTTCGGGGTGTCCCACTGCAGAGCAAAGGCCTCCCTCCCCTTCTTCCACTCATCTCGGTCCTCAGCAAGGAGAGCCCACTCTTTATTGTATAGGTCGAGCTCATCCCGCCTTCTCCGCCTAGGCCTTCCACGTGGCCGTCGTCCGTCCGGGACCCAGTCAGTGGCGATCTTCGCCCACTGCTGGATGGATAGGATCGTGGACAGTACCAGGGGATATGTGCTTAGCCCCAAGATAAGCCATTGTCCAAATTTTTTTATTTACTAGCTGCGCCCCGCGGTTTCACCCGCGTGGTGATAGATATTTTGGATAATATACATACAATATATCTCTATGAATTATTAGCCTATGTGTTATTCTGATATGTAAGCTATATTATTGTAAAGTTTCATTAAAATCCATTCAGTCGTTTTTACGTGAAAGAGTAACAAACATCCATCCATCCATACTTACAAACTTTCGCGTTTATAATAGAGTTGTCACGAATAATGATTTGGCCGAATAACCGAATAACGAACATTCGGCTTCGCCCTCGGCCGAATGGCCGAATATTCGGCGGCCGAACATTCGGCCACATGATTTGATTTTTATTTGAAAACTGCTCGCCTGAATCGTACAGCAGACTCATACAAATGGTGGCCAGCAAGCGCCAAATCATACCCAGTACTGAGGAAATTCGCAAAGATTTATCTATCGTCTCCTGGCCGCAGTGTCTATAGTAAGAGACGTTTTTTAAGAAGCGGGTATTATTTATGAAGAAAGGCGCAATCGTTTACTTTCAACAAATGCTGAATTTTTATTTTATTTATCTTAACTTACCATTGGTAGATTTATTTTTGTCATTTAATTAATATATTTTATATATATATATATATTTTTTTTAAATGCTGGACAATTCACACAGCATTATCTAGCCCCATGGTAAGCAGAGCTTGTGTTATGGGTACTAGATAACTGATATACATAACACAATACATTACATAGATAGATATTTTTTATTATATATAGAAAACGACCAGAACACCCGGAACAAATATCTGCAGATCGTACACACATTTGTCCTGAGGCGGGAATCGAACCCGCAACCTTCTGCGTCGCAGGCGGACCTTCGCCCACCGCGCCACATCGGTCGTCAATTTATGATTAAAGTGTTGCATTTTTTAATAATATGTGGTTTTTTATTTTCCATTTTGTATTATTCGGTATTCGGCCGAATACCGAATAATCAAAAAAAGAGGCCGAATAGGCCGAATACCGAATAATGGCCGAATATTCGTGGCATCTCTAGTTTATAATATTAGTAGGATTTATTTACCTTCTAGAGTCCCTTGAGGATCTTCCTCCGGAAGAATGAAGGAGGTGGACGCTTCTATTTTAGGCTTCTTCAGTTCGCGGGGCTCGAAGTAAGGGCACGCTGTAACAGTCAGATAGTCACCTTATTGATAAAAAATATACATATATAAGAAAAAGAAAGAAAATATTTTCATTTACGCACAATAATTGGTGTTTGGCCTATGTCCAGCAGTAGTCCACTGCTGGACATAGGCCTCCCCTTATGAGCGCCATAGCGCCCAGTCTTCCGCATCCAGCATCTGCCTGAAGTCTGTCCTTCGCAGGTCGTCATCCCACCTGGTCAGAGGGCGTCCTACTCTACGTTTGCCAAGTCGCAGTCTCCACTCAAGAAGATACAATCATGTGCGCGGGACACGCCTTGCCGGTCTTGTAGATCTGACGCTCGGGCGCGGGGCGCTCGCCTTTACAATAATAACATAGTAAATGCAAGTATTGCTTACGTCCATGTCCGACATGCGTCTTGTAGAAGGTGACTAGCACGTGGTCCAGCTTCTCGGTTACAATCATGTGCGCGGGACACGCCTTGCCGGTCTTGTAGATCTGACGCTCTGGCGCGGGACGCTTGCCTTTACCCTGGGAAGTTATTAAGGTGAGGTTAGACTAGTCCTCGAGCAGGCGGGGGAATTCGCAAGAGGGCCTGTGGGGACGTAGGCCCGGCAAACAACAAGGCTAAAACGCTATTATGCACATTAAGTAACACGCGTTATCAGCGTTATTACACTAATTTTAGCGCGAATGACGACAAACATCCATACTTACAAACTTTCGCGTTTATAATATTAGTAGGATATCTTACTAAAAAACGTGTCACAACACATGGTTCGCTGTAAACCCACCTGATAAACATAAACGCCAGACTGGCTGCACATATAATGCGACCTGACTCCCTCTATCGTCTGCTTGCTCGCCGTGGTCTTCCGGTACCGGAACTTGGTCTCCTCTTGCACCGCACTTTTGAACAGGAGGAAATCTGAAGAAAAATACCTGCTTTAATGCAATTTAAGGTCCAGCCTGAAAACCAGTGTCACTATCGTCCTCTGTCGATAATGACAACAAGTTGAGATTGGACCTCATTAGCCGCGCACATAGGGAAAGACCAGTTATTCTTATACTTGGGACTCTACTACCACGCTACATTATGTAAAGTTTAAATCCCTACTACTTAAGTTGTTTTGTATTTTTAACGTGTTTTCCTTTTTTTTGTAATTGTTTATTTTGGTGTGTGGCTATAAATAAATTCTTTATTCTTTAATTCTTTATTCTAATTCTTTAGTCCATTATTCGATGATTCATGTAAATGCATACTATTAAAAAATGCTAAACACATGACCTAACGCGCGTTATCAACGTTACTACGCTAATTTTAGCGTGAACAACGCGTGTTGAGGCGCATTTTAGCGTGAATAACGCGTTTTAGGGCGCATTTTAGTGTGTATAACGCTTGTTAGGGCGCATTTTAGCGTGAACAACGCCTTTTCACACGTTTTTCACGTTAGAATGCGCCTTCCACGTAATTAGTATTAGACTGACCGTCCATATTGTGGAAGTGCAACTGTTCCACGTGCTCGTGCACGCGGTGCGCGTGCAGTAGATGTGCGCTGAAGTGCGACCCGTAGCTGACGCGCTCCGAGCACAGCGGGCAGATGAAGGCTTTGCGCTTCTCCACCTATTGAATGACAATTGACAAGAGAGTTAAGCAGATGATGCCTGAGCGACGAAGAATCAGCTGCACACGTAGTCCTGGAACGCGAGGGATATGCATGTTGAACGATCAAACACTGGAACAGTAGCCACGCGCGGCAGGCGCGCTTGAATGTCGTCATCGCTAGCAACTGCCCAACCCACCCACGGAGTCGCAGCTGACGGTCACGAGTATTCATAATATTAATCCCTAATGCATATTACGAAGTTTCGCTTGGGAGGGACTAGGTCATGGAAATCTGTCAATGGCTCCCGGAAAATATGTTTATTTATTGAGGTTGAGATATTAACATCATTACAGGTTTTTTTATTAAGCCCTAAGGCGATGCTATATCTACTTATACTAACTTACTTATAGCGTCTAATTTACAACATACAATACTAATATAAACGCGAAAGTTTGTAAGTATGGATGGATGTTTGTTACTCTTTCACGTAAAAACTACTTAATGGATTTTAATGAAACTTTACAATAATATAGCTTTACAGAATAACACATAGGCTACAATTTATAAAGATATAAAGTATATTATCCAAAATGCCTATCACCACGCGGGTGAAACCGCGGGACGCAGCTAGTAAATAATAATAATAATGTCCGCAATCTCCCCTATAGCCCGATTACCCAGTCCATCCATCCATCACAATAGCCTGGTTTTATTTCTTTAATTTTTCTTTGCAATAGTCTCTACACCTGGCGGATACCATCTTTGGGTGTATCATATTGTGCACCCGAGGATGCTACCCGCTATGTGTAGCCATCGCCTTTAGATTAACTTCTCAAAGGGCCTCTGTGCTGTTGGCTTCGGCCCCACGCAAGCCTTCCAAAGGACCGGGTCACTTTATGGCCCGAGATCATGGTAAATGAGAGACATAATAATGTTACATCGACCATGTCGTATATCCCTTGCCTACCTCAAGTCCATGCGCCTTCCATAGATGCTTGTTCAATATCTGCTTCTGGCTGAAGTCTCGGCTGCAAAGATGGCACTTTTTCCGTTCTCGCATTACAAACTTTGTCGTTTGTTCCGTGCATAGTTTTACTAAAACAAATACATATATAGGAGATAGAAAATACTTTGACTACCGATGTGGCGCGGTGGGCGAAGCTCCGCCTGCGACGCAGGAGGTTGCGGGCTCGATTCCCGCCTCGGAACAATTGTGTGCACGATCTGCAGATATTTGTTCGGGTGTTCTGGTCGTTTTCTATTTATATGTAATGTATTGTATTATGTAAGTATATCAGTTATCTAGTACCCATAACACAAGCTCTGCTTACCATGGGGCTGTGTGAATTGTCCAGCATTGTTTCATTTATTTCATTCCACTTTATTGCACATTTTTCATTAATTATCATCAGCCTATCTTAGTCCACTGCTGGACCTAAGCCTTCCCTAATGAACGCCATAGCACACTTAGTATATAAGAAACTATGTACAATAAAAACTTTAAAATTTAGTTACAATTAGCGGTCTTATCGCTCAAGAGCGGACACTCTTTTTATTTATACTTTTTGCATGAAAAACATAACACAAAACTTATTCTAGAAAATGTATACAAAGGCGAACTTAACCCTAAAAAGAGTTCTCTTCCAGCAAACCTTATTGGGAGAGACTCTACTTGACAAAAAAAAACACATTATCTAATCAGTCATCCATCTGCTCGTAGTAGCCATAACACAAGCTCTGCTTAGCTTAGGACTATTTAAAAAAAATATAAATAATAAATAATGCTGGACAATTCACACAGCATTATCTAGCCCCATGGTAAGCAGAGCTTGTGTTATGGGTACTAGATAACTGATATACATAATACAATACATTACATAGATAGATATTTTTTATTATACATAGAAAACGACCAGAACACCCAGAACAAATATCTGCAGATCGTACACACAATTGTTCCGAGGCGGGAAACGAGCCCGCAACCTCCTGCGTCGCAGGCGGACCTTCGCCCACCGCGCCACATCGGTCGTCTATTATTTATTTATATTATAATAAATGTTTCCCACTATACTTACATCCATGCTTCATCCGAAGATGCGTGAAGCAAGCCTTCTTGCTGATGTAGACGTTTTCACAGAAGTGGCACGGGTATTTTCTATTGTCTAACTCAGCTTTAGCTCCGTGACATCTGACGGTGAAAATATCATATAATTCATTGTGATTTTATGAATAGTACAATAGAGTCGCTCAGCGAGCTATGGAAAGAGCTATGCTCGGAGTTTCTCTGAAGGATAGGATTCGTAACGAATACATCCGACAGAGAACCAAAGTTATCGACATAGCTCTGAGAATTAGCAAGCTGAAGTGGCAGTGGGCCGACCATATCTCGCGAAGAACCGACGTTCGCTGGGGTAAAAGTGTTCTTGAGTGGAGACAGCGACTCGGTAAACGTAGTGTAGGACGCCCTCCGACCAGGTGGGATGACGACCTGCGAAAGACTGCAGGTAGATGCTGGATGCGTCAAGCTGAAGACAGGGCGATATGGCGCTCATTGGGGGAGGCCTATGTCCAGCAGTGGACTAATATAGGCTGATGATGATGACGAATAACACATATCCTATCTGAAGTGAAGTTTCATTAAAATCCATTCAGTAGTTTTTACGTGAAAAAGTAACAAACATCCATCCATACTTTCGCGTATATAATATTAGTAGAATTTACTAATTCTTTCTAAGTCGTGTGCTGTATTTGTTTACTGTAGTTAGATAATTACGTTTTTTTCTCTATAAATAAATATATTTTCATTTCATTTCATTTTTACTGAGGATAATGCTAACCAATATCAAGAAAACTACGATCATAATAAAAATGAGCTGGAGGAGGCCTGTACCCGAAAGGGGTCCTAACCAACATAATTTTAATTAATCCTAATGCATATTATAAATTATTTGAAATGATCATAAGATAATCTAACTGAATATATTTTTAATTTTAATTTAATATGATTTGACTTAAATAAGGAATATTATGTACAAAATGTCTTATGTTTTATTTTTGTAATTTGTATGTATGACAACCTGTCTGAATAAAGAAACTTTTAATTTTTTATTTTATTTATAAAAGCTATTATAATTTTTTAAATGAAATGAAATGAAATATATTTATTCTGATAGCTAAGACTTAATTATCTAACTATAGTAACAAGCACACGACTTAAAAAGAATTAAAAGTAAATAATCTATATATATAAAAGAAAGTCGTGTTTGTTACAACACTTATAACACGAGAACGGCTGAACAGATTTAGCTGAAAATTGGTGGAGAGGTAGCTTAGAACCAGGAGTCTAACATAGGATACTTTTTATCATTTAAACTATTTGACACATAGATTTCCACGGGGGCGAAGCCGCGGGGCGCAGCTAGTTAATAATATACATTGATTTAACACAAAAGAGACATTTCTAAATTAATGTTGTGTAGATCAAGCCGTGTGTGAAGGTCAGTGCCGTGTTCCTGCGCTATCAGAACAGGTTCATGCTCAGCTGAATGTTGCGAGTAACCCCACAACGCTGATTTTCAGCATGTACCATTGTGATGATGACGTACGAGACTTTTTACATATTAATCATTATATATTTCGACGACCGATGTGGCGCGGTGGGCGAAGGTCCGCCTGCGACGCAGGAGGTTGTGGGTTCGATTCCCGCCTCGGAACAATTGTGTGTACGATCTGTAGATATTTGTTCCGGGTGTTCTGGTCGATTTCTATGTATAATAAAAAAATATCTATCTATGTAATGTATTGTATTATGTATATCAGTTATCTAGTACCCATAACACAAGCTCTGCTTACCATGGGGCTAGATAATGCTGTGTGAATTGTCCAGCATTATTCATTATTCATATTCATTATACACTTTTACTGTTACTATTAAGGTTATGGAATAAATGGCTTTTTTATTTTATTAATGCTAACCTGGTTTGATGCTGCTCCAGCTGCGCCACGGAGACTCCACACAGGTCGCACTCCCTTAGCTGGGGCGGAGCCCTGTACTGAGGGTCATCTACATCCTCTGAAATTAACAAGGAACTAAACAATCCTTCTATAGCGATCACAAATAGGTACTATCTAGATGTCGGGTCGGCGCAAAACATCCGTCTTCGTAAATAATAATAATAATAAATGTATATAATAATAATAATAATTATGGCAGACGTCCGCAATCTCCCCAATAGCCCGATTACCCAGTCCATCCATCCATCACAATAGCCTGGTTTTATTTCTTTCATTTTTCTTTGCAATAGTCTCTACACCTGGCGGATACCATCTTTGGGTGTATCATATTATGCACCCGAGGATGATACCCGCTATGTGTAGCCATCGCCTTTAGATTAACTCTCTCTTCTACTTCTATTTCTATTGTTCGGTTTCGGTTTAAAGACATTTATTCTCAAAAAGACACAATGTCACTTACATGAGAACTAAGTTAATATTGTTGCATAAAATGTCTATGTTTTGGGGGAGAGTGCCACCGATGGGCCTACCTTCATTCTCCTCATTTAGGTCGTCGTAATTTTTGCCGTCATCGATGTCACCGTCTTCGTCCATATCTTCAAGTTTAGATTCATCGTCTTCTAATATCTTCTTGTTTTTCGCTCGTACACCTTCAAAACCGTACGTAATTTACATTACTTTGTCGATTTGAGATCCTTTCTTCAATAAATCATCATCATCATCAGCCTATAGCAGTCCACTGGACATAGGCCTCCCCCAGTGAGCGCCATAGCGCCCTGTCTTCAGCTTGCCGCATCCAGCATCTACCTGTAGACTTTCGCAGGTCGTCATCCCACCTGGTCGGAGGGCGTCCTACACTACGTTTACTGAGTCGTGGTCTCCACTTGAGAACGCGTTTGCCCCAGCGGCCGTCGGTTCTTCGCGAGATATGGCCGGCCCACTGCCACTTCAGCTTGCTAATTCTCAGAGCTATATAGATAACTTTGGTTGATAGTTCGCAACTGGTTTATTACATTGATTTAGGTAAACATGAAGATGTAATACGGAACATAGAAATCAGGTACATATAATAATAAGGATCACGTATTAATCTCCAATAGCCTGGTTTTATTTAATTTTTCTTTGCAATAGTCTCTACACCTGGCACCATCGCAGCTAGCAGGATGCAGCAGCTGCTAGACGTCCTGCCGCCATGGCTGGACAAATGGCGTATAGCCGTCAATGTGGATAAGACGGCCGCGCTGTTTATCTCCCGTCGCCGCCACCCACCTCAACTCCAGCTTCGGGGCCAGGACGTGGCTTGGAGCTCGCACACGAGGTAACTCGGCATCGAGATTGACAGGTCGTTGAGGATGCAGCCGCAGGTTGACAACGCGCTACAACAAGCGCGCGTCGCCCGAGCGCTCCTTCGACCTGTCCTGGGATCTCGGCTGCCGCTGAGGACTAAAGTGCGGGTCTACAAGTCCTACGTCCGGTCCCGACTAACCTATGCGGCGCCGAGCTGGTACGCCCTGGTCTCCCAGACCAACTTGGACCGGCTCCAGGCGCTGCAGAACGTGGCCCTCAGGATCTGCACGGGCGCGGGGCGCTACGTCAGGAACGACGTCATAGCCCGCGACCTGCAGACCCAATCCATGGAGGAATTCGTCGTGCAGACGGCGCGTCGAATGTACGACCGCGCCGACAACGGACACCACGAGCACCTCCACAACATCGCGCCGCCCCAGCCCCGGCCCCAAAAAGACGACCCCTTCCGCGGAACCTGATCCCTGCGGAACCACCATAAGGTCCTTGGGTTTATTAAAAAAAAACACACACACAAAAAAAACAAATGCAGCCAAAAAAAAGAGATGAGAAGGGGAAAAAAAAGAAATTCCCACTAACCCAAGGACCGAGGGGTCGTCACCCCTCGAGTTGACGCCGGGGTAATGAGTCCAAGCCTCGAGGCCCCTCTGTGCCCCCACCAGGGCCGGAAAGAATTCCATTATTATTATTACACCTGGCGGATACCATCTTTGGGTGTATCATATTGTGCACCCGAGGATGATACCCGCTATGTGTAGCCATCGCCTTTAGATTAACTTCTCAAAGGGCCTCTGTGCTGTTGGCTTCGGCCCCACGCAACCCTTCCAAAGGACCGGGTCACTTTATGGCCCGAGATCATGGTAATGAGGATCTTGTATTACACGTACTGCATTGCTGAGCTACAACTGCAGGAAGTGAACTAGCTCTCGCACATACCTTCGCCCTAATGACGTTGTACTTCATACCTTCGTTATTAAATTCGTCCATCTTCTCGTCAACATCTCCTTTCGCGTCGGCTTGTTTAGGCTCATCTTCTTCTAGAATCTGCTCGTCCAAGTATTCCTCGTCTGAAATTATAAATAAAGTAAAGTAAATAAATAAAAAGAAAATTTTTATTTATTGACAAAATAGACAGTGAAGCAGGCAATATGGGTCCGTAGGCCCCTGAACTAGTAAAAAACTGTGTTTCAGGAACCAATGGCTTCTCCAAATAAATAGATAAATAATGTTGGACAATTCACACAGCATCATCTAGCCCCAAGCTAAGCAGAGCTTGTGTTATGGGTACTAGATGACTGATATACTTAATATAATACATGACATAGATAGATATTTTTATTATACATAGATAAACCAGTACCAATATCTTCAGATCGTACACACAATTGTTCCGAGGCGGGAATCGAACCCGCAACGTCCTGCATCGCAGGCGGACTGCGCCACGAAGTCGTCTCTCTCAAATACCACAAGTTTATGTCATCACTACATAGTATAAAAAAGTCGCTTCCCGCTGTCCGTCTGTCCCTATGTATAGATCTTTAAAACTACGCGACGGATTTTGATGCGTTTTTTTTTAAATAGATAGAGTGATTCAAGAGGAAAGTGTAATATGTAGTTATTACATGCATTTGTACCCGTGCGAAGCCGGGGCGGGTCGCCAGTGTTTTATAATAACACAACGTATTGTTATGTTCATATTTAGCTTATCTTTGGTACACCTTTCTTAAATTCAGATAATTCTTTCCATCCAAAGGTTGCTTGGAAGAGATCGCTTCTGAGAAACCCAAATTTAATTTTTTCTGTTTTTTAGTAGTTTATTGCTGTAGCGACAACAGAAATACATCATCTGGGAAAATTTCTACTGTCTAACTATCACGGTTCATGAGATACAGACTGGTGACAGACCGACGACGGACGGACAGACGGACTGCGGAGACTTAGTAATACGGATATAGACTAGATAAAGACTTCAGTAATACGGTCCCGTTTTATCCCAAAAATAAACTACAAAATTTATGACAAGGGCTAACTTAACACTAAGAAGATTTATCTTCCAGCAAACCAAATTTTGTTTGCGGAGGAAGGCGCTGACTCCGCTACACAGTTTTTAACTTTTGCGGTAATCAGCCCACAATTGTACCCTATACTATAAGTCTCTTGTTTCGAATAAAGATTTTTGTATTTGTTTGTATTTTTAAACCAAAGTTACCTTGTGCCAACGCCTCCTTCAGCATAGCGAGGCTCTTGCTGGTTTGTTCTTTGAACGAGAATGCTTTCTCGAGCTGTTCTGCACAATCCGAGCATAGGAACTTCACGTTTTGTGGCAACTGCAATAATAAATAATGCTGGACAATACACACAGCATCATCTGGACCTAAGCTAAGCAGAGCTTGTGTTATGGGTACTAGATAACTGATATACATAATACAATACATTACATAGATAGATATTTTTTATTATACTTAGAAAACGACCAGAACACCCGGAACAAATATGTACATATGTGCAGATCGTACAAACCGTAACCCGTAAACTTCTGCGTCGCAGGTAGACCTTCGCCCACCGCGCCAGAGAAGTCGTCAAAACAGCTATAATAATGTAAGTAGGTATCTTCTACTTCTTTGATAGTAAAGTAAGTAAAGTTAACACTTTGAGTGCTGAAATCACACGGTATGTGTTTTCTACAAGTGACTAATATGCGTAAATCCACACTAGCGCAGCGGCTGAGAAACAACGTACAGATCTTTGTGACTCAGCACAGCCGTAATATTTTTCGAACGAAACGCATGTGCGGCGCAACACAACCGCTGTGTAGAGCGGCAGCACGAATTTTTTAGGTTAAAAAAAAAATCGCAATCGTTGAAAAAAAACCGCAGTCAAAGTGTTAAAAAAATACTTAAAGATAAAGATCATTTATTTGCATAAATATATTGTGTTATTGAGATGTTACAAACACGTAGGTATCAAATATGTTTTACCGATTACGGTGTACGAATTGAGAGATATGGCATGCAGTCTCTGTTATTATAATTATTATTTAACTCATATAACTTATTTAAGTTAAGAAAATCAATAGAAATAATGTCATAAAATATTTGAAAAATCCGTTATTACATGCAATAGTTCTATAATATAATATATTTTCATTAAAAAGTTAGAATTTATCATTTAAAAAGTCGTCAATCTTATAATAACATTTGCCAATTAAAAATTTCTTAAATTTATTTTCAAATTCACAGTTATTAAGCTGCTGGTAACTCTTAAGGATTTTGTTATAGATTTTTGGTGCCATTGATACTATGCTCTTATGTAGTAATGCAGCTTTGCATTGAAATAAACAAAGTCTATCCTCACGTCTGTTTCTTGGCGTTTCGTCTGACATTCTGTTGTTGTTCTCGCGGAAACAGGTTAGGGGGTTATTTCTCACAAATAGAGCTACTTCAATTATATATAACGACTTATATTATTGACTTAAATAAAACTAAATTTTCCGCTCTCTTTCTCTCTTATCTATTAAACTGAGCTTTTTAGAAACCCGGCTCACTTCCACTCTCAGTACACATTGCCACGCCCTGCTTGGGTACCATTGTGTTTCTTATACATTACCTAGATACTAAGACCTACAAATGTACACAATGATGCATTAAAATAAATATGAAATAGTAGGTAGGTACCTAATGCCGCTGACCGCGTAATGTATTAAGTATATCAGTCATCTAGTACCCATAGTACAAGCTCTGATTAGCTTGGGGCTATGGCTATGCTAGGCTATGCTGTGTGGATTGTCCAGTTTTTTTTTACTTATGTACCACCACAGAGTGGAGCCCACCCGGCGCTATGCGACGTGGAAGGCCCAGGATGAGATGGCGCGACGAGCTCGAGGCACATCTTCCATCGTGGCCTGTTGCAGCGTTGGGTCGCGAGGAGTGGAAGGAGAAAAGGGAGGCCTTTGCCCAGCAGTGGGATAATAATGGGTTAAAATAAATAAATAAATAATGTATACTTAATGCCTAATTTCGACCACGGTGGACAGTGTTAACGGAAACTAGCCACTCGTGCACTATCAAACACACTTGTGCACACAATATATGCACATACACATATGTCCTGTCCTATTATCACTACATAGTATAAATCAAAGTCGCTTCCCGCTGTCCGTCTGTCCCTATGTATGCTTACATCTTTAAAACTACGCAACGGATTTTGATGCGGTTTTTCTAAATAGATAGGTGATTCAAGAGAATGGTTTATAAACCATTTGACACATACATTTCTACGCAGGCGAAGCCACGGGGCGCAACTAGTAGTAACCAAACCTATGAATTCGGCTGTATGTTCTTTCATATCAAAGTCAAAAGGGTTTTTTTGTGTAAAACGACCTATACAAACTGGATATATCGCGATGGTCGTGCTAGATTTTATAGTGTTACTAGCTGCGCCCCACGGCTTCTCCCGCGTGGAAATCTATGTGTCAAATTGTTTATAAACCATCATCTTGAATCACTCTATCTATTTAAAAAACCGCATCTAAATCCGTTGCGTAATTTTTAAGATCTAAGCATACATAGTGACAGACAGCGGGAAGCGACTTTGTTTTATACTATGTGGGGATATAGACCTTTGCAGACCAAGCTAAAACAATTTGTACACCAAACAAAACCTCTCCTTTTTATGGAAAGAAGACCCGTTGTCTTATAAAATAGCATCTTTAGAAACCTTTCGGCTTTAAAGAAACTTTTGCCTTAGTAATAAGACAAAAGTTGAAGAAAGTAAGAAGGATTATGTATATAGGTACTAGTCAATGTATATATTTGTCTTAGCAAGAAAACAGGTACCTACCTAACCATACTAGGTAATGCGGGCGATATAAATCACAAGGTAGAGATAGCAACTCGAGGTTGACGCTTGGATAATAAATAAATAATGCTAGACAATCCACAATAGCAGCATAGAATGAGTGAAAAGGGGAAAAAGCTAAGAAAAAACGCTAGGGTTCTAATGAGACAAATAAGTTGATATTCTAAAAGGCTTGGCTTTACAGTTTTTTTTAATTTAATTTGTATTTATTTCAGAGTAAAAGATTTGCCGGTCTTCTTGGACAACAAAGAGAATATCTTGGACAATTTAATTTCTACGTATCTTGAGTAAGAAAATGAATGTAAATCAAACTTTCGTGATCCAACTATTTTGTGAAAAATATTTTAGAAATGCATACCGAAATAGCGAAGCAGGTTTTAAACATGCTGGCGTAGGTTTCTCCATTATCTTCGTACACAGAAAATAGGTCGAATAAATTGCTCGAGCTCATGCAGCTGATGCAACCTAAAAATTCGTCCTCTTCGTTCATTTTCAACAATTTTTCTTCAGCACAATGACGAAGGAGGACATTTTCAGAATGAGAAAAAAGTTGAACATCGCGCTAAAATAAAGTGTTGTCTTTGTTCCGGTTCTAGAAAAAAAAAGTCACAATCGATCGATTGTGTCACTAATATTTGGGGTTTGTCTGTGCTAAAAACGTTCCATTTCACGTGTTTGAAGATGGTGGCAATGAACTTGACACAAACCCGTTGACGTTTCAATTTGATATTCTTTTTCTCTTTCACACGCTAAGAGTCTGAGAGAGACAGCAGGCAAACAAACTGCTTGTTGTCATTCTTATTCGAACAAAACAAGTTATTTTGATCAAGTTTTGATTGTGGCGCTCGTGCACTGTAGAAATGTAGATAGATGTAAATAAAATTAATTTCGCCGTGATAACCAGCTGCCCGAGGCGCTTTTATTTATTACGCGAGTGGAGAGCGTTGCGCTGACGTCGACGAGACAATGAACTGAGTTGGCTACACGAGTAAATTGCTAAAATAACACAAAATCCGGATTTAAAATGAAGTTCAAAATAAACCGAGAACTATTCCCGATAAAGGCACATTTCTTCTTCTTTTTCGCTGGTAAGTTTGCCCATTTTCTACTACCTACTTTGTTGTACAAAATATTTCTGTGTAGCCTTTCACAGAGTTCAAAAAATTACCTGAATACATGAATTATTTTTTGCTGATTTTAAAGTAGTACGACAATTTCTATTTGCGTCTATAAAATACAATCAACATAAATCTGTCTGATAAATACAAATTTATCGTTTATTTTATCAAGTTCATTCACTGGTATGAGTAATCAAAACTAAATTATTATGCTAGAATTATTTTCTTGGGTAATTAACTACTTCATTAATTATAATTAACTAATTAAATTAATAACATACTTTTGTACTTACTTCATTAGCATATCTGTTAGAATTTACGAATACTACTTCTGGATAAATTAATGAATAAACCTCACATTTTTTTAAAACTTCGAATAAAATAAACAGGCTGCCAATTTCATTGCTGATCTTTACGAATCTCATTAAAATTACTTATACCCGATAGTTATTTCTAATAATTCAAGGGTAATTATAAATTCAATTCTTCGTAAAATATTCTTCTTCAAAAAACTGATTTGTACTTAACACTTCACTCCCATAGATTTCATAAAATATAGCCTTTACCATGCATGCTTACTTTGAGTAGAAGAAAATAAAGTTGTACTCCAGAAATTACAAATAACGTACAACCTTTTAACTGACACAAAAGCATTTTTTTGTAATATTGGAAAACTCAAACATGAAATCATGGTAAATATCCCGTTTTAAATAATAATAATAATAAATATTGCTGGACAATTCACACAGCATTATCTAGCCCCATGGTAAGCAGAGCTTGTGTTATGGGTACTAGATAACTGATATACATAATACAATACATTACATAGATAGATATTTTTTATTATATATAGAAAACGACCAGAACTCCCGGAACAAATATCTGCAGATCGTACACACAATTGTTCCGAGGCGGAAATCGAAACCGCAACCACCTGCGTCGTAGACGCAGCCCGCGCCACATCGGGGGGCTTCGCCCACCGCGCCACATCGGTCGTCAAATATTCACAATTGGCGCGCGCGTGTCATGTATTTTCTTTCTTTCTTTCTAGATATAATTAGATGAAAGCAGCTAGCAAAGACTAGTTACGTTTAAGAGGAAGCTAAACCAGTATCTAACTGGTTATGGTAACAGCCTTGAAGTTAATCTTAAAATTATCCAAGTAAACTTCCTTTGCGATATTTTATGGCGCTATTTATAATATAGGTATTAAAAGAGATGGATAGAAAAAACTTTATTACACCACACAAAACAATACAGAAATTAAAACTTAAAATAAAGGTATAAAGGCCTTATCGCCGAGAGCGATCTCTTCCAGGCAACCTTAGGATGGACTGGACATGAAGGAACAATATAGATAGACGGTGGTACTTTAACCTACTAATATATTAGTATATAACTGAATAAGTAAGTTAGAATTTAATCTTTAGTCTATTTCTAATTTCATTTATGCACATGTACCCACTTCTCTCTTCACTTTGTCCCTCTCCCCCAATAAGGTTTGCTGGAAGAGAACTCTTTTTAGGGTTAAGTTCGCCTTTTGTTTAGTGGTTCCTTTTCACTTCTTCCACTAGTGGACAAAAAATTTAAGTGAACAGTAAAATAATTTTATTTGATAATCTATATATATAAAAGAAAGTCGTGTTTGTTACAACACTTATAACTCAAGAACGGCTGAACCGATTTAGCTGAAAATTGGTGGAGAGGTAGCTTAGAACCAGGAGTCTAACATACTTTTTATCATTTTAACCATTTGACTTGACACATAGATTTAACGGGGGCGAAGCCGCGGGGCGCAGCTAGTAATTTATATACATATATGACTTGTCTAAGTGCTTATTTTGTAAGCCTAAAGAAATAAATGATTTTTTACTTTACTTTACTTTATAAATATTCTAGAATAAGTTTTGTGTTATGAATTATGAATGACTTATGATTTTCGTGCAAGAAGTATAAATAAATAAATAGAAATCCGAGCCGAAAGGGCAGGATACTATCAGTCACGGGCGTAGTAATCACCTGTATGGGAAACTTGGATGGATGGGAACGCTTGTGTTGGTGCAAATTAATTGAATGCGTAGTTGAAACGACCTTGGCCGTACGCTCGTGTAACTACCTACTAGCTGCCGCCGGCGGCTTTGCTCGAGGCACTATGGTACTGTCCACGATCCTATCCATCGATGGTTGTCTTGTAGAGATCATTTGATCATTTGATTTTCAGATCGATCTTGAGCGATAAGACCGCCAACTGTAACTTAGTTTTTAAGATGTCATAGTTTCTTATGTATGTACCTATTAATTGTGGCAATAAAGTATTTTCTATCTCTCTCTACGCCCATTGGCGCTTTGGTGAAAAACGGGTAGCTACCTACCCGTTTTTCACCAAAGCGCCAATGGTATACAATACAAATAAATAAATAATGCTGGACAATTCACACAGCATTATCTAGCCCCATGGTAAGCAGAGCTTGTGTTATGGGTGCTAGATAACTGATATACATAATACAATACATTACATAGATAGATATTTTTTATTATAGAAAACAACCAGAACACCCGGAACAAATATCTGCAGATCGTACACACAATTGTTCCGAGGCGGGAATCGAACCCGCAACCTCCTGCGTCGCAGTCGGACCTTCGCCCACCGCGCCACAGAGGTCGTCACATATGAGCAATAAATCACGTTTGTTGTATCAGAGCCCCCTTAAATATTTTTTTATACTGTTTTTAGTATTTGTTGCTATAGCGGCAATATTAATACACAATCTGTGAAAATTTCAACTGTCTAACTATCACGGTTCATGAGATACAGCCTGGTGACAGACGGACGGACGAACGGACAGCGGACTTAGTAATAATTATGGTACAATACCATAAATAGTAATGTAGTAACAAGGAATAATACCAGTGTAAAAGTAATTTTATTCTTCCTTATCATGGATTTATACAGATATGTAATATCTTATCACTATGTAGACAGACTTCGTTGATCATAATGCTCTGTGTACCTACCACTACACATGCTAAAGGTCAAAGCACATATAGGAAGCACCGCTCTCGCATAGCACCCGCACGCCTCCGCCTCCGCCTCCAATCGTGTCCACGCGGCCGGTGACGATGTTTAGGGTCGGTACATATCTGACGGAAAATGCGTCGAGCGTATCATCGGTCGCGTCTATGCGGTCCAGGGTTGGAAAAAAATCAGTTTTTTTTAATATTTTATAAAACAAACAGTTCAAAATGTTTAAAACAAGTGTATTTTTTGTTGTTTTTTACTTATCAATTTCAAATCAATTATAGCAAATAAGATTATAAAAAAGTAGTTTGATTATAAATATTTTTAAACTTACGCGATCTGAACACATAATTATAAGTATTGATACAACGGGTATTTATCGCGTTTATTTACCTTTTTCCCGACGTTTCAACAGGTTTACACTCTGTCGTGGTCACGGGATGACTGAGTCATCCCGTGACCACGACAGAGTAAACCTGTTGAAACGTCGCGCCACATCGGTCGTAGTTATATTATTCAATTTTATTTTATTTTATTGTGTGATTTTGTTTTGTGACATTTATTTTAATTTTGTATGTGCATTATTATGGATTGTGAATCGGACAATGAATGAGTTAATAATAATAAAAATAGAGCAAAAATACACAGAAAAACAGGAACAATTAACATAATAGTGATGTGCGTTGGGTATATGTGCTGCGTCCTTAATATAGACAGATTACAATGATGTGTACGGTATTTGTAACGCGTACATAGCACTTTGCGTTAATTGTTATTGTCTGTAATGTAGTTTTATTGCACGTTGTTTGTGTTTGTCAGTTTTAACAAGCATCTAGCATAGCCTGAAGTAAACAGAGCTGGTGTTATATTTTGAGAACCAGATGTATTTTTTATTTATTTTAAGCTATTATTGTCCCACTGCTGGGCAAAGGCCTCCCTTTTCTCCTTCCACTCCTCGCGATCGAACGCTGCAACAGGCCATGATGGAAGATGTGCCTCGAGCTCGTCGCGCCATCTCATCCTGGATCTTCCACGTCGCCTCTTAGCGTCGATGATTAGATGTATTAGGTTTATGTTATTACTAGCTGCGCCCCGCGGCTTCGCACGTCGATATCTATTTGTCAAATGTTTTATAAATCTTCCTATTGAATCACTCTATTTATTTAAAAAAATCGCATCGATATCCGTTGCGTAGTTTCAAAGATCTAAGCATACATAGAGACAGACAGCGGGAAGCGACTTTGTTTTATACTATGTAGTGATAGTGCGTGAGCCATCGACTACGTTAGTCGATGGCGTGAGCCCTAATACTTGGGCTTACTAGGTTATAATAACGGGTTTATGGCGCTAGAGTTCGAAGTCCCAAAATTTTTTGACTCGTCGCGTCGGTTACTTAATTTCGTAGCTTAGTTGATGCGTTCGTGTTAGAGGTACCAGGGAATGGAATGATAATTGACGAACGATGTGGCGCGGTGGGCGAAGGTCCGCCTGCGACGCAGGAGGTTGCGGGCTCGATTCCCGCCTCGGAACAATTGTGTGTACGATCTGCAGATATATGTTCCGGGTGTTCTGGTCGTTTTCTATGTATAATAAAAAAAGATCTATCTTTGTAATGTATTGTATTATGTATATCAGTTATCTAGTACCCATAACACAAGCTCTGCTTACCATGGGGCTAGATAATGCTGTGTGAATTTGTCCAGCATTATTTATTTATTTATAACTGTAACGGACGGAGACGGGAAATGAAGATCGCATTGTCTCCTTTGTAGCCCTTTCGAGGGGGAATTATAATGTATCCCCGTCTTGACATTAGCTTTCGCATATTAGCATTGCGGTATCACACAGACTGGCGAAGTCGGACAGACTCACGCACGTGCTGGGACCCGCGTTGTACAACAACCTACCTGATCAGGTAGTCACAGCACCGAGTCTGTCTTCCTTTAACACTTTGACTGCGATTTTTTTTCGACGACTGCGATCTTTTTTTTAACCTAAAAAATTCGTGCTGCCGCTCTACACAGCGGTTGTGTTGCGCCGCACATGCGTTTCGTTCGAAAAATATTACGGCTGTGCTGAGTCACACAGATCTGTATTTTCTCAGCCTGATAATGTATGATTCATATTTTTCCAGCCCTAGGCCCCATCCTCCCTCAGCTGAATGTGTTCGGGCGCCAGCTCGGCGTGTCCCCGGGCGCGATGGGGCTGGTCACGTCAGTGCTGCCCATCCTGTGGGCGCTCGCGAAGCCGCTCTTCGGATACGTCGTGGACTTCTTTCCTGTAAGTGTACTTGTATACTCCCTCAGCTGAATGTTTTCGGGCGCCAGCTCGGCATGAGATTATGTAGGAGATCAGAGTGTCAAGAAGGCGTATGAGGGAAACCTGATCTTTATGTTATCCCTTGTTGGTCTGGGAAGATCCGATTGCCAATCATTGGCAATCGGATCTTCTATATTTATAGTATAGAGTTATCTAGTACCCATAACACAAGCTCTGCATAGCATTATTTTATTTTTATTTTGTTACTTTTTTGTTTCAGTCCCGTAGAAAACTGGTCTTCATGCTACTAATAACCATAATGACTGGATCATATTGCTGTTTGTGGTTCCTCCCCATGCCAAAACCGATAGACATTTTCTCGCAACACGTATACAAACTAAACGGCACTATACAACTTAAAGAAATCAAGATGGCGGCGACCATAGACGATATAACCATAGACAAATATCATTGTCTATGGAACTGTCAAAACAACGTGTCTTTCACAATCTACCTTCCGAATACGACGTATATAGATACGATATATACAGATGAGAATATATCTTGCTCGCTCTTGTCTATGGTAGCGGTGGCGGGTGAGAAAGAGACAGAATGTGTGCCAAAAGAGAACTGTGATTTGGTGTGTTATGAAGATGGACTGAGGAAAAAGAGAGCTATTAATGGAAGTGCTGATGATAATAAAATATGTAAGTAAAATATGTAAGTAGATTATAAAAAAAAAACCTAATATGTTTCTTAGATTTTCAGCATGAAATTTTGCAATGACAATCCGTTAAGTCGTTCTGGCAAGAAAGAGTAACAACGACTCCCGGAACAAATATCTGCAGATCGTACACACAATTGTTCCGAGGCGGGAATCGAACCCGCAACCTCCTGCGTCGCAGGCGGACCTTCGCCCACCGCGCCACATCGGTCGTATTTAATTATGTGCCTAATATTTAAGGTTTATGTTATTATAGTGCGTAAGCCCTCGCAGTCGGGGTAATTGCAAAATCCCAAAAAAAATCGATTTCGGTGAGACTTACACCCGCAACCTTCCTCGTCGCTCGTTCTTGGTCGCGGGTCAAGTCCCGCCGAAAATATTTTTTAGAATATCTATTTATTTCTTAGAGATTACCGAATATCATTATTTTTTTACAGATTCTAGTCAAAAAGAACTGAAGCTAGCAAGTACTAGTACAGAATCAAGTGATAACTTCTACGCGACGTCCACGTTCTGGTTGTTCGTGGTGCTGATGTGCGTGGGGACCGTGGCTTTCAACGTGGCCAATTGTATCGGAGACGCAGTTTGCTTTGATGTCTTAGGTAAGTGTCAAATAAGGGTAGAACGGTGTGTCTATGATGTAATGTCTTCTACGCGACTTCCACATTGTGGTTGTTCGTGGTGCTGATGTGCGTGGGGACGGTGGCTTTCAACGTGGCCAATTGTATCGGAGACGCAGTGTGCTTTGATGTCTTAGGTAAGTGTCAAATAAGGGTAGAACGGTGTGTCTATGATGTAATGTCTTCTACGCGACTTCCACGTTCTGGTTGTTCGTGGTGCTGATGTGCGTGGGGACGGTGGCTTTCAACGTGGCCAATTGTATCGGAGACGCAGTGTGCTTTGATGTCTTAGGTAAGTGTCAAATAAGGGTAGAACGGTGTGTCTATGATGTAATGTCTTCTACGCGACTTCCACGTTCTGGTTGTTCGTGGTGCTGATGTGCGTGGGGACCGTGGCTTTCGACGTGGCCAATTGTATCGTTAAACGCTGTCATGGTCATCTGAAATCAACAGCATTTTAGTCCATTAGTAAAAATCGCGTGTGCGACAAAGCTCTTTATAATATTGAGAATAAAAAAGAGACACTTTATAATTATTTTTTTGTTTTGCCAGGAGCAGACCGCGCTTCAAAATACGGCTCCCAACGGGCCTGGGGGACCGTAGGCTACGGTCTCACAGCCCTGGCGGGAGGCTGTCTCATAGACCTGTACTCCAGCGAGAGTAAAGACTTCACGCCCGCGTTCGTCATAGCGCTGGTCGCTACTGCCGTGGACCTGTATAGCTGTAGGAGACTCACGGTGAGTAGGTCCCACAGACCGGTCTGGTAGACCGACGGTCTCACAGCCCTGGCAGGTGGCTTCCTCATAGACCTGTACTCCAGCGAGAGTAAAGATTTCGTTGGTCATTACACTGGCCGCTTCTGCCGTGGATCTGTATAAACTATACTTCTACATATTTTTTAAATATTAAATGGAACTTGACGTCTATAAGATTATTAGTAATATTGAAATCTTTTTTAGTATATTCATTCTGTAATAATAAATAAACATACAATGGACAACCTTCCTCTTGAATCACTCGAACCGCATCTAATTCCGTTGCGTAGTTTTAAAGATCTAAGCATACATAGGGACAGACGGACAGCGGGAAGCGACTTTGTTCTATACTATTTAGTGTAAATAAATTATAAATCATGCTGGACAATCCACACAGCCCCAAGCTAAGCAGAGCTTGTGTTATGGGTACTAGATAACTGATATACATAATACAATACATTACATAGATAGATATTTTATTATACAAGAAAATATCCATGAATCTGCGAGGCGGGAATAGACAGACAGACAGCGGGAAGCGACTCTGTTTTATACTATGTAGTGATATTTAATTTATTTAAAGTATTTTCCTGTTTCAGCTGCCTCCAATGTCAAGCCCGGACGACTCGGGCAAGGCCCTGCGCGAAGTGCTAAAGATCCCAAGAGTGCTGTTGTTCATCACCTTCGCTGTGGTCGCGGGCGCCTTCGATAGCTTTATTATTTATTACATGTTCTGGTAAGTGAGGGTATAATAATAAATAAATAAATTTTCTTTGCAATAGTCTCATATCTCGTCGTATCATATTGTGCACCCGAGGATGATACCCGCTATGTGTAGCCATCGCCTTTAGATTAACTTCTCAAAGGGCCTCTGTGCTGTTGGCTTCGGCCCCACGCAAGCCTTCCAAAGGACCGGGTCACTGTATGGCCCGAGATCATGGTAAATGAGACACATAATAATAATAAATTTTCCACAATCTCCCCTATAGCCCGATTACCCAGTCCATCCATCCATCACAATAGCCTGGTTTTATTTCTTTCATTTGTCTTTGCAATAGTCTCATGTAGTCATGGTTATGAGATACATAATAAATAAATAATGCTGGACAATCCACACAGCATTATCTAGCCCCAAGTTAAGCAGAGCTTGTGTTATGGGTACTAGATGACTGATACAAGACAACGACATCAAGTGTACCATGTGTACCTACGGCGGAAATAAATAAACGATATACATAATACAATACATTACATAGATAGATATTTTATATTATACATAGAAAACGACCAGAACACCCGAAACAAATATCTGCAGATCGTACTCGTCATCATCATCATCATCAGCCTATATCAGTCCACTGCTGGACATAGGCCTCCCCCAATGAGCGCCATAGCGCCCTGTCTTCAGCTTGCCGCATCCAGCATCTACCTGCAGTCTTTCGCAGGTCGTCATCCCACCTGGTCGGAGGGCGTCCTACACTATGTTTACCGAGTCGCGGTCTCCACTTTAGAACACGTTTGCCCCATCGGCCGTCGGTTCTTCGCGAAATATGGCCGGCCCACTGCCACTTCAGCTTGCTAATTCTCAGAGCTATGTCGATAACCTTGGTTCTCTGTCGGATGTATTCGTTACGAATCCTATCCTTCAGAGAAACTCCGAGCATAGCTCTGTCCATAGCTCGCTGAGCGACTTTGAACTGGTGGACCAGCCCTATCGTGAGTGCCCACGTCTCAGCTCCGTAGGTCATAACGATCATACTCGTACAGGTAGTCTATACTCGGACATTTTGTGTCATCAAAGGCTGATAAATGAAAACTTAACAATAACTAATTACCTTAAAACCAGCGGCGTTATAGTCCTCGGGTGGTAGCGACATTACTTATTATCATCATCAGCCTATGTAGTCCACTGCTGGACATAGGCCTCCCCCAATGAACGCCAATTATAGTTAATATAAGTATTAATTCAACTTCTTTTAACAACTTGTTGTTCTTCGTCAGGTTCCTAGAAGAGTTAGCAGAAGAGACTGGTCAGATGGCGCGCATCAAACTGATAGAGGGCGTGGTGGTCGCAGGGCAGAGTTTTATAGGAGAGCTACTGTTCTTCTTCCTATCTGGTAAGCAGGTAGACAAAAACAAGTGCTTTGTTAGCATGTAATGGCGGGAAGTGAATGATTGACTCTCCTCCGTAGACCGAGACACGTTCTTGGTGACCCCGTTGACACCCACTCACTGACGCTAACCCGGAAGTGACGGCAACAACTCAGCTTCCGCACACTACACACCCGACCAATAACCGACCCCGCCGGATGCGGGGTCGAAGAATTCCCCGTTTCCGCCCGTTACCTTCCTACCCTCTGGCATCTGGCAACAGCCCAAGCCGAGGCTCGCACCTAAGTGGTGGCCCTTGTGCGTGTTGCCCCAACCTAATTTTGACCGGCGAGGCGCCCTCTGCGCCCGCCAAAACTCCGGTAACGCTGTCATGGCCATCTGAGGTCAACAGCATTTAGGTCCTTTCGAAAAAAAAAGTGAATGAATGAATGTATTTTGTATTGCACTTCAGCAAGGCAAAGTGCTTTATTATTAGATATGTATCTTTTGTCTATTTCTAATTTCATTTATGCACATGTACTCACTTCTCTCTTCACTTTGTCCCTCTCCCCCAATAAGGAATGAATGAATGAATAAGGTAAGGTTTGCTGGAAGAGAACTCTTTTTAGGGTTACGTTCGCCTTTGTATAAATTTTCTAGAATAAGTTTTGTGTAATGGTTTTCAACTAGTTCTTTTATGTTATTTTTGTCCGCAGGTAGGATAATAAAACGCTGGGGGTACGGAACGACCCTCACAGTTAGTTTACTCTGCTACGGGGTACGGATGGCACTCATCTCGCTGATACAGCATCCATGGCATCTCGTGTTCATAGAGGTAATATAATATACACACTACATAGTATAAAAAAAGTCGCTTCCCGCTGTCTGTCTGTTCCTATATATGCTTAGATCTTTAAAACTACGCGACAGATTGCGGATGCTGTTTTTTTTTAATAAATAAATAATGCTGGACTATTCACACAGCATTATCTAGCCCCATGGTAAGCAGAGCTTGTGTTATGGGTACTAGATAACTGATATACATAATACAATACATTACATAGATAGATATTTTTTATTATACATAGCTAATGACCAGAACACCTGGAACAATAATCTGCAGATCGTACACACAATTGTTCCGAGGCGGGAATCGAGCCCGCAACCTCCTGCGTCGCAGGCGGACCTTCGCCCACCGCGCCACATCGGTCGTCAATTCATTCTGAATGCCCGATGTGGCTCGATTGCTAGCTAATAATTTTCGAGTGAATTTTCAGCTGGGTTATTGTTTTGTTAGGTACCTAAATCATACACATAACCTGTTTTTCAGTTAAATTTTACCAAGAAATAACGGTTAATGAACTGCTGACATTGAATAACTCGGAACGTTATAAAATATGAATTATTTCATTGTTAGACGAAAAACAATCACATATCAAAATGCTCACACCTCTAAGACTCTTGGACACGTAACAAAATTCAAATTAGTAAAACTAAGAAATATAGTGATCACTTTGCTTTCTTGTTCACTTCAATCTTTTGGGTAAGGTAAAGTAAAAAAGCGAACAAGAAACCTTTATCTTGTTAGGTTGGTAGTTTTCGAGAGCAAAACTCTTCCCAAGCTTTTTGATCGTCTAGTAGATAATCTGACATTTTGTAGAAAGCCTTTTAACGAAGGTTAGGTCGTCATCGGTCGTATTATTTCCGTCATTAGCTTTATGTATTTACATTACTAAAACCTATCTTATATCCTTCCATTCCAGAGCATAATGCAAGGTCCGACCTACGCCCTCTGTTACTCCACCATAGTGGGGTACGCGGCGCACGTGGCTCCGGAGGGGTACTCCGCGACCGTGCAGGGGATCATAGCCGGCGTGGACGACGGACTGGGTAAGCACCAGTCCACTGCTGCACATAGGCCTCTAATGAGCGCCATAACGCTCAGACGCTGGGAGGAGCTGAAGACAGCCACCTGCTCACCTTAGCCACAGCATCTCATTATCAGTCTATGATAGTCCACTACTGGACAAAGGTGTACCCCTTAAGAGCTTGTCAGTCGCAGGTTTACGTCAGCGCGATCTATACACTCGCTAAACGAGATTTTATTTATTTATTTGATAAAATATTTACAATTTCACACCAAAACGACAAAGAAATACAAAAAGACTTAAATATAAAATACAATAACTAAAAACTAACATTCGTAAGATAACGCATCTTATTAATTAATTAATTAATATTTGTTTATTTAAGGCAAAAAACCCATATCACAAAAATTACAATCACAATTTGAAAAATATGCACAAACAAAAATTAAAATACTTAAAACAAAAGATATCACGACGGTTAAAGCTGTCACACGTCATTTTCTGTTTCCCTCCATATGTAATAAATAATGCTGGACAATTCATCATCTAGCCCCAAGCTAAGCAGAGCTTGTGTTATGGGTACTAGATAACTGATATACATAATACACTACATTACATAGATAGATATTTTTTATTATACATAGAAAACGACCAGAACACCCGGAACAAATATCTGCAGATCGTACACACAATTGTTCCGAGGCGGGAATTGAACCCGCAACCCGCGGACCTTCGCCCACCGCGCCACATCGGTCGTCAATAATTTATATGTTTTGACATATTTGATTCGGCATAGAATTTGGCTTATGTTTAGTTATATTTCAGCTTAACTTAAACATAATTTACCTTTCAATATTTTCGTTACAGGTTTCGCAGTGGGCTCGCTAGCGGGCGGTCAACTGTACGCATGGGTGGGAGGTCGCCGCGCCTTCCGAATATTCGCGTGCGTCGCTCTCGTAGGCTCACTGCTGCACGCGGCTCTGTTCGCTCTCACCAAGGACACTGGCGGTAAGTATGTAGGCTCGCTAGCTAAATGAATTGAATTAAATATCTATCTATCTACCGCGCTCCGAGGCACACCAGCGCCGCCTATTGTATCTCATTATTAAATTCATCATCATCAGCCTATATCAGTCCACTGCTGGACATAGGCCTCCCCCAATGAGCGCCATAGCGCCCTGTCTTCAGCTTGCCGCATCCAGAATCTACCTGCAGTCTTTCGCAGGTCGTCATCCCACCTGGCCGGAAGCGTCCTACACTACGTTTACCGAGTCGTGGTCTCCACTCAAGAACACGTCATATTATTAAATTAATATACTCTTAGATCTTGGTAAAATTATTAATTTGTATAATATAGATGAGGAAGTAATATTTGAAAATCATAAAATGTCAAACCCACTGAATTTTTATAAATCAGCTGATATAAATAAATACATACGCCACCGTCAGCTTTAATACGTACCGATCCTATCCATCCAAAGGTTGCCTGGAAGAGATCGCTGTTAGCGATAAGGCCGCCGATTGTGCCACTAGACTTAGTCGGTATTAAGATCTATTATTATTGTATTTTTTTGTATTAATGGAGCAGTAAAAAAACATTGTATTGTATTTTAAATAAAGAAGTTTCGAATCACGGAAGTGATTGTCCTACTCTCTTACTCATACAATGTTTATCTCTTTCAGGCAAGAAGGAAGCGACGCAAGAGCCCGAGGGAGAAAAGATGTTGTCAGAACACAGTAACGCCATCTATAAGGACACTGTGCAACCTATCAACGGACAAACAATACCATTGAAGAATAATAACACTGTTTGATTTAAGTTTTAAGTTATTGTAGTGCGTAAGTCATTCGGGGTAATCTGTAAATATTAAATACAAGCTGTTTCTCGCAGTTTCACCCGCTTTAAATAAGAATTTGACATTTCTAAATATAGCCTATGTTCACCGGGGATAGTGTAGCTTCCCAACGGTGAAATAATTTTTCTAATCGGTCCTGTTTCGGAGCCTATTTAATACAAACAAACAAAAAAAACGAAAACTTTATAATATTAGTATAGTTTTAACACTTCGGTTGCTGAAATCACACGGTATGTGTTTTCTACAAGTGACTAATATGCGTTAAGCCACACTAGCGCAGCGGCTGAGAAAATACAGATCTGTGTGACTCAGCACAGCCGTAATATTTTTCGAACGAAACGCATGTGCGGCGCAACACAACCGCTGTGTAGAGCGGCGGCACGAATTTTTTAAGTTAGGGATCCGTACTAAAACACCAATAATGTAACCCAAGGTGTAAAAAAAACTAAAAAAATGAAATTAGAGTTTAACGCGGGTGAAACCGCGTGGAACAACTAGTATATAAGTTGAATAAATATTGTATATCATGAATTTTAGTATAATGACTGATTTTGATGCCATTTTTATAGAATTTTCAGATTTTATCGAATGATTTTTATATTTTTTGATTATTGAAGACTTTTTAAGTTATTTAGTATTAATAAGTGTAGATTGTGTCCCATACAAACAGGTATTGAGTATTTATAAATAAAATACAATACTAACAAATAACATCATACTATAGTTTGACCGAAACCGCTGTACCGCGCCTGAGGTATGCGAGCGGCGAGACGGGGGGGAATTACCGGCCGCTCCGATCCATCAGTCTGCCGTCAACGCGTACTCTTGCTAATTTTTCCTCGCCCCCCACCTCACCGCACTTTCCTAAGGAGCGGTACAGCGGTTTCGGTCAAACTATAGTCATACTAGTTACCTAGTATGACACTATACTAAATCTAAAATTAAAACTAAAAAACAAAAGTAGTAAGTAGTACAGCATGGAATTGGCTTTCATTGTCAGTCCCAAATTTTATCTACGCGACTTATATGGAAGGTGATAAATGTGTAGTATTTCTACAAGTAATGATAAAAAAATATGTAAAAATGGGTATTAATAAGTTAAATGATTTCTTATATGGGATGTTATCATTTACAATAAGTTCTAGTAGAGTTTTTTGTGAATTACTACATTGTAGATATATTATCTACAATGTAGTATATTTACAAAACAAATTCTTGTAGTTCAGATCAAATAAATATGTAAAAATGGGTATTAATAAATTAAATGATTTATTATATTTCATATATGGGATGTTATCAATTTACAATAAGTTCTAGTAGAGTTTTTTGTGAATTACTACATTGTAGATATATTATCTACAATGTAGTATATTTACAAAACAAATTCTTGTAGTTCAGATCAAATAAATATGTAAAAATGGGTATTAATAAATTAAATGATTTATTATATTTCATATATGGGATGTTATCAATTTACAATAAGTTCTAGTAGAGTTTTTTGTGAATTACTACATTGTAGATATATTATCTACAATGTAGTAATTTACAAAAAAAACTCTTGTAGTTCAGATCAAATAAATATGTAAAAATGGGTATTAATAAATTAAATGATTTATTATATTTCATATATGGGGTGTTATCAATTTACAATAAGTTCTAGTAGAGTTTTTTGTGAATAACTACATTGTAGATATATTATCTACAATGTAGTAATTTACAAAAAACTCTTGTAGTACAGATCAAATAAATATGTAAAAATGGGTATTAATAAATTAAATGATTTATTATATTTCATATATGGGGTGTTATCAATTTACAATAAGTTCTAGTAGAGTTTTTTGTGAATTACTACATTGTAGATATATTATCTACAATGTAGTAATTTACAAAAAAACTCTATGTCTGTCTCTACGTAGTACAGATCAAATAAATATGTAAAAATCGGTATTAATAAGTTAAATGATTTCTTATATGGGATGCTATCAATTTACAATAAGTTCTAGTAGAGTTTTTTGTGAATTACTACATTGTAGATATATTATCTACAATGTAGTCTATCTACAATGTACATTGTAGATATATTATCTACAATGTAGTCTATCTACAATGTACATTGTAGATATATTATCTACAATGTAGTCTATCTACAATGTACATTGTAGATATATTATCTACAATGTAGTCTATCTACAATGTACATTGTAGATATATTATTATCTATCTATGTAATGTATTGTATTACGTATATCAGTTATCTAGTACCCATAACACAAGCTCTGCTTACCATGGGGCTAGATAATGCTGTGTGTATTGTCCAGCATTATTTATTTATTTATTTATTTATTATCTACAATGTAGTCTATCTACAATGTACATTGTAGATATATTATCTACAATTAAAAATTTTTTTCTATAATTTTTTTTAAGTGTATGTACATATTTTGCCATGTTTGTAATATAAAGAATTGATCTCATACGGGAGTGACATAGTCACTTTGTGACAAAACTCCATCAATAAATAAAGATATAAAAAAAAATCTACAATGTAGTAATCTACAAAAACTCTTGCAGTACAGATCAAATAAATATGTAAAAAAGTGTACCGATAAGTTAAATTGAAATGAAAAATGAAAAGATTTATTTATTTAAGCTTACAAATAAGCACTTAGACAGGTCATATTTTATACTATTCATTATTATCAATTAAAATTATTTTATAGTTCACTTCAATTTTTTGTAAAAATGGGTATTAATAAGTTAAATGATTTCTTATATGGGATGCTATCAATTTACAATAAGTTCCAGTAGAGTTTTTTGTGTATTACTACATTGTAGATATATTATCTACAATGTAGTCTATCTACAATGTACATTGTAGATATATTATTATCTATCTATGTAATGTATTGTATTATGTATATCAGTTATCTAGTACCCATAACACAAGCTCTGCTTACCATGGGGCTAGATAATGCTGTGTGTATTGTCCAGCATTATTTATTTATTTATTTATTTATTATCTACAATGTAGTCTATCTACAATGTACATTGTAGATATATTATCTACAATTTTTTTTTTCTATAATTTTTTGTTAAGTGTATGTACATATTTTGCCATGTTTGTAATATAAAGAATTGATCTCATATGGGAGTTACATAGTCACTTTGTGACAAAACTCCATCAATAAAAAAAGATATAAAAAAAATCTACAATGTAGTAATCTACAAAAAAACTCTTGCAGTACAGATCAAATAAATAAGTAAAAAAGTGTACTGATAAGTTAAATTGAAATGAAAAATGAAAAGATTTATTTATTTAGGCTTATAAATAAGCACTTAGACAAGTCATATTTATACTATTCATTATTATCAATTAAAATTATTTTATAGTTCACTTCAATTTTTTGTCCACCAGTGGAAGAAGTGAGAAGAAACCACTAGTATGTTCATAACTTATGTGTCTAGTACATTTGATTTGCTTATCTGTAAGTTGTTAGATTTTGAGTTGGAGCAAAACTCGTTCCAAGCTTTTTTATCTTCTAGATAATCTGATATTTTGTAATAAGCTTATTTACTAAGAATATGCTTCACAATTTTTTTAAATTTGTTTATTGATAATTTTTGCAACTCACTTGGAGTTTTGTTGTAGAAGCGTATACATTGCCCTTTAAAAGATACATTTATCTTATGTAGCCTAGTTGTGGGAACAGCGAGTTTATTCTTATTTCTAGTATTTACATTATGTATATCGCTTTTTTTAGTGAACCGATCGGTGTTTTTATGAGTGTACAACAAGTTTTTAAAAATATATTGACACGGTACTGTCATTATGTTTATTTCTTTGAATTTTTCGCGTAGGCTTATTAATTTTAATAACTTTAATATACTTAAAGTTATTAAAAAAAATATATATATATCGATAAGTTATTATTTATGAGAATTACTTACCATAATATTAATTAAACATGTATAAATAACGACCTATGTGGCGCGGTGGGCGATGGTCCGCCTGCGACGCAGGAGTTTGCGGGTTCGATTCCCGCCTCGGAACAATTGTGTGTACGATCTGCAGATATTTGTTCCGGGTGTTCTGGTCGTTATCTATGTATAATAAAATATCTATCTATGTAATATATTGTATTATGTATATCAGTTATCTAGTACCCATAACACAAGCTCTGCTTACCATGGGGCTAGATGATGCTGTGTGGATTGTCCAGCATTATTTATTTATAAATACAGATGTACTGTGAACTGAGTTCGATTATACGATAGTATCGAAACGTGATTGTAACGTAAGGCCTTTTTTTTTCGTAGATTTTGGTACAGTCAGCGTCAAATTGATATAAGCGTCTAGAGTAGTCAAAATCATCTTAGCAATTATGAGTTTGCATACCTTTGAGAGCTTGGATTAGATTATTTTGAACACCCTGACTGCTCACATAAATATGAAAAAATGAGTAGTAAGATATTTTATATTTTATCTCGGAACAATTGTGTGCACGATCTGCAGATATTTGTTCCGGGTGTTCTGGTCGTTTTCTATGTATAATAAAAAAATATCTATCTATGTAATGTATTGTATTATGTATATCATTCATCTAGTACCCATAACACAAGCTTCTGCTTAGCTTGGGGCTAGATAATGCTGTGTGACCCGGTCCTTTGGAAGGCTTGCGTGGGGCCGAAGCCAACAGCACAGAGGCCCTTTGAGAGAGTTAATCTACAGTTATTATTATTATTTTGAACACCTTGTGTGCTTACGACAATATATTGATTCGAACTCTTTTTTTTTCACTACTCTAGACGCTTATATCTATATAAGTATAAAAACAAAATTTACTTATTAAGTAATTAAGTGTAAAATTTCCTACGTAAGTGTCTTCATAAGCGCACCCCTAGCTTCTAAAACGTTTTTTATTTGTGTATGTTTGTGCATTCTAGGATTAAATTTACACTATAGTTTGACCGAAACCGCTGTACCGCGCCTGAGGTATGCGAGCGGCGAGACGGGGGAAGTATCGGCCGCTCCGATCCATCAGTCTGCCGTCAACGCGTACTCTTGCTCTTTTGTCAAACTATAGTATTGTACCAGACCAATGTCATTTAAGGTTTTAATAAAGAATTTTTGAAATTGAAAAGACGCTTACATCAATTTGACGCTGACTGTACAACGTTGGGGCTCTGATACGATGAAAGGAATAAGAGGCTTATTTGATTTAAACCATATTTTACGGGTAATAACCAATGTAGCTTTAAGCAGAGGCAGGTTTATTGGATATATACTGATTATTTTGAAGAAATTTTTTTTTTTTCTTGGACTCGCTAGTTTTAGCATTTGCCATATTTAATTTGTGATAAAAAAAAATTGGGAAACATTAATAACCTAATACGAAAGAGAGAAAACGGCCAGGTGATTATGTAACTCGCGACCGGTTTGCGACAGGCGTAAATTAAGCAATCAGTGCTGTCAAACGCCAATTTTTTATATTGTAGTTTGACAGCTACAACGTCAAAATTGGCGTTTGACAGCACTGAATGCTTAATTTACGCCTGTCGCAAACCGGTCGCGAGTTACATAATCACCATACGGAGAAGGAGAGTTAGGAAAGTTATTATTAAGGAATTATCAAACATACATAATAATATATACATTATATATTTATATTATTTGTACAAATAAAGGATGATAAGCAATGATAAAAATTTATTGGATTCACCTATATTGTTTTATTTTTTCTTCCATATGATGATGACTCTTTGTTATGGCAACTGTGTCTGGTTGGACACCAGCCAGCGTCAAGTAATGGAAAATACTAATATTATAAACGCGAAAGTTTGTAAGTATGGGTGGATGGATGTTTGTTACTCTTTCACGTAAAAACTACTAAATGGATTTTAATGAAACTTTACAATAATATAGCTTATACATCAGAATAACACATAGGCTACAATTCATAAAGATATATAGTATATTATCCAAAATATCTATCACCACGCTGGACAATCCACGCAGCATTATCTAGCCCCATGGTAAGCAGAGCTTGTGTTATGGGTACTAGATAACTGATATACATAATACAATATATTACATAGATAGATATTTTTTTATTATACATAGAAAACGACCAGAACACCCGGAACAAATATCTGCAGATCGTACACACAATTGTTCCGAGGCGGGAATCGAACCCGCAACCTCCTGCGTCACAGGCGGACCTTCGCCCACCGCGTCACATCGGTCGTCTAAATTAATGAATTATCAAGGTTATCAAATTATGAAGATTGTTTGATATTTCCACCAGAGCCTAGTTCGTTATCTAGCAGGGTGTACCACGTGCTGTTAGGTTGGCTTGGGAGACGAGAAGTTGGAGTCCCGTGGATGCATATGTGTCAGGATATTGCGTATTTGCCTTTGGAATTTGCGTGTTTTCCTTAAAGGTATTTTGAAGAGATACAAAAAACTTGAAATAAAACGAAAACAATAGTCAAAATGAGCTTTTTATTGGTATATAGGTAGGTACTACAGTAGTTAAAATCCTATTGTTTTGAGTACCTATTTAATCTAGCCAGAATTGATAAATCTATACTAATATTATAAAGAGGCAAGGTATGATTTTTTGTTTGTTTGTAATGAATAGGCTCCGAAAGTACTGGACCGATTTGAAAAATTCTTTCACCATTGGGAAGCTACACTATCCGTGGTGAACATAGGCTATATTATATTTTCAAAAAAATTAGGGATCCGTACTAAAACCCGTTCCGTGCGAAGCCGGGAAGGTCCGCTAATAGTTACTAAAGGTAGATACGTGGTTTAAATTCTATTGTTTTGACCATCTTGGCTAAATAGTCCTATCCTAACGGTATAATAAAAAGAGCTCTTTATTTGTAGATACGTAGGTACTAAAGGTAGTCTTCAAAGTCGCTCAGCGAGCTATGAAAAGAGCTATGCTCGGAGTTTCTCTAAAGGATAGGATTCGCAACGGATACATCCGACAGAGAACCAAAGTTATCGACATAGCTCTAAGAATTAGTAAACATAAATGGCAGTGGGCCGGCCATATCTCACGTAGAACCGACAACCGTTGGGGTAAACGTGTTCTTGAGTGAAGACTCAGTAAACGCGTAGGACGCCCTTCGACCAGGTGGGAAGACGACCTGCGAAAGACTGCAGGCAGATGCTGGATGCGGCAAGCTGAAGACAAGGCGCTATGGCGCTCATTGGGGGAGGCCTTTGTCCAGCAGTGGACTATCATAGGCTGATGATGACTAGGTAGATAAGTAGTCTATATTCTATTGTCTTGAGTACGTAATCTGGCTAGATAGTCTGCGGGCCCGCTGGATGGCGGGGGGCGGGGGCGGGGGCGTGGGGAGGTGCGCCCCCTCCGCTCTGAAGCCCCCTGCTCCGTCCGCTCGGTACACCACGTTTATAATCTGGAACGAACGAGGAAACAACTAAATAAATCATCCTACTTCACTACATAGCATAAAACAAAGTCGCTTCCCGCTGTCTGCCTGTCCCTATGTATGCTTAGATCTATAAAACTACGCGACGGATTTTGATGCGGTTTTTTTTATCGATGTAGTGATTGAGAAAGGTTTATAATTAATAAACCATTTGACACATAGATTTTCACGCGGGCGAAGTCGCGGGGCGCAGCTACTAAATTATAATCGCGAAAGTTTGTGTATGGATGTTTGTAAGACGACCGATGTGGCGCGGTGGGCGAAGGTCCGCCTGCGACGCAGGAGGTTGCGGGTTCGATTCCCGCCTCGGAAAAATTGTGTGTACGATCTGCAGATATTTGTTCCGGGTGTTCTGGTCGTTTTCTATGTATAATAAAAAATATCTATCTATGTAATATATTGTATTATATATATCAGTTATCTAGCACCCATAACACAAGCTCTGCTTATCATGGGGCTAGATAATGCTGTGTGAATTGTCCAGCTGCCTTTGATAAACACGTGGGTTATTTTTATATCAGTTATTAAATTTACCAAGCAAGTAAAAGTGGCAGTGGGCCGGTCATATATCACGAAGAACCGATAACCGCTGGGTTAAACGTGTTATTGAGTGGAGCCACCACCACGGATGCCACCTGCCGGATGACGACCTGCGAAAGACTGCAGGCAGATACTGGATGCGGCAAGCTGAAGACGTGGCGCTATGGCGCTCATTGGGGGAGGCCTATGTCCAGCAGTGGACTATCATAGGCTGATGGTGACTAGGTAGATAAGTAGTTTATATTCTATTGTCTTGAGTATGTAATCTGCGTGAGTTCTTTTATGTCAGTTATCTAATTCACCTGTCCATCTGGAGCTGTATATTGGTATTGGCCCTGCACAGCGAGCCCCTCTTCGGTGAATGTACCCTGCTGTTCGTGGAAAATTCCTTCTTCTGAAAAATTTTAACAAATTATTAGGTATCTACACTATATGGCTCGTATGGTAATTATGTAACTCGCGACCGGTTTGCGACAGGCGTAAATTAAGCAATCAGTGCTGTCAAACGCCAATTTTGACCTATTTTAACGTTGTAGCTGGTGTCAAACTGATACAAAATTGACGTTTGACAGCACTGATTGCTTAATTTACGCCTGTCGCAAACCGGTCGCGAGTTACATAATCACCCGGCCATGATCATGGAAATGACAAATAATACTTCATTATCAGACCATAGAAAAGTAAGAGATCCTATTTTTACAGTACAGTAAAGTCAGTCGTGGTTTATTTTATGTAATTACAAGATTAAACTAAATATTTTAAATGGGCCGTAGTGGCAAATGAGTGATAAGTCTACATCTAGTTACCGGTCTGTAGCGCCCATCTATAATTGCCCTCCGCGGTTGGAGTCTCGAAGTCATTCCGTACAATGCCGTCCGTGGCGCAGTTCGAGATTATTGCAGTCAAAATCTGTAGGTACAACCAATCAACACATTTAGCGTTAAGGCCGCCTATTGTAGGTTGTATTTCTGTATTTTTAGGGAATTTTATTTATTACTAAGACTCTGCTGTCCGTCCGTCTAGTTTTTCCCCTATTAGAATATTATTTAATAGGACTAACTCGGGATTATTCTCCATACAACAGCGAAAGATTTTCCAAATCGGTCCAGAATTGAAGGAGAAATCGACGAACATTAAGCCTCAGAAAATTATATCCAAACTCAACTAGCATCTTAAGAAACATTAATTCTAACTCAATAAAATCAAACCTACAACTACGCAAAAAGAATAAGCCCTACGCATTTAGAAACAAATATAAACTAGAATTAGCAAAAGCACGTACTGATTACGGCAAGAAAACAGTTGTCTATAACTTGCCTAATGAGATAAAGGATTGTGCTTGCATAAACACGTTCAAAACCAAATTAAATAAATATATTTATAGTCTACCTTAAGCATCTATATTATAATAATTAGCATCCTTATTGTTTATAAAAACTTTTTTTTTTTTCATAATGCTGGACAATTCACACAGCATTATCTAGCCCCATGGTAAGCAGAGCTTGTGTTATGGGTACTAGATAACTGATATACATAATACAATACGCTACATAGATAGATATTTTTATTATACATATAAAACGACCAGAACACCCAGAACAAATATCTGCAGATCGTACACACAATTGTTCCGAGGCGGGAATCGGACCCGCAACCTCTTGCGTCGCAGGCGGACCTTCACCCACCGGTCGGCTTCCGGCGCAGCGGACGCTACCGACGTCCGCTGCGTCGGGAGCCGACCGTACCGTACCTATTTCATAGAGTTTCATAGAGTGCATTTCCCTCTACCACACTTCGGTTTCTCCACCCTCTCGCCTCGTTGCCCGCTGCGCTACGTGCGGAGGCCTTTATTTTTATATTATTTTTGTAGGCATTATCAAGCTCTACAACTTTTCTCTAGAACTTCGTCATATGTCTCATAGTTAAGGTAGCGTAGGAAACGTTTCTTTTCCAACTTTGCAAATCCGACTTCCTAGTACCTACCACGAGAAAGTCTTTTCAATTTTCGGGTCTGTTCAATATAATAGATACCTACTCGTAGCCTAGACACTCACAAATAACGTAGCTTTCTATTATTCAAAATTCAACGACCGATGTGGCGCGGTGGGCGAAGGTCCGTCTGCGACGCAGGAGGTTGCGGGTTCGATTCCCGCCTCGGAACAATTGTGTGTACGATCTGCAGATATTTGTTCCGGGTGTTCCGGTCGTTTTCTATGTATAATAAAAAATATCTATCTATGTAATATATAGTATTATGTATATGAGTTATCTAGTACCCATAACACAAGCTCTGCTTACCATGGGGCTAGATAATGCTGTGAGAATTGTCCAGCATTATTTATTATTTATTTAAATCGGTTCGGTAGATCCAGAGATTATCTACCATTCAACCATTCAAACTTTACCTCTTTTTGATATTAGTAAGATATATTTATCTAATAACTAATCGAATCAAATCAAATTGCGTAATGTCTTCAACCAATTTACCTAACCTTTGCAAATTGATGGGTTACGTACGTTAGGAATATAATTGATTGATTTAGTGAACGTTTTTAAACAGAAATTAATGTTGATTTGATTGACATATGAATTGATTTGGTTATGTAGGTCATGTTTACTTGTACCCGGTACTGGGATTCAAGATATTGTTTGTAAACAAAGACCTTTGTTGGCGAGACGAACTTAATGCCTTTTTCAGAGATTGGTGGGAGATCTCGCGTGACTGTATCGAGTGGAATCATTTGAGGGCCTTTGCCCAGCAGTGGGGCGAATCAGGGTGACGGAAATAGAACCAGAATAGACTTAATGAGAGTAGAATCTCACACGGAGCACCATCGTACATAACTATTTCGCAAAAGAAACCTAACCAAAATAAAAAACTGG
The DNA here is from genome assembly GCA_947044415.1 of Eupithecia dodoneata. NCBI lineage: Eukaryota > Metazoa > Arthropoda > Insecta > Lepidoptera > Geometridae > Eupithecia > Eupithecia dodoneata. The sequence goes on from OX345685.1 coordinate 4,842,879, forward strand.
TATTTTAGATAATTCAAGTATAAAAACGTACTTTAGTACAGTAGGTAGGTATACCTATATACAGGGCGTCCCACAGCCATGCCACATGGAGGGAAAGTATCTTAAATATTGTAGTTATAAAATTTTACTGAAAGAAGATTTAAAAAAACAAATTGATTTTTAAAACAATTTAAACTGCATTCAAAGATTTTTGATTAATCACCTGTCTGAGCCGGGAATCGAACCCGCTTAATTGTAAAATAAAAATCACACCTCATTTAACGATACCGATCAAAAGGCTCATTCGTTAGTATTCTTTTTTTCCAAGTAAAATATCATCTTGAATAAAAGGTTGACCATGAAATTTTACGATGCAAATAAATTATGAATAATAAAAATAATAAATACCCGTGCGAAGCCGGGACGGTCCGCTAGTCTACAATACTTAAGATACTTTACCTCCATGTGGCATGGCTGTGGGACGCCCTGTATATGAGGCAATTGAAATTATAAATAAAAACTGTCTAATGCTCTGCAGTCCTAAAATAAAATATCGATGTCCATATTCCCTCCATTTTTCTTTGGTTTAGTAACTCATTTGTTTACAAAAAATATATTTGATTCTAGAACCGAGTGCCTACCGCTTTGAGTATTAGGTAACAGTAGTACATGTCAACAACTCAACACTCGAACAAATTGCAACAGTCATCCCAAATCAAAGTAAATATTTCGGCAACTGTTACAAAAACTACATTATTTGGTAAGATAAGTTGCATAAGTGCTAAATAGTCTATACTAATATTATAAAGAGGAAAGATTTGATTGTTTTTTTGTACTGAATAGACACCGAAACTACAGGACCGATTTGAAAAATTCTTTCACCGTTGGGAAGCTACACTTTCCCCGGTGAACATAGGCTATATTATATTTTCAAAAAAGTTAGGGATCCGTACTAAAACCGTGCGAAGCCGGGAAGGTCCGCTAGTAATAAGGTATAATAGGTGGCTGCGGAATGCCGCTGTAGGTAAAGCTACAAATTTGTTTTAACCATTCGTTTGGGACATGTATTACCTATCACGACTTCACGACTGAAACTAATCTTCATCTATAGTAGGTACCTACATACTTCCCTACTTAGGTACTAGCTAGCTAGCTTGATCCTACTGGGTGCAGCCAAATTCTTTCACGTCAAATACGTATAATATAGAGGTATACTACATATTTTCTTAAGCGAAGAAGAGAGATTGTAGAGAGAAATAGAAAACACTTTATTAGACCACACGAATCAGAAAACAGTACAGACATAAATACCTACTTAGAATAAAGGGCGGTATAGTCGCGGAGAGCGATCTGTTCCAGGCAACCTTAGGATGGACTGGACACGAAGGAATAATATAGCCAGGGGCGTCTATTCTATTCGATATATACATTTTAATATTTTGATTAAAAAGAAACCAAATACTTACACTACATACCATACCTAATACCTACATTACAAACATTATATTAGACTTACTTTTTTTTATTTCGATCACGGTCTCGAGCATTATTTTATTTGTGTAGGTACCTACCATATAGCCAGAAAGCAACCAGACAACCTCGAAAAACTAGTGGTAATAATAGAGGGGAAAAGACCAAGAGGACGGTCACCAACCCGCTGGTCTGATCAAATTAGGGCAATAACGGGACTCACATTGCCTGCAGCCCTGAGACAGGCCGAAGACAGAGTGGTGTGGAAGCGGTTCATCAGCGTCACCGTGAAAGCTTTCCAGGACGGGCACGACCTTCAGCAATGAAGACAACGACAAAGAAGAAGTAGGTACCTACAATAATGAGCTGTGTATTGTATATTTTAATATTTTGTTATTGGAAACAGCTTATTTTTATAAAACAAACTAGATTATTCCATAGAACAAATAACTGCATCTTGGAACATAAAATCATCGATTTGTCAATTAGTGCGCTATGCGCTATGCTTCCCGCTGAGCTTTTTACGGCTGATTTTAGTGTCACGCTGACCATCAGCGCTGACAGCTTAGCGCATTATCTCGTCAGCGCCGACGATCAGCGCGGGTCGTATTAGTCTCACGCTGATCGCTACGGAGTACAGACGCATAAAAAAATGAGGAGTGCATTAATTATTGTTGCCTTGTCATCATCATTATCAGCCTATAGCAGTCCACAGCTGGACATAGGCCACCCCCAGTGAGTGCCATAGCGCCCTGTCTTCAGCTTGCCGCATCCAGCATCTACCTGCAGTCTTTCGCAGGTCGTCATCCCACCTGGTCGGAGGGCCTTGTAATACCTACGAAAAAAATGCGAAGAAGAAGACTACATGTTCATTCCATTAATTGAACAGAGATTAGTCGCGGGAGAATTTGTCAAGTTATACGGCAAGTTGAGGGATGACGAAACAAAATTTTTGAATCGTTTTCGACATGATTGTCCGCAACCGGCGCGTGCGATCAGCGCGACACTAAAACGCTCACTGAAGACAGAAGTGCGCGGGCGCCTGGTCGGCGCCGACCGCTCAGCGCGCTAACGAGCGGCGGCGCGTAGGAACGCTGACGCTGGTCAGCGTTGAACGGTCGGCGTTATTCTAAAAGCTTTCTGCGTCCATACAGATTGCTACGCGCTGAGCTGTCAGCGCTGATGGTCAGCGTGACACTTAAATCAACCTAATGCTTTTAAGATAAAAGTATGCTGATAAAAATAAAAATAAGATTATTATCTTGTCTGTCATTTTGGTAAATTGGCTATAAACAGTATTCATGGAATGGTGAAGAGCTGTGGCGCCCTCATTGATTAAAATTTAGGTGGGTTAAGCATGTAACAAAAGAAGTGAATTTTGTTCTTTCTACAACAAATATAACGGAAACTATTTAAATGTATTTTGGAAGCATTTGGGAAAATGTTGATTAGTAGCCCAAAACCCATCGAGTAAGTAATGTAGTTAATATTTTATGTATGTATATGTAATAGTGTCTATAATCAGTATTTATTTCCATTAACGTATAAACTAGTATTTATGTATTTGTACATGTTTTGTAACTATTGTATATAATTAATATACAACATTAGTCTATAATACGTCACTGTAATACCTGTACTATAGCTACGTGTCCATCCCAAGGTTGTCTGGAAAATATCGCTCTTAGGCCGATTTTTTCTTAGGCCATGTGTATCTGTATCTTTGTTCTTTACTGTTTTTGTTTTTCTGTGTTTGATGTGCCATAAAGCGTATTTGAATTGTATGTTATGTATGGTAATTATGTAAATATTGAAGAAACCACAGAAGCTTCCGCAGATTTTAAAGTAAAAAAAAAATTAAGCGATCACATTATATCCTAATTTTAATTATGCAATTTGAAATTTGTCACGTGCCCGTGCCCTTGTAAGTTATACAAGAATTAAAACACTGATGTTTGTTTGTTTGATGTTTCATCATCATCAGCCTATGTTAATCCACTGCTGGACATAGGCCTCCCCCAATGAGCGCCATAGCGCCCTGTCTTCAGCTTGACGCATCTACCTGCAGTCTTTCGCAGGTCGTCATCCCACCTGGTCGGAGGGCGTCCTACACTACGTTTACGGAGTCGTGTTTGATATTTACCTATAGGTATATCCTATTAATATCATAAACGCGAAAGTTTGTAAGTATAGATGGATGGATGTATGTTACTCTTTCACGTTAAAACTACTGAATGGATTTTTATGAAACTTTACCTATAATATAGCTTATACATCAGTATAACAGATAGGCTACAATTTATACAGATATATTGTATATTATTCAAAATATCTTTCAATATATTTCTTTCCAGCCCTGGTGGCACAGAGAGGGGCCTCGAGGCTTGGCCTCATTACCCCGGCGTCAACTCGAGGGGTGACGACCCCTCGGTCCTTGGGTTAGTGGGAATTTCTTAATTTTCCCCCTTCTAATCTCTGTTTTTTGGCTGCATTTGTTTATATTTTTGTTTTCAAAATATCTATCACCACGCTGGTGAAACCGCGGGGCGCATCTCGTACATATATAAGGTTTTTGTCAATGTGTGCACCACAACTCGGTCCCACGCCTAAAATATTTTATTAGCCCACCAATAAAATTTTACTGACCTCTGACCTGAGTCAGTTGTTTTATTTTGAAGTTGACCTTCCAACAAGTCCTTGTTAATATGATATTTGAATTTCAATTAGTTCTCTAACGATGTTAGCTTTGTCATAGCTAATAACGTAAGTAAATAATATCATCATCATCATCAGCCTATAGTAGTCCACAGCTGGACATAATGCCTCCCCAATGAGCGCCATAGCGCCCTGTCTTCAGCTTGCCGCATCCAGCATCTGCCTGCAGTCTTTCGCAGGTCGTCATTCCACCTGGTCTGAGGACGTCTTACACTACGTTTGCCGAGCGGTATCCACTCAAGAACACGTTTGCCCCAGCGGCCGTCGGTTCTTCGCGAAATATGACCGGCCCGCTGCCACTTCAGCTTGCTAATTCTTAGAGCTATGTCAATAACTTAAAAGCGACAAATACTCATAGAATTAGGAAGCTCTTTGAGCCTACTTATTAAAGTTATGCAAAAAACGGCCTATTCCTAGCAGTTTTATTTACCTACCGAATAGTCTGTTGTCACTTTTGTTTTGTGAGATTCCCAACTCAATGGCGTTTTATTTATTTACACTTCTTGCACGAAAACCATAACACAAAAGTTATTCATGAAAATTATTACGAAGGCAAACTAAAAATAAATAATGCTGGACAATTCACACAGCATTATCTAGCCCCATGGTAAGCAGAGCTTGTGTTATGGGTACTAGATAACTGATATACATAATACTATACATTACATATATAGATATTTTTTATTATACATAGAAAACGACCAGAACACCCGGAACAAATATCTGCAGATCGTACACACAATTGTTCCGAGGCGGGAATCGAACCCGCAACCTCCTGCGTCGCAGGCGGACCTTCGCCCACCGCACCACATCGGTCGTCACTTAACCCTAAAAGGATTTCTCTTCCAGCAAACCTTATTGGGAGCGAGAGCAAAGTGAAGAGAGAAGACTCGCACACGAATGTATTCCATAGGTACCTTAGTACAAAACTGTTTAATTAGTTAACCCTAAAAACCAGTTTTTATTGATAGATCGAAATAAATGATAATATAAGAATGTCCAGCCCATCCTAAGGTTGCCTGGAAGAGATGGCTCTCAGCGATAAGGCCGTCCTGTATACTTCCTTTATTCTATTGTTTATTTCTGTATTGTTTTTCTGTTTTGTATGGTATAATAAAGTGTTTTCTATCTATCTATATATATATGCAAAAAGCCCACTTGACGCGCCCAACGTCGCGGCACTTGGTGCCTTATAAACAAGTATAAAACAAAGTCGCTTCCCGCTATCTGTCATGGGGCTAGATAATGCTGTGTGTATTGTCCAGCATTATTTATATAAGTTTAATATTGTACGTCCATAATTAATGGATAAACTGTTGTTTCACCTAGCTTTTAAGATATTTTTGTACACAGTATCTTCAATAAATTTATTTTAATTAGAATTTGTATGAAGATGTTAGGTCCCTTACTCAGCTGGGACCCGAGCCGTTCTGTGGCATACCTAAAAGCTTGGCACACAGAACACTCCTGGGATCCTGCCTCGAGGAATTGCACAAGCTCTGGAGCAACTCCTCGGGCATGGATCATTCAAAATCTCTGATAAAAGCCTTCGATAGTCGGTATACCAACCGAATCCTAGCGCTAAGCAGAGGTAACCTTCGCATCATGACAAGAGCCCTAACTGGACACTGTCGCCTTAACAAGCATATGTTCAAACTAGGGCTAAGCGACACACAATCCTGCAGATTCTGCGAGGAGGCGGATGAAACGCCCCTCCATCTGCTAAGTGAGTGTGGAGCACTGTTGCAGAAACGCAGCATCCATCTGGGCAAGCATCTGCATAGCCCAGACGAGCTGAAAGATATCACCCCGTAGAAGATCCTACAGTTCCTAGCAGCTGCAAGGGTTAGTAAACGCCACGGCTTCGGGGCTGAAACGTAAAAGTGGCGAGCACAATAGGCCTATCATGGCCGCCGTGATACGAAAGCAAATAAAAAAATTTGTCCCTCATTTCCATCCCGTTAACTGTATTTATGTCCTTGCTAAATATTAGTCATAATACGCCACCGTCATACCTGTACTATAGCTACGTGTCCATCCAAAGGTTGCGTGGAAGAAATCGCTCTTAGCGATAAGGCCGCCCATTGTGCATGTGATCTTTGTTCTTTACTGTTTTTGTTTTTCTGTGTTTGATGAGCGTATTTGTATTGTAAACATTGTTTACGGTATGAACTCAGTGCGTAGTCATTTATTAAGATTAATAATATTGCGTGATCATACATAGATAACTAGTTTCTGCTACTAATAGAAAGTAGTTTATGCACTTCCCTGAGATATACTGTTAGTCTACCTCCTGCCAAATTTCATTAAAAGATAATGCTGAACAATCCAGACAGCGTTATTTTGATTTTGCCCAAGCCAAGCAGAGCTTGTGTTGTGGGTACTAACTAGATGACTGATATACATAATACATTACATAGATATATTTACTATACATAAAAATACCCAGAACACCAGAAACAAATATTTGCATATCGTATAAATATTTGTACCAAGGGCGGGAATCGAACGCAACCTCTTGGCAGATCTTCGCCCACTGTGACACTTTTTGAGGTGAGATTTTACTTACCAATAATATCGGCAGCAATTCCATTTCACTGAATCAAATTAAATTCCTTCAAAAACTATTTCAATTAAAATACTAATCCAAAAATATGGTTTGAATTTAAAAATTTCTTTTTAAATTTTGACTTTTAAACTCACGCAAGTAAATTATTAAGACAATTTAATGTAAGTAACAAGACGAGAGGTAGTAACTAGTACCTAGTCGTGCTTGGTCTATAGCGAGCGCGGTATGAATGCTAAGCAAGACATTTGACATCTGACCTAAACCAAACGTACAGTCAGCGTCAATCGATATCAGCGCGTAGAGTAGACAAAATGATCTGAACATCATAAAAGCAATTTGATATACGCAGTTTGAATCATCATATTGATGTAAGCACAAGGTGTTCAAAATATCTTACTTATTTATATGAGCAGTCGGGGTGTTCATAATTATCTTAGCCAACAGAGCTCTCAAAGTTAAGTAAGATAAGAGAGAAGAAGGAGAAATGGACGAGACTAATAACTGAATGGCAACCACGAGATAGCAAAAGAAAAAGAGGCAGACAGACTAGAAGATGGGAGGACGACATTAGAAAAGTGGCGGGTCCAATATGGACCCGCATAGCGAAAGATAGAATAGAGTAGAAATCTTTAGAGGAGGCCTATGTCGAAAGACAAGCTGAAATACAGAAAGGACCGTTTACCGATACTTAATTTATATAAAAAGATAAGTAACTGTTATAAAGTAAGCATATTTGTCAGAAAAGTAGTAGGTATGCAAACTCATAATTGCTTATTATTTTGGACACCCTAGCTGCTCTTATAAATATGAAACAATGAGTATGAAGACATTTTGAACACCTTGGGTGCCTGAGAAGAGCTATGCTCGGAGTTTCTCTGAAGGATAGGATTCGCAACGAATACATCCGACAGAGAACCAAGGTTATCGACATAGCTCAAAGAATTAGCAAGCTGAAGTGGCAGTGGGCCGGCCATATCTCGCGAAGAACCGACGGCCGCTGGGGTAAACGTGTTGTTGGAGACCACGACTCGGTAAACGTAGTGTAGGACGCCCTCCGACCAGGTGGGATGACGACCTGCGAAAGACTGCAGGTAGATGCTGGGTGCGTCAAGCTGAAGACAGGGCGGCCTATGTCCAGCAGTGGACTGCTAACAACAATATGATCATTCAAACTGCGCATATCATTTTGACAACTCTCGTAGCACATCCATAGACCCCCTTCTCGATCGAGCCAGTGAAAGTGGTAAGAACCTTTTGTTTGTGGATGATAATATCGACGTCAAGTGACCTATGCTCCGTTGGAAAACGGACAAAAGGAGAAAAACTTAAATGACATGCTGGCAGTTCATAATATGGTAAAGGTAGTTAATTTTCCGACGCGTGTAAACAACAGCTCGTCTAGCTGCCTCGATCACGTGTAGGTACAAAAACATGTCATGCGAGTCAGTAGTGACGGCGTCGGTCGCGAGTCGCTGCAGCTGAATCTATGTTTCAAATAAGTAGTGTATAAACCTTCCTCTTGAATCCCTCCGTCTATAAAAAATACCGCGTAGTTTTAAAGATCACCATACGATAGATATAGGTATAGCGGTGCTGGATGTGTGAGTTAGGTCCTATACGCTATTATTATTACTTTTTAGGGTTCCTTATCCAAAGGGTAAAAACGGCACCCTATTACTAAGCCTCCGCTGCCGTCTGTCCGTCTGTCAGCGGGCTGTATCTCATAAACCGTAACAGGTAGACTATGAAATATTGTCAGTGTTTACTACTATTGCCAGTATAACAAATAATTACTGAGGCAACGTCCATACCAAGTTGAACAACGATCATTGAACTTTCGGAAGACGCGGTCAGTATTTGGATGGCCAATTTGGCTTTATTGCTGTTGAATGTGAATCGGAGGTGGTTTTATCATGGGATGGGATCATAGAAAATATTTTACGATTTGAGGCAAATTACTTATTCATTAGATATATGTGTTACCCATAGACTTAGTAATAATTCCAGACGGATTCCTACGGAATCACAAGTCAACAACAGCAATGGCGGACTTGTCATAAGTGAGAGATGCCAACTGATGAAAAAAAAATGCCGATAATTTTCATAAAATTTTCTACAAATCACAGATCACAAATCAAGTAGGTAAGCGTGTTCTGGAGGAGTAAATATCAAAACGTTGGATTTTTTTTAAGTCCATCAAGGAAAACAATATGTTAATCAGTAAGTCAAGTCAGTCTGTGTTAATTTAGCTTTATACAAAAGAATGCTTAGGTACTATCTATTTAAATTCTTATTTATGTTAGGTAGGCTATCTTAAGAACGCAATTTTAAGAATTATAATATACAAAGATTCAAACATCTCAATAAACTCCCACATTATTCGGAAATTTCGAAGTTTACGTGCTAATTACGGAAGCCACCGGCGACGGTTTTAAAAAAAACCAAAACTTTTAAACTATTTATTAAAACTTTTACAAAGATCGTAAGATAATTATTCTAAAATAAAGTAATGAAGCTACGCTTGGTCGATGCAAGTACCAGGTGTAGAATGTCGTGACCGCGATCGAAGGCAGGCACGCTGAGGGAAAGACGTCATCGCTGAGTCGGCAAAGTAAGTACTCGGAGAATGACAATTATACTGGATGAACAACAAATGCAGTGGCATGCTGCATTCCTGGGTTGCAGATTAGGTGCATAGTTTCTATGTAACATGCTGGTAACACCGGCAAGATTTGTGTTTTTGTTGTGATTTTTCTGTTGATAGTTATTTGCGTTCAATCGAAGAAATAAGTGGATGTAATTAGAAATTTACGTGTGAAATGTGATTCTGTGTTTATTAATTACTAAATTAGTGTGATTTCGGCAACATCTGACCACACAAGAAGACATTTTTCATTTTTCGATATAAGTTACAATAGAGTCACTCTGTTGGTGTATAAAGAGGTAATGGCGGACGAGCGGTCTATAAATTCAGAATGTTATGGGTAACGACCCATAAAGAGAGCTTGCAATGCTATCATGAGACGGACATTGGCAGAATTGCGTCAATCCGAACGTCATTCTCCAGCCCAGCCCTAATAAATAAATCACTCAGATCAGACAGTTGTTTCAACCACGGGTAAATAGTATGCAAAACAAATCAAAATAAAATACTTTAATTATTAGGCCGCCGCACCGTTTGTTACATTAATTATAAACTTTTTAGTGTGGTTGAATCAAAGAATTTCTAAACATTTTCTAAGTACTGTCATAATACCGCGCGTATATGAAATTATGAATATTACCTAGACCTGTCGCATGATTGTGTTATGTAGAAAGTTTAAATTATTAGGTTTTTCTATTTGTTGTGACATCTAGGCAGTGTCGACTGGAAAATGTCTTCCGTGTGTAGAGTTTGCCTCACCGGTAACTCAAGGCTGCATTCCTTGAAAAACAAAGTACTCATTGATGTATATGAGAAACTGTCTAGTGCTAAGGTAAATATTGAGGCTATTTGTAAGTTTTCTGTATAAATAATGCTTAATTTGATAAGGGTTTGGATATAAAACACAACATGGGCTTTGATAAGTCAAGAAAAGCTTATTGAAATTTTAAATAAGTACCTACTCGATAAAGAATCGAAATGGTAAAAATAAGTTCCCTCCTATTTAAGTAAATTCTGTATGTCCCTATCAGTTGTACCTACTTACACGAATTTGAGGTTTGATCTGTCATCAATATAATAAATTGAACAAATAAACTCCATTTTAGTAAATACCAAATAATATTTTAACTGCTTAGAAGCGGGAGAAACTCTGAACTAATTGGTGATATTTGAGGACCTGAAGCAGGTCAAAGTCAAAGAAACCAATCATTTGAAGAAACTGGTATAAATGTACTATTGAATGCATTGTAATCTCTAAAATAGGATATTTATAAGCAAACATAAATAACTGAACATTTTTTTTGAATAAATAAACTCAGTATTAGTATTCATCATCATCAAGACATAGGCCTCCCCCAATGAGCGCCATATCGCCCTGTCTTTGTATTAGTCAATTTAAAATGGAGGCCACTACCAGTTTTCTTGTATATAACTGTGCCTATCTAATCTGGTAAAACCTATTTTCAGTTCAACACCGATGATGCAAGACCAAAAGTCTTATGCTATTCTTGTAACCAAAAGCTGCTGAGATGCCACACCTTTTCTCAAATGTTGCGCAGATCTGAGAAGATCTTCAACCACCTCTACCATGAGGGTTTTGAGGTATAACTACATAGTATAAAACAAGTTGCTTCCCGCTGTCTGTCTGTCCCTATGTATGCTTATATGTTTAAAAGTATGCAACGGATTGAAATGCTGAAATTGTTTATAGATAGACTGATTGAAGAGGAAGGTTTATAAATGATTTGACACATAAGATGAAGCCGCAGGGCGCATCTACATAGTTTTTTACTAATATAAAATCCCTTGAGATAATTGTTACTTGCAAATAACAAACAGTCTTAAACAATATGTTCTCCCCAGGGAAATTTGCTCTGTTTGTTTAATATTGGTACAACAGTCAATCCAATTAGGTTAAATGGTCGGGGGCTTTCTCTGAGGCCTATGGGCTGGAAAAAGAGGGGGGGGGGGGGGGTGAGCTCCTCATTTAAAAACAGTTGGGCGCTGACTGTGAGAGCTAATGTTGGTTTGTTGGTTCTCTCACTGTTCAGAAGAGGTCAAAAGTAGTACTGCCCAACCTTCTACAGGAGTAGCATTTGGACCACATTATTCAAACAATAGAGACACTGTATTCAAACTATGCTGAAATAGCATTCGAATCGGTGTCATATAATTTGTCATTATAACCTGCTGTGCCTAATAACATAGCATTATGTATGTACTAACCATGTTATGGATCTGTGTCAGAAATAAAAACATTTTATGTATTAATTTTTTTAATAATGGGGGGGCAAAAGTAATCACCCGATGTTCTTTTGCTGCAATTTTTTTTTTTATGAAAAAACTTTGGTTCTGCTTGTAAAATTTGTTTACTTAATCGAGTAGAATTTATTCCATTAAGTTGAGAAAATGATATCGGTCAAGTAGCCGCCGCCAGAGTTGATGACCTGTATACGGGCCAGTTTCAAGTTTTTTCATAAAAAAAAAATTACCTCAAAAGAAAATCGGTTGATTACTTTTGCCCCACCCTGTACATGTAATAAAAAGTCCAAACAAATATGCAATGTGTTTTTTAGAAACTTCAATGGCAAAGCAAGTGGCTATATAAAAAGAATAGGTACTGTGCTGGTGAAAATGCCAAAAGGCATGTCACAAAACAGTCTCTCAATGGGAATGGAACCAGCAACCCTCAATTATTCATATTAGTATTGATATTTCAGACAACTCAAGAATATATCACCGAGGTCAGCCATGGATTAACACAACAGTTCTCTGTGGCCACTATGCCTTGCATTACCATTGATGACAATATAACTGATGAAGGTACCAAGGTAACCATCAAAGATGAACCAATACCTTTTATTTATATAAAAGAAGAGGTGATCACGGAACCAGATAAAGTGATAGAGGTAAAACCAAAGTGTACCCGTGAAACGTTTACAAAAAGTGAACCATTAGAAGAACCTAAAAGTGATCGAGGGTATGATGTGGAAGAACTTCATTCTGACAGTCATGTTGAGCAAACCAAACTGGATGACTTAAAAATGTCTTTAATAAAAATATTTTCCTGCAATGAATGTGATAAAAAATACCGTCAAAAGAGCAATTTAGTAAAACACATGAGAATTCACACAGGAGTAGCTAATGCAACTGATGAACAATTTAATCAAAAAGGTAGTTTTGATAAAGATATGAGAACTCGCACAGGTGGGAGACCTTTTGGCTGCAGTATGTGTGAAAAACAATTTAATTATAAATCCGAATTATTTAGACACATGCAAAAGCACTCAGTAGTCAAGCTATTTGCCTGCAATGAGTGTGAAAAACAATTTAATTACAAATCCAATTTAGTTAGACATATGAGAATTCATATAGGGGCAAGGGCATTTGCCTGCAATACATGCCAGAAACAATTTTATCAAAAATCCGGATTAGTTAGACACATGAAAACGCACACAGAAGTAAAACGTTTTGCCTGCAATGTGTGTTTTAAATCCTTTTCTGAAAAATCTAGCTTAGTTGAACACATGAAAACCCACGCAGGTGCAAAACGGTTTCCCTGCGTTATATGTGATAAACGATTTTGTCAAAAATGCAACTTATTAACTCATATGAGGTAATAACTTCATTGTTAACTAGCTGTTCCCCGCGGCTTCGCCCCCGTGGAAATCTATGTGTCAAATGATAAAAAGTATCCTATGTTAGGAGAAAAGAAAGTCGTGTTTGTTACAACACTTATAACTCGAGAACGGCTGAACCGATTTAGCTGAAAATTGGTGGAGAGGTAGCTTAGAACCAGGAGTCTAACATAGGATACTTTTTATAATTTAAATCATTGACGGGGGCGAAGCCACGGGGCGCATCTAGTGTATAATAAAATAGCAATATACGATGGTACGGAACCCTCCGTGTGCGACTCGACTTGTCCTTAGCCGGTTTTATTTAATTCGGCTAGATTGCTTTACGTGTTAAGGACATTATTATTATATTAGAATATTCTTTACCTTTACCGAAGCTAAAACCGCTAGGCTTAAGTTACCCATAACATACAGCTGATTTTTTCAAATAAAGAAAAATTTATAATAAAAACTTTCAGTTCATGACCAATGGCACTTGCTTTAATTGTTTTATTTAGCTTTAGTTTTATTCTATTGTTACTAAAGTTTTTGTTAGTGCACTTCCTTACCCTACCAGCAAACAGAAAATGTTTTGATACCCCGCGAAACAGGCCTAGCCTAGTGCGGGGGTCACTGTTAACTGCAACACCTCAACCAATCAACTCTAAAATGTAAGAATATGAACATGAATTAAGTTAAGGTGTTATTATTTGTAAACTTTTGGTAATTTTTATTTTTATTTTGTATGAACTCTATCTAATACTGATGTTGTCTAGAATTAAGTAAAATTAATTAGTTGGAGCCTGATTAAATAAACTCATTCTAACTAACAACTTTATCTTGACATATGCATCTCCTGATGTACCTACATTACATATTTAAAGTAAATTTAATAATTTGACATTGATTTAAAATGATAAGTAGTTAAATTCAATTACTATTTATTTAACTGCATGCTTTTAAGAAAGAAAGAATATTATATATTAAACGCTAACAACACACAAACAAGTTTAGTTACACAAAATATAATATAAGACTACATAGTACCTTGAAATTAATCTTGACAAATCCAAATATATTCAATTAAATAAATCTAAACATATAAAATATAATTTTAATCTAGATATAGCGAAGATTGAAGAAGTTCCGCAAATTTAGTTTCTAGTCGTAATAATTGACGAAAATCTGGACTGGAAGGCACATATTGACATAGTAAATAAAAAATTTAACAAATTCGTGTACGCTGTAAGTCAAATTGAAAATGTCACAAATGCTAAAACTGCAATAATGTCCTTTCATGCCTATATTGAATCTGCTCTTCGCTACGGGCTAGTAATGTGGGGCAACAGCACTGATAAGAACAGACCATTTATAGCACAAAAGAAATGCGATCTGTGGAACCTCCCTGATGAGTCATGCAAACCCTTGTTTAAAGAACTTGGTTTATTACCTCTACCGTCGCTTTATATTTATGTAGAAATCCCATTCACAACCACATTTTTTCATCTATAATAATTATAGATGAAAAAATGTGATTTCTTCCCCCACAATCGTATTATATTAGGTAATCAAACAACCAAATATATTGCTTATGTCCGGCTTATGTGGTGAACTCACATTTATTTACACTTTGTACAGAATAAATACCAGTTAAATTTAATAATAACCACCAACTTTTCAAAGCGTCGGTTTAGTTAGCAACTCCAAAACGCACATCTCGGCTCCAACACGAAACAGAGAATCTTTCTGTCACATTCCAACGCGCAAGCGTTGTGGGCTATATAGTATATATACCGCTAGGCACGTCGCGTCCGTCCAGTCCAGTCTCTCTCCGTAGACCGAGACACGTTCTTGGTGACCCCGTTGACCCACTCACTTACGCTAACCCGGAAGTGACGGCAACAACTCAACTTCCGCACACTTCTCACCCGACCAATAACCAACCCCGCCGGATGCTGGGTCGAAGAATTCCCCGTTTCCGCCCTCAGGTGCACTCGTGCACCTAAGGCGTTACCTTCCTACCCTCTTATAGCATCTGGCAACAGCCCAAGCCGAGGCTCGCACCTAAGTGGTGGCCCTTGTGCGTGTTGCCCCAATCTAATTTTTACCGGCGAGGCGCCCTCTGCGCACGCCAAAACTCCGGTAACGATGTCATGGCCATCTGAGGTCAACAGCATTTATGTCCATTCGAAAAAAAACGTCCATCCAGTGACATTCTTACCTACGTTACGTGAACGACTCGCGCCCTAAAAACATTGTCAGTCGATATGGTGCACTCCGCAATCTATCTAGTTTGATATTAAGCTACTTACCGTTGTATATATGAGTCTGAACTAAATTGTATTCACTCTACCAGTCGCTATCTTAATCCTTCTGTTAATAAATCTGTGCATGTAAATTACAAGAAGAGTTTTCCTCCACCTTACTACCGAGAGAGTCCACCTCACTACCGAGAGAGTCCACCTCACTACCGAGAGTCCATCTCACTACCGAGAGAGTCCACCTCACTACCGAGAGAGTCCACCTCACTACCGAGAGAGTCCACCACACTACCGAGAGTCCACCTCACTACCGAGCTACGAGCATACCTAAACTTATGATCTGAGACTGGATCCGAGTCATTTTCCATGATCTTGTAGTGATATTGATCGCATGGCTCTTAATAAAAAAAGATAACATACAAGCCAAATTGTTTAACGTAGACTCATATTTTATAGTTAGAATAAACGTGACCATAAAAAAAACCCGGGACAGAATTGAATAGGCTTTTGCCAGAATGATACGGCAACTATGCCCATCCATTTCCCTCAAGTCTCATCAGTCGAGGCTCTTGGACCAATTTCGCCCATTATCCTTTTTAACAATAACAAACAGTTATTACTTAATCATTTTGAAGGAATTTAAATTTGAAGGTTTTTAGTGGGTTTTGCACGTTGTTTTTATGGAAATGTTTAAAGGCAATTTCTATCCCATGGGAACTTCTTTATTAGGTACAAAAAGTAGCCAGGCCTATGTTTTATTCCGGGCCTAGAACTACATCTATGCAAAATTTCAGCCCGATCCGTTCTGTTGTTTTAGCGTGAAGAAGTAACAAACATACATCCATCTAATCATCAGCCTATAGCAGTCCACTGCTGGACATAGGCCTCTCCCAATGAGCGTCATAGCGCCCTGTCTCCAGCTTGCCGCATCCACCTCTATCTGCAGTCTTTCGCAGGTCGTCATCCCACCTGGTCGCAGGGCGTCTTACACTACGTTTACAGAGTCGTGGTGGTCTCCACTCTAGAACACGTTTGCCCCAGCAGCCGTCGCGTCGGTTCTTCGCGAGATATGGCCGGCCCACTGCCACCTCAGCTTGCTTATTCTTAGAGCTATGTCGATAACCTTGGTTCTCTGTCGGATGTATTCGTTACGAATTCTATCCTTTAGAGAAACTCCGAGCATAGCTCTTACCATAGCTCGCTGAGCGACTTTGAACTGGTGGACCAGCCCTATCGTGAGTGTCCACGTCTCAGCTCCGTAGGTCATAACGGGTAGGACGCATGGTTGATAAATATTAATGTGATTAAAATAAGACAAGAAAATCACGTATCGTATTTTAATATTTACATCAGTATTTACATTCTTATTATACATACAGATAGGCTTAAAATTACTTATTTATTATATAAAATTAGGTATATGGGAGCCAGTACAGTCAACTTCAGCTATAGGTGTATGGCCCCTGACGCAGAGCGAGAAGAAGAGCTAATTTGGAGACTGTAATATTGAACAAACGAGAAAAGAAATCTCACTAGTTCAGTCAACTGAACTGGACAACTAAACTAGTGGGAATAGACGATTTTTTTAAAAATATTTATCATAAATAAACTCTTTCTTTAAACTACAGTTTAAGAAGTTTAAATGAAAACCGGTTTTTACGATACCGATACCTCCCGCGTCGCAGGAGGATTTCGCCCACCGCGCCACAGAGGTCGGAATTACGCGCAATACTGGAAAAAGTAATTTTTAAAAGCATATTTATGGCACTTTTCGATTCAATAATGTTGTATTTTTTTTTGTGATTTTTCAGCACTATAATTATAATCTAATCGAGTCACATTTGACAACTGAAAAAGCACTAAATCAAGTTTTTTTAGATAGGACACTTTCACTCATTGATTTTTCGTGCTGACTGTACATTATATTCATAGAATTAATAGGATAAAACACAATAATAATTAATACCCTATGATATTCATTATGGTAACACTCGGGCACTAAGCATTATTAAAAAAATATAAAAATGGTATTTACAATTTTACTAATATAGTTAGTATGATACAATGACTTATTTTATTTACTTATTAGTTATTTTAAGGCAACTGATATAAATTTAATTATATTACACCCAATTTTAATAACTACCTACCTAATGCAAAAATAATATATCTAACTCTACCTCGCCACAACACATTTTTTTATATTTTTACATTTTCTTTTTTAATATTATTTACTTATACAACTCGGTCACAATATCTGTGCACCTTGAGCCATACAAAATGTTTGGCTCAAGGTGCACAGATATTGTGACCGAGTTGTAACATTCTAATTCTATCTAAATAATAGTCTACGGTTAAATTTACCTTTTTTTTAAATTTGTCATTAATTAAACATAAAGAATATCCACATAAAACCCATACGAACATAAACACTTGTTTTTTTTATATTTTCGAATTTTTTTGCACATATATTTTTATATTTTTCGAGTATTATGTATTTTATAATGTCCTATCTATATTATTTACAGATTATATTATACTAGTTTCTGTCCGCGGCTTCGCACGCTTTGTTTCCACGGTTAATTCTATCCCATGGGAACTGATTTATAGGAAAAA
Organism: Eupithecia dodoneata; assembly: GCA_947044415.1. Classification (NCBI taxonomy): domain Eukaryota; kingdom Metazoa; phylum Arthropoda; class Insecta; order Lepidoptera; family Geometridae; genus Eupithecia; species Eupithecia dodoneata. The sequence continues at coordinate 4,860,750 of OX345685.1, forward strand.
AAGTAGCCTATGTTTGATTCCAGACTTTGAGCTACATATATACTAAACTTCAACCCGATCCATTCAGCCGTTTCAGCCTGAAAAAGTAACAAACATCCAAACTTTCACATTTATAATATTACCAGCTGCGCAATATTTTTGCATACCGACTAACGGTCGAGCATGTTGATCCACGAAATGTATATACTAGCTGCGCCCCGCGGTTTCACCCGCGCGGTGATAGATATTCTGGATATATACAATATACCTTTATAAATTGTAGCCTATGTGTTATTCTGATGTATAAGCTATATTATTGTAAAGTTTCATTAAAATTCATTCAATTGTTTTTACGTGAAAGAGTAACAAACATCCATCCATACACACAAACTTTCACGTTTATAATATTAGTAGGATGGTGTCCAATAAGTCATACAAATTTTATTTAGTAATTTTCAATCAATACAAAACCCTAAATATATTATTATCTACTTTAACATGACTAAAAACTACGGAAGCAGCGATTTTGATACATTTTACACTTAGAAAAATTATAATATTGATAGTTAACCTATGTCCAGCAGTGGGCTTATAATAAATACGTAGGCGGACTCGCGAGCTAGTTAGAACTCAAATTTCACCGCCATTTTCACAACCATACCTACAAACTTCGAGGGAGTAAACATTAATTCAACGGGTTACCTATGAACCGAATTTTGTTGGAAGAACACCAACATCCAACACAAAAGGTTAGAAGTTAACCCGCTTACATCCGTAATTAATGCTGGACAATCCACACAGTATCATCTAGCCCCAAGCTAAGCAGAGCTTGTGTTATGGGTACTATATGACTGATATACATAATACAATACATTACATAGATATATATTTTTTATTATACATAGAAAACGACCATAACCCCGGAACTAATAACTGCAGATCGTGCACACAATTGTCCCGAGGCGGGAATCGAACCCATTAACATTCGTCAAATTACAATAGCTTTTTGAAGTGTTTTTTCTTTTGTCAGGTAGGGTATAGGCTCGTATAGTATATAGGCTTATTTATTGCTTTGTTTTTTCGATAAATAAACCACAAGCAAATATATCATTTATATTTCAGCAAACACCGCACAAGTATCTGGTAACACAGCCTAATTAATCTGTAACACCGCACAAATCAAATAAATAAATAATGCTGGACAATCCACACAGCATTATCTAGCCCCATGGTAAGCAGAGCTTGTGTTATGGGTACTAGATAACTGATATACATAATACAATATATTACATAGATAGATATTTTTTATTATAAATATAAAACGACCAGAGCACCCGGAACAAATATCTGCAGATCGTACACACAATTGTTCTGAGGCGGGAATCGAGCCCGCAACCTCCTGCGTCGCAGGCGGACCTTCGCCCACCGCGCCACATCGGTCGTCAAATACAAGTAATAGGAAAAGTATTTTCGCAGATTTTAATGATTGAGATGATTTATAGGACTTAGTAAATGACAGCTTATATACTTATACTATACTATATATATGCAGCTTATTTACTTTTAACACTTTGACTGCGATGTTTTTTCGACGACTGCGATCTTTTTTTTAACCTAAAACATTCGTGCTGCCGCTCTACACAGCGGTTGTGTTGCGCCGCACATGCGTTTCGTTCGAAAAATATTACGGCTGTGCTGAGTCACACAGATCTGTATTTTCTCAGCCGCTGCGCTAGTGTGGATTTACGCATATAAGTCACTTGTAGAAAACACATACCGTGTGATTTCAGCACTCAAAGTGTTAAAATGATAAAATAAAACAGTTTTTTGTCTCTCCTGTAAAGTAGTAGAATATTACTTGCGCGGCGTTGTTTGCTAGCAGACGATATATCATAATCATTGTCTGTTTTCGCCAAGTTTCTACTCGCATCTTTACATATTTTGTAGTAGATTACCACAGAAGTCATTTAAAACGGGATATTTACCATGATTTGATTTTTGAGTTATCCAATATTTCGGCACAGTTTCATGCGCCATGATCACGGAATAACTGAAGGCACTGCGACTGCGAGTAAGTTTTTATGGGCAGACACCACGGACCACAGAAGTTATGATTTTTGACTATTTATTTAGCACATATACACAAAAACAACAATTTACAAACAGTATTCGATAAAAATAATAATATTTTTGAAATTAGATTAGAAGAGATTGCTCTTGAAAAATGATACTACGAAATAAATGAATTTTTAAGTTATACTTTTGATGACTTGTAATTGAAATTTTTGCATGAATCATTTGCCATTCCATTCATATTATATTATTAAATTAGTATTGAAAGGTTTGGGGGAGGCCTTTGCCCAGCAGTGGGACGAATCAGGCTAATATTTAAACAAAAAAGTAAATTATCATCTTGAAAGTCCCTGCTCACTCTACTTCTTTCTATGACAAATCATTCACTGTGAAACTAACTGAAAAAACTGCTGCATCAGCATTATTTATCCATATGAAATATTGATAGCCTTATCTTATGTCTATGTAAGTTTATTATAATGTTTGTAATGTAGGTATTTAGTGTATTTGTTACCAATTATTTATTAAAGTGCCACCGTCTATATTGTTCGTTCATGTCCAGTCCATCCCAAGGTTGCCTGGAAGAGACCGCTCTCAGCGATAAGGCCGCCCTTTATTCTAAGTTTTGATCTCTGTATTATTTTCTGTTTTGTATGGTTTAATAAAGTGTTATCTATCTATCTATTATCTGGCTTTCTCTCATGCAACACCCTACATGAGAACATATTGTGTGTATCCAACAATTATAGTCAATAAGTTCTGAAATTTTTATGTATTAATTACTTAATATGAAGCAATAAATAGATGAAATCAAGTTAATATTACTTAGATCCTACGAAGTTTGTATGGCACCTTACATTTTAAAATAAAATATAATTACACAACCTTACGAAAATACTAAAAAAAACTAAATTCTCGTTTTAAACTCATTAATAGCTGTATTTTTATCAGGATCTGTGTTGATTACGGATGCAAGTGGGTTATCTACCAACCATATTGATCGGAGGAATGAGGAACGCGCACGTCAAGAAACACACTGATGAAGTCCCTCGTTAAGAAACGGGTATTCTTCCAATACAAATAAGGTTAGAAGGTAAACCATATTGAACCGAGAGGTGAGGAACGCGCGAGTCTAGAAGCGCACTGATAAAGTCCCTCGTTAAGGGATGAAACGGGTATTCTTCCAATACAAATAAGATTCGAAGATAACCCACTTACGTCCGTAATTAATCCGTCAATCTATAATAGCTTTTATATGATTTGTGTTAAAACTTTTGACACTACCATGGTTATTAACACTAAAGTCATTTAAAACGGGATATTTACCATGATTTGATTTTTGAGTTATCTAATATTTCGGCAGTCTCATGCGCCATGATCACGGAGTAACTGAAGGCACTGCGACTGCGAGTAAGTTTTTATGGGCAGACATACCGATCTACCCTCATTTTTTGTCTTTTGCTACGAACGATTTAATGACTCGTGTTGTTTTGCGTTTTACAACACACAACAATTCTAAGGTATTTTCTTTAAACTTAAACTGCTTCAAAAAACTCTCTCGCCGCTCGCATACCTCAGGCGCGGTACAGCGGTTTCGGTCAAACTATAGGAAGCGTGCCCTGACGTTTCACTATGACAATTATAGAAATGACCTAAGGTGTAATCGAAATAATTTAATTCGATGTTAGAGACTAGATTGACTAACAAAAATCGATTTTTCGTAATATTTTTGCCTTTTCTTGAATGATAATAATATTATAAGATGTGTAGGTAATAGAAGATGAATAATAAATAAGAATACGTAATAAATTGTAAGATGATGTAGCTAGTTACGATTTTATTTTGTTTTAATCGATTAATCGATTTTCCGGATCCATTTTAATTTGTGCCATCTCTAATAATCTCTATTACGTTCCGTTCTACGCGAAACTCATTACCTCTGATTTTATAAAGAAAATGTTTTAATTTTTTTATTACGCGTGGAGGCTAATTAAGCTTTAGTTTTTGATAAGTTGAGTGGCGTACTGAAATTTCATAGAATAATTTATACGTGTGAAAGGAAATAAAAATTATTTGAATTTTCGAAATTATTATTCGACAAAATCCTAGTCAATAGAAATGAAACGTAGTCCATCTAAATTCAAACGTCAGGGAACGCTTCGTAAGTGAAAAGGACTATAGCTATTTACATAGAACGCGAAAAATACAAAAGAACGGCCGGGTGATTATGTAACTCGCGACCGGTTTGCGACAGGCGTAAATTAAGCAATCAGTGCTGTCAAACGTCAATTTTGTATTAGTTCGACACCAGCTACAACGTCAAAATTGGAGTTAGATAGCACTGATTGCTTAATTTACGCCTGTCGCAAACCGGTCGCGAGTTACATAATCACCATACGGATTTATTTACTCTCCCACGTCCCTTTACGACCGGCCTGATAATGAATTTAGTTTTAACAACAATGGCAGGTTTAAACAATCTTAGATATAAATATTTTTAAACTTACGCGATCTGAACACAACAGTATTAATACAACGGCCCCCTGATTTTGTAACTCGCGCCTGGTTTGCGACAGGCGTAAATTAAGCAATCAGTGCTGTCAAACGTCAATTTTGTATTAGTTTGACACCAGCTACAACGTCAAAATTGGCGTTTGACAGCACTGATTGCTTAATTTACGCCTGTCGCAAACCGGATGCGAGTTACATAATCACCATACGGGTATTTATCGTGTTTATTTACCTATTTTTCCCGAAGTTTCAACAGGTTTACACACTGTCGTGGTCACGGGATGACATGACGGTGGGATGAAGGTGGGATGAAGATGGGAAGAATATGTAAATAAACGCGATAAATAACCGTTGTATTAATACTTATAACAATCTTAGATAATCAATTAACATTATAATTTGAACCCTCTTAGGTTCTTCAGTCTTGTTTCTAAATCCCTCAGATCCGTAGACTCACTGTCTGGTTCATCTGAATGTTCCACCTCCTTCTTCCTCTCACCGCCCGGCGCCATTTGGAAGTTGCTCCCAGTTTTTCCGGGACTTTCTGAACTGTAACAATGGTATGCATTATCATATATCATTGACATAGACTCTTGAAAAGCTGCAAAGACCATCTAATAGGTGGCGCTGTTGCGGTAAAATAAACGGGCAGATTGAATAATTTTAACGAATTGCTACACGTAGCGCCATGTCGCGCCCTACCAGATAACTAGTAATCGATTCTCGGTCGGATGAATGGACTTTGGAAGTCTATTTATTTTATTCGTCCATGGTATTATCTATACTAATATTATAAAGAGGAAGGAGGTTTGATTTTTTGTTTGTTTGTTTGTAATTAATAGGCTCCGAAACTACTGGACCGATTAGAAAAATTATTTCACCGTTGGGGAGCTACACTATCCCCGGTGAACATAGGCTATATTATATTTTTTAAAGTTAGGGATCCGTACTAAAACCTTGCGAAGCCGGGAAGGTCCGCTAGGTCATAATATTTTCGTTGTCCCAGAACAAGGCTCTATGTTACCTAAAATAGAGGGCTATGTGAACTTGGTAACCGACTTTGGAAAATAGATTTTTTTTAACTTGATTCCTATATATATATTTATTATATATTCCTATATTTCGACGACCGATGTGGCGCGGTGGGCGAAGGTCCGCCTGCGACGCAGGAGGTTGCGGGTTCGATTCCCGCCTCGGAACAATTGTGTGTACGATCTGCAGATATTTTTTCCGGGTGTTCTGGTCGTTTTCTATGTATAATAAAAAATATCTATGTATGTAATGTATTGTATTATGTATATCAGTTATCTAGTACCCATAACAAAAGCTTTGCTTACCATGAGGCTAGATAATGCGGTGTGGATTGTCCAGCATTAAAAAAATATATATATATACTATATTATTATTTATATTTAGTTACCTTAAATACTCGGTCCCTCGTAGCTCATCCAAGTTTGCGTTTCCGTCCGCGTCCTCGTCGATACTTGCCTCTCGCATTAAACGGTCTATATCGCCGGCTGGATCCATGTTGCTGTACATACAACAAGAGGTAAATGTTGTAGAATAAAAACAGATAACTCACAGTCAACAACCGAAGCCAACAGCACAGAGGCCCTTTGAGAGAGTTAATCTAAAGGCGATAGCTACACATAGCGGGTATCATCCTCGGGTGCACAATATGATACACCCAAAGATGGTATCCGCGAGGTGTAGAGACTATTGCAAAGAAAAATGAAAGAAATAAAACCAGGCTATTGTGATGTATGGATGGACTGGGTAATCGGGCTATAGGGGAGATTGCGGACGTCTGCCATAAACAAGTCAATCATAATGTTAAGAAGAGTGGCAGACGGTGGCTTGCCGAATGCTGGATGGGTTCCTTAAAAAGCCGGAGTAAATTACAGGAGAGGAACAACATCGGCGCAAACGACTGAGGGGTGTCGAGAGGTGCGGCCCCGATTTCACAATCACGAAGACTGCTCGTGAGCGGGTTTCCTCGCTATTACGCCATTAGACACTTCCACCCCCGAGTCTACATCCTAAGATGCATCTCTCGCGACTCCACTCAGACCGGCCAATGAAGGCAAGCAAGAGGTGGGGATCTGGTTCTCTTGGGATGCCACTCCGCAAGCGGAGACCAGGAACTTCCCGGGGAGCACTCGGTACCCGTGGTGTTACTATTATTATTATGTCTCTCATTTACCATGATCTCGGGCCATAAAGTGACCCGGACCTTTGGAAGGCTTGCGTGGGGCCGAAGCCAACAGCAGAGGCCCTTTGAGAAGTTAATCTAAAGGCGATGGCTACACATGGCGGGTTTCATAATTTTTTTGGTTTCATTTTTTTTATTATTATTATATTAGCCCGGAGTGTCCCACTGCAGAGCAAAGGGCCTCTTAGAATTGCACATTTAATATTATTTCACAGTAGTTACCTTGCCAACGCTATCCTTTTTATCTCGCGTAGATTAGCTTCCCTATCCGAACTCCTATTGCCGTCTCGGTTGAAGATCCACACGCCGCCGTCCAGCTTGTGGTCGAGCACTTGGAAGTCATGTCCGAAGAACCGTGGGGGTGTTGAGAAGTCTATGTTCAGGGCTTGACCTGGAATAGAAGGTAGATCCATTTAGATACTGACTTCAACTAGTAATTAAGGTCTTTGGCTGAAAAACAGCGCTGAATATAATAATGTTCAGCACACGCTGAGCCAACCCCTATTTCGGCGCATGGTCATGGAGGTAGTCTTTCTTAATATTTTATCTTAATATCACCTATTTGTGTCGTTTACCCCCATGATAAACTTCTTTGTTTGTTTATTCTATGCCTGTATTTTGTACCTGTGTCTAAATAAATGATTTTTCTATTATTTTCTATAATATATACACCATCATATTCATACATATACACCATAGTCTTTTACAGACTATATACAATACAATATTACTTTATTGAACCATCAATACAAAAAAAAAATACTAAAGGATCTTAATACTAACTATAACTAGTAGCACAATCGGCGGCCTTATCGCTAAAAGCGATCTCTTCCAGGCAACCTTTGGATGGATAGGATCGGTACGTTTTAAAGATGACGGTGGCGTAATTATTTAAGATAGAATTATTATATATAAAATAATATTTATCTTATGTACATATATATATATATAAATAGAACAAAAAAAAACAGGAACAATTAACATAATAACATAGAAAATAAAACTGTAGGGATCTCCCAACAATATTCAATTTAAACATTTTATTTAAGTATATTATTTATTTATCTACTCATTATATAATATCTACATTATATATTCACACGTTCACACATACTTATTACTATGTTCGTACACTGTCCATACATTCTATCATTCATACCTGTTTAACGTTCATACTATCACACCTTGTTCTTACACACTACTCTTCCATTTCTTTTGTATTATATTTCGCAAACACGCGCATTCCTTAGGCCCGACGACGGCCGGCCGGCGCGCGGGAACCCCCGCGCCCCGCTACCTCTCGCCTCGTGTCACCCGGTCAGTCGTGTGAATCTATGAACTACTGTGCCTTCTTCCTATAAATGTAGTGAATAAACGGCCTGTGACTGAATTGTGTGTTACTACTTACTTCGACCACCACAACGCAGGACCCTACAACCTACAAAAACTAAAAAAGAAAACTTATCAAGAGTGGTCAGATAGTGTTGATGATCCATACTTTTGAAGATAGGAAGGGATTTCGCTTGACGGATAGAAACGGGAGAAGACTGCTTACTATATGTCTATAGAGTTATAAATTACAGCAGAGAGCTCATAAAGGTATTCACTGTTCGAAAATAAATGAGAATAACCAGAGATTATTTAAAATTCAATCAAAGGCTTATTACAAAACTTCCTCTATCTGTTCTATCGCTTCTCCTTTAAACCTAAGGTTTTGCTGTAAGAAAACTCTTTGTTAGGGTTAAGCTCGCCTATGTACATATCTTTTTTTAGTTAAGTTATTTTGTAAGTTTTTAGTATACAATAATGAATTACACGATTTACAAGAATTACAAAATATCAGATTATCTAACTAGACGATAAAAATGCTTTGGACGAGTTTTGCTTCAACTCAAAAACTAACAATTTAACAAGGTAAAGGTTTCTTGTTCGCTTCCTTACTTTACCTCAAATAATAAATAAACTATGTTGTACAATTCACACAGCATTATCTAGCCCCAAGTTACACAGAGCTTGTGTTATGGGTACCAGATGACTGATATACATAATGCAATAGACTACATACCTAGATCGATATTTTTTATTGTACATAGATAACGACCAGAACACCCGTAACAAATGTCTGTATATAGTACACACAATTTTCCCGAGGCGGGAATCGAACCCGCAACCTCCTGAGTCGCAGGCGGACCTTCGCCGACCGCGCCACAGAGGTCGTCAATCAAACATCAAAGTGCTTTTTATATCCTTTAGAACTTTCTACTCTTTGTGAGACAATTGTGTGTACGATCTGCAGACATTGGATCCGGGTGTTCTGGTCGTTATCTATTATTTTATTTTTAGCCAATATTGTCCCACTGCTGGGCAAATCTTTATTTTTATTAATCTATATTTTATTATCTATATATATCTTATCTTATATATAATAAAAAATATCTATCTATGTAGTGTATTGTATTATGTATATCAGTCATCTAGTACCCATAACACAAGCTCTGTTTTTAGCTTGGCACTATATGATGCTGTGTGGATAGTCCAACATCATTTATTATATGGCCGGCCCACTGCCACTGCTTCGACTTGCTAATTCTTTCGTTTTAATTCTTACCGGGGTGTATTCTGTCGTCCTGTCGGATCTCTGCAAAGTTGTTGTTCCACTCGCTAGAGGGCGGGTACCAAGATTTACTTGGCTTTGGTGTAGCTGAGCGACTTTCTATAAAGTTAACAAAAAACAAAATAAATTATGACTTGAATGATAACACAAGACCTCGTCGGCCGCAGTTGGCATGCGCCTTGAGACAAAAGATAGACAACATTAAACTTCTTCACTATACAATGTTGCGCGGTGGGCGAAGGTCCGCCTGCGACGCAGGAGGTTGCGGGTTCGATTCGCGCCTCGGGACAAATGTGTGTACGATCTGCAGATATTTGTTCCGGGTGTTCTGGTCGTTTTCTATATAATAAAGAATATCTATTATATAATAAAGAATATATATTTGCAGCACGCATTCTGTCAATGTTATGTCAAACGCCATAAGGTTACCTACATCAAAAATGTTTGAATTGTAAAAGCGCTATGGTTACATTAGCAATAATTTAATATATGGTGGTTAAGTATTCTTAAATTTTCAAATTTTCCGCGCAATTTTCTTAATTTTTTCTTTCATAAGAACCTTCTGATAATAAAAAGAATAAGCGAAATTGGTCCAGCTGTTCACGCGTGATGCTGTGACCAAGGGAAATAGGGTTTAATTTTTATATATATAGATACATTAACAAAAGACACACTTATAGAATAGGTACATGCATAGAGTTGTTATAAAAAGGCTCTACCTCAACATAGTGCTGGCTAAGCTCCGTAAGAGACTAGGCCAGCGCTGGACTTCCGTTAGAGCCCGGTATGGTGATTATGTAACTCGCGACCGGTTTGCGACAGGCGTAAATTAAGCAATCAGTGCTGTCAAACGTCAATTTTGACGTTGTAGCTGTCAAACTAATAGAAAATTGACGTTTGACAGCACTGATTGCTTAATTTACGCCTGTCGCAAACCGATCGCGAGTTACATAATCACCCGGTGCAATCCGTTATAGAAATACGCATTTTGTATTTTTAATATTATCAAACCTACCCTCTTTCCATTCAGCCGTAGAAGCTGTGGCCGGGACCGCGACCGGGACTCGAACCTGCGCCTTCCCTTTACTCCTATCCACCGGACTGCCGTCTTCCACTCCTAGCTCGTTCAGCTCGGCCAGTATCCTCTCTTCTCCGTCGAATATGAACTCTCGTTCGGATATCTTTCGAGGGGTCTTGGTCTTCTGAGGGGTTGTGTCTGCTCCTGAAATTTATGAATCATTAAGTCATTAAACAGAAACAATTATACCCACTATTCAATAACCTGGATATTTTTTGTATACAAAGTGCTTACAAAACCCGAAGAATATTGATGGAAAATATTCAACATTATTGGTATCATCCCAGCAAAGCATAGAAGCTCGAAACAGTTTTTGAGTTTCAATCATCATTTAATTGATCTCTCTTTCATTTTTGAATACAAATTTAAATCTATTTCGCTCCACATTTGAGATTATGTGTTGTTGAAGTTTCTGTTGCAGTTTTTAGTGATAACCTTGCCTCGCCTTGTCGTTTTCTGTTATTGTTATCGATTTTTGTTCATCAGGTGGTCATCAGTTCTTTCTTCCGGTTTCTACGTCGAGGAAAGCTTTCCTCAAGTCATGTGCTGTCGCTATGCGAGCCTTGCAGGCCTCTCAAGAGCTGTTCATTAGCCTGTTGGCTGTTCTGATCATCCTGGGTGATGGCTTCGGGCGACTCTAGGAGTTCCCGGGGCAGAGGTCGCCACGGAGTTTTTGCATCCGGGGGTCTCGTGTGCTGAGGAGCGAGTCCGTTGAGGTACGTGGCGAGAGTTGTCCGCACGGTCGTACATTCTGCGCGATTTTTGTTTTCATTCGTAAATGTCATTGTTGATATAAAATAACTAGGATTCTAAGTTAACTTAATTTTGTACGAAAGACGGTTGTATTTCGAACATTTTGTTTAAATGTCTTTATACAATAAAATACAAAAAGCTCACGTCAAGGAGTTTTTCCTGCCAAAAGAATGAATATTGGTACTTACTATTTATTTATTTATGTATTTAAGTAGTGTATTATTTATTTTGGAATTTGTAATATTTATTATTTGTTTTTTAGTATTCTTGTTATGTCCTTATTTAGATAACATGTGGTACACCCCCTGCCTTTTCTTAAATTCATATAATTCTTTCCACCCAAAGGTAGCCTGGAAGAGATCGCTTCTAAGCGATAAGGCCTCCCATTGTACTTGTCGCATACAATGTATTTTTTTTATGATTAATTTGATTATGGTGAACAATAAAGAGTTTTTGTATTGTATTGTATTGTAAAATATTTTATTGATCATTACAAAAATACATTACATGCGACAGGTACAATTGGCGGTCTTATCGCTGAGAGCGATCACTTCCAGGCAAACTTAGACTGGACATGAACAAACTATCCGTTTGTTCTACTAACTATGATTTATAACTACATCTATGCAATGTTCAGCCCGATCTGTTCAGTAGTTTTGGTTTGAAGGGACAAACATTCATCCACTTCCTTTATTCTAAGCATTTATTTGTTTTGTATGGGTATAATAAAGTGTTTTCAATATATCTATCTAAAATAGGTGGTGACGCTAGTTCGCCTTGGGGTACCCCGCCATCTTTCGTAGGACATGGTCGTCTGACCATGAGCGATGATGGCCTACGAAAGACCGTCGTCCTACACTACGTTTACCGAGTCGTGGTCTCCATTCAAGAACACGTTTGCCCCAGAGGCCGTCGGTTCTTCGCAAGATATGGCTGGCCCACTGCCACTTCAGCTTTGTTTGATGACAGAAGTTGAAAACCACCGGCGCGGAACTGATTCGCACCTAACGGTTTTTTTTCTGTTACCTGTGGCTATCCCTCCGTCGCCGTCCCCGGGCCGGGACAGGAGCTCCTTCAGCTCAGCCTCCAGGTCCGCCGCGTCCTCCTCTAAGGACGGCCCGCCGAGCACCTTTTCAATCTCGTTGTATGTGTCCATTACCTGAAATATTAATAAATAGCAATTGAAGAACATAACCTTACTAATTTAAACCAAACACACTCTACATACATTAAACATTAGGTACACAAATTTCTGTTGATTGTTTGATTTTGATCTTGAAAATATCATATAACATTGTTATAGTTTGACCGAAACCGCTGTACCGCTCCTTAGGAAAGTACGGCGAGGTGGGGGGCGAGGAAAAAAGAGCAAGAGTACGCGTTGACTGCAGACTGATGGATCGGAGCGGCCGATATTTCCCCCCCGTCTCGCCGCTCGCATACCTCAGGCGCGGTACAGCGGTTTCGGTCAAACTATAATAAAGATGTTACTTGAAAATATCTATTTGTATTGCCCATGGGCATCATCTAGGAAAAAGAAAACTTTTTGGACTCCAACCTCTAGAACTAATTATAGGCAGAACATATTTCTGAACAGAGCTTGCAATAATTATAATAAATATTTCAATGAAATTGATATTTTCAACTCAACCCTTGTCTCATTTCGTAGAAGCATTGCAGCCGATGCTGCCGCCAATAACTGACTTAGTTTAGTTTAAATTATGTTAAAACTCTATTGATCTGTTCACTAGTTTTATGTTTAAATTTGTTAATAGTGGAGACTTCACTGGCCTATGTAAATCCTTATTGTAACTCTTTATAATGTATATGTACTGTCTGTCTTCCAAATAAACAAAACAAAAACAAAGATAATGCAATCGACATATCGTCATAACAATTTAAATTTATATATTCTATCATAAGCACGGGAATACTTATGGCTACCTATGGCTGTAAGGGAGCTAGGGTATACTAATCATCATCATCATCAGCCTATAGCAGTCCACTGCTGGACATAGGCCTCCCCCAATGAGCGCCATAGCGCCCTGTCTTCAGCTTGCCGAATCCAGCATCTACCTGCAGTCTTTCGCAGGTCGTCATCCCACCTGGTCGGAGGGCGTCCTACACTACGTTTGCCGAGTCGTGGTCTCCACTCAAGAACACGTTTGCCCCATCGGCCGTCGGTTCTTCGCGAGATATGGCCGGCCCACTGCCACTTCAGCTTGCTAATTCTTTGAGCTATGTCGATAACCTTGGTTCTCTGTCGGATGTATCCGTTACGAATCCTATCCTTCAGAGAAACTCCGAGCATAGCTCTTTCCATAGCTCGCTGAGCGACTTTGAACTGGTGGACCAGCCCTAGCGTGAGTGTCCACGTCTCAGCTCCGTAGGTCATAACGGGTAGGGCGTACTGGTTGAAAACTTTAGTTTTCAAGCATTGCGGTATGGATGACGTGAAGACTTGACGTAGTTTCCCAAATGCTGCCCAGCCCAGCTGGATCCTCCGTTTGGCCTCCTTCTCGAAACTGGGGTATACTAATAACTAACCTCTTTCAGATCATCCATGGTGTCATGCACGGTATCTTCATCCAAGTTGTTCTCTTTCATATTGCTCTTCATTGCTTCTGCCGCAGTCCTGGAAGTACAGAAAATTATTGTATTATATTTTCAAGTTCAAATTTATTTTCATTTCTCCGCAAGCGAGCAATCCTTTAGCTTCTACACGCGAGGACACATAAATGGTTATAACGTTATTATTTTTATGACGACCGATGTGGCGCGGTGGGCGAAGGTCCGCCTGCGACGCAGGAGGTTGCAGGTTCGATTCCCGCCTCGGGACAATTGTGTGCACGATCTGCAGATATTTGTTCCGGGTGTTCTGGTCGTTGTCTATGTATAATAAAAAATATCTAATAACTATGTAATGTATTGTATTATGTATATCAGTTATCTAGTACCCATAACACAAGCTCTGCTTACCATGGGGCATTTATTACCAAAATGCTTGGGAAGACCCAAGCATTTTGGTAATAAATGAGCTTGTTATTCAAGTTTTTCTTTTTATATATGATATTGTCGAGCGCAGGTCGCTCCAGTCGAGCGCTGGCTTTATGTTTGCGGCGCAGGTGGTTCTTGTATACAGATAGACAGTTGCTTTACAACTTACTTGTAAGTGTCGACTATAGCCAAGTTCTGCGATACGTCCCTCATTTGTATTAGCAGTTGTTTGACGTTGTCCAGCGCCGCGGTGCAGCGCTCCAGTCGAGCGCTGGCTTTATGTTTGCGGCGGAGGTGGTTCTTGGCCTGTGGGATATATAATAATTATAGAAAAAACGACGACCGATGTAGAGAAAATTAAGAATGATTGAGTTTCTATGGTAAGCTTTTTACTTTTTGTTTTACCCTAGTTTCGACCAGGCCTACCAACAGCACTTTTAACTTTATTTTTCTGACATTTGGTTAAAAAGTTATAACTATTTTTAAAACAAATACGTGGACGGTGTATAGACTAGTGGTGGACTCACCGCGACCCTGTTCCCCAAGGCCAGCGCAGCCCTAGCGTCGCTCTCGGCCTGCGCCGCGTCGCGCGACAGTCGCGTCGCGTCGCCCTCCAATCGCGTCTCCGCACACGTTAGCTTCACCAGCGCGGCGTCCTGCTCTGTTATTGGTGATACTTTGGCACTGGGTTCCGCTGTAACAAACAAACAAACAAATACATTATTACCCGAATACTCAAACACAACTTAGATTTAACAAGACTAGTATAGTAACATGTGAAAATTTAGGTGTTCAAAGTTTTGTTACCTCTGCAAGCCAATACTACTGAGCGGATTGGGCTAAGTTTTCAATAGATGAAGTTCTACAGGTGATGATTACAAATAGGCTCCTTGTCATCCCGGAAAAATGGGTGCAAAGTCGTGCGCAGAAGCTATGTAACATATGTATTTGGAGACTTACCAAGTTTAACTACATCTCCTTGCAACAAGGCCCTCCCTTGCAGCACCAGACACCCGAGAGCCATCTCGAAGGCATCTCGACCTGCACTCCACTCACAACGGGCCATGATCTCGTCTATAGTGCCGACTCGCTCTAGGCCTGCGGGGTAGCTTTCTAGGAGTTTTGTGGCTTGCTCCTGTAAGGGTTTTGTTTATTTAGTCATACAGTCACACTGGGCAAAGCAAAGGCTGCTTGATTCAAAGCTTAAAAAACATCACACTTATAAACGCGAAAGTTTGGATGGATGAATGTTTGTTGTTATTCTACACGCCAAAACTACTGAAAGGATGAGGCTGAGATTTTGCACAGATGTAGCTTTTAGCCTGGAATTAAACATGGGCTACTTTTTATCTCAAACAGGTCCCGTGAGATAGAAATAATATAATAGAATAGAATAATATAATAGAATAGAATAATATAATAGAATAGAAATAACCTTGGGATAAAAATATAAAGCACTTTTTGTTATCCTTTTGATTTAAGTTATTTTGCGTTTATTGATGTGGATGATATATCTTCTGGAAATAGGTTCCAATTGTGCACCACTCTAATGCTAATAAAATGGAACGCGTCAAGACTTTTGTAGAGTCACGGGACAATCTAATATATTTACCTTCAAGACACTCTCCAGCACAAACTTCTGTGTAGACTCAATAGTAGCTTTAGGTAGGCCGTCATTATCAACGGCGTGTCGCGTCGGCAGCAGCGACGACACAGCAACGAGGGCGAAGGCCGCGGGCTTGAACGCCAGTCGGGCTCCCCACCGGACCCAGCCTTCCGGGCCGTTTTGAAGGACCTGCTGGTATTTTGACAGAGGCACTAGGTCTCCATTTCTGAAAATTAAAACATTACGCTGAGCCCAGGCATTTTTATATTGTGTCAGTTTATTTCATGTGTTTTATTGTGTTTGTCTTTTTGGTCTGTACATTCCTTCAGCCTTTTGTATGTGCTAATAAAAACTTTTCTGTTTTATTCTATTCTTAGGTACTGTAGCACACACAGACATCTTACCCATATATTAATTTTATCATTGTTTGTTATTCTTTTTTTAATCAACTGTGTTTAACACTTTGACTGTGGTTTTTTTTCGACGACTGCGATCTTTTTTTTTATCTAAAAAATTAGTGCTGCCGCTCTACACAGCGGTTGTGTTGCGCCGCACATGCGTTTCGCTCGAAAAATATTACAGCTCTGCTGAGTCACAAAGATCTGTATTTTCTCAGCCGCTGCGCTAGTGTGGATTTACGCATATTAGTCACTTGTAGAAAACTCATACTGTGCGTTTTCAGCACTCAAAGTATTAATGTTTTTTGTTGTCCTGTGTACTGTATAATTGTTGAATTTTGTATATGTGTGTATCTGAAGTTGTTAATAACAAATTTATCATCTATGTATCTATAAAATTTCAGTACTAGCTGCGGTTTCTAGTGGTGATAGATATTTTGGATAATATACTATATTATCTTTATGAATTGTAGCCTATGTGTTATTCTGATATGTAAGCTACATATATTATTGTAAAGTTTCATTAAAATCCATTCAGTAGTTTTTACGTGAAAGAGTAACAAATATCCATCCATACTTACAAACTTTCGCGTTTATAATATTAGTAGGATTTATTGCAGTTATACAATCAAATCTTAGTGACTATATTAAACCAATAAATAATAAATTTAAGACACTTCCTTCAATAAATATAGCTTAAACATATCTGAGACTCAACATCAAACAAGTGAAGTAATTTAAAACGGGAGATTTACCATGATTTGATTTTTAAGTTATCCAATAACAAAAAGAATGACTTTAGTGATAATAACCATGATAGTTTCAAATGTTTTATCAAACAAGTGAGATTGTTTACTTGTGTCACAAATTTTTGGGGTGCAACTTGTATTCAGGGCATTGCCCTCTCGGGTCTTTGCTAGAGGTCAAAATATGTAGTTCAATTTACAAGGGGAAAGACACACACACGTTTCAGGGGATATCTTTAGAGAAGCTTATATGTGACAGTAGGTTTGTAAAGTCTGGTTTAGAGACCACAAAACGGCCTTTCCCTTTTTTCGTCCTGTAGTCTACAATGAGGTCAAATATTGATTCTATTAGCTCCAAATAGGATTGAGACTCACCGATACATTTCTTCGACAACAATTTCAATGCAAGCAGGCGTGCGCCCCCGTCGCTGAAAGGCGGCTTTTACGTTCGCTGCAGACACCACAGGGTCTCCTCTACTCCTGCACAAGACCCTTATCATATCAGACCAGAACTTCATCTTCATTTCCCAAGACTCAGGGTTAGCTGCCTTCAGACGGAATGGTGCAAATAATGCATTCATTCGGACATCGTCGGACCAACATTGGGGTAGCAAGTTCTCGTCTGGTATATCAGACCGCATTTTGAGTTTTTTATAACATTCACAGATATAACACTAGGATTTGGTAAACAGGAGGGAAGGGATCGAGAATATTGATATAATTGTGAAGAAAATTACGACAAAGGCGTGTGATTAAAAATAAACCAGCGAGCGAACGATTTTCTTTTTATAAACAATTTGACATTACTGATACTGACTGACATTGGCAATGACATATTTGTCAATTGCTGGCCATCATGTAGATGCGAGCGAGATACCGTGTATCACATCCATAACACGTCTGTGACCCTTATCAAAATACATTTCAAGTGCGGGGTGTAAGGCGGACTCCAACATCTCCTCGTCTCCCAAGCTATTAACGCGCAACGTTAGGTTGTTGGCTGCACGTGGTACACCCTGCTAGATAATGAACTAGGGCTTTGGTGAAAATATCAATACATCTTCATACCTCACATGTTGTTGTAGTAGTGTATTTCTATAAAATAGTTACCTATGCATTTCAATTAGGCTATTTGACATATTTTGGAAATCGTTTTAAATTATTCCTTATAACATTATAAACACACTACACTACATTAATATTTTCGGGCGATCTAATGTATTATTTATAAAAATCAAAGTTAAAATTTTCCAAACCGCGCCAAAAATGATGATTCTGTAATGGCGCTATTGTTTACTGCCGTGTGACGTCACACGCAGTTAACAAATATTTATGCCACTTTCTGTCAAATTTTGAAAACATTTGACAGAAATAGCACAGATTGAATTTAACACCCAGAAAACGCAAAACGCGAACAACAATCGGTCGAGGAATGTATGTTTACTGGCATGTGACGTCACCAAAGTTGTAACCAACAGGGCGTTTTCCTCACAGATAAAATTCAATAAATTATTACATTTTGTTTCGTGTAATTTGCAAAAAATATACAAAATTTAGTTAAAATAAAGCGAAATATGTTTTTTAGGCTATTATTTGATAGGATGACCACATTGACCACAATAGCATAATTTTCAATGTTGTCAAATAGCCTATAGATACACATTTCGTATATGGCAATTTCCTCAAACATCTGTCTCGTTGTTCGTTCGTTCCACTTCCACATTTAATTCATTCATTTAGTTCATCATTCAATCGTACGTTTTTTTTATTGAATTCGTGCGTGTTGCAAAATTATTATTTTTTCTTGTTGAATTCGTCATAATTTGAAAGCCATTTACTTTCATTTAGAGGAAAATCACACAATTTCATTGTTTCGGTGAGTACACGCATAATAATAAAGAGTTTCTAGATAATATACCCACGATTGACGGTACTTGCGGCAACCGTAAATTTCTCGTGCCCGTGATATCTCCGAAAACATTGTATAAATGCACTTGAATTTTTCATATTTTTGCTGTTTTTACCGATAATAAGTCACCCAACATGATCTTACGGTAAATGTCGATAGAATTGCATTTATTTATTACCATTAAATAGGTGTCAATCGTCCTAAAATGTAAACATTCATCATACGATCCAAAACTGGTTTTTCTTCTTACCTAACTGTTGATTTTCTGCATTTTCAAGTGTCTGCGGACGTCAAGGTGACCCAGTTTTAAATCAGGGTTATTAATCATATTTTATTGTTATGTAAATAAACCCTAAAACTGAGAAAACAGGGGAATACTAATGTTATTTTCTGTCTTTCTTAATAACTGGCAGGAATAGTGGTGAAGGTGCCTACTAATAATTCTTTTAGCCTCACTTTTGGAGTTGGAGTTAGGTATATTCCTTTATTTTCTTTGGCTAACATTAACTCATTAGTCAATTACGGTACCTAGCTACCTATGTTCTAGTTTCTATTGCCTAGAAGTTTTTCAAGAATATTTCTGAGGTTTTGAATCAGACGAAATTATTTAGGGTGCATTAGTAGTACACCCTATATATGTATAATATAATACGAATAAAATAGTAACTAGCTGTTTGTCGCAGATTCACCCTGTGTTAAATTCAAATTACACATTTCTAAATTTTATTTTATATTTCACCACGGATAGTGTAGCTTCCCAACGGTGAAAGAATTTTTCAGATTGGTCCAGTAGTTTCGGAGCCTATTCATTACAAACAAACAATCAAACCTTTCCTCTTTATAATAATAGTATAGAAGAACAAAGACATAATATCACTAAAATACAACGGAACACTGGAAAGCGCATTAAGTTAAAACTATGTCGCACCTCCCTGCGCTTAAACCCAGGATAGGCCGATTTCACCAAACAGAAAGCATTGTTTAATATTAGCTAATCACCAGCAGTGGGCGAAGATCGCCACTGACTGGGTCCCGGATTGACGACGGCCACGTGGATGGCATAGGCGGAGATGGCGGGATGAGCTCGATCTATAAAGTCATCGATCAACAAAGAGTGGGCTCTCCTTGCTGAGGACCGAGATGAGTGGAAGAAGGGGAGGGAGGCCTTTGCTCTGCAGTGGACACCCCGGGCTAATATAATATAATAATAATTAGCTAATACTTATGGAACTTTGTTTGGCGAAATCGGGTTCTTGTAGATCTGACGTTTATGCATACAAAATAATATTGTTTAAAAATAAAAGCTAAGTAAAACACAATAAATATGAAAACAAATTAACTTAAGAATGTGTAACATTAGAAAAGGAGATTGTGCACCTGTTCGAATGGAAAGAGGAATCCTGCCAACCAGCAACACGGTGAAATACCTAGGCCTACACCTAGATAGACGACTGACATGGGCAAACCACATTAAGGCCAAAAGAACAAGCGAACATACAATTTAGGAACTTCTCCTGGCTATTGGGCCGAAAATCGACTCTCTCTTTACAACTTCTTGTCTACAAGGCTATAATAAAACCGATCTGGACATACGGTATAGAACTCTGGGGATCAGCGAGTAACTCCAACCTAGAGATACTCCAGCGATTCCAAAACATCGCTCTACGGACAGTATCCAGCGCACACTGGTTTGTGAGAAACTCAGAAATACATGAATACCTGGAAATGCCAACTGTAAGAGAGGAAGTCAACAAGTACAGCTAAAAGTACAAAGAAAGACTGAACAACCACAGCAACACTAGCAAGAAGCCTACTACAGGACAAAGACCACATAAAACGCCTTAGAAGATGGCAAATACTCAACCTTGACCAGAGGAACTAAAGTGTTCAAAGCGAAAGAAAGGTGCTTTTTGCTGGCACCTGAAAATCCCACCCAAGACCATGTCTAATTATGGCTAAACAGCGGATTGCAGATAAAAAAGGATCATAAAAAAAAAGAATGTGTAACTCGCGTCTATGTTAACCTATTTCAGTTATTCATCGTTCAGCCTGTATCAGTCCACTGCTGAACATAGGCCTCCCCCAATGAGCGCCATTGCGCCCTGTCTTCAGCTTGCCGCATCCAGCATCTACCTGCAGTCTTTCGCAATTCGTCATCCCACCTGGTCGGAGGGCGTCCTACACTACGTTTACCGAGTCGTGGTCTCCACTCAAGAACACGTTTGCCCCAGCGGCCGTCGTTTCCTCGCGAAATATGGCCGGCCCACTGCCACTTCAGCTTGCTAATTCTTTGAGCTATGTCGATAACCTTGGTTCTCTGTCGGATGTATTCGTTACGAATCCTATCTTTCAGAGAAACTCCGAGCATGGCTCTTTCCATAGCTCGCATTTCAGTTATTATTGAATTTAAATGGAGGTATGATGAATCTATTGTTATGTATTGATAAACCTGTATTAACTATTATAAGAAACATACATTGTTATGCAAATAGATTTCTATTATAAATTATAAACTACTGAATAATTATTAAAGGAAAATAGGCTTGACTTGAGCATTGATGACGACCTCGGTGGCGCGGTGGGAAGGACCACCTGCGACGCACAAGGGTTCGAGTCCCGCCTCGGGACGAATGTTTGTACGATCTACAGATATTTGGTCAGGGGTTCTGGTCGTTATGTATGTATAATAAAAATATCTATATATGTAGTGTATTGTATTATGTATATCAGTTATCTAGTACCCATAACACAAGCTCTGCTTACCATGGGGCTAGATAAGGGTAACAAATCAACATCGAGCTATGCTGCGCTGTACTGCGCTGCGCTGTGCTGTGTTTCTTAAGCTACGTTTTTTTAACAATCAACATCAAGCTGTGCTGCGCTTTGCTTAGCTCAGTATTAAAAGTAATCAGCAGCTCGTGTAGTGTAGTCGTTTATCATATATTTATCATAAAAAACATAGCACAGTTCGGCACAGCGCGGCTCAGCACGGCGGGTAGCGCGCCTCGCTCGAGACTACTGCGTTTTTAAACAGAGCGTAGCCTCACACAGCGCAGCACAGCAAGGTTTGTTTGTATCCTCATTAAAATATTAGACGAGCGAGTTGACCAAACATAGCACAGCGCAGTACAGCGCAGCATAGCTCGATGTTGATTTGTCACCCTTATGCTGTGTGAATTGTCCAGCATTATTTATGTATTATTGTTCAAACTAAGTGAACTACACCTTAGATATATGCTGGTTATCAGAAATCAATGTTATCAATAGAAAACACTTGAAAAATTTGTCATTTATCAAGTTGTACTATTTTAAAGATGATAAATCTAGATCACTAGTACCCCACAGACTTTTCAAATGACTTCGTAAAAAGGAGTTTCTGTGTTGCGCTGTATATATTTGTTTTTTATGTATGTTCATCGTTATTTCCGTTGTTTATCGAAAGATTTGGATGATTCTTTTGCAGTTTTATAGAGGATGATAGTCGATGCTCCCATAAAACAAGTATTCCCGAGGGATTATTTCATCGTCATCAGCCTATATTAGTCCACTGCTGGACATAGGCCTCCCCCAATGAGCGGCATAGCGCCCTGTCTTCAGCTTGCCGTATCCAGCATCTACCTGCAGTCTTTCGCAAGTCGTCATCCCACCTGGTCGGAGGGCGTCCTACACTACGTTTACCGAGTCGCGGTCTCCACTCACGAACACGTTTGCCCCAGCGGCCGTCGTCGGTTCTTCGCGAAATATGGCCGGCCCACTGCCACTTCAGCTTGCTAATTCTTTGAGCTATGTCGATAACCTTGGTTCTCTGTCGTATGTATTCGTTACGAATCCTATCCTTCAGTGAAACTCCGAGCATAGCTCGTTCCATAGCTCGCTGAGCGACTTTGAACTGGTGGACCAGCCCTATCGTGAGTGTCCACGTCTCAGCTCCGTAGGTCATAACGGGTAGGACGCACTGGTTGAAAACTTTCGTTTTCAAGCATTGCGGTATGGATGAGGGGTTATTTACTTATGATATATTTACTTAAGTATTTATCCCAAAAAACTGTATAAAAGAAGGGATTGGATGAAAGTCTATTAATTGTTTTTTTGAAACAATCATACTATAATAATAATAATGCTGGACAATTCACACAGCATTATCTAGCCCCATGGTAAGCAGAGCTTGTGTTATCGGTACTAGATAACTGATATACATAATATAATACATTACATAGATAGATATATTTTAGTATACATAGAAAACGACCAGAACACCCGGAACAATTATCTGCAGATCGTACACACAATTATTCCGATGCGGGAATCGAACACGCAACCTCCTGCGTCGCAGGCGGACCTTCGCCCACCGCGCCAGATCGGTCGTCAAAAAAATTATAGTGTTGGTGATTAACAAAATTCTCATATGAAATGATCCACTTTTAATAGGTATTCTATTCATCTCCATGAATAACTGAAAAAAGAATTTTTTAGGAACTAACATTAGAGGCGACGTGGAAGGCCCAGGATGAGATGGCGCGACGAGCACCGTGGGAAGCCGGTGTTACACCGGCTTCCCACGGTGCGTGATATTGCGGACGCACGCGCACCAGCCCGCACCACGCACCGTGGGAAGGGTCTCGTCCGTGGTCGCAGAGGACGTCTGTGGCGGTGCGCCGGTATCCGTCGTCGCGAGGCGGTAACTTCAAAGGTGCGGTGCGGCGCCTCGTTTCACTCGCGTGAACGCGTTCTCTTTCACTTTGCATTTTGAAATGAAGTTATCAAAAGATCTACACAGACCGCACGCACCGTTGGAAGAGCCCTGTCTGCGTGCGTTGCCGTCCGTGATCGTCGGCTGTGCGTGATGATCCGCAGAATCGCGGACCGTGGGAAGCCAGCTTTAGTCATTTTCATTTGCAACCAATATTTGTGTGTTGCATACTAGTATTATTATAAATTGTAGCCTTCTGATGTATAAGCTATATTTTTTTTTTCATTGAAATCCATTCAGTAGTTTTTACGTGAAAGAGTAACAAACATCCATCCATCCATACTAACAAATTTTCGCGTTTATAATTAGTAGGATAGTTTACGCAGAAATACGAAGTTGCCCTTGGTGGCCACCAAACTCTATTTTCGCATCTCTACCTAACTAACCTTATCTATATATCTAATCAGTCGGTAACCCACTGCTGAGCATAGGCCTCTTCCTTATTTCGCCACCCCTGGCGGCCTTGTGCCAGTGGGATCCACAGCTTCCCTGCAGCCCCTACAATGTCGTCTGACCATCGGGCAGGAAGTCTGCCTCGACGCCGCCGCATATCCCTAGGCCACCATTCGGTGACTGCTTTGGTCCATCGGTGATCCTCTCTCCTTGCCAGATGTCCTGCACATCTCCACTGTAGCCTCGCAAACTCGCAATCCTCGACCTTAGTTTTTCGTCGAATTTCAACGTTTGGTATTCGGTCTACGAGGATACCTAGCATGACACGCTCCATGGCTCTTTGAGCAACTCTAATGGTGTAAACCTTAATCTCGCAAAAAAGCTATTGAATAATGTAAATTTTTAAATAAATTATTCACATACGAAGGTCGCATAAAACCTCTTATTGCGGGTAACGTAGACCGGTCTTTGTGGTGATAATTTTTCGGAGGAGGCCTTATTATCTTGTTTCGATACGTATATTCATTTTTTAGTCTGTATTAATTTATTTCACGAGAACACCAACACGTTTTCCGTTACGTTTTGTTATTCCGTTATTGTTCCAAATTCTTTATTTGTTAACATGGGTCACGCAGATGGAAGAATAGAACTAGGCATCATACATGTTTTGCCTAAATCGAGGGCATGTAAATATATATGTATGTACGAGGGGTGATCCAAAAGTAATGATAATCGGATATTTGTAGAGCACATAGAGACATGAAATATTTTTTTTTTGTTTTCTTATATATCTACTAGGTCAGCATAAAAAAATCATATGAATAGACCACGATTCCCGGGAGGTACATTAATTTGAATACGAACAGTCGGAGAGAAAACATCAAAATGCAGAAAAACGAAATCAGAGCAGTCATCAAGTACCTCTGCTTGAAAAAATTTTCTACCAAAGACATACACAGCGACCTAGTGGAAACATTGGGGGACTCTGCTCCTCCATATTCCACAGTTGCGCGCTGGGCAAAGGAGTTTAACCTGGGTAGAATATCCACGGAAGATGAACATCGCGAAGGACGCCCTACCACGTCCCTCACTGCAGACAACGTGAAAAAAGTCGAAGATGTCGTGTTGGCAGATCGAAGAGTGACCATCAGGCATGTAGCTGAGGTCACAGGGATCTCATATGGCAGTATTCAAAGAATCTTTGCGAACGAACTGCATATGAAAAAGGTTTCTGCGCGTTGGGTGCCGAGAATGTTAACCGACGAGCAAAAGAAAAAACGAGTCGACATTTCGAGGGTGAATCTCGAAAAGTTCCAAGCGGATCAGGAGAATTTTTTGTCTCGTTTCGTGACCATGTATGAGACCTGGATCCATCATTTTGATCCGGAAACCAAACAGCAGTCAATGACTTGGAAACGAGCCTCTTCCCCGACGCCGAAGAAATTCAAGGTGTCAAGTTCAGCAGGAAAGGTTATGGCGTCCGTTTTTTGGGACGCTGAAGGAATTGTTATGGTGGAATATTTGGAAAAGGGAGCCACTATTACGGGTTCTTACTACGCAGACCAAATAAGAAGATTGCGGGAGGCCATCAAGGAAAAAAGACGGGGCAAACTGCGAGCTGGAGTGTTGTTTCACCAAGACAACGCACCAGCTCACAAAGCCGCCGTCGCGATAGCTGCCATTCATGAAACGGGATTCGAATTGCTCGAACACCCACCCTATTCGCCAGACCTGGCTCCCAGTGACTTCTACCTCTTTCCTCGGCTCAAGGAACACCTCCGAGGCAAAAAATTTGACGACAATAGCGAGGTGATGACTGCTGTAGAGGCGTTTTTGGAGGGTCAAGGAAAAGATTTTTTTTCAAAGGGAATTTTTGGTTTAGAAAAAAGATGGACTAAATGTATTAACTTACTAGGAGACTATGTAGAGAAATAAATATTTTTTTTACCTACAATTCCCTTTTTTCTTATTGATTATCATTACTTTTGGATCACCCCTCGTATAAGGCAAAGGAGAGTCTATTTACAGACAAAGAAACAAATTAAGTTACATAATTACACATCTATATATATAAAAGAAAGTCGTGTTAGTTACACTATTTATAACTCAAGAACGGCTGAACCGATTTAGCTGAAAATTGGTGGAGAGGTAGGTTAGAACCAGGAGTCTAACATAGGATATTTTTTATCATTTAAACCATTTGACACATAGATTTCCACGGGGGCGAAGCTGCGGGGCGCAGCTAGTTGAGAATATTAATTAAATTATTCCTCCAATTGATCAGTGTACCTAAATCTATGCAAAGTTTCACCTTGAATTGTTTAGTTATTTTGCGGTGACAAAATTAAAAAAAAACTAAATATTTATTTTATTCTGTTTTTTAGTATTTCTTGTTAATAGCGGCAACAGAAACACACCATCTGTGAAAATTTTAACTGTCTATCACGGTTCATGAGATACAGCCTGGTGACAGACGGACGGACGGACGGAAAGTGGAGTCTTAGTAACCGAGTCCCGTATGGTGATTATGTAACTCGCGACCGGTTTGCGACAGGCGTAAATTAAGCAATCAGTGCTGTCAAACGCCAATTTTGACCAATTTTGACATTGTAGCTGGTGTCAAACTAATACAAAATTGAAGTTTGACAGCACTGATTGCTTAATTTACGCCTGTTGCAAACCGGTCGCGAGTTAGGGTGCACGGGTCGCGGGTCACATAATCACCCCGCCGTTTTACCCTTTGGATACGCGGAACCCTTAAAAATACGCGGACGAAATAAAAGCCAGAATAATAATATATTACTAGGCAGTTCCTTTATCAAACTCAAAATATTTTATTTCTTTAGGCTTACAAAATAAGCACTTAGGCAAGTCATACTTTATATTATAAATCACTAGCGGACCCGACAGACGTTGTCCTGTCTATGAATATTGAGCATTCTGTCAATGTTATGTCAAACGCCATAAGGTTACATCAAAAAAGATTGAATTGTAAAAGCGCTATGGTTACATTAGAAATAATTTAATATACGGTGGTTAAGTATTCCTAAATTTTCCGCGCAATTTTCTTAATTTTTTCTTTCATAAGAACCTTCTCCTGACAATAACAAACACAACAAAAAAGAATTAGCGAAATCGGTCCAGCCGTTCGCGCGTGATGCCGTGACCAAGGGAAATAGGGATTCATTTTTATGTATATATCGATATAGATTATCAAATAAGATTATTTATCACTTGTCAAGTATCAAGATATCTACCGGCATCTTCAAAACTTTCACCCTTATCTCTCGCATGTCAAACGATCAAGATACATTATCATTTGTTTTTTGTTCCAGTTGTCAACATTATTTCGAGTTGGTAACACCTGTGATGCCGGTAACCAGAACCAACGCCCGCTGCGGCTTGCCAGATCCGTCATGGTGTTAGGTGAGTCTATTATAAATAATAATATATAACAATAATAATTAATATTATTTTATATAAACTATCTGTTCCCCGCGGTTTCACCCGCGTTAAACTCGAATTTCACTTTATTAGGTGATTTTTTTACACCTTGGGTTACATTATTGGAGTTTTATTAAGGATCCCTAATTTTTTTTGAAAATATAATATAAGCCTATGTTCACCGGAGATAGCGTAGCTTCCCAACGGTGAAATAATTTTTCAAATCGGTCCAGTAGTTTCGGAGCCTATTCATTACAAACAAACAAATAAACAAAAAATCAAACCTTTCCTCTTTATAATAGTATAGACTAGAGCTAGTCAAGAAATTAAATAATATCCCAATAATATCGCGTGTTTAAAAAAAAAACTATAAACCGACTTCAAATTCCAAATAAAAATCATCGAAATCGATTGGCGTGATATTGAGTTATTCGCCGAAAGCTGGTGCTTCCCGTGTAGACCACAAGGGAAGCACCAGCTTTCGGCGACCCTGGCTGCTCACATGAACAATGAGAAGTTAGATATTTTGAACACCTTGGATGCTTACAACAATATGATGATTTATATCAAAATGCTTTTAAGTTTTTCAGATCATTTTGAGTACTCTAGACGCTCTTATCAGTTTGACGCTGACTGTACCTATAGTATAAAAAAATCTATATTTAAGGTTGATTCACACATATCAGTGAAGTCACAGTTCCGACACAGTACCGACACAGTGCGAAATATTCTTTCATACATTCTCTATGAACGCATCCCCACTTTTCAGTGTCAGTGCCGACACCGGCAATCACGGACGTATTCGTTGACGACGATATTTTTTGTCGGATAACGGACGCCGCTGCAACAAAAACAAAATGGAGGACGAGCGATTGATATAATTGACACGTTTTCACTGAAGCTTCGTGAACTGAGTACTGACTGACATGTGTGAATTGAATCACTGATGCAACACTGTAGCACTGATACCGAACTGAGCGAACACGTTGATGGAACTGTGTCTTCACTGATATGTGTGAATTGAATCACTGACGCAACTCTGTAGCACTGATACCGAACTGAGCTAACATGTTGACGGAACTGTGGCTTCACTGATATGTGTGAATTGAATCACTGACGCAACTCTGTAGCACTGATACCGAACTGAGCTAACATGTTGACGGAACTGTGGCTTCACTGATATGTGTGAATTGAATCACTGATGCAACACTGTAGCACTGATACCGAACTGAGCGAACACGTTGATGGAACTGTGTCTTCACTGATATGTGTGAATTGAATCACTGATGCAACACTGTAGCACTGATACCGAACTGAGCGAACACGTTGATGGAACTGTGGCTTCACTGATATGTGTGAATTGAATCACTGACGCAACTCTGTAGCACTGATACCGAACTGAGCTAACATGTTGACGGAACTGTGGCTTCACTGATATGTGTGAATTGAATCACTGACGCAACTCTGTAGCACTTATACCGAACTGAGCTAACATGTTGACGGAACTGTGGCTTCACTGATATGTGTGAATTGAATCACTGACGCAACTCTGTAGCACTGATACCGAACTGAGCTAACATGTTGACGGAACTGTGGCTTCACTGATATGTGTGAATTGAATCACTGACGCAACTCTGTAGCACTGATACCGAACTGAGCTAACATGTTGACGGAACTGTGTCTTCACTGATATGTGTGAATTGAATCACTGACGCAACACTGTAGCACTGATACCGAACTGAGCTAACATGTTGACGGAACTGTGTCTTCACTGATATGTGTGAATTGAATCACTGACGCAACACTGTAGCACTGATACCGAACTGAGCTAACATGTTGACGGAACTGTGGCTTCACTGATATGTGTGAATTGAATCACTGACGCAACTCTGTAGCACTGATACCGAACTGAGCTAACATGTTGACGGAACTGTGGCTTCACTGATATGTGTGAATTGAATCACTGACGCAACACTGTAGCACTGATACCGAACTGAGCTAACATGTTGACGGAACTGTGTCTTCACTGATATGTGTGAATTGAATCACTGACGCAACACTGTAGCACTGATACCGAACTGAGCTAACATGTTGACGGAACTGTGGCTTCACTGATATGTGTGAATTGAATCACTGACGCAACTCTGTAGCACTGATACCGAACTGAGCTAACATGTTGACGGAACTGTGGCTTCACTGATATGTGTGAATTGAATCACTGACGCAACTCTGTAGCACTGATACCGAACTGAGCGAACACGTTGACGGAACTGTGGCTTCACTGATATGTGTGAATTGAATCACTGACGCAACTCTGTAGCACTGATACCGAACTGAGCGAACACGTTGACGGAACTGTGGCTTCACTGATATGTGTGAATTGAATCACTGACGCAACTCTGTAGCACTGATACCGAACTGAGCGAACACGTTGACGGAACTGTGGCTTCACTGATATGTGTGAATTGAATCACTGACGCAACTCTGTAGCACTGATACCGAACTGAGCTAACACGTTGACGGAACTGTGGCTTCACTGATATGTGTGAATTGAATCACTGACGCAACTCTGTAGCACTGATACCGAACTGAGCGAACACGTTGACGGAACTGTGGCTTCACTGATATGTGTGAATTGAATCACTGACGCAACTCTGTAGCACTGATACCGAACTGAGCGAACACGTTGACGGAACTGTGGCTTCACTGATATGTGTGAATTGAATCACTGACGCAACTCTGTAGCACTGATACCGAACTGAGCTAACACGTTGACGGAACTGTGGCTTCACTGACATGTGTGAATCGACCTTTAAAAGGTTCACAATCACGTCAATGAACTCTCACCTATGACGTAGTAAACTACAAGTATGCTATTATTTCGTATTGGAATCGTATTCACCTTGAATAATACATACAATAGTACGCTATTTCCGATTTATTTTATACTGTCTAAGATACTTACCTACATTACTTACTCGCGGCCCGTCCCGGCTTCGCCCGGTGGACATTTGCTACATAAATAAATAAATAATAAATAATGCTGGACAATACACACAGCATTATCTAGCCCCATGGTAAGCAGAGCTTGTGTTATGGGTACTAGATGACTGATAAAAAAATTAAAAAAACGATCTATGTAATATATAGTATTATGTAAATACTATATAATATTACATAGATAGTTTTTATTTTATTTTTTATTATACATAGAAAACGACCAGAACACCCGGAACAAATATCTGCAGATCGTACACACAATTGTTCGTCGTCAAAACACCGATGTGGCGCGGTGGGTTTCCATAAACATTTTGCGATGAACGTAGAGTAAATGTATCTTTATGCACGAAAGTCTTAATTTTTCGGGTTAATATTTAGCCTATGACACTCGCAGATAACTTAGCTTTCTATTGGTAAAGGAATGTTCAAAATCAGTTCAGCAGATCGAGAAATACTCAATATATATAAGAGATTACCCTCTACAACCTCACAATCTTTACCTCTTTATAATATTACTAGCGGACCTTCCCGGCATCGCACGGTTTTAGTACGGACTAACTTTTTTGAAAATATAATCCCACCAAAAACATAAATGTAAAAAAGGAGAGCCGAGTTCAATACAAAAATTATGATTGGCTGTGGGCTTCCCCGCAAAAAGAAAAAAAAATCTATGTAGGTTAGATTTGACTTGGCCAGTTTTCATTACATCAGTCATTTTATAAAGTTATTCAACGTTTTTATTCTGATAAAAACTGGCCATCCTTCTAGGTCATCTGGACTACATTTAGGTACTATATGTATGTCAGTCAGTCAGTGTGAATTTTTACGACTTTTTGACCTTCATATCTTTATAACCGTTTGAGCTAGCTTCATGAAATTTGGGCTTCTACATGTCCTTATGGATATCATTAAACACACGTAGTTTTATGTGTTTACGTTAAAGAGTTATAGAAGGGTCAAAAGTGGGACCAAGTGGTTCGTGTAATGATCGGCGCGTTCCTTTGCTTGAACTTGGCTTGGACACGCTGCCGCGTGCCCTAATTATAGCCTAAAAGTTCACCGGGGATAGTGTAACTTCCCAACGGTGAAAGAATTCTTCAAATCGGTCCGGTAGTTTCGGTGCCTATTCATAACAAACAAAAAATCAAACCGTTCCTCCTTATAAAATTAGTATAGACTAGCTGTTTCCCGCGGTTTCACCCGCGTTTAATTCGAATTTCACATTTCTAGGGCGATTAAGAGTCTTTTTAACTGTTTTGTAGATTAAGTAGGTCAGAAAAGTCTAAAATAAATGAGTTAATAATAAATACTTAACACTTTGATTGCGATCTATTTTCGACGACTGCGATCTTTTTTTTTAACCTAAGCCATTCGTGCTGCCGCTCTACACAGCGGTTGTGTTGCGCCGCACATGCGTTTCGTTCGAAAAACATTACGGCTGTGCTGAGTCACACGGATCTGTATTTTCCCAGCCGCTGCCTTAGTGTGGATTTACGCATATTAGTCACTTGTATACGGTGTGATTTCAGCAATCGAAGTGTTAAGCATTCTAATGCCTTATTGTAGTCGGTTTTTTTTTATATTCATATCATTTATTGTGATTTCATGCATACAGGTAGTTTCTTAGGTGTATTGTCTTAGTGAGTACACAATGCATAAAAACCCTGTCAGGGCACAACTATTTCTGGGTTCTTTCTTGTTAGATGTTAGCCTAAAATTCTAAACAGTCATATTTATAAAATTAGTTAATGTAGGAATGTCGTTTTGAAATACATAAGTTAGTTAAATTGAATAATAATAGGCTATTTGACAAAATTGAAAATATGCTACAAATTGTGGTCATCCTATCTGATAATAGCCTAAAAAAACATTTTTCGCTTTATTGCAACTAAATTATGTATATTTTTTGCAAATTACACGAAACAAAATGTAATAATTTATTGAATTTTATCTGTGACGAGAACGCCCTGTTATTGGTTACAACTCTGGTGACGTCACATGCAAGTAAACATACACCTCGACCGATTGTTGTTCGCGCTTTGCGTTTTCTGGGTGTTAAATTCAATCTGTGAGCTATTTCTGAAGTATTTTCTGTCAAATTTTGATAAATATTATAACTAGTGGCATAAATATTCGTCCATGTTGTTCGATCATGTCTTTCGTCTTTTGGAATTCGTCGGAACAGAAACAAACAGTTTATTTGAACTATTTATAGACCTATTTTTACACTCTGGCACTACACGCCATTTATACACCATTTTATACAATTTTGAAGAAAAATGATTATATTCACTACAGCTGCACTGTTTTATTGTGGTTATTGTTTACTGGCATGTGACGTCACGCGTGTCACGTGATCAGCGCCATTACAGAAACATCGTTTTTGGCGCGGTTTGCAAAATTTTAACTTTAACATTAATTTTTATAAATAATACAGTATGACGGAAATATTAATGTAGTGTGTTTATTATGTAATAAAGAATAATTTAAAACGATTTCGAAAATTTGTCAAATAGCCTATTGTATAAGAATAGGTTTAAAATCTAATAAAACAATCGCAAACTAATGTCAGATTCAGAAATAGTAAGACTATGTCAATTATTTTATTTATGTTTAGGTAGGTCATGCTAAAACTTTGTCATAAAACACTAGTTAAAATCAAATAATAACATTTTTAAATGCTTTCAGGCCTTCTGCGGCGAATCAAGTGTATTCCAACCTTAGGATCAATCCTAGATCTTGTAAGCATACCTTTAATTCCTATCCTATATTGTCTCCTAACATTACTAAAGTAATATAGAGTTGACATTTCACTTTTGACTAGCGGACCGTCGATCGTTCTTAGCTTCACACGGGTATTTTTTTATTATTCGTGGTAAATTTTTCACACGTTGGGTTACATTATTGAGTTTTAGTAAGGATCCCTAACTTTTTTGAAAATATAATGAAATGAAATGAAAGTTTATTTCCTTAGGCTTACAAATAAGCACTTAGACAAGTCATATTTTATACTATTCATTATTATATTGATGTTCCAGAAACCACCAGTATGTTCATAACTTATGTGTCTAGTACATAGATTTGCTTATTTGTAAGTTGTTAGATTTTGAGTTGGAGCAAAACTCGTTCCAAGCTTTTTTATCTTCTAGATAGCCTATGTTCACTGATGATAGTGTTGCTTCCCAAAATAATTTTTCAAATCGGTCCAGTAGTTTCGGAGTCTATTCAGTAAAAACAAACAATTTAATCTTTCCTCTTTATTAGTATAGATGGTAATTTTTTTACACCTTGAGTTACATTATTGGGTTTTAGTTAGGATCCCTAACTTTTTTGAAAATATAATATAGCCTATGTTCACCGGGGATGGTGTAGCTTCCCAACGGTGAAAGAATTTTCAAATAAAAAAAAGTAGTTTCGGAGCCTATACAGTACAAACAAACAAAAAATGAAACCTTTCCTCTTTATAATAATTAGTGAGACTAGCGGACCTTCCCGGCTTCGCACGGTTTTAGTACGGAACCCTAACTTTTTTGAAAATATAATAATAGCCTATGTTCACCGATCATAGTGTAGCTTCCCAACCGTGAAATAATTCGGTTCAGTAGTTTCGGAGCCTATTCAATACGAACAAATAAAAAATCAAACCTTTCCTCTTTATATAATCTATATATATAAAAGAAAGTCGTGTTTGTTACAACACTTATAACTCGAGAACGGCTGAACCGATTTAGCTGAAAATTGATGGAGAGGTAACTTAGAACCAGGAGTCTAACATAGGATACTGGATTTTTATCATTTGACACATAGATTTCCACGGGGGCGAAGCCGCGGGGAGCAGCTAGTATTAGTATAGATGAAAAAACTACAAATAAAGGGACGCGTGTCTAAAGTTTCAAAGTTGAAACCATTCCTATCAATATCTTCCGTGCAAATAGCATTACAAGCACCATTTATTACTATTTATAGTTTCTTTTATCTATGGACGAATTCTGCGACGCGACGATACATAGTAAAGTGATTAACACAAACTCTGCTTAACTTGGGGCTAGATAATGCTGTGTGGATTCTCCAGCATTATTTATTTATTTATAAATCTCTCGGTTAAACCGGTCGTAACCAGAGTATAGAAAGAAACGTATGTCAATAGGTCTAAGTTTATCATTTAGGGCACACGTGCTTTTTATCCACCATATGACATTGAAATAATATAGTCAACTTAAATGACCTCTAGTCTATTATACTAATTATCACTACATAGTATAACGAACTGCTTCCCTACAGCCCCCACAATGTCTGACCATCGGGCAGGTGGTCTGCCTCGACGCCGCCGCATATACCTAGGCCACCATACTAAAAGAACCATACTAAAGTACTTCATCATCATCATCAGCCTATAGCAGTCCACTGCTGGACATAGGCCTCCTCCAATGAGCGCCACAGCGCCCTGTCTTCAGCTTGCCGCATCCAGCATCTACCTGCAGTCTTTCGCATGTCATCCCACCTGTTCGGAGGGCGTCATACACTACATTACAGAGTCGTGGTCTCCACTCAAAAACACGTTTGCCCCAGCGGATGTCGGTTCTTCGCGAGATATGGCCGGCCCACTGCCACTTCAGTTTGCTGATTCTCAGAACTATGTCGATAACCTTGGTTCTCTGTCGGATGTATTCGTTACGAATCCTATCCTTCAGAGAAACTCCGAGCATAGCTGTTTCCATAGCTCGCTGAGCGACTTTTCAACTTAAGTACTTTGGACTAAATAATATGTACTCCTACATAAAAGTAGAGTTTAGTGTTCCTTAAATTATTTAATCAATGAATTTTTATGCCTACAGTTTAAGTAGGTTATTCAGTCGGGTCAAATTCAGTATTTTAATTAACTTTTGTTTAGCGTAGGTACAATTTACATGTAGC
This sequence comes from Eupithecia dodoneata, assembly GCA_947044415.1. Classification (NCBI taxonomy): domain Eukaryota; kingdom Metazoa; phylum Arthropoda; class Insecta; order Lepidoptera; family Geometridae; genus Eupithecia; species Eupithecia dodoneata. The sequence continues at coordinate 4,896,127 of OX345685.1, forward strand.
GTTTCTATGTGAACGAATACACGACAAAATATTTGATGTTTTTTTACAATAAGTTAAGTTTTGTAGGAAAGTGGTTTACTATAAAGTAGTATGCATGCGTGCTTGTGTTAGTTGCGATTTATAAAGTGGCTTCTTGAAGCCGACGCGTTGGGCTTTCCCGGTGGTTTTTAAGATATTTTTCGTAAATATCGCTCCTAATCACTGGATTGAACTACACAAACCGCAGGTCATCTGTAATGAAAGGCATTACTACAAGAGAATGTTTCGGGAAGCGATTGAAATTAGGAAATATCCTAATTTCAATCGTGAAGACGGGTTCAAACTCTCTGCCTCGTGGAATCCAGTGATAGCAAAGTGTAGTCGTCGTAATCCGGTCTCTCATTGCGTCGCGGACACTGTTAGTGTTCTGTGTCGTTCGAGTGTGCAGATGGACATTCCTACTATTGAAAATGAAATGAGGGTAGTTTCAAATAAACTCCTCAGCGAAACGGGGGCTCCGTTTCGCTGAGGCGGTAACTCCATTACTCCAGTCATCCCGTGACCATGACAGACTGTAAACCTGTTGAAACGTCGGGAAAAAAGGTAAATAAACGCGATAAATACCCGTTGTATCACTCTCTTGAAAACCGATAACCATAAATTTATGATGAACTAGCTGTTTCCCGCGGTTTCACCCGCGTTAAATTCAAATTTCACATTTCTAAATTTAGATATAGCCCAGGTTCACCGCGGATATTGCATAAGCTTCCAAACGGTGAAAGAATTTTTCAAATCGGTCCAGTAGTTCCGGAGCCTATTCAATACAAACAAAAAATCAAACCTTTCCTCTTTATAATATTAGTATAGATAGTAAAAAAATTACTCTCGCAAGGGACCAAAATCTGTATCGTTAGGCAAAACCTGTCTCGTTAACTTAAAATCGAATTATAATAATAGTATTTTTTAGTATTACTATGTAAATTTATCGTACCGATAGTCGTTTCGGTTAACGGCGTAACAGCGAAGAGCCTCGATCAACACCTGAAGAGACTCTCGCTAGGAAGTTGGATCAAGGACCAGATCTAAAAGGCGGTACTCCTGGACTCGGCACGCATCGTCAGGAAGTTCCTCTCTCTGCAGCCCTAGTCACCGGCCGCTTGACTCTAGCGAGCGGTCGGTGATCTACCGTTTTGATATATTTTTTACTGTAGAATAATTTTAATTATTTTATAACATAAAAAATGAATGTTATAACCAACTAGCGGCCCGTCCCGGCTTCGGTCATGGTCAAGTTTCAGGCAATTTTTAAAATGTTCCTCTTTTTTCTCTCCATAAGAACTATCCTCCTATTTGAAGTACGAGGATTGTACGGAATATTCTAAAAAGGAATTGGCGAAATCGGTTCAGCTGCTCTCGAGATTTGCGCTTAGCAACACATTCAGCGATTCATTTTTTTATATTATATATATCGACGACCTCTGTGACGCGGTGGGCGAAGGTCCGCCTGCGACGCAGGAGGTTGCGGGTTCGATTCCCGCCTCGGAACAATTGTGTGCACGATCTGCAGATATTTGTTCCGGGTGTTCTGGTCGTTATATGTACAATAAAAAAAAATATCTATCTATGTAATCTATTATATTAAGTATATCAGTCATCTAGTACCCATAACACAAGCTCTGCTTACCTTGTGGCTAGATGATGCTGTGTGGATTGTCCAGCATTATTTATTTATAGATATTTAAATAAATGAAGTGAAATAATAGTATTATTTAAATTGTATGTACCTATTACCAGTCGATCGTTTTCGGCATGCGTGAACCACACTAAAAACAGTTATATGTCACTTGTTTACAACATGGCGATTGTCACTAGGCTCATTTATCAGTTTATTAACTGGGCGCGCGCATAAATTGAATTTCAAATTTGGAATTACTTACATGACATTCGCTGTCTGACCTCCGCGCCGCGCGGTCGTCCCGATGAACGACTATCGAATATTAATCGATTTCTGGTGTATTTTATTTTATTATTGTATTTTTTTGAGTAGTATTGTTGATTGTGCTATTAGTGGCCTTTTGAGAGGTATTTCTAATCTGTGGGAGATAGATTTCGATGAGGATTAAGTGAAGTGTTGTTGTTTATTTATTCAATCTGTGATATTTTATTTATTGTGATGAAAATGCACGAAACTGGAGTTATCACCATTCACCAGGTAGGTGAAAGATATGATTAATCCTACTAATATTATAAACGCGAAAGTTTGTGAGTATGTCTGTATTTTTATTGCACTTCACGCAAAAACTACTGAATGGATTCAGATGAAACTTCACAATAATATAGCTTAACACTTTGACTGCTGAAATCACACGGTATGTGTTTTCTACAAGTGACTAATATGCGTAAATCCACACTAGCGCAGCGGCTGAGAAAATACAGATCTTTGTGCACAGCCGTAATGTTTTTCGAACGAAACGCATGTGCGGCGCAACACAACCGCTGTGTAGAGCGGCAGCACGAATTGTTTAGGTTAAAAAAAGATCGCAGTCGTCGAAAAAAAATCGCAGTCAAAGTGTTAAATATCAGAATAACACATACATAGGCTACACTTCATAAAGATAATATATTGTATATTATCCAAAATATCTATCACTACGCGGGTGAAACCGCGGGGCGCAGCTAGTTATTAATAAATTATCTTATTGACTTCTGTCCAACTTGTTTACAGAGATAAACTTAAATATGCGTTTCTTCCAGCCTCCGTTAACCGACTTAAAAAAAAGAGGAGGTTCTCAATGCGACTGTATTTTTTATGTTTGTTACCTCAGAATTTTCAACTGGGTGAACCGATTTCGATGTTTTTTTTATTTGAATGCTGGTGCTTCCCGTGCGTCTCCTTTATTTTTGGTCCAGTTCTGGCAGTGAATGGCATCCATGAGAAAACCATATAACTCTTCAGTAAAAAAAAAACTAATTGCTCAACTTTACTTTAACTTTTACTGCGATTCCGAACCCGCATGCCCAGCGTTCCACCTAGTAATACCAAAATCCGCACGCTGAGAATGCGGCTCATTAGGGAATGTTGTCCAGCCGTGGACTAGCGTAGGCTATATATATATAAATGCTAGTGTATATATATAAAAATAGATTTTAACATGAAACACATACATCCTTTTGAACTTTCGCATTGGTATGTGATTTTCTGACGATGAACAAACTAAACAAATAATAGCTAAATGTGAATTATTCTTTACAATGTAAGATCATATACATGAGTATTTATAAAATTTCTATACTAATATAAAGAGGAAAGGTTTGATTGTTTGTAATGAATAGGCCCGAAACTACTGGACCAATTTGAAAAATTCTTTCACCGTTCGGAAGCTACACTATCCCCGGTGAACATAGGCTATATAATATTTTCAAAAAGTTAAGGGACCCTTACTAAAACCGTGCGAAGCCGAGAAGGCCCGCTAGTATTGAAATAAAAAATGAATTGATTTTTCCATTTTTTTGTCAATATAAGGTTTATTTGTTCCGGGTGTTCTGGTCGTTTTCTATGTATAATAAAAAATATCTATCTATGTAATGTATTGTATTATGTATATCAGTTATCTAGTACCCATAACACAAGCTCTGCTTACCATGGGGCTAGATAATGCTGTGTGGATTGTCCAGCATTATTTATTTTTATTTATTATTATTATTTATTTGTATTTTATTTGTCTCTGTTCTGGCAAAATAAAAATCTGCTGACTTTACTTTTGACGACCTCTGTGGCACGGTGGACGAAGGTCCGCCTGCAACGCAGAAGGTCGCGGTACCGATTCCCGCCTCGGGACAAATGTGTGTACGATCTACAGATATTTGTTTCGAGAGTTCAGGTATTGTCTATGTATAATAAAAAATATCTACCTACGTAATGTAGAGGTATTGTATTATGTATATCAGTTATCTAGTATCCATAACACAAGCTCTGCTTACCATGGGGCTAGATAATGCTTTGTGAATTGTCCAGCATTATTTATTTATTTATATCATCAAGGGCAAAGATAAGCTCGGTTTGTCCAAACTGCGTTTAATTTCTAATCGCGTAGATAACATACCACGAATTTGATTAACCCCGCTGTTATGACCTTCCTGGTGCAGTGTGTAAGCTACAGGATGCTCTATTTATAAATAAATAAATAAAATAAATAAATAATGCTGAACAATTCACACAGCATTATCTAGCCCCAAGCTAAGCAGAGCTTGTGTTATGGGTACTAGATAACTGATATACATAATACAATACATTACATAGATAGATATTTTTTATTATACATAGAAAACGATCAGAACACCCGGTACAAATATCTGCAGATCGTGCACTCAATTGTCCCGAGGCGGGAATCGAACCCGCAACCTTCTGCGTCGCAGGCCGACCTTCGCCCACCGCGCCACATCGGTCGTCAATAAATAATTAGTTATCGACATAGCTCTAAGAATTAGCATGTTCTATTTATAAAAAAAAAACATTTAAAAAAATTTTATTTACACAAATTTATTCAACTCATCAGTACCCAATACTACTACTCGTCTTTGTTGTGACCAGCCTGCGTCTCGCATGCTGCGTCTCGCATGCTGCGTCTCGCAATCTCTATGGGTAATCTGGATTTATGCGACTCTTACAAATTATCTATACAACTGGGCGAGCAGGCAAAACACTTTTAGTTCATTTGTTGTTTTATTTTTCTTGTAATAAACAAGTTACTTGTGTATACATTTTAGTTTCTAAATTTTAGTCAAGACGACCGATGTGTCGCTGTGGGCGAAAATCCGCCTACGACGCAGGAGGTTGCTGTTTCGATTCCCGCCTCGGAACAATTGTGTGTACGATCTGCAGATAATTGTTCCGGGTGTTCTGGTTGTTTTCTATGTATAATAAAAAAAAATCTATCTATGTAATATATTGTATTATGTATATCAGTTATCTAGTACCCATAACACAAGCTCTGCTTACCATGGGGCTAGATAACGCTGTGTGAATTGTCCAGCATTATTTATTTACTTAATTAATATTTTCTTAAAATAACGAACATATTAAAGTCTATTTAATAAAACAGTAAAAGCATTGCAGTCGATGCTAACTCGTTCGCCAAATAAAGGCCAGCAAGTATTCGATGGCCACGGCCGCCCCGTGTCAATGTTATCACTGGTAATAAATATATAAATCATCATCATCAGCCTATAGCAGTCCACTGCTGGACATAGGCCTCCCCCAATGAGCGCCACAGCGCCCTGTCTTCAGCTTGCCGCATCCAGCATCTGCCTGCAGTCCTTCGCAGGTCGTCATCCCACCTGGCCGGAGCGCGTCCTAAACTACGTTTGCCGAAATTGCTTGAAATTATGATGAATTATATTAATTTTGAAATTATGACAAGTTAAACCAAAAAAATCACACGCTTCGAATAGAGAACCTACTATCCTACTAATATTATAAACGGGAAAATTTGTAAGTATGGATGGATGTTTGTTTGTTACTCTTTCACGTATAAACTAGTGAATGGATTTAAATGAAACTTCACAATAATATAGCTTACATATCAGAATAACACATACTAAAGTAATTTAAAACGGGATATTTACCATGATTTGATTTTTGAGTTATCCAATATTTCGGCACAGTTGCATACGCCATGATCACGGAGTAACTGAAGGCACTGCGAGTTTTTATGGGCAGACATACCGAACTACCCTCATTTTTTGTCTTTTGCTACGTACGTTGCCACTACCACCGGTTTCACTATTATCGATTAACACATAGGCTACAATTCATAAAGATATATTTATAGTATATTATCCAAAATATCTATCACCACGCGGGTGAAACCGCGGGGCGCAGCTAGTAATGTTATAATTGTTAAAATAGATACATATATAAATAATACTTTACAACAGATAATACTTAAGATAATAAATATCAGAGCGTCATAGCGACGCCTGACCTGAGAAGGTTAACAAGGAAAGTCACAATCAAGTAACAGAAACAAATTGGAACTAGTATTTACAATTGAAACAAATTAAAAAAAAATGCTGGACAATCCACACAGCATTAACACTTTGAGTGCTGAAATCACACGGTATGTGTTTTCTACAAGTGACTAATATGCGTAAATCCACACTAGCGCAGCGGCTGAGAAAATACAGATCTTTGTGACTCAGCACAGCCGTAATATTTTTCGAACGAAACGCATGTGCGGCGCAACACAACCGCTGTGTACGGCAGCACGAATTTTTTAGGATAAAAAGAAGATCGCAGTCAAAGTGTTAACTAGCCCCATGGTAAGCAGAGCTTGTGTTATGGGTACTTGATAACTGATATACATAATACAATATATTGCATAGATAGATATTTTTTATTATACATAGAAAACGATCAGAACAACCGAAAAAAATATCTGTAAATATCGCCTCGGAACAATTGTGTGTACGATCTGCAGATATTTGTTCCGGGTGTTCTGGTCGTTTTCTATATACATATAATAAAAAATATCTATCTATGTAATGCATTGTATTATGTATATCAGTTCTCTAGTACCCATATATACAAGCTCTGCTTACCATGGGGCTAGTTAATGCTGTGTGAATTGTCCAGCATTATTTATTTAGTTATAAATAGAACGAAGACTAAGAGTAAATAAAGCTAACTACAGTTTCCACTCGTAGCATGTAAGTGTAACTGAACAAGTACATCAAAAAAAGTTATTATTACAAATGAAATTTGATGAATGAATGAATGAATGAACACTTTATTGTACCCAAAATAACACCTTATATCTAAATCTTAAATAATAACAGTACAATAGGTGGCCTTATCACTGAAAGCGATTTCTTCCAGGCAACCAGGGATGGAGAAAAATATATATTATACAAAGAGTTGGTAGAGCACGAACAAACAGTAATAGAGAAGTAAAAAAAATAACAAAGAATACAAACTTAATACATTGCATGCAGTACAAAGCTACTTGCAATACAAAATTAAAACTAACCTAAAAGAAAAACTACAAATGAGAATAACTGAATACAACAAGAAGGTACCGCAGAAATAAAATTTGATCACCTGAAATTAAAAATTAGTAAAATAACTAAATAAATAATGCTGGACAATTCACACAGCATTATCTAGCCCCATGGTAAGCAAAGCTTGTGTTATCGGTACTAGATAACTGATATACATAATACAATACATTACATAGATAGATATTTTTTATTAAACATAGAAAACGACCAGAACACCCGGAACAAATATCTGCAGATCGTACACACAATTGTTCCGAGGCGGGAATCTAACCCGCAACCTCCTGCGTCGCAGGCGGACCTTCGCCCACCGCGGCACATCGGTCGTCAAAAGAATAATAATAATTTATGTTTTATCATGGTAGGTTCAATATTAGCGGCAAATATGTACAAACAAAGTAGTTATTTTTAAACGATGTTGTTATAAAACTGGCAACGTCTGCGTCATGCTTCAAGGCCGTATCTGTTAAGGCCATATTAAGGCGATATAATAAAATAGCAGTTCATTAAATGTGTGGTGAAATTGATTATGATGACCTCTACCGACGCATATATTACTGTTGTTATTATAATCTCAGTCTTTTTCAATATCTCTTGCTAAAATAAAAAATAAAAAACTTCGAGCTTGGAGGTTAGAATTTTGCAACATTTCTATAAGTGACAATCAATTTTACTAGTACCAACATACAAAAACCAAATTTTACTGTCAAGGTGACGCAAGAAGTGCATTCAGGAACAACTTCTACCACTCGAAACGCTAATTAGTGTTGCCAGCATATTTAATCAGGCTACCATTTGGAAACAATTCAACTAAAATGAACCACGAAATGGAAATATTGTTTGAGAAAATAAAAATTCAAATGGCTATCCAAACGGAACAAATCACAGACTCCGTCACTAAAAAAGTTTCCGAAAATATAGAGGCTATAAACTATAAACTAAACACAATCATGGACGAAAATAAATACTTGAAGACTGAAGTGAAACTCCTACAGGATAAAATAAAGTATATGGATAGCGAAAAAAGAAGAAATAACATAATAATATTTGGTGTAAATCTCTTGCTATTTCGTGTTTAATACCTAGTTTAAGGTTCTGTATCTACTAAAGAACATACAATTAAGGAACTCTGTAACCCTGTATTCGGAGGAGGGCGTTAATGCACGCGACACAGTTCTATAACTACTGCGTGTATTATCGTTTTCACACAAGTTATCTATTTCCCTTGTATTTATGTTCGAAATAAAGATTATTTAGATTTTTTGATTTTGATATAAACAATTTTTAAAGCTCGTCTTTTTTTTTATTGGAAATGGAAATAATTGACCATATTTGTACCTGGCTCCCGGACCATCAGGCAGGACACCACAATACACGACCCTGACGCTGAGAGCGCCAAGCAATAACTCCATATCAACAATAGAACTTCAATATTGATTCAATTTGTTCCGGGTGTTCTGGTTGTTTTCTATGTATAATAAAAATATCTATCTATGTAATATATTGTATTATGTATATCAGGCATCTAGCACCCATAACACAAGCTCTGCTTACCATGGGGCTAGATAATGCTGTGTGGATTGTCCAGCATTATTTATTTATTTATCTATCTATGTAATGTATTGTATTATGTATTATCAGTTATCTAGTACCCATAACTAACACAAGCTCTGCTTACCATGGGGCTAGATAATGCTGTGTGAATTGTCCAGCATTATTTATTTATTTATATATAAACAATTTTTAAATCTCTTCTTTTTTACCACGCTTTTATTAGCTTCACCTGTATGTATGTTTGTTTGACTGTAGCCAACTCCTTTGGACTCGATTTTGACCCACTTTGAACGTTCAGATTTCAATTTAGTAAACTTAGTAATAACCGATGACAATACAATAATTTGATAAGATGAAACTAAAAAATAGAAAATAAATTATAGTAAAAAACTAAAAAAACAAGCTTTTGTAAATAAACCGAACTAAAAATTAGAAAATATTTTTTTAAATTATTTAAATTATGGATAAGAGTGATAAATAAAAGAGATTTTCTCTTTTCTATGTATAATAAAAATATCTATCTATGTAATATATAGTATTTTGTATATCAGTTATCTAGTACCCATATCACAAGCTCTGCTTACCATGGGGCTAGATAATGCTGTGTGAATTGTCCAGCATTATTTATTTATTTTGAATTTGAATTATTTCTTATTATAATTTTTTTTTTCTGCTTTTTAGTTCGGTTTATAAAATCGTGGTTCTTTAGTCTTTTTTAACTATTATTTATTAATTGTTTATATGTACTATTACTTATTGTTTACTATTAGGTACTACAACTCATCATCATCAGCATATATCAGTCCACTGCTGGACATAGGCCTCCCCCAATGAGCGCCATAGCGCCCTGTCTTCAGCTTGCGCATCCAGCAACAACCTGCAGTCTTTCGCAGGTCGTCATCCAACCTGGTCGGACTATATAGCGAGATATTCGTTTGCTCATAAGATATAAACGACCAAAGGCTTATTACAAAATATCAGATTATCTAGACTAGAAGATAAAAAAGCTTGGAACGAGTTTTACTTCAACTCAAAATCTAACATCTTACAGATAAGCAAATAAAATCAAATGTAGGTACTAGACACATAAAAAATTGAAGTGAACATTAAAACAATGTTATTGTATAATAATGAAGAGTTTAAAATATGACCTGTCTAAGGCCGGCCATACACGGGCAGCTTGAAGCAGTCAGCATCGATTGCTTCAAGCTGCGACTGCATAGTGAACTACGGACTTCTGTGTACGTACAAACACGAACCGCTCAAGCAGTTGCATTCGGGCGGTTAGCAGCACGCTGAAATTTCATCATGCGGTCAAGCAGATGAGACAGGTCGACAGTCGCCATACACTGACTGCTCGAGCTGTCGACTGCTCTCGCGCAGTTACCTCCGCCGGCGCTCTTCATTCCACGTCGCGCAGGCTTCCCCCTCGCACGCTTCGTTGCATTTGAAATTGCCAACTGCTCGAGCAGTTAGTTTAACTGCTAAAGCAGTTATCAATGGCAGCCTCAAGCTGTTGTCTCTTGACTGAAAGAGTAGTCCGTGTATGTTGATCACTAGGTAACTGCTCGAGCTGCCCGTGTATGGCCGGCCAAGTGCTTATTTGTAAGCCTAAAGAAATAAAACACTTCTCATTTTTCATTTATTTTGTTGTATTTCAGATGCGCTTGCACCGCTGTGAAGGCTGCCTAGCGGCAAGCATCCGGGAACGTCGCGCCTCCCCGCTCCCCCTGCCCCCGCTGCCTAAACCTGTGTCCAGGTAACGACTTAGGGCTCAGGACTCTGAGGGACAATCCCTCCAACCTTCCCATGGTCCTGTAGTGACACAGTTTAACTTACGGTGCGTTGCGCGTTTGCGTTGCGGCGATTCAGCATTAATCAGTGACTTCTCAATCTCAACCCTCCCTCCGCCTCCATCACACATATCCATCGTAAACTCTTATACGTGTGTACTAATTATTCTTTTCTTCATTGGTTAAGAGAATGATGCATCATCATTGGGAAAATATCGTATAACTCATTTATGACGACCTCTGTGGCGTGGTGGGCGAAATGTCTGCTATCTGTGAGACGCCTAATATAAAAGGAAAGGTTATAAAGCTTCATTCACCTACATTAGGAAACTAATAACGAATTAAAACTCCTTTTACAGAAGAGCAGCACTTAAACGCATCCGTCGCACGCCATACTCGCGCAACATGAGCAAGCAACCGCCCCGCAACCTGGCTGATGGCTGCGACAAGCCGGAGTCGCAGCCTCCCTCACCCCCTGATGATTCTCCACGTGAGTGTAATTTTGTCTCTCTATTTCAGCGCCTTATTGGCTTTTATCTCATGGGGAAGTAATGCCCATAACCCCCACGAGTTGGGGATCGCAGTTCGTTGGTATATAGTTGCTGCTGCTCGCCCCCCGGTGGATATCCCTTAGACGCCTCTCTAGACATTGAGCTTGTGCAATTCTAGGCTGGCACTACACGGCTTAGCATGCCTATATTAACTGGCTAATCTGAAGGGGGGCTGCCTTCATATCACGGAAGAAATATCTCTAGAGAGTAAGCTTTTTAATTTTAGGCTAAAAGACTGTGAACATATCCTATATAATATAATTAATTGATGTTTCCAGCTATGCCATGGTTCGGCATGGACATCGGAGGCACGCTCACCAAGCTGGTGTACTTCGAGCCGGAGTCAAGTCGCAAGGAGCGCGACAGAGAGGGCGAGGTTCTGCGCGCGATCCGACGGTACCTCACGAGGAACTCTGCATATGGCAAGACGGGCCGCAGGGATGCGCATCTACAGGTATATATTAGACTAGCGGACCTTCCCGGCTTCGCACGGTTTTATTACGGATCCCTAACTTTTTTGAAAATATAATATAGCCTATGTTCACCGGGAATAGTGTAGCTTCCCAACGGTGAAAGAATTTTTCAAATTCGTCCAGTAGCTTCGGAGCCTATTCAATACAGACAAACAAACAAAAAATCAAACCCTTCCTCTTTATAATATTAGTAAGCTGAAGACAGAGCGCTTTGGCGCTCATTCGGGAAAGTCTATGTCCAGCTGTGGACTAACACAGGCTGAATGAACCCATTTTTACTTTACTAGAAATTACCCCGAGTGGCCAAGGTCAAATTTCGCAAGGAATGGCAGCCTGATGTAGCCCGGGGATTCTTAACACCCCCTGCCCCGCCGCGTTACCTTGGCCGCTGCCATGGCCAGGAATAGCGAGGCGGCCGGGAACTGGGGGCCACTTTTTGGCGTGTCTCTTCATGTGGAAAAATAATGCCCATAATCCCCGCGCTGGGCATGCGGGTTGGGGATCGGATGGGCTTACGAACTAAAATAAATAAATAATGCTGGACAATCCACACAGCATTATCTAGCCCCATGGTAAGCAGAGCTTGTGTTATGGGTACTAGATAACTGATATACATAATACAATACATTACATAGATAGATATTATTTATTATACATAGAAAACGACCAGAACACCCGGAACAAATATCTGCAGAGCGTACACACAATTGTTCCGAGGCGGGAATCGAACCCTCCTGCGTCGCAGGCGGACCTTCGCCCACCGCGCCACATCGGTCTTCAAAAATAATCAAAAACATATAATATAGGAGTTAATTCATATATATTTCAGATGGACAACGTCACAATCCGGAACATCCGGGGCACGCTGCACTTCATCCGGTTCCCTACCTCCGAGGTGCCGACCTTCCTGCAACTAGCGCGGTCTAAAGGCATGGCTGACTTGGTTAACACGATCTACGCGACCGGCGGCGGCGCTTACAAGTTTGAGGAGGACTTTGTTAAGGTAAATTATAGAATACAAGCTGTTTCCCGCGGTTTCACAGCTCATAACTCTTTTGACGATCGATGTGGCGCGGTGGGCGAAGGTCCGCCTGCGACGCAGGAGGTTGCGGGATCGATTCCCGCCTCGGAACAATTGTGTGTACGATCTGCAGATATTTTTCCGGGTGTTCTGGATAACGCCCACATTTAGTATACATAGATAATATGATGCTGTATGGATTGTCCAGCATTATTTATTTATGTAGATTAGTATTGATGGTGATTATTAACTCGCGTACTAGAAATAATAACACAAATGTTTCTTTCCAATGAGAACTCATTTATTCACAATTATGGTTCTGATGTCGACAAATGTTGCAAACCAAACGATTGCGCGATTCAGCCCTCGTCCACTTTTAGTAGCGACATCTAGTGATATTTTCTTAGTACTATTGTTTCATCTTTACATTTGCGCCATCTAGTGTGGTGATATTGAACTAAAGCTTATACCAACTGAGTGATTTGAACACAGTTAGTTTATTTTAATTAAACAATGATATTATTTGTTACAGGAAGTTAACATGAGCCTGTCGAAAATGGACGAGCTTGATGCGTTAATAGCAGGCGTGCTATACATAGACAGTATGAACCCTCAGGAGTGCTATTACTGGGCGCCGCCCGACGAGAAAGTTATGAATAGACTAACTGCTGAAACTGTTATTAGTGTAAGTACAACAGCTTCTAGAGTATTTCACAGCTTCTGGATAATTCCACGGCTTTTAGAGAATTCCACAGCTTCTAGAGAATTCCACAGCGTCTAGAGAATTCCATGGCTTCTAGAGAATTCCCATTCCAATTATTTATTGTGATATGAAGACAACCCCCCTTCATATTAGCCATCCCCTCTTCATTAGCCAGCGTCTTCATATTAGCCAGCCCCTCATTCATATTATCTAGGCCCCCTTCATATATTAAGAAGCCACCCAAAGACACTACTAACTACTAGTTACTAGATGATATAGCAGGCGTGCTATACATAGACAGTATGAACATGAACTCAGGAGTGCTATTACTGGGCGCCGCCCGACGAGAAAGTTATAAATAGACTAAATGCTGAAACTGTTATTTGTGCAAGTACAACATTACAACTTCTAGAGAATTCCCCCGTGATATGAAGAGAATTCCACAGCTTCTAGAGAATTCCCCCGTGATATGAAGACAACCTAAAGAATTCCAATGCTGTGTGAATTGTCCAGCATTATTTATTTATATGCTGTGGTGTTTTGTTTACCTAAAAGAGGTTTGGGCACATCAATAATTCAAAGTGTATTATAAAAAAAAGAACTGTATTCTATAACTCAACTTTTCTCTCATGTAGGATTTTTTAGAACCGTTATGATTACATCAATATATAAATAATAACAGTAAATATATATCCTTCTATCCTCAGCCCCCGTACGCGGAAGCAGCGTTAAGCCAGTACGTGCGGAAACCGTTCGACTTCTCCTCTCCGTTCCCGTTCTTATTAGTAAACGTGGGCAGCGGCGTGTCCCTACTCGTCGTCAACTCACCGCACCACTACTACCGCGTGTCCGGTACCAGGTAACTAGATACAACCTTATTGTAATACACAATGTACGATGGAATAAAGTAAATAAATAATGCTGGACAATTCGCACTGCATCATCTAGACCCAAGCTAAGCAGAGCTTGTGTTATTTTATGTTTATACAGGGTTATTGGTAATTCGACGTATTCCCGTTAGGAGGTGATAGGGGTGACTATTTGCGATAATTTTCACCCCCATGTGCATCATGCAAAAGTGAACCACTTTTAAGTTATCATGTTTTTAAGATTTTTTCAAAATAAGTCAAAAGTGCAACATCAAAAATTGATTAAAAATAAAAACCTATTTACATCTATTTTTTTCTTCTGATTTATAAAAACGAATAAACATTTGTTATTTATTAATATTAAAACAACAATTATCGCTCCAAATTTGATGAAAAACGATATTATTTCATTATTCATTGAGATTTTTTTCCGCTAAAATGCCCAAAAAACGTTCTAGGACTTGGCTTGCAGATTATTTAAAAAACATAACCGTTTTCTTAGCTCTCCAACAATGCCTTACAATTAGGAACTTATTTCAAAGAAACTGTAATAAACATCATTACAAAGGAAGCAGGCGGAAATTCGAATACGAACTAAACCTGTCACCTCCTAACGGGAATACGTCGAATTACCAATAACAATACAATACAATACAACAATATCAATACGCCTTATTGCACATCAAACAGAAAAAAACAGTAAAGAACAAACAAACAAAGATACAGATGTACAATGGGCGGCCTTATCGCTAAGAGCTTTTTCTTCCAGGCAACCTTTGGATGGACACGTAGCTATAGTGTAGGTATAGACGGTGGCGTATTATAGACTAATGTAAATATAAATTGTATACTGATATACTTAATACGATACACTACATTACATAGATAGATACTTTTTATTATACATAGATAACGACCAGTACACCCGGAACAAATATCTGCAGATTGTACACATAATTGTCCCGAGGCGGCAATCGAATCCGCAACTTCCTGCGTCGCAGGCGGACCGCCCAACGCGCCACAGAGGTCGTCTCAAATATATCTCGTCAAAAATATCATCATACTAAAATTGTGTGTTCTTCCAGTATAGGCGGCGGCACATTTCTTGGCCTCTGTTGTTTGCTGACCGGCTGTAGCTCCTTCGAGGAGGCCATTGCGCTGGCGGCCTCCGGAGACAATACTAACGTAGACAAACTGGTGCGGGATATCTATGGGGGAGACTACGCGAGGTTTGGACTCCCGGGGGATCTAGTTGCTAGCAGGTAACTATCAGTCAATGCCAGTATACTGCTGTTATATTAACGTATAGCGTTTAGTTTAACATCCCACCTGTTCACAAGGCCTCTACGTTTGCTCAATCGTGGACTTAATGGGATGGACGAGTTTAATGTCATTCACGAAAAGGGGAAACAGTTGCGGTCACAAATGTGATCCTTGAGGCACCCCTTGTGATAATATCAACAAGAATCACATCATGTGCCTAGCAGGTTGCACCTTCCTGTAGCTATAGCTACAGTCAGAAGCGAACGCTAGCCACTATAGCGTCCAGACTTCAGTAGCAATATTTCGCAGATCGCCATCCCACCTGGTCGCAGGGCGTCCTACACTACGTTGACCGAGTCGCGGTCTCCACTCAAAAATACGTTTACCCCAGCGGTTGTCGGTTCTTCGCGAGATATGGCCGGCCCACTGCGACTTCAGCTTGCTAATTCTTAGAGCTATGTGGACAACTTTGGTTCTCTATCGAAAGTATTCGCTACGAATCCTATCCTTCAGAGAAACTATAGAATTAACAGAATGAAATCACAAATTTTGTTCACAATTAACTAATTAATGTATTCTCTTATAGTTTCGGACAAATGTGCTCAGCGGAGCGTCGGTCGTGCGCTTCGAAGGCCGACCTGGCGCGCGCGACTCTCGTCACTATCACCAACAACATAGGGTCCATTGCGCGGCTGTGCGCTAGCAACGAGCATTTGGAGAGGGTATGTTTATCTTGTATACTACCGTGACGGTAGCTGTTTAAGAATCGACCCCTGTAACTCAGTCCGTGGATGTCGTAAGAGTGGACTAAGGAGACCTACCAGAGGCAGGGCAGCAGCTAAGTTCTGTGTAGGTATATCTAACACCTGCACTGCAATCACACATTAAATTAGGTTAATGTAAACTTACTCGAAGGCACACTAGTACTCGAAAGGCAACGAAATACCCAAAATAACAAGGAAATTTAACCTAATTTGAATCCTCTAATACACATATCAATCTAAGATTAAAGAAGTAAAAAGGTTTGTTAGGTAATTAGAAAAAAGGTTTATATTTTTACTTCGTTTTCCCTTTCAGTGTTAATTTTTGACAAGTTTATAGACTTTTCGGCTACATGTGGTTTACCGTTGGAATAAGCGATGATAAGATACATTTTTAAAAACATTAGAACTCCTCTATCGCTTTTAGTTTTTTTTAAACGATTTAAAGATGACCTTAACTAAGTTCTTTAATTTTTTTAACTTTGAGTACGTATAACTAATTATTTACTGGTTTTTTTTAATGAATAATGCCTTCAATAGATGAAGGATACATCTGGGACCAAAACCAAATAAAAAGAACAATCGAAAACATGTCCCAGAAAAAATTGTAGGGGAAAAGAGTTAAAATTTCGGAAAATTATTTAAAAATACAAAAAACAGAATTAAAAAAAAATGTAAAGAGTTAGGGTCTTCTACTTCAATTTGTGTTTTACAAATAGGTCCACCTACACACCCACCTAGTTTGTCTAACCCTCCACCAAACACCCTGTATAGTGGTTGAGTTAAATTTTCTAATTTTCCGCGCAATTTTCTTAATTTTTTCTTTCATAAGAACCTTCACTTGACAATAACAAATCGGTCCAGCCGTTCACGCGTGATGCCGTGACCAAGGGAAATAGGGATTCATTTTTATATACATATATAGATAAACATCTTTAAGCCGAAGCTATGTTTATAATATTAGTATGAGATGTATCTAATGCTTGTTTTGATTGTTCCAGGTGGTGTTCTGCGGTAACTTCCTCCGCGTGAACCCGCTATCCATGAAACTGCTCTCCTACGCCATGGCGTACTGGTCGCGTGGAGCGCTCAAAGCACTCTTCTTGGAGCATGAAGGGTAAGCCACCAGCCTACACTAGCCCACTGCTGGACAAAGACCTCTTACGACCTTCACCAGCAACCAACTTCTGTGTTTCTCAGGTCGTTAAAGATAATACTTTATTACTGACGACCGATGTGGCGCGGTGGACGAAGGTCCGCATGCGACGCAGGAGGTTGCGGGTTCGATTCCCGCCCCGGAACAATTGTGTGTACGATCTGCAGATATTTGTTCCGGGTGTTCTGGTCGTTTTCTATGTATGATAAAAAATAATATATCTTTCTATGTAGTGTATTGTATTATGTATATCCGTTATCTAGTACCCATAACACAAGCTCTGCTCACCATGGGGCTAGATAATGCTGTGTGGATTGTCCAACATTATTTATTATTTATTTATTTCACACTAAGTATATAAGAAACTATGTACAATAAAAACTTAAAAGTAAAATTGAAAAGTAGAAAGGGTACAATTGGCGGTCTTATCGCTCAAAAAATTCCTTACTGTATCCCGTGCGCTGCTATTGATGATAGAACTAAGAAATGTACTATAACTTTGCAGAACACAACATTTTCTACAAAAAATGTCGCAACAGCATATATCTAACTGTTCTCGTTTACGTCACAATAAGTGTTTTTTTTATTTTAAAAATTAAATTAACATGCCTCCGCTAGAAAAGGCTCTTTATTTGTACCGTGGTATTTAATCCTTATCAAAATAAATTACTTCATTATTAAGACTGCTTCAATACCTTAATATAACTTTTTAAATTATGCAATTCGGACATTCCATTCGAAAGATATCACGAGTTCAAAAATGTAAGTATTAGAAGAAAGTCGCGTGGCTCACACTCGTCTAGCTATCCGAAACCGCTGTACCGCGCCTGAGGTATGGCGAGAGGGGGGAATTACCGGCCGCTCCGATCCATCAGTCTGCCGTCAACGCGTACTCTTGCTTATTTTTCCTCGCCCCCCACCTCGCCGCAGTTTCATAAGGAGCGGTACAGCGGTTTCAGTCAAACTATATAACTATGCGATATAGGCGTTTCTGGGGTACGGGTACGGGAAGTCAATATTAAGAAATAAACGGCCGCAAATAAAATATTATAAAAAAAAAAATGGTGGACAATTCACACAGCATTATCTAGCCCCATGGTAAGCAGAGCTTGTGTTATGGGTACTAGATAACTGATATACATAATACAATACATTACATAGATAGATATTTTTTATTATACATAGAAAACGACCAGAACACCCAGAACAAATATCTGCAGATCGTACACACAATTGTTCCGAGGCGGGAATCGAACCCGCAACCTCCTGCGTCGCAGGCGGACCTTCGCCCACCGCGCCACATCGGTCGTCATGAATAATAATAAATACCCGTGCGAAGCCGGGACGGTCCGCTAGTACTAAATAATTAGAAATCTCCTCGGTTTCTACCTGCTGATATATGAAGTAAATAATCTTTATATACAGGGTGTGTCAAGACTACTACCGAAAACTGAGGGGGTGCAATCAGACCATGATTTTGAAAATATTTAGCGAAAAAAAAACGCGAAAAATATGTTGACCCATCAACGTTCTTTTCATTTTTTTTCTAGGTACATGCCCATAGCACAACACTATAATAACATATCTACCTAATTATGTAGTTTAAATAAGCAAAAAAATAATAAAATAAAAAAAACAGCAATGTATTCTAAAACGCTAACAGTCCGCCTCGCTTCGCACAGCTGACTCAGGTCAGTGCCCTGCCGCCGCCGCCGGCCGGTACCGACACGTGAAACTCCCGCGCCTACGAACTTATCTTTTCAATAAATAATTTGCAGGTAGGTACCAACGATTTAATAAGCGGCCATGCTCTTGAAAGCATACCAAGAATTCATTAGAAACATCAAAACTTAAAATACATTTTAATCTGTCTAAAGTAAGTACCTACTTTTGTTAAAAGAACAGCTGACCCGCGTTTATTTTCAGAGGTCATAGTCCTGCCTACAGAATAGGTATATTGGCTTTCCTTTGAGAAGCGCCGCGCGAGCTCACCAAACCTTCCAACAAACAGGCCGCGGGCGCACGTGTAACGAACGCCTTTGACCTTTGCCGACATATTGCGAAAATGTAGCGTAAAAAGAAACTGAATCTTATGTCTGTGCAATAAGACTCATAATCATAAGAGTATGACAGAGACAGAGCAATGCTTGTCGGCGTTGGCGGCTTTTTTCAAAGGACATTATTTACCTAATTTCACTAATATTTTGATTAATTTGTTTTCATTTTCTTCAGTACGCGTTCATTATCCGCACTGAACACTTGCGCGGTGCATAAAAATTGCAATACGTTCGTGTTTTCTTCTGTTTTTTGAGTTTTTCTAACTAGGCAGCTTAGTTTAGTAAGTTTTCAGTTAGTTTTGTTGTGTTTTAGTGTGTGTGTGTGTGTCTAGTGTTTTGTTTACTACGAGTTTATTATGTTTAGTGCGAGGGAGTATGGACAAATGGTTGTGTGCTACGGTGAAGCTAGAGGAAATGCGTCACGAGCCTTGCGCATTTACCGAGATAGGTATCCCAACCAGACGCATCCGTCTGATGCTAGATTCTTTACGGCTGCCTATCAAAGAGTTCAGAATAATGAACGTTTTACACCCCTAAGGCGCGGGGGTGGCAGAGGGGTAGGTGTTCTGGTGCAAGAACAGGTCGTGTTCCTCGGTCCACAATCAGCTGTGCCAAGAACGAGGAGGAGCTCAGTTCGAGCCATTTCTGATTCGACCTAGTCTGCATCGGAATTACGTAAGTACCTAACCTACATACATAGGTACCTATAACTAACTTACGGCATTTGCAAACTTACGTGTACGTACATTGCTGGCTAGCAAAACAAATAAAAATGTTTAAAAATTCATATCTCCAGCTAGAATTATTTTTTCGGAAAACGGTTTTTTTTATTGGTTTTGTTTTGGGGTGCTGCACCACCCCCCTTTGTTTTCGGTAGTGGTCTTGATACACGCTGTATAAAAATCGATTGCTGTTCGTTAGTCTCGCTAAACGCGAGAACGGCTGGGCCGATTTAGCTGATTTTGTTTTTGAAATGTTTGCGAGAAAACATGGTAAAATTGCGCAGAAATTTCCACGCGGGTGAAGCCGCGGGGCGCAGCTAGTACCTTATATATTTAAACTAAATTAAATCACTCTCTTCCCCTCTCTCTCTCTTCTCTTGCCCTCCGACCAGGTGGGATGACGACCTGCGAAAGACTGCAGGTAGATGCTGGATGCGGCAAGCTGAAGACAGGGCGCTATGGCGTTCATTGGGGGAGGCCTATGTCCAGCAGTGGACTGCTATAGGCTGATGATGAGATCACTCTCTTCATGAAACATTTCCACAGGGAGAGGTGATTCTACCAATGCAATTTTGTTTACTATTTTGATGTTTAAATCACGCACCTGACGACCGTGACGTGACACGATCCCTCTGGTCTTCACGGACAATCAGCGCTGGGTGGACACATCAGTGGGCACCCAGCACAATGCTGAGTGAAGGCCATGTTTGCCATGAAACTACGCACAATAATTTGTAAGATATATAGTATTAATTTGCGTAGTTTTAAGTTTGTTGTGTATGCTTGTTTTAAGGTAAATAAAAATATTTTCTTTCTTTCTTTCTATAGTCGCGTACCCTGCGCATCAGGGATGCGGTCTTTTTACGGAGGATGGCAGCAAAGCCATCCGTCTCGTATTCTGCAAACATTCCCGATGTCCAGTTGCATTTATTAATTCGTATTTAATTTATTTTTCCAGTTATTTCGGTGCCGTGGGATGCTTGCTTCACCTAGACAAGAACAACCATAGAAAGATGATCCGGCACAAATCGCCCACGCCCGACGCTGGGCAAGCGGACAGGTGAACGTAGGCCTTTACGTGATAGATAGGCCTTTACACCTAACAGACCGGTGTTGTTTCTAGCATAAATGTCTTCGTATCTAATAGACAGGTATTTATATCTTATAGATAGGCCTTTATACGGATAAAGGCCTATCTATAAGATAGGCCTTTATCCGTAGATAATAGACCGGTGTTGTGTCAAGCATCATCTCATGACTTTGACGTTACATGTGGTAAATTGGCCTGTGTCTAATAAGGAGGCCTTTACACCTTATAGCTTTTTCATCTTATTAATAGGTTACATATATTCTAAACAATAGATAGATAATGATTGTCTTTAAATTAAATAAGGCCTTTGAATAAGTTGGCCTTATTTGCCTAATAAGGCCCAACTTATTCAAAGGCCTAACAGGTTTTACAATAGGTGTCAGTAATTTAGATAGATATAATAAAAAGGCCTATCGTCTATTGGATATGAGGCCTTTTAAAAAGAAGTATAAATTTAGACGAAATAAATTATGGATGTAAAATAGGAAAACTGGGCCTTGTAAAAATCTATTTACATAAAATTTATTTTAAATATATCAATAAGGTATATATATAAATTCGAATACAACACGGGCGGTATTAGTGCCTGAAATATATATATATATATAATTCTGAATGATAATATAATTATAAATGGTGTTATTTATAATAATTGATAATGCTTGGAGGCGGGATAGATGTAAATTATCCTATAATAACTATCATAGTTTGACGAATTCATTGCGGATGGAAGCGGGTTATCTACTAACCTTATTTGTGTTCGAAGAATACCAACGTTTCATCCCTTTACGAGGAAATTCTTCAGGGTGATGAGTGCAAGTCCTTTTGGTCCCTTACCAAAAGGGGGATTTAACTTTGGTTTTCTTCCAACATACGTATGGTTCGTAGTTGACGTAGATCCTTTTCACTTGCATACGGTCACAGCAAGTGAAAATGCATGGGACTGGCCATGCCATGTAAAAGCCGTGTATGGCAGTCAAACGAGTAAACGCCAGTCCATAGTCTATAAAAAATAAAATCACTCAGCCAAGTCTTGTAGAACTGCGATCCTCAACCCAATGCCCAGCGTGGGGATTATGGGGAAATTACCCCCTAATATAGGCTGGTGATGTGAGGAGTCGAGTATTCGGCCGCTAAAGAAATAGAGATAGCAAATATTTATTTGCGTTTCATATAAAATAATACAAATTAAGAACTAATATAAAGATAAAGATAACAAATTAGGAACTAATAAAATAATTTAAGTACGAGAACACAGAAAGGCACAAACAAAATGGACACATGTGCCAATGCAGCGCTGGTTTTCAGCGGCGCCAGAGAAAGGATCAAAGGGTCCCATCTCATCTCTACATTACAAGGCCCGCAATTACACCATAGAGTCTATGTGTAGTATATATGTCTATGGCATAGACATATATACATTTGAGATATGTATATTGTAGAGTATTGTGGTCCGGGAGCCAGGTACAAATTTTTTGATCAATTATTTCCTCCCGAGCGAAAATTCGTAAAATGCATCAGAGATTGATATGAATACTCGTGACCTATTAAAGATTAAAATTCGCATATACCAGAATTCTGATTTGAACCTTATTCCATGGAGATAATGTCGTCATCGCTGCCACTGCCTAACCCACCCACGGAGTCGCAGCTGACGGTCACTAGTATTCATAATATTAATCCCAAATGCATATTACGAAATTTTGGTCAAGAAAATCTGTCCTTGGCTCCCGGACCATTGCTGGCTTTATTCTCAAATGCTTCAAAAAACACACAAAACCTGAAACTGAATACACATTTTTCAGTTATCGTTTATTACAATAGCCGCTATGACCGTAAGCTTGTGAAAAGGGGCTTAAGCTAGCATGTTTTGACAATGTCGACCAACAAATAATTTATATAGCTTTTGCTAAGTGACATTCTAAAATAATATTAGAGACAGAATTTAGAATTTAAGTGCGATAGCCTAGTTGGAACTGAACGCGTGAAAACATGATATTGTATTTGGAATCTTACTTATTGCACACATTATAAATAATAGCTTGAACCTCACTGATACAAAATATAATATATTATTTAATTAAAATGTAACTATAACTATAGGTACATCCGCCGGCTCTTCCTCCCTACGGAAATTAACTTGTTTAAACGTTTCCATAAAGATAATAAATTATTTATTATTATTTATAGCCATTATTGTCCCAGTGCTGGGGAAAGGCCTCCCTTTTCTCCTTCCACACCTCGCGATCCAACGCTGCAACAGGCCATGATGGAAGATGTGCCTCGAGCTCGTCTCGCCATCTCATCCTGGGCCTTTCCTCTATAATAATATAAAAGCACGCAAGATTGGTGGCGTTTTCGAATTTTACCTTCATTATGAATTTAAGTGGGTTAACTATGAACCAAATTTCTGTTGGTGTTCTTCTAACCAGGTTCATAGTTAACCCGCGTACATTTTGTGTCAAAAAAAAAATGATTTTTCTATTCTATTCTTTCTATTTTCAATGGATTTTAAATGTCGTACAAAAGTTAATATTTTCTCACGTTTTCTTCCGACTAGGCAACAGGCGTATTACGAATAAACTGTAGTATCGTTTAATATACTAATGATTCTACAGTTTATTCGTGCTTATACTAAACGATTGTTAAACACAGGCACAAATAATTGTATTTCTTAGTTCTTAATTCTTTATATTGACGGATTATTTGAAATATTTTTGTAAGCATTACTTAAAATTTTTATCTCTACATAATAATACAAAGTCGTTTCCCGCTGTCTGTGGGGCCGTTCAAATATTACGTAAGCAGATTTATTACAATTATTTACCTCCATCCCCCTTGTCAGCAAAAGTAAGCAAGAGCTTTGCTTACCCCCTCCCCCCATGCTTACGTTCATTTTTCAATTATGTAAATGTATTTTTTTTATATTATAATTATAATACACAAGTAAACAATACACTGACAGAGGAAATTTAGACAAGTGAATAGCGCGCGGTAATTCCCCTAATCGCTTCTAAAGCGAGTGCCTAAACGTATGCATTATTTGCGGGAATCCCCGAAAATGCGTTTCGTTTTAGCATAGACAATGTGAGGGTTGCCATTCGTGTAAAAAAGTAAATAACTACCGATGACGTAATCATCATCTAGACTCCCCTACGTCATCCAAAATAAGCAAAACAAAGACCCCCCCCCCCCCCCTTTTATAAATAAATAAATATAATAAAAATCATTGATTCCCTATAAACTTCTTAACCTAAACTAATATTAAATACAAAAATAAATTACTGATAACAAGCAAAGGGAGTGTATTCAGCATTGTGCTGCATGCCAAGACATGCGGCGCTGACCACCTGCCGTCGGGCAGGTGGTCACCGAGGGGATGGGATAGCGGGCAGTAGGTTCCTATACTTATTCATATATAATACTTTGTACAATTACAAAATTAATAAAACTCCGTCTGTAACATTCGGTTAACTCTATGCGTGTTCATACACCTACATGGGTAGGTACAAAAAAAGAGTCTGTCTGTCCCTATGTATGCTTAGATCTTTAAAACTACGCAAAGGATTTTTATGTGTCTTTTTTAATAGATAGAGTGATTCAAGAGAAAGTTTAGAACCATTTGACACATAGATTTCCACGCGAAGCCGCGAGGCGCAGTTAGTTCTAAAATGACAATAAAACCTAAAGGCTAAAATCTAGCTGAATGACTTGTGATGAAACTTTGTCATAGACTTTTAGGTAATGCTTCAAAAATTTAAGGCCTGTATTATCAAAGCTTTCTTAGCCATTCTATAATAAATAAGTAATGCTGGACAATCCACAGCTTCATCTAGCCCCAAGCTAAGCAGAGCTTGTGTTATAGGTACTAGTAGATGATTGATATACAAAATACATACATAGAGATATTCTAATTATACATAGAAAAAACACTGAACACCCGTATGGTGATTATGTAACTCGCGACCGGTTTGCGACAGGCGTAAATTAAGCAATCAGTGCTGTCAAACGCCAAACGCAATTTTGACCAATTTTGACATTGTAGCTGGTGTCAAACTAATACAAAATTGACGTTTGACAGCACTGATTGCTTAATTTACGCCTGTCGCAAACCGATCGCGAGTTACATAATCACCAGGCCGGTTCAAATATTTGTAGATCGTACAAACATTTGTTCCAAAGCGGGAATCGAACTTGCAACCTCCTACGTCGCAGGCGGACCTTCGCCCAACGCGCCATAGAGGTCGTCAATGTATGCTTGAGTAATACTTTTCTGTAGCATAAGCATTACTAAAGCATAGATATATAATAATAATAATATTGTGCACCCGAGGATGATACCCGCTATGTGTAGCCATCGCCTTTAGATTAACTTCTCAAAGGGCCTCTGTGCTGTTGGCTTCGGCCCCACGCAAGCCTTCCAAAGGACCGGGTCACCTTAAGGCCCGAGATCATGGTAATGAGGTACATAATAATAATAATATAACTAAGAAAGCTTTCTTAATACGCGCCTAAGTGTTTTTACTTGTTAAGAATTTGTTAACGTTTTTAAAACGCGTATTTTTGGGTTACTTTAGTCGCTATTAAGGTTATGTATGTTACACATACTGTATTAATATTGTATTTTATTATATCAGACGGATTTTATTTGTTTAATAACTACAGATATATTTTAGACTTTGAACATAAAGGCAGAGTATATATTCAATTCAATTCAATGCAATTCAATTTATTTAATAAATATAATATATATAAACATTAATTCATTAATTTCAGGGAACATAAGTCTAGTACAAGATGTAAAATACTTAAAAACTAGGGCCGATATAAAAATTTACCTAAGTCTAACAGTGGCGTAGCTAGGTGGACAAGGGCCCCGGTGCATAGAGAAGGAATCGGGCCCTCACCGCCCCTCTTTACAGTTTCCACGTAGCAATGAACATCATTCATTAGAATAGATGCAAAGTAAGAGCGAATGAAAAATTAACTAAAAAGTTGACGCGTGGAATAGTCGAATTGATCTCACGACCGTCAAGGGCGTCAAGCACGTGAGCTTATAGCTGATACAATTTGCTACGGACGTACTCAACCAAACTACCAAATAACAATAACAAAAAATAGAGAATTCTGTGATTGTTGATGTTCATTTAAAATCATTAAAAAAACACTTGTGAGGAGGCTTGAAGCCTAGCTTCGGAAGCTGGCTGACCCTATCTTTTCAAAGTTTAGAGGGCCCCTTGAGCTCCAGGGCCCTGGTGCACTGCACCGCCCAGCCCTCCGATAGCTACGCCTCTAAGTCTAACATATGTATATTAAATAAACTTATTTACTAGCACGTAATGTCGGCGACGTGTAACGCAATATATGCTGCGACCGGGAATAGTCCGTGAAAACGCCGGAACAGCACATTCTTCGGCCAGAATTCTTGCGCGGTCGAAATATTCTCAGTTTTCATCTTCTAGTCTATCTAATACTAGCGGCCCGTCCCGGCTTTGCCCGAGTTCATTAGTTTCAGGCAATTTTTAATAATTTCCTCTTTTTTCTCTCCGTAAGAACTATCCTCGTATTTCAAGGAATATTCTAAAAAAGAATTAGCGAAATCGGTTCAGCTGCTCTCGAGATTTGCGCTTAGCAACACATTCAGCGATTTATTTTTACATTATAGACTTAAGATTTCGGCCTTTAGATGATGCTAAGTGGATTGCCCAGCATTATTTATTTATAGTTGCATTGTTTGACGACCGACGTGGCGCGGTGGGCGAAGGTCCGCCTGCGAAGCAGGAGGTTGCGGGTTCGATTCCCGCCACGGAGCAATTGTGTGTACGATCTGCAGATATTTGTTCCGGGTGTTCTGGTCGTTTTCTATGTATAATAAAAAATATCTATCTACATATGTAATGTATAGTATTATGTATATCGGTTATCTAGTACCCATAATACAAGCTCTGCTTACCATGGGGCTAGAAAATGTAAAAAAAAAACAATAAATTGTACGAAATTTTCCACCATTTAAAGCTAGGTGGTAACTTTATAGACAGATGTACGAGTATTGTAGTTATTAAACAAATAAATCCCTTACAATGAAAAAAACTAATAATTATTTGAATTAGATATTGACTTTATTGAAAACAATAGGGTAAGCTCGAGTATTGTTGTCTAGGGTAGAACATAGACAAATTACGTTGCTTTAATGCCTAAATAAGAAGAGAAAGCGTAAACCATTTCGTATTAATTCCTTAAACTTTAATAATGTATACAATACAATACAAAAATACTTTATTGTACACCAGATACAGATCATTATGAAAGAAATGTGACAAGTACAATGAGCGGCCTTATCGCTTCGAAGCGTTCTCTTCCAGGCAACCTTTGGATGGAACGATTTATGTGAATTTAAGAAAGGCAGGGGGTGTACCAAGGATAAAGCTATAATAAATTTGAACAGAACATGAATAATTAAAGATAAATAAATAATGTTAAATATATGAAATACAAGCGGACCCGACAGACGTTGTCCTGTCTTAACTATGAATATTGATTTCGAATTGGTTACATCCTCTTTGACGATATTTGCAGCACGCATTCTGTCAATGTTATGTCAAACGCCATAAGGTTACCTGCATCAAAAAAGTTTGAATTGTAAAAGCGCTATGGTTACATTAGAAATAATTTAATATATGGTGGTTAAGTTAAATTTTCTTATTTTCCGCGCAATTTTCTTAATTTTTTCTTTCATAAAAACCTTCTCCAGCCGTTCACGCGTGATGCCGTGACCAACGGAAATATGGATTCATTTTTATATATATAGATGTATAATATACTACTTAGTATTTAGTAATGTATAACGATAAGATGTTATTAATGTCTATTCTACCCTAGAGCACAATGCTTGGCCTACGTATACAGGATGTTCCAACACAGGATCAAATAAATTAAGGTGCGCTATCTTCATCAAATGATCTTGATCAGTAGAAGATACGATATTAATTACATAACGCTAAACAACTACTTATAAAAACCGAAGCCAACATTATTATTAATAATTTTGGCTTCGCAGGGCAGGTTGTGGCGAGCTGTTGGTGAGTAGCGACACCACGGGTACCGAGTGCTCCCGGGGAAGTTCCTGGTTCTCGTCTCCGCTTGCGGAGTGGCATCCCAAGAGAACCAGATCTAACACCTCTTGCTTGCCTTCATTGGCCGGTCTGAGTGGAGTCGCGAGAGATGCATCTTAGGATGTAGACTCGGGGGTGGAAGTGTCTAATGGCGTAATAGCGAGGAAACCCGCTCACGGGCAATCTTCGTGATGGTGTAATCGGGGCCGCACCTCTCGACACCCCTCAGTCGTTTGCGCCGATGTTGTTCCTCTCCGGTAATTTACTCCGGCTTTTTAAGGAACCCATCCAGCATTCCGCAAGCCACCGTCTGCCACTCTTCTTAACATTATGATTGACTTGTTTACGGCAGACGTCCGCAATCTCCCCTATAGCCCGATTACCCAGTCCATCCATCCATCACAATAGCCTGGTTTTATTTCTTTCAATTTTCTTTGCAATAGTCTCTACACCTGGCGGATACCATCTTTGGGTGTATCATATTGTGCACCCGAGGATGATACCCGCTATGTGTAGCCATCGCCTTTATATATATCTTTACAAAAACTTTATATATATATAAAAGAGGTAAATGCTCCGTTTTCTTCGCACATCTGAAGCTGATTGAAGCAGTTTATTTGACCCTCTAAGATGTAACAGCCTGTATAACGGTAGTTATCATGAGTTTACTTTAGATGTTAATATAGTTATTATGATTTGGGAGTTATCACCTTTTTCAACTAGCACTGGGATATGTTGTTTACGATTTTAATATTTCCGTTATTTCAAAGATATTTTGGCCTGCGATCATAAATACTATCCAGATGTCGGGTCGGCACAAAAACTTCGTCTCCGTAAATAAGAGCGCACTTGTAATGTGAGCTCTTATTTTGTTTAGTTCGATTGAAACGCAGCCAACGTAAACACGCGTCACAATACCGCAATGTGTATTCAAAAGTTGCAAAAATAAAAAAATTGTGAGTTTAAAGCTTAAACTATAACTTATTCTAAATTTAGTTACCTCAATTGCGCTCTTATTTACGGAGACTTCTTTTAGCTTTGATTTTGTATGTGTCCCGAAATATAGTTACTATTTGTGATTCGCAAAAAAAATGAGGGTAGTTGATAGAAAAAAGGTTTAGAATGAGACAAATAACATGGTTCCTTAGGTCTCGCGGTGATAAAAATGTTTATATGAGATTTTTAGTTCCATACACGCACAATAGAGGCGCTGTACAAAATCTCTTACAAGAATATTTAGAATTCCAACTTAAGAATGCTTGCTTGCACTTTTAAAACAGTTTCAATATCACAGACTATGGAGGAATTTCAAGAAAAGTAAGGTTTAACACTTCGACTGCTATCTTTTTTTTAACCTAAGCCATTCGTACACACAGATCTGTATTTTCTTAGCCGCTGCGCTAGTGTGGATTTACGCATATTAGTCACTTGTAGAAAACATATACAGTGTGATTTCAGTCGACGTGTTAAAGATATACATATATTTACTTCTCAAAACATTAATTCCTGGTGAGAAACAAAATAAGCTTTTTAACTAGCTAGATGATGATAATTATCTTTTAATGGCTATATGTGTCTGGACACTTTTCTGCCAGTGTCAAGTTATCGATACTAATATTATGAAGAGGAATGTTTTGTATGTTTGCAACGAATAAACTTCAAAACTACTGGACCGCCGGGTGATTATGTAACTCGCGACCGGTTTGCGACAGGCGTAAATTAAGCAATCAGTGCTGTCAAACGTCAATTTTGTGTTAGTTTGACACCAGCTACAACGTCAAAATTGACGTTTGACAGCACTGATTGCTTAATTTACGCCTGTCGCAAACCATAGCTTAGCATACCAGAGTTACATAATCACCATACGGGTGTTTTTCAAAACTTTTTCACTATTAACTACGCTGACCATTAGGAATGCTTCGTAGCAATAAGCTATATTTATAGGCTTAAAAACTAAATGTACACCCATGCGAAGCCGGGACGGGTCGCTAGTGGAAAATTATTGTAAATTATCTGAGTTATTTAATTCTATTCAAATTCTTTATTATCAGGCAACAGAGGTCCATAAAAAACAGATATGATGATTGTTTCATATTTTCGTTACTAGTTCGTTATCTAGCAGGGTGTACCACGTGCAGGTTAGGTGTTAATTCTATGATATATATTTATGTTATATATACATATATATATATATATATTAACTGTGATATTAGAACTGTTTTGAAGGCTTAAGCAGGGTTCTTTTAAATGAGGAAGTGTGAACAGGATAGGTTTTTATTATATTTATTTTTTATAAATAAGTTAGTCATAAATAAAAGGGTTATGTGATTTGTAAAGTTTATTATATTTGAATAAAACTTAAATTAGAAACTGTATTTTTTTTTATACATAATAATGTTATATTCCTCTTTGGCGTCGATTATGTTATTAATATCACATTAAATAATATACTATACCTACATCAGTAGTTCCCAAAGTGGTCCAGGTGGACCCCCAGGGGTCCACGGGAGACTCGACGGGGGTCTACGTTGGCGTGACAAAAAATTGGGGGTTCACAATTCGTAAGCGGGGGTCCACGAAAATGTATCTGCTTTCGATAGTGAAGAACTAAAATGTTGGCTTGACTTCACCTATCAATGTAGGCAGATAATATTTTAGGAAGCTCAGCGACTGTTACTTTCTGATAAATTCTCATCCACCGACAACACCTAGTAGCGAAAAATTTAAGTGATAAATTGCACCAATCGCTTGGATTCGTGATTAATGCAGTCAACAAAATAAGAAGCAATGCGTTGAATACCCGTTTATTTGCTCGATTGTGCGATGACAATGCTGAAGACATGAATGAAAAAAATCTCCGGATCGAGTCTCAGTCAACCGAGGAACGAAGGACTCACCAGAGGTACCAAATTTTGACATTGTCTATTGATAGACCACTCGTCCGCCATTACCGCTTCATACACCAACAGAGTGACTCTGTTCTAATTGAGATCGAAAAATAAAAAATGCCTTCTTGTGTGGTGAGATGTTGCCGAAATCACACTAGTTCAGGAAATAAAAAACCCGGAATCACATTTCACAGATAAATTTCTTATTACATCCACTTATTTCTTCGATTGAACGCAAATAACTATCAACACAAAAAACACATCAAAAACACAAATCTTGCCGGTGTTACCAGCACGTAAACTTCTAAATTTCCGAATAATGTGGGAGTTTATTAAAAATGTTTGAATCCTTGTATATTATAATCCTTAAAATTGGAATAAGGTAGCCTACTTAGTATAGATAAGAATTTAATTAGATATTACTTTATCATTTCATCCTACTGTAGTATGAAGCTAGATTAGGTACCACTGATTCACTGACTGACTGACATAATTGTT
Organism: Eupithecia dodoneata; assembly: GCA_947044415.1. Classification (NCBI taxonomy): domain Eukaryota; kingdom Metazoa; phylum Arthropoda; class Insecta; order Lepidoptera; family Geometridae; genus Eupithecia; species Eupithecia dodoneata. The sequence goes on from OX345685.1 coordinate 4,927,673, forward strand.
CTCCTTGATGGTGGATGGGCAAGTATGTTTTGTTTTACGGCATCGTATAAATAAAATAATAAATAAATAAAACAGCTTTTATTTCTCACACTTAACTTAAATACTAATCTATATATTATCTCTGTCTATACATAATATGTGAGTACCGCTTTCAGCGGTGAAAGCCTCCTCCAGCTCCTTCCATCTTCCTCGATCACGGCATTGTATAGGGGAGCGTCTTCTAGGGAAAATTCCGACTTTTTGACATTTGCCCCCCCCGAGACCTCCCCCAGTGGGCGAGCTCCTACGCAGAGCCATATTTCTTAATTTTTTTATGAGGGACAAGGGGGACAAGTTATTTCAAATGCAAATAAAATTTTGTGAAGTGAACCGCAGTGCGACAACTGTCACACAGCAAGGCGAGCGAAGCGAGCCTTGCTTTGTGGCAGTACGAGCAGAGTCGTATTGTTACAATAAAATAAATGGATTTTTTGTTTGTGGTGTAAATTTAACAGCTTTTTACTTATAAGGAAATGTGAATTATTTTTTCTGATAATTATAATCATAGGTATGTTACGTAGTAAGTAGATCTTATAAAAACTATAACATTTATGTGACTAAAGCATTACGCTACTTTTTAAAAAAATAATAGCTACCTGCTTGATATGTGATCTGTACAAAATTTTATGAAAATTATCGGCATTTTTTTCATCAGTTGGCATCCCTCACTTATGACAAGTCCGCCATTGCTGTTCAATGGCGGACTCACTGTGATTCCGTAGGACTCCATCTGGAATATTACTAAATCTATGGCTGAAGACTTCCAACGATTGCTCTTACATACTGAAGTACGCTGGTTGTCGAAAGGTGCATGTTTAACAAGATTTTCTCACTTTTTTTATTATATTTTTGAATAGATGTCAAAAAAGTAAAGTTGGATGGAATTACTTTTTTGATTGGCCAACATTACTTTTTTGATATCCACTTACAGCGCAATCAATTAATTAATTAACCAATCAATACTCACTTTTTTCGAAAACTATTAATTCGTGGTTGGAACTCAGCCGCAACGCAATTCCATTAGTTACAATCTAAACTTCACATTTTTTGTCGTGTTTTGGGAATATGGTAGAAATGTAGCTGCAGGGGGTCCACCGAAACCAGCAAAATTTTGAAAGTGGTCTATGAGAAAAAAAGGTCTGGGAACCTCTGCCCTACATAATATAGTCCTCCTCATCGATTTCGATGATGGCGATCCTAGATATCACGGATTTTTCTATCATGAGCTCTAATATGGCTCGCTAGACCGAACTTGGTCTTGAATACCCTACGGCACGTGTGGCAGTTGAGTTGGCCCGATGAGTTATTTGTATAGTTATATGCCCCCTTTGCAGAGGGTGCATGAATGCAGAGGAGACGGCAGCGCATGTGCTTGTAGATAGCGACAGCGTAGCTTCTCAAAGACTGCATTACCTTTGAGACCATGACTCGGTAAACGTATTTTAGGACTCCCTCCGACTAGGTGGGATGACGGCCTGCGAAAGACTGCAGATAGAAGCTGGATGCGGCAAGCTGAAGACAGGGCGCTGTGGCGCTCATTGGGGAGGCCTATGTCCAGTGTGGACTAACATAGGATGATGATGAGACGCAATAAATACCATTATTTGATTTTGGGCCTTACGCGACCAAATCAGAAAACTTGAACGCGCGGGGTTGCCCTATGAACTCGAATACACTATTTTCATCTACAGAAACGTCCGGCTCCGTATATTCTTTATAACCATATTCACTATCCTTTTTTTTTAAATACTCTAATCTACGATCTTTCAACTCTTGCTTGCTCGGCAATGTCTTCCTAAATGTCGTATCTCTAGGTATAACGATGACTAGGAATGATGGACTTTGTTCAGCGCCCTTCCTTGCTATAGAGTTTTCGTATTTTACGGGGATCATAGATTCTCCAAATGCTTTCAGAGGGGAGTTCGCGAAGTCTATGTATTTATGGTTTCTTAATGCCGGGCGGGGTATGGGATGCGTTCTGATAGATGCTGGGAACACTGAAAAAGTACAAAAACATTTATTCAGTTGATTCATAGGTTTCAGGTACAAATAGTAGGTACCTATAGCTACCTAGCACCAAACATGATACCGTTGAATGAGACGCTATATATACAGGCCTAAACCTAGAATCCAACATACTTTTTATCGTTGTTAGTTTTCAGTCATTTAATCAGTGGCGTAGCTAGGTGGACAAGGGCCCCGGTGCATAGAGAAGGAATCGGGCCCTCATCGCCCCTCTTTACAGTTTCAACGTAGCAATGAACATCACACGCTCTTACTTTGCATCTGTTCTAATAATAGATGCAAAGAACGAATGAAAAATTAACTAAAAAGTTGACGGCGTCAAGCACGTGAGCTTATCGCTGATACAATGTGCTACGGACGTACTCAACCAAAATACAATAACAAAAAATTTAGAATTCTGTGATTGTTGATGATCATTAAGAAAACACTTGGGGTGTACTTCCGTTTAGAACATACCTCCGATCGATCTGAAAATTGGTATGCTTATGTATTTTGATGCCCTGATCAAGAATATCATACTCAAAATACCCTCAAATTCGATTTTCAAGGACAAATCGACGAAAAATCGATTTTTTGGAGGTTTTTTGCATTTATTATAATAAATATAAATTTTAGAGAAAAATGTTTCAAATAAAAGTTATAGGCCATAATGGAACTGACATTTTTTGTTCCATACGTTTTTCGTGTAGGACCAGTCGTTCCGAATAGAAATGCTAAGATCATCCAAAATCGTTATTTTTCCCCGAAAAATAAACCAGGAACACAACCTTTGTCTTGAATTACTGCACCCATCCCACCATTTCTCACCCACCATCCGAGGTGCACTGCACTGTAGGTTAAATAGGTTTTTTTTTTTAAAAAACAAAAAAAAAATTTAAACATACATAAAAAACAAAAAAAATTTAAAACATACATAAACAACCAAAAAAAAAATTTAAATATACATAAAAAACAAAAAAAAAATGCACTTCTAAGACCAAACTCCAACCTTCCCGTGGTGAGTGCGTGAGTAGATATTAGTATCGAAACTAATGGAGTTTTGGCGAAAAATACCAATTTCGGGTGAATTTAGCAGTTTTCTCGGAAACCATTGGTCCTACACGAAAAACATACTGAACAAAAAATGTCAGTTTCATCATGGTCCATAACTTTTATTTGAAACATTTTTCTTTAAAATTCATATTTACTGCAATAAATACGAAAAACCTTTAAAAAATCGGATTTTTGTCGATTTGACCTTGAAAATCGAATTCGCGGGTGTTTTGAGTATGATATTCTTGATCAGCGCATGAAAATCCATAAGTAAACCAAATTTCACATTGATTGGAGGTATGTTCTAAACGGAAGTTTATCCCCCTTAGCTCCAGGGCCCTGGTGCACTGCACCGCCCCGCCGAGCCCTACGATAGATACGCCACTAGTCATTTTGCAGAAAACAGACAGCGGAAGCGACTTTATTTATTATACTACAGATAAAGATAGACACATACCTTCCATTGCCAATAATATCCAAAGAAAACATTTTGTTTTCAATATTACCTCCATCGCTTCAACGCAACACTGATAATACTAACTCAGTAGGTATCCTAACAGTTCGACTCAAGTACCTATAGGTAACCTTACATCTACCTCGCAGTAGGTAATTTAGACCTTCTCCTTATAGTTATAAAGTATATAACTCATCAAAAGAAATATCAAGATCCGTGCTGAATAATCAATAATAATTATTAGAAATTAATTGCTGGAACGAAATTTTGATTGGAATAAGTTTTTTGAAATGAAATGAAATGTAAGTTTATTTCTTTAGGCTTACAAATAAGCACTTAGACAGGTCATATTTTATACTATTCATTATTATTTTGATGTTCACTTCAATTTTTTGTCCACCAGTGGAAGAAGTGAGAAGCCACTAGTATGTTCATAACTTATGTGTCTAGTACATATGATTTGCTTATCTGTAAGTTGTTAGATTTTGAGTTGGAGCAAAACTCGTTCCAAGCTTTTTATCTTCTAGATAATCTGATATTTTGTAATAAGCCTTTGGTCGTTTATATCTTATGAGCAAACGAATATCTCGCTATATAGTCCGACCAGATTGGATGACGACCTGCGAAAGACTGCAGGTTGTTGCTGGATGCGCAAGCTGAAGACAGGGCGCTATGGCGCTCATTGGGGGAGGCCTATGTCCAGCAGTGGACTAACATAGGCTGATGATGATGATGATGATAGTTCTCTGTTCCGCTGGGGTATGCCCAGATTGCCCAGCGTTGGGGTTGGGGATCGCAGCATGTTTTAAAATAGGTAATTAAACGAAAATATAAAAATAAATCTTTATTAAAAATCAACATTATCTAATACAACATGGTAAAATGTAAAATCTTAAAAATATGATAATCTTACAAGCACAAAGGGAAATCGTCTTTTGGAATATTTATACTAATGGAATTTTCAATACCTACTTGAATATAAAGGGCTGTTCAGACTTGGGGCGGTATTCGGTACCCAGCTGTGCAATTACGCTAAAACCAACCATCCTATTTGACATTTCAAATCCATTTCAATGACCTTGAAAACCCTTAAAAGGGCCCGTACAATTGCAAATTATGAAGGCCAAGGACTTTTAAACTATATATCACAAGATATTTTGACCCACATTAGGGAAGAATTTGCTGTTCCGGCGTGTTCGCGGACGATTCCGGCCGGGTGATTATGTAATTCGCGACCGGTTTGCGACAGGCGTAAATTAAGCAATCAGTGCTGTCAAACGCCAATTTTGACCAATTTTGACGTTGTAGCTGGTGTCAAACTAATACAAAATTGACGTTTGACAGCACTGATTGCTTAATTTACGCCTGTCGCAAACCGGTCGCGAATTACATAATCACCCGACCGGAATCGTCCGCGAACACGCCGGAACAGCAAATTCTTCCCTAATGTGGGTCTACAACGTCAAAATTGGTCAAAATTGGCGTTTGACAGCACTGATTGCTTAATTTACGCTTGTCGCAAACCGGTCGCGAGTTACATAATCACCATACGGGTCGTAGCACCTATTGCGTCACACGTCGCCGATACTACGTGCTAGTAAATAGTTTTTTTTAATGTATGGTAGAATGACATAAATTATTTTATTATCATTAATAAAGGATGGGTGATTTTTGCATAATGTCACAGCAGAAACATAACGATAAATTTCGCTCGGTTTAACGCGTGCCTAACCTTAGATTTTACCGTAGAAAAACGTGAATACAAAAGCCTTTTCAAGTCATATAGACTATATATAGACAATGGGTTTTTGTCGGCACTTAGGTACGTAACCTAAGTGCCGACAAAAACCCATTGTCAGTCAATGATGATGGAGTCTTGTCTACGTACAAGGCGGTACTCCGAGGCACACTAGCGCCACCTATTTTATCTTATTACCAGCGGACCCTAAGGACGTTGTCCTGTCTTAACTATGAATATTGATTTCGAATTGGTTACAACCTCTTTGACGATATTTGCAGCACGCATTCTGTCAATGTTATGTCAAACGCCACAAGGTTACCTAAAAAAAGTTTGAATTGTAAAAGCGCTATGGTTACATTAGAAATCATTTAATATAGTGGTTAAGTATTCTTAAATTTTCTAATCTTCCGCGCAATTTTCTTAATTTTTTCTTTCATAAGAACCTTCTCCTGACAATAACAAACACAACAAAAATAGAATTAGCGAAATCGGTCCAGCCGTTCACGCGTGATGCCGTGACCAAGGGAAATAAGGATTCATTTTTATATATATATATATAGATTACGTTAAACAAAGGAAATATCAAACATTTCATTGGGCAGTATATGGTACCTATTGTCAGCTTTTTTAATGCCTCTGAAATAGTTTTATTTGTAAAGTCTAGTTAGAGATGTAAAAATAGAGTTTGTTGTTCAACGTAATGGTGACGGACGGAGCCGGGAGCTGAAGATACCTATCATTGTCCTTTTTATAGCCCTTTCGAGAGGGAAATGTATGTATTCCCGTCTCACCTTAGCTTTCGCCTATTAGCATTGTACAAAATTCATAGTCGGTAAAAATCTTTACGCCCTACCAATATACGCTACGCTGGAGGCACAAAAACTGTTGTATTAGCAGCGCCGATTTGTATGGAAATTTGTAGTCGTCAAGTAATTGTCAAGAAGTCATCAAGAAGTAAAACCAGCAAATCGGCGCCAAGAGCCTTTCAAGAATAAACGCCTAGTCATACAGTCCACCAGTCTTTAACACTTTGAGTGCTGAAATCACACGGTATGTGTTTTCTACAAGTGACTAATATGCGTAAATCCATACTAGCGCAGCGGCTGAGAAAATACAGATCTTGTGACTCAGCACAGCCGTAATATTTTTCGAACGAAACGCATGTGCGGCGCAACACAACCGCTGCTGTGTAGAGCGGCAGCACGAATTTTTTAGGTTAAAAAAAAAATTGCAGTCGTCGAAAAAAAATCGCAGTCAAAGTGTTAAATCAAGGAACGTGGAGGAGAACCCTGCGGTACGAACGACACAGTAGGAGCTAGGACCCCCACAGTAATAATTAGATAAAATATGTGGCGGCGCTAGTCTGCCTCGGGGCTACAAATGTTGAGCGAAAAATGAAAGTACATATAAGAATTTTCCAAGATATTTTGAGCCATGACTGACTAACAGCCAAATTAAGCTAGAGCTAAAACGAAGACTCACGCTAAAAAAACTGATTTTCAAATACATATCAGAAAACAATGAAAAAATATGCATAAATATTATTTTTCTATACAAAAACGTATACCAAAGCCTTCAAAGTAAAAATTGTCCTAATGCTTGGTTTTTGCCAACCTACATAAACGAAGACATACGATATTATAATACAAAAAACTATTCAAAATAAAATCTTTAGTTTGTAAGGGAAACGCTGCATACTGGCCTTCCTAAGGGAACTGTCTCCACGAGCGAGCCTTTTGGTTGCGTTAATATAAAACATTTAGTAGCATTGCGTTTATAATGGACGGTCTATGTCCAGCAGTGAACTAGTGTATTCTGATGATGATGAATATACAGGGTGTATTTTTCTTTTAATTTTTATTAATATATTTCTTGCCTAAGATTTATCCTTATCAGAAACGGACTCAATTGGTTCAATAATACAGGCTGTCTATTTTTTAACATAAAAATTCCGGTCTGTTTCTGTAAAAAGTAATAGTTAACACTTTGACTGCTGAAATCACATGGTATGTGTTTTCTACAAGTGACTAATATGCGTAAATCCACACTAGCGCAGCGGCTGAGAAAATACAGATCTGTGTGACTCGGCACAGCCGTAATATTTTTCGAACGAAACGCATGTGCGGCGCAACACAACCGCTGTGTAGAGCGGCAGCACGAATTTTTTAGGTTAAAAAAAAGATCGCAGTCGAAGTGTTAAAACAAACTAAATAAATATATTTTCATATAAATCGAGGTTATGACTCCTTTGACGACTTTTCTCAAACTCTGGTGGTGACTTGGCCCTTCTCAAAAAACCACTCTGTATCAATAAATTTTATTTGACGACCGATGTGGCGCGGTGGGCGAAGGTCCGCCTGAGACGCAGGAGGTTGCGGGTTCGATTCCCGCCTCGGAACAATTGTATGTACGATCTGCAGATATTTGTTCCGGGTGTTCTGGTCGTTTTCTATGTATAATAAAAAATATCTATCTATGTAATATATTGTATTATGTATATCAGTTATCTAGTACCCATAACACAAGCTCTGCTTACCATGGGGCTAGATGCTGTGTGAATTGTCCGGCATTATTTATTTATTTATTTAATAAATTATAGCAGCCATATCGTTTCCATTCATACAAGGTCATACAAATAGATCACTGCCGTGCGACCGCGTCATTGTCGCTGTGCAAGAAGCTATCCTACAAGACCGTGTGCGTTGGCAGTCAAAGTATTAAAGAACAATAATTTTGCGTGTTTTCAAAAACTATAAAACGACTTCACGAACGACGAAAATTGGTTTTAAAGCTCTGAGGTCAGTGATGTTGAGTAAACCTAAGGTTTGCTGGAAGAAAACTCTAACTCAGTCGCCTATGTACATATCTTTTTTAATTAAGTTATTTTTAATTTTTGTATGTGTTCAATAAAGAATTAAAGAATTGAGTTATTCGTCCATTTCTCGTGTACTTAATGCAAAGTCCAAAGTTCGGCTAAAATCAGTAGCTTGTGTTTTTCAGATGTATACTATTTTAGGTTTCTTGATGTATAAAAACAAAGATATTGTTCTTAGTTTTGGATGGTCAACATCAAACAGTGCAGCTGCCTACGTCATTCAAACACCCTTGATTTTAAGGTATTTTTTTTAATTTGATATCTTTGATGTTGAAGTAGATTTAGATATTTAATACGCCAAAGTTAGTTTTTTTTATGTTTGACATATTCAACATCATTAGCGTTTATTATATCGGAATCGCGTCAATCCAGACGCAGAGCCATCTAGCAAGAAGTTGAAGTTGATATCGTTTTAACGATTTTTCATTTATTCCGCACATAGAAAGACGTAAGAATCGAACTCGCCACCTCTTTTGCTTCAGCAATATTGGTCACGTTGCCTCAAGCATTTACCTATATGGAGACAGACAGAAATACTAACAAAAACCCTACTATCCACCATCAGCTTCTAGCATCGTTAATGGTCTCTGGAATTTGCACCTCCAGGCCGTCCAACTCTTTGGTCATGGTGATCTGGCAGCCAAGCCGGGACGTATCTGTCAGACCATACGCTAAGTCGAGCATGTCTCGTTCCTCGTCACACGCTTCTTCGGGCAATCTGGAAGTTTGAAATAAGTTTATGTGACGACTGCCTGCGACGCAGGAGGTTGCGGGTTCGATTCCCGCCTCGGAACAATTGTGTGTACGATCTGCAGATATTTGTTCCGGGTGTTCTGGTCGTTTTCTATGTATAATAAAAAATATCTATCTATGTAATATATTGTATTATGTATATCAGTTATCTAGTACCCATAACACAAGCTCTGCTTACCATGGGGCTAGATAATGCTGTGTGAATTGTCCAGCATTATTTATTTATTTTATTTATAGCAAAAAGTATCATTACAAATACATTCGGTGAACGTAGTGTAGGACGCCCTCCGACCAGGTGGGATGACGACCAGCGAAAGACTGCAGGTAGATGCTGAATGCGGCAAGCTGAAGACAGGGCGCTATGGCGCTCATTGGGGGAGGCCTATGTCCAGCAGTGGACTAACATAGGCTGATGATGGTGATGACATAATTAATTTTCTGTTATTTGGAAATAAGTTCAATACATAATGAGATTCCAGTTCAAACTATTATGTAGCCTCAGCTGCCTAAACTAGACTGAAAAGTCTGTAATATAGGCAGCTGTGCTCCCCCTACTTTGTAACACAAATTGTTTGAGAAGATGACGTTGAAGCTTCATTAAAAAGGTTTAAGAGGAAATAGCAGATGCCAAATTCAATTGACGACCTCAGTGGCGCGGTGGGCGGAGGTCCGCCTGCGATGCAGACGGTCGCGGGCTCGATTCCAGCCTCTGCACAAATGTGTGTAGATCTACAGATATTTGTTTGGGGTTTTCTGGTCGTTTTCTATGTGTAATAAAAATATCTATCTTTGTAATGTATTGTATTATGTATTTTAGAAGCTCATTGGTTCTGAAGTGGCAGTCGGCCGGACATATCTCGCGATGAATCGACAACCGCTGGGGTAAACGTGTTCTTGAGTCAACACCACAACTTGGGTGACGTAGGGCGCGCTCCGGCCAGGTGGGAGGACGACCTACAAAAGACTGCAGGCAGATGCTGGATACATATTTATCATTGTGTACATTTGTAGGTCTTAGTATCTAGGTAATGTATAAGAAACACAATGGTACCCAAGCAGGGCGTGGCTATATGTACTGTGAATGGAAGTGAGCCGGGTTTCTAAATAAATCTGTTTATATAAGATGCAGCAAGCTATAGATGATACCGGTACTTTTGCTGTATTTATGCTAAATTCATTTCGATACATTCAAGTATCGATACTTTCTAATAAGTACCGGTACTCAAAGCGGTTCTCGCGACGTTGCCAGCTCTCGAGTGCAGCGTACCGACCGGGGAGGGGCGGGCGCACGCGCGTGCTTGCCACCTTTGTTGGTATCGATACTTTACGCGCATAATATCGGTACTTATACCGATACTTATTGAAAATACCGATACTTTAGTACCGATACCAATGAAGTGCCGGTATTTACAAGTATCGCTACTATGCTTCTGGACCGAGTTAGGCTGGTTAAACTAGCAAACACACCACGCACAAAGGACCACTCGGAGTCTAAGTACGGAAACAGGAGTACACTTACCAAGTACCGTTACTAATAAAGTGCCAGTAAAATTTATATCGATACTACCTCAAGGTCAAACGTACCGGTACTTGAAAATACCGGTATTCCAAGCCCTGAATGGTTCTTACCTATCAAAATCCTTCTGCTTCAGCACAACATGGCAAGTGGAGCAAGTTAGGGTGCCTTCGCAAGCTCCGTATCCTTCAATGTTAAGGTCATTGTTCACGACTACATCGAGTAGTGTGTCTCCGACTTTAGCCTCGGTGTCTATCCTTTTGCCGTCGTAGAGTGTAAAGCTGACTTTTACTCTGGCGATGAAAAAATAATATCAATCAAACTATACAAAGTATTTTCAATAGTTGTTGAAGAACTGAGTGTTTTTTATGTACCTAGTTATACTATAGTTTGACCGAAACCGCTGTACCGCGCCTGAGGTATGCGAGCGGCGAGACGGGGGGGAAATATCGGCCGCTCCGATCCATCAGTCTGCCGTCAACGCGTACTCTTGCTCGTTTTTCCTCGCCCCCTCCTCGCCGCACTTTCCTAAGGAGCGGTATAGCGGTTTCGGTCAAACTATAGTTTCTGCCCGCAGCTTCACAAGCATTCCCATGGGGAACCGTTTTATGTAATATAAATAGCCTATGTTTGATTCTCGGCTTAGAGCTACATCTATGCAAAATTTCAGCATGATTTCCCATTAAAAGGTCAAACCTCCACCTGACCGTATTCTCACATGGTTTAGAAAGTACAAAATTTATCATTATGCATCTCATTACCATGATCTCGGGCCATAGTGACCCGGTCCTTTGGAAGGCTTGCGTGGGGCCGAAGCCAACAGCACAGAGGCCCTTTGAGAGAGTTAATCTAAAGGCGATGGCTACACATAGCGTGTATCATCCTCGGGTGCACCGCCGCCAGGTGTAGAGACTAATGCAAAAATGAAAGAAATAAAACCAGGCTATTGTGATGGATGGATGGACTGGGTGATCGGGCTATAGGGGGGATTGTGGATTATCATTTTTATTATTTATTTATAGACAAGCAGCTAAGAGGAAATAATATGTGCTTTTGTCTCGTTTTTTACTAGACTATTTATCTCTTATAGTTATAGATAGATAGATAGATAATTCTTTATTGCACACTAAGTATAAAATGACAATGTAAAATAAAAACTTAGAAAAACTAGATACAATTGGCGGTCTTCGGTCGCTCAAGAGCGATCTCTACCAGACAACCATGGATGGATAGGATCGTGGGCAGTACCAGGGGATCTGTGTGCTTGCAGGTTATACATATATTATAAAATAAAATAAAATACTTATAATACTTACATGGAAATATACTACATACATATCATAAAATATATATACTTATATACATAGGGACTCAGTTATGCATTAGTGACAGCAGGACAAATAGTAGTCCAAAAAATAATAATAGTAGTAATATAGTGGTCCGATTGCGAGTTTGTAACCAGTGGTCCAGTCTGTTTTTGAAGCTGTTCACAGAGGGAACTACGACAACTTCTTCAGAAAGCCCATTCCAATAGTGCACCACTCAGTTGTTCAGGAAGTGATGAGCAGTGTTAGTGTTGTTTGTGAGGGATGGTATACAAGTATATTTAAGTAAATACTGTGTTGTTCTGATTGAATTTTTATTTAAAAAAAAAATCTAGCTATTGTAGGTAGCATGTTATAATATCAAAATAGTCCGAATTGATCTTTAATTGATATGATTTGAATAGGAATTATATCTCAGAAAAGCAGTGTCCTTACCAGTTTTTAAAGCTCGCGTTCAGGAATTTTACCCGTCAGAAATGTGAATATTGGTTAAGTACCAATATAATTATTTATTTATAAACTATAATACTACTAAGAAGTATATTAGGTATACATATTTTATATATATATTTATTTATCTTTAAATATTCGTGTGTTCATATTTATTTATTTAGCTTATTTTTGGTACACCCCCTGCCTTTCTTAAATTCACATAATTCTTTCCATCCAAAGGTTGCCTGGAAGAGATCGCTTCTAAGCGATAAGGCCGCCCATTGTACTTGTATCATGTGATGTGTTTTATCATGATCTGTAACTGGTGTACAATAAAGTATTTTTGTATTGTATTGTATTGTATATCTAATCAGCCTACTAGATTTTTTGTTGCGATATAAATCAATAGGTCTAAACTAAATTATAGATAATTTTTACTCCTTCCTAACAATTATTCTTTTGATATTCATCGAAACTAGCATGAGATATTGTTTAGAATGAAAAGCATGAATAAATAGATAGATAATGCTTTATTTTAGCCGAATCAAACATTCAGTACATTATTAAACGCATGCTGTAGAAAGGCAATGGAATTGGTGGCCTTGTTGTAATTCGTCTTGGCAACTAAGGTGTACGGTGGATATCATAGGTGCAGCGGAATTTCTTCAAATGTAATGATAAAAACACTAGGAATATCTTCTTTCTGTGACATATTTGAGGTATTATTTTCTATGCTTTTCAACAAGATATCGGACTTACTTTTCATCCTGAGGCACCACTTTAGTTGTAGATAATCGAACAGCAGCATTATAGTTACTAAAACTAGCACCTATGCTGCTGTTTCTTCTTAAATAGTGAATAGAAGATTTGGTGAAAGTTTTTGTTAAACTTCGTATCATATTGGCTGCTTTGCCCACTGGAGACGGTAAAATTGATGGTAAACTATACACTGACGTGTTCACAAACTGTTGAGAGGGCAGGAAAAAATTATGCAAATAATCTTGACCTTGTATCGTAAATAGTTTTTTAGGGTTATGAAATAGTCAGGAGATTTGATTGAGTAGGTATTTGAAAGTTGGAACTTGTCAAGTTGGTTAGTGCTACCAGCTGATGTCCGCCCATCCATTAGTTATTAAAACAAAAAAGTTCTCGATTTCAACAGACTTCAAAACAGGGGTTTCATGTAAGTTTTTTTTATAAATATGGAGATATCATATTACATCCGAAACCGTCAGGTTTATGCGATATTCATATACTCGATAGCATAGGCAGAAATCGCACATCCTCTACTACTTTTTCATCCCCACCGACTAACTTCCACTTCTCTAACTTCCTGGAGTTGCTGTCCGAGTTGAACTACATTCAACCGGTGATTTCGTAGTGATGTCGTCAGTAGAGATGTGACTAATATAATCGTAATAGGTACAGGGAACATAATACGAGGATAGTATATTCATAATAGGTATATAAATCTACAGTATTATGTTATTTAATATTAGTCAAATATCTGCTACACGCGAGCCGCAAAGTGGCGACTAATATACCTAATACCGAATATTACCGAATACGCGATATGCGCGCTGCGGCGGTGTTGCCGCTCCGTTATCCTGTTATTTTATATTAGATTATATTATATTAGCCAGTACTAACTATTACGAGTACGACATACGCTCGTAGCCCGTAGCTAGCTCCGCCTTACGACTGCTGCTGCGTTGCCACTCCTTGCAGAGCAAGTGCAGACTTGGTATTATTGTTTGTTTTGACTATTGATATTGTTTTAGTTAGACTTTTTTAGTACACGTCCTTTTTATCCTTAAATTTACGTACTACACTACCAAAAATAAATCGTGCAATGTGCATTGCTAATAGTGTGAAAAATCATTGTACATAAAGTGATTAACTTTCTAAATACGCCAACGTAACATTCGTTGCTAAGCCTGTTTATGTATGAAGGGAAATTTGATCACTTTCATTTTCATAAACAAACAGACAAGATTTTTAGCTCGTTTATTTTTTTTAATATAGGTAATATTTATTATGAATATGAGTATCGAATATGAGAACATAATGAAAAGGCTCACTAATATTAAACGAATATTTTATAATAGGTATAATAACATAATATCATCAAAGCGATATATTCAATAACATGAATATGAATAAGTGACCCTAATACCACATCTCTAGTCGTCAGAAGAAAACGGTAATGGCGCTGTGTTGTCGCACGTTTTCGGCCTGTTCCTGGTCGTCTGGTACAGCCGCCAGTTTATAATAAATATTCATTGAGTTTTGCAAAAAAGGTAACTGCGTAACTGATATTTCGCATTGTGTTTTGATAGAGTACGTTGTCAACATTATGCCATTTCTATTTCAAACAGACTCGAAGAAAAGGCCTTATTGTACTTAGTGAACAAGTAAATAATAAATGTAAATTCTAGCAGCAACCATCTAACAGCTGGCAGCATTGAGCTACCAAAACGTTAGAATGAAACGTTACGTTAGTTAATCTAAAATGCGTCAAATGAAGCGCTTTCGCTAAAAAACCTCATCTTATTATTGGTATGTCAAATGTCAATATGGATTTGTCAAAAATATAGGAAAGACGAAACAACGGGCGGGTATACTCTGATTCAATGATTTTCAAAAAGCTGTAAAATTCACCAGAAAACTCTCTCGAGAACTTATTTTGTTCACAAATTTACGTGCAATCGAATTAAAATGTCGGAGCGGCTCAAAAACACCAACGTCTCTAATGAAGACGTTATAGACGACCTAACTAAAGACTTGCAGTCTTCGTTGAATACCTCGGAAAATCCCGGAGTTTTTGTTATTAATCCTGACCCTATTGCTTCAGAAAAGCCTAAAGAATCTGGAGATGCAGGCGCATTCACTGGTAAGACTTCTATACTACGAAATTCTAGAAGTTTCGTTTCATGTTGCGTTCCAAAGAATAGTTCTCCATTGTCCTAAAGAAAAAGATTATACCTACTATTAATTGATGAGTAATAGTTACTGATGTCTTCATGATGATGTAAGAAGCAGAAGAGGACTCGTGTGGTGGCTTTACCTAGTAAAGGTAAACTTTACTAGGTAAAGCTTTACCTAATAAAATGTAGGTATTTATTTCAAGCAGTACAGCTCATATTGGAAAATTGCACAAGAGAACCTTAAAAACTAATAGGATTGTTGGAAAGGTGGTGTTCACAGCAGTGCCTGGTGTACCGGCAGTCCACCCACAGTTATGATAGCTGGGAGCTATCATAACATATAATCTTAACCTAAAACACATGAAAAAGGTCATTTTGTACCTAATTTGCTGATATTAAACTATGATTTACGTTAGCATCAACACTGGGCCTGTATCGATTAATATTAGGAGAGGATTCTTACTTTTATCTCAATAAAAATGGTTATTTTTGGAGATGTTAGACCTTCTTTAGGAAGCTCATTCCAATAGAGCACCACTCGGTTTCTCAGGAAGCGATAAGGAATATTAATGTTTGATGGTTTTCAAGTAACTTTGAGACTATGGCCCTTAGCTGGATTGAACGGCATCTTCGGGTTAATATATCCACTGCTGGACATACCTTCCCTGAGCGCCATAGACCCAATTGCCTGTGAATCTGATTGTAATACAACTGTGCATATTTGCAGACATTCCACTTCCCGATCCATTGCCTGATGAGGCAGAGAAGGATAAAGACGAGAGTGACACAGAGTCTATCAATGAGGAATCACTGAAAGATGCAGAGGTATTGATAATGAATTGACGACCGATGTGGCGCGGTGGGCGAAGGTCCGCCTGCGACGCTGAAGGTTGCGGATTCGATTCCAGCCTTGGAACAATTGTGTGTACGATCTGCAGATATTTGTTTCGGGTGTTCTGGTCGTTTTCCCTGTATAATAAAAAATATCTGTCTATGTAATGTATTGTATTATGTATATCAGTTATCTAGTACCCATAACACAAGCTCTGCTTACCATGGGGCTAGATAATGATGTGTGAATTGTCCAGCATTATTATTATTATTTTTTTTATTAATAATTATATTATGTTGTTCCTCTCTCTGCAGCCCTAGTCACCGGCCGCTTGAGCCTAGCTTCGCGGTTGGTGATCTACCGTTTTGATATATTTTTTTACTGTAGAATAGTTTCATGATATTTTATTGTATTTTCTAAAGTAAAAAATTTATTTTATAGTGAGAATTTCAATAATGCTGGACAATCCACACAGCATCATCTAGCCCCAATCTAAGCAGAGCTTGTGTTATGGGTACTAGATGACTGATATACATAATACAATACATTACATTTATATAGAAAATGACCAGAACACCCTGAACAAATATCTGCAGATAGTACAAACATTTGCACGACTTTAGACACAACAAAACATTTGTCTGAAGGCGGGAATCGAACCAGCAACTGCGTCACAGAGGTCGATAATTTATTAAGCTGATTATTTACTGTTCTTATTCGTCGTCAACGAATTAATTAATCTAAGTAAAGCATTATTTGTCGTTAGGTCGACCTGACTGATGACCAGAAAGAAGAACGGAGAATCATTGCTGAAGAGTTGAAGGAAGCTGGAAACTTCGCGTACAAGATCGCGGACTACGATCTCAGCGTGGAGAAATACACTTCAGGTTTGAAATGAAATCATGACTATAGTTAGTCCACTGCTGGACATAGGCCTCGAATAATGAGCACCATAGCGCCCTGTCTTCAGCTTGCCGCATCCAGCGTCTACCTGCAGTCTTTCGCAGGTCGTCATCCCACCTGGCCGCAGGGCGTCCTACACTACTTTTACCGAGACGACTACGTTACAGCAGTTGTCGATTCTTCTCGAGATATGGCCGGCCCACTGCCACTTTAGCTTGCTATTTCTTAGAGCTATGTCTATTGTAAAATTTCTAAATAAATTATAAATAATGCTGGACAACTCACACAGCATTATCTAGCCCCATGGTAAGCAGAGCTTGTGTTATGGGTACTAGATAACTGATAACATAATACAATACATTACATAGATAGATATTTTTTATTATACATAAAAAACGACCAGAACACCTGGAACAAATATCTGCAGATCGTACACACAATTGTTCCGAGGCGGGAATCGAACCCGCAACCTCCTGCGTCGCAGGCGGACCTTCGCCCACCGCGCCACATCGGTCGTCAAATGTATACGATAACCTTGGTTCTCTGTCGGATGTATTCGTTACGAATCCTCCCTTCAGAGAAACTCCGAGCATGACTATAACATGCTGGCCTTTTGAAGTCGCTTTAGAGTGCTCGCTCTCGGCGACTTTTTAGGGATCCTCACCTAAAGGGTAAAACGGAACCCTATTACTAAAGTATTTTTTAAGATCGTGAACTTACCTCGACTTAACGTCGGTGACACACATGAAGCTTACCCACTCTGTATTGCGATGTCGTCGACAAAATAAGCTTTGGGTTATTTAGGAATTATATCGTAATTACATTTTAAAAACTAAAAACTGACGGACTGGCCAAATTAAGTGGCTCGTGGCTCGCAGTGCTGCCACACGTGCGAGCGGAGGCGGGCTACGAGCAAAATTTCAAACTTGTCAGATCGCCAACGAACGTACTCGGCGGTTTTAAAGTATGCGTACCTAGGGTGACACACCAGCGAAAAACGTCGTCGAGCCACAAGTTCGGGAACTACTCGCACGTCTATCACCCACTTTAGACTCCGCTGTCCGTCCGTGCGTCACTAGGCTGAATCTATGATAGTCAGACAGTCGATTTTTTTACATAATATGATGTATTTCCGTTGCCGCTCTAACAAGGCTGCTGGAAGCCTTCCTTAAAATAAATTAATTACCTCGCTATTTGATATATGACGACCGATGTGGCGCTGTGGGCGAAGGTCCGCCTGCGACGCAGGAGGTTGCGGGTTCGATTCCCGCCTCGGAACAATTGTGTGTACGATCTGCAGATATTTGTTCCGGGTGTTCTGGTCGTTTTCTATGTATAATAAAAAATATCTATCTATGTAATGTATTGTATTATGTATATCAGTTATCTAGTACCCATAACACAAGCTCTGCTTACCATGGGGCTAGATAATGCTGTGTGGATTGTCCAGCATTATTTATATATTATTTATTTTATGACCTAATTAAATGGAATGTAAAGTACCCACTATTACAATAAAATAAAAATGAATAATCCTTCCCACGTACAAACCTCTCTCAACACTTGTTAAACTAATTATAATGTATAATTTTGTTTTGTTTTGTTATTTATTTCCAGGGCTCCAAACCTGCCCTCTCCACTTCGCGAAGCTCCGCGCGATACTGTACTGCAACCGCAGCGCCGCCAGAATGAAGCTAGAGAAGTACGATAAGGCTGTCAAAGACTGCACCAAGTCTTTAGAACTGGACGATAGCTATTTGAAAGCTTACCTCAGGTAACTCTTCTTTTTATATATATAAATAAAGAACGCTGGATAACTATAATAATAAATAAAAATAAATAAATAAATAATGCTGGACAATTCGCACAGCATTATCTAGCCCCATCTAGATATACATAATACAATACATAACATAGGTAAATATTTTTTATTATACATATTTCTATGTACAACCAGAACACTCGGAACAAATATCTGCAGATCGTACACACAATTATTCCGAGGCGGGAATCGAACCCGCAACCTCCTGCGTCGCTGGCGGACCTTCGCCCACCGCGCCACATCGGTCAAAATATTCTAATAAGTAATTGATCTTAACCTTTCAGAGTAAAGGTGACTCCTCGCTCTGACTAAGTTTGCACTTGTATTTAGAAGGGAGGGCTCATGCCTGCGGCCTCATGGGGGGATATTGAGTACAATTTTTAATATTATTGTGATTTTGTTTCAGGAGAGCACAATCATACGAACTAACAGAAAAACTAGATGAAAGCTTAGCGGACTACAAAAAGATATTAGAACTGGATCCAGCTCATGCAGAAGCTAAGAAAGCTATCATAAGGCTCCCGCCATTAATTGAAGAAAAAAACGAGAAACTCAAGCAAGAAATGTTCGGGAAACTGAAGGATTTGGGCAACATGATATTGAAACCGTTTGGCTTGTCGACGAATAACTTTCAAATGGAGCAAGATCCAGAGTCTAAAGGATATAAAATTAATTTTAAGCAGTAGTTGAATATAGTAATGATTCATTGTTTTTTGTTTGATTTTAGTCGTCTACGCTCAATCTCGACTGGTTTCCTTTACAATACAATACAAACACGCTTTATTGCACATCAAAGACAGAAAAAAAGAGTAAAGAACAAACAAACAAAGATGCACAATGGGTGGCCTTATTGCTAAGAGCGATTTCTTCCATCATCTTGCAGCATTGGATCGCCAGCAGTGGAACAATAATGGCTTAAATAAATAATAATAAATAAATATTTTAATAAAAAATTATAAAATTTGGGTAAACAAAGCAGAACAATATAAAAAGAAGTAGAAGTTAGTTATAGCCATAGCATGACAAATAGATCAAATGCATATTATTCGGGTAAATATACCTACCTAAATCATTTAATTCGAGTTATTGTATTCTCAATTTCTCATTTCGTTCATGTTTCTCATTTTCATTCATAATCATTAATTTAATTGGCGTTTGGCGTTCTATTGTTTTGTTTCTGTCTGTGATGCCTTTTTGATTGGACTTATGGGGGATACTCTTCCCATTTAAATAAAACAGCGGATGGTTGTAATCTTCTATTTTATGTAGAATAACAATTAGACAATACCAATTCACTATCAAAGGCCATGTAGGGAGGGGGGACCTCTCATAGTGTTGTGACAATCAATCAATTGATTCGCCACACCACCCCCCCAAGGAGAAAATTAAACCCAAGTAGAAAACAATAATAGTAGGACAAAAAAACTTAACATCTGCAATACATCCTTGGGAATAAACAATAAAATAAAAAATAACAATACTGTGAAACACATGTAGGGTGCACACAAAAGATTATACATTGTTAAAAAAAAATTACACATTTCTTAAAAATCTAAATTCTTAAATTTAACACGTCTGCCTGAGCGTGTGGTGTAGGGCTTCTCAGGTAAGATTTTTGCAGTGGATCTCTCAGGAGCTTGAGATTCAGGCACTAAATTACCTTTCTTAGGTGGGATGGAGACGATAGGAGTGGGAATCTGAACATTTGCGTCGTCAACATAAGCTGGTTTTATTCTATCTACACTCACAACAACTGGCTTTCCTTTTATGTTTAGAGTGTAGGTCTTGCCATCACACGAGCGATCGAGTACCATGTATGGACCAGTGTACGGTGGCTGCAGAGCTCTCCGTACGGTATCTTCACGCAAAAAGACGTGCGATACCGTGGACAGATCTTTGAAAATAAAAGTTGCGTGTTCTCCGTGCCTTGACGCGGGAACTGGTCTAATCGCAGACATTTTATTCTTGAGCTGAACGACAAAATCAGCTGGATCTTGAATTTTTTCGGAACCTAGGGAAGGAGCTAGGAATTCTCCAGGGAGCCTTAAAGGCTCACCATACAGAAATTCCGCAGCAGTAGCTTTTAGATCTTCTTTGAAAGCGGACCGCATCCCTAAAAGAACTAGGGGAAGAGATCTGACCCAAGAGTCCTCGTGGCACATTAAAGCCCCTTTTAACTGGCGATGAACTCGCTCAATCATCCCATTTGCACAGGGGTGGTATGAGGTTGTTCTAATACGCTTAGTTGCGAATTGTCGCATGAGTCGCTGGAACAAATCAGATTCAAACTGCGAGCCTTGATCTGTAGTAATGACAGAAGGTACGCCGAACCGTGGAATCCATTCTCTTGTGAACGTTTCTGCTACTTCCTCCGCGGTAATTGAGCGCATCGGCCAAGCTTCTGGCCATCTGGTCACCCTATCGATAGCTGTCAAACAATAACGGTATTCGTTACATACTGGCAAGGGACCGACGATATCTATATGAACGTGTAAAAAACGGCTGGATGGTGAATCGAAAATACCAGTAGGTGCAGAATTATGTCTATAAATCTTGCTGCGCTGACACGCTTCACAAGACCGAGACCAGGCTCGGCAATCCTTGTTTACGGAAGGCCAAACAAAACGCTCTGTCACAAGACGCGTGGTAGCCTTAACACCAGGATGGCTTAAATTATGTAATTTGTTGAAAGCGGCACGACGGAGAGAAGGGGTCAAGTAAGGTCGTGGTTTACCTGTGGAGATGTCACAATACACCGTAACATTAGTATCTGGAGTGCAGATTTTTGTCAGGTTAAGACTGGAACCATCCTGCAACAATTTACTCAATTCTTGATCTGAAGCTTGTGACTCGGCGAGAGCTTCATAATCAAGCTCCGAGGAAATGGCATCAATGTCAATACGAGACATGGTGTCAGCAACGACGTTATCTTCTCCTTTTATATATTGAATGTCGGTAGTAAATTGACTTATGAATGATAGCTGATTTAGCTGTGGTGGAGGGAGTTTTTCACGGCGCTGCAAGAAAGCATAGAGGAGCGGTTTGTGATCTGTAAAAATCGTCGCATGCTGGACCTCTAAAATATAACGAAAATGCTGAACGCTTTCGTATATTGCAAGCAATTCTCTATAGTAAGCTGGCCATTGCGATTGCTGTGGAGTCAGCTTTTTACTAAAAAAAGAGAGAGGAAACCATTGCCCATTGATGTGTTGCTGGAGACAGGAACCAATGTGAACACCTGAAGCATCTGTAAATAAACCCAACTTTGCGTAGCTTGCTGGGTGCTGCAGTAAAGTTGCTTTTGACAAACTTTCCTTACACAACTTGAATTTCTGCAGCAGCTCTGGAGACCAAGGAAAAGGTTTTGCTCCTTTACTGTTTGTCGAAACTAAGGCTTCAATTAACGGGGCCTGGTACTCAGCAGCACGAGGGACAAAACGGCGATAGTAATTAAGCATGCCAAGGAATCGGCGCATGCCTTGTACCGTTTCAGGCGGTGGGAAGTCAAGCAATGTCTGTATACGAGCTTGAGGAGGACGGGTACCATCACTGCTAATGTGATAACCCAAGAATATCACTTCATCAGCACCCAAAACGCATTTAGAAGGATTCACCACTACTCCATAATCTTGCAAACGCTTGAAAAGTATGCGCAGATGTTGCAGATGGAGTGATTCATCCTTAGAAAAAATTAGGATATCGTCCACGTACGGGAAACAGAAATCGAGACCCCGTGTGACCTCATCAATGAAACGCTGAAAGGTTTGTCCAGCGTTTCTCAAACCAAAGGTCATAAATGGAAATTCGAAGAGGCCAAACGGGGTAGCTATAGCGGTTTTGGGAATATCCTCTTCAACAACCGGAATTTGATGGTACGCCTTAACAAGATCCAATGTGCTGAAAACTTTACAACCTGCAAGATTATGCGAAAAATCGTTAAC
Source organism: Eupithecia dodoneata (assembly GCA_947044415.1). Classification (NCBI taxonomy): domain Eukaryota; kingdom Metazoa; phylum Arthropoda; class Insecta; order Lepidoptera; family Geometridae; genus Eupithecia; species Eupithecia dodoneata. The sequence continues at coordinate 4,950,290 of OX345685.1, forward strand.
GTGCCGTACCGGATATCTATCGGGAACGGTCCGGGCGTTCAAGGCGCGATAATCGCCGCAAGGACGCCAGGTATTATCTTTCTTGATAGTTAAATGTAGAGGCGATGACCACGCGCTTTTAGACGGCCGAGCTATTCCACATCTTATCATTTCCCGAAATTCTTTTTCGGCTGAAAGAAGTTTCTGAGGTGCTAAACGTCGAGGACGGCAACCAACAGGAGGACCGTCTGTGGTCTTGATATGGTGCACTGTATCGTGCTTGATCATTTTAGGAAGACCAGGTGGACGCACAATGTCAGGGAACTCGGCTAAAAGATTGGAATAGATAGACTTACCAGACACTACTGCCCGCACGCTGGGTTGATCACTTCTAGCGGTTGATGCGGAAGCAGAAATTCCAGTAGTGCCATCGACTAATTTATTATTGCGGCAATCAGGCAAGAGGTGATAAAAGGCCAAAAAATCAGAGCCAATAATGGCAGTACTGACGTCAGCTATAACAAACTGCCAGGAAAAATCGCGACGCAAACCTAAATTTAATCGGAGATTGATTGTGCCGAAAGTTTTAATACAACTTCCGTTGGCAGCACTGAGATCATAATTAGAAGCCTCTCTACGCAAAGGCAACCAACGGTGAGGAAAACAACATAAGTCTGAACCGGTATCAATAAGGAACCGACGCTTGGTTACTTGGTCAGTAACGAAAAGACGGCGGCTATCATTAGAACAATCAGCTGCCGCCGCTACTGATTGCTGTTCTCGTTTTCCTTCCAATCACAAGGGCTGATGCATCTAGCAGCCTTGGTGCCCCATCTCCTGTGGTACCAGCACCGTTTGGAGTTACTCGTCGACCTATTAGAAGAGGTGGACTGGTCACGTGAGGGTCTACGCTGTTGCCGGGAAAGGGCGGCTACTTGATTACTTACCTCCTCTAATTGCTTAGCTAATGTAGCTAAAGAAAGCTCTGGAGGTACAGATGTTGCACAAACAGAGGGTGTTGGGGTTACCTCTGTAATTTTGTCAGCCAACTCAGCTAATTTATCAAGACCCAAGTCTGCTTGCGCTGCTAATATTGCTTGAGCTTGATGAGGCAAACGGCGTAACCATAGTTGACGGATGAGATTGTCATCAGTAAGTGTTGATCCAGCAAGAGACCTGAGGTGCCGGAGAAATTGGGATGGTTTTCTGTCTCCAAGTTCTTCGTCACTGAGTAATTGTTTTAATCGCTTTTCCTGCGAAATTGAGAGCCGTTGAATAAGTTGCTCTTTGAGCTTGTCATATTTATTTTTCTCCGGAGGATTTAAAATAATATCCTCGACTTCTCCTGCGAGCCTTTGGTCGAGGTTTCCTACAACATAGTTGTATTTTGTGGTGTCTCCAACAATATTTGCAATTTGAAACTGAGCTTCCACCTGGGCAAACCAAATGCTTGGTTTATCGGCCCAAAATATTGGTAACTTTAGAGACACTGCATTAATTTTTGTATCTTCAAAGCTTCCCTCAAGCCGTTTCTGCAATACTGCATGTTCAGCCTGAAGTTTCAGTAATTTGGCCTGTAGGTCTTGCTCAGCCATGTTGGAGAGAGAAAAAGATAACAAATAATAATAATAATACTACCACACACCCAAGCAGGACGGAGAAAGAGGTAAAAAAAATATATATATGATAAAATTAATGATAAATCTAAGATTAATCAAAACAACCAAAATTTTAATTGGTAATGTCAGGTAGGCACACAAGTGTTGGTAATCAAAAGTTTGATAGTTAATATTTACACAAATGTCACCACTAAAATTGAAATTAAGTTTAGCCGCTGCAAAACACAATTAATTTTCAAAAATAAGATATTCATAAAATGTCAGCACTTTAGTATCATAACTTAGTGTACTAATAAAACCTAGATCTTTATGGAATTTAAGTTAGTGTTCCTTCAGCAAAATATCCAATACAAATTATACAAACTTGTTAAAACAACACAAATTATGTCACGCTACAACATGAGGGACATCAAAAAGTATGTCCACCAAATGCTTGCAAAATGCTGTGCAAACATGTAATAGCTTTTAAATATCGCAAAGAAAGTATGGTGATATTATAAATAATTAGGTATATGGAATGGCATAAAGTAAACACAACAAAAATGTCAATGTAAGTGTAACAAAAAAATCAAATTAAACTTGCTTGTATTAGTCCGGCGCAGTCCAATGTGGAGTCCAACTGTCTCTTGATTTTTGTCACCATGTAAGGAAAAACACTAGGAAATAGCACAACACAACACCATCACCATATGCAAAGCAGAAGAACACTCCAAACCAGTATGAAAGTTATGCCTGCTTATCCACTGCACATTCGCTGGAACTCACTGAGGAAGCGTTAGTTATATTTTCTAGAAATAATAGGCTAGATGGGCACAGGTGGAGTGGACCACCAGCTCACCGGACAGCCGCCCACAGTAGAAATGTCCGCAGCGAAATTTATAGCGTGATTTCACGTTCGATGGTCACCAATATGGGGGATACTCTTCCCATTTAAATAAAACAGCGGATGGTTGTAATCTTCTATTTTATGTAGAATAACAATTAGACAATACCAATTCACTATCAAAGGCCATGTAGGGAGGGGGGACCTCTCATAGTGTTGTGACAATCAATCAATTGATTCGCCACAGACTGACTGAACGGTGAACTGACCGCGAAAAATCGTTGCCAAATGGCCCAAAAACTTTTGAGAAAATAAATCTGTGGAAAATTAGTACCTATTCCCACGCAAAGCAAAGCTGTATTTTATCGTGAATGTAAAGGAATAATAAAATGTCTTCTACGGACTTGGAAAACTTCATACAAGCCCTCGAAGCAGTGAAACAAGACTATACTTGCGGTGTTTGCTTCGAACTCTGCAAGGATCCTGTTACTCTAAGCAAATGCTTTCACATCATCTGTTCTGAGCATTTTACGAGCCTCAAAGCTTGCCCTACATGCGATGTAAGCCTGGATAATGCCTCTACATTCAGGAACGAGCGCCTCGCCGACTGTGTGGAGTCCGCCAAAGAATTATCTAAAATGGTTTCTGGGCTAACCAAAATAAATCCATCAAAAGCGAAAAAAAACGTTTCTCGCAACCAGAAATTAGAAAGAGCAATATCCTCCGAATCCATCCCGAAAGCGTCTGGATCGAATAAAAAGTCTCGCAATGTTTCATTGCTGTCTTCAACCAGTAAAATCAATAAGGCTGTGGAAAAGAGAAATAAAAAAGGAGAAACGTTACTCCACATGGCTTGTCGTCTCGGTAAAGTAGATCAAATAACTGAGCTCTTGAATCAGGGAGCTAATACCAACACTAAAGACAACGCTGGCTGGACACCGCTCCACGAAGTCGTCCAAAATGGAAGATTAGATTTGGTGACTCTGTTACTCCAACATAACACACTAATCAATGTCCCGGGCCAGTGTAATGAGACTCCATTGCATGAAGCAGTGCGATACGACCACAAGGAAATTGTCAAAGAGTTGATTATTAATGGTGCTGATATCAATGCTCGTAACTGCAAAGGAGAAACTCCTTATCAGCTGGCAAGTCCAGACATGAAGAACTTCATCAACCTAGCTGCTGATAGAATAGTCCAGACTCAAGGTGTCAATACAAGCCGAATTGCTGCTTTATACATGGAACTGGATGCTGATGATATCCGTGTCTACTGTGTTTCGGAATACCGTTCTGTTCACGGCAAACTGAAGAATCTCATCAAAAATCATAGCAACTTGCACATTGAAGCGAAATTCACGAAGAAGGTCACACATTTAATTGTAGATACCAATGATAATGGAATTTGCAGCTCCAGTAATGATGTCTTACAGGGAGTTCTTAATTCTATATGGATTCTCTCAGCTCAATGGGTCTCGAAATCCACTGACGACAAACTGGAGCCCTTTGACAAGTATGAAGTCAAAGGCATAGGGCCAAAAGCCCACCAAGGTCCAAAAATATCCCGTTACAACAAATACAAACAACTGCCCGGTCTTTTCGACGGGTGCCACTTCTATCTACACAATTTCACCACAAAATACGACATCACAGAATCTATAACCATCACCAAACCCATACTAACCAAGCTATTAACAGATGGAGGTGGCATAGTCTTAAAAAGAGTCCCCAATCCTGAATCAATACCAGAAGAAGAGAAGCTAGTACCGTACCATGCTGATAAGAATGGGAAACTGGCGAACTGCACTCATTATATCATATTTAAAGATATGTACGAGCCTATGTATAATATGAAGCATTTAAAAGCTTTGCCAGTTGGCTGGCTGATTGAATGTATGGAGAAATATGAACTCTGTGATCCATAGGCATAAAATTAAATATCACCTATGATCACTTAATGTCGGAGAAAGACAGCTAAAAGCAAGGGTATATAATAATACTTTGATGGCCCACAACGCACTTGCCTACCTCCAGATCTGTGCAATATTATATTGTCGCGGCTGGGCAGTGAATGTAGTAATAAGTTGGAAGTTGCTATTATAATTTAAAGTGGCACAATATTGAAATAGGAAAGAAATATGTGGAATGATGCACACATGACACTAATGCCTGTTTTTTCTCTACTAGTTCTAGTTGTTGGTTATAGTTTTTTGTTGTACTAGTTTGTTGAACTGCTGACACATAAAATAATAATAAATAATGCTGGACAATCCACACAGCATTATCTAGCCCCATGGTAAGCTGAGCTTGTGTTATGGGTACTAGATAACTGATATACATAATACAATACATTACATAGATAGATATATTTTTATTATACATAGAAAACGACCAGAACACCCGGAACAAATATCTGCAGATCATACACACAATTGTTCCGAGGCGGGAATCGAACCCGCAACAGTATAAAAAGGCATTTTCATTTAGTGCTTAATTATTAACATGATAGAAACAATAACAGCGGTATAAAACCAGTTGTTTGGTTTCGGTAAGTAAACTCGCCAAGATTTTTTCGCGTCGTAACTAAGCAATTGGATATGCTGAAAATTTGTTGTGATTAAGAAAATTTGTTTTTAAAAAGCAGTCATTAAATTCAGACCTATTGATAAGGGATAGGATGTATTAAAATAAATAAGAGAATTTGTCAAGAAAATAAGTATTTTAATAAAATTTCTTCAAGTACAATGATGGAAAAAAGTAGAATTATTTTCCCGTTACTGGCATCCTATTTAATACTTTCATCACAAACCTTTATTAAAATGATTAATTCGTACACCGTAAAATGGATATAATAAGGGATCTTGCCCACTTAATTTTATTAGGGCGGTACTCCGAGGCACACTAGCGCCGCCACCTATTTTAATTGCTTATTATGAACCTAAGTAAGGGCTGCATGGTGATGGTGAGACCTAAACTGAGGAAACTGCGAGCGACCCGCTCGACGTCATCGACAGGTGGCGCCAAACGGAGTTTACCTGAACTAAAACTATGAAGTACTAGGTAAAGGAGAGTCAAAGTAGCGCCCAAAAGTCAAAACGCAAGCGCTGCGTATCTCAATTTGTAGGTTTCAAATATGTTAGGTACATAATAAGCAATTTTTATTTCAGGAAAAATTCTAATATTTTCTTTTTTTTTCTCTATTTTTATATATGTACATAAGGTAACTATTAATTATTGTATATATAATTATCTTAAATAATTACGCCACCGTCAGCTTTAATCCGTACCGATCCAATCCATCCAAAGGTTGTCAGGAAGAGATCGCTTTTAGCGATAAGGCCGCCGATTGTGCCACTAGATATAGTTAGTATTAAGATCCTTTAGTTTTTTTTTTGTATTGTTGGTGTAATAAAGTTATATTGTATTGTATTTTATTATACTAGCGGACCTTCCCGGCTTCGCACGGTTTTAGTGCGGATCCCTAAATTTTTTGAACATATAATATAGCCTATGTTCACCGAGGATAGTGTAGCTTCCCAACGGTGTAAGAATTTTTCAAATCGGTCCAGTAGTTTCAGAGCCTATTCATTACTAACAAACCAAAATCAAACCTTTCCTCTTTATAATATTAGTATAGATTGAATAAAGGAAATATCCAATATTTTATAGGAAATTTTGTGATACATCTTGTAAGCTTTTTTTAATGCCTCTGAAATAGTACCTATAATTTTGTAAGGATTAGGGTAGAGATGCGATAATATGTAGACTGGTGGCCACCAAGGGCAACTTCGTATTTGTTTACGCCGAACTGTTTCCGAACGCGTCAACCTGTCAGTTTTTGAACGGAGAAGAGAGTGTTCATACGTCACAGCACACGTCGTACTAGAACCAGCCTATGGAGAGCCGGCGCCATTGTGCGATATTCAAAAGCACCAATCCCAAGATCTAAGGGCTCCCACACAAAACTGCGATGCGATGCCGCATCGCAGGAACTTGCAATGCGAATTTCTGCGATACGATTTTGTGCGGCAAACCGTTTGGGCAACCATACCTTCAAGTGTAGTCAGCCGTATTGGACGTGTTTTTAGGAAGCGTAAGATGGATCGCAAAAAGATTATTGCACTGCTGTTATTGTTAAATAGATATAAAAGAAAAAGAAGATTCTGGGTTCATTTATTTATTACGATTATGAACTCGGATGGGAACTATTTTACTCGAAAGTACTATGGGTTGAGAACTGAAGAAGATAAATTTTTTGATTATTTTAGAATGAGCATATCTTCATTTGAAGATCTTTTGAGTTCCGGACTAAAAGAGGCGTCACCAAGTATGACGTAATATCGCAGGAATGCGCGATGCGAATGAGATCGGACGTTCTTGCGGTGCATTCGTGCGAGTTCGCAGATATTTGCGATGCGATGCGAGTTCGCAGTTTTGTGTGGGAGCCCTAAAGCCACGCAAGGCGACGCGCGCTCGCCGCCTTTTTTTTGACATAACACAAGACAACAATGAAAAGGCATGTCGATCAATTCAATCAACCAAAAACCTATTTTAAATAAATTCTAAAGTTTAATACACCCAATTCAAGCAAAATCTACTTTTATTTCATAGTTTATTCACTATACCGACCAGTATCTTTGCCTAATCTATACAAAATATAAAACTAATACAGAAAGATTATAATATGTAACACAAAATGCCCAATGAAATTGATATTTCCTTTGTTCAACTTAATAATAAGATAAAATAGTTGGCGGCGCTAGTGTTAATAAAATAAAAAAATAATGCTGGACAATTCACACAGCATTATCGAGCCCCATGGTAAGCAGAGCTTGTGTTATGGGTACTAGATAACTGATATACATAATACAATACATTACATAGATAGATATTTTTTATTATACATATAAAACGACCAGAACACCCGAAACAAATATCTGCAGATCGTACACACAATTGTTCCGAGGCGGGAATCGAACCGTACCACTTTAAAACATCTGTTTGTCTTATTTTATTTAGTAGTGATACGTATTTATTTCAGCGGAAACTGTAGTTAGCTTTATTTGCTCTAATTCTCTTTTATATTTTTCCTAAATATAAGCTTATAGTTTCCCAAATAAATAGAATAAAACAAATACATATTTATTTCAAAATACTCAGAAAAACTATATAACAAGCTTTAGCTAGCATCTATATATTGGTTTTCTTCCAACAGCTTTATCACAATGGCAATTTCAAAGCGATGGCACTTGATTTCCTTTATTTGGAAATCAAGTATCAATGTGTCTGGTTTGTGACTTTGCTGCCAGTGTCCAGTTCATAGAAATTCCATAGTCATAGAATGGATGCAGAATTAAAATAATAATATAATAATATTAAGGAAATTAAATCATTATATATACAATAGCAAACAATATAAAACCTATATTAGTAATTAGATAACATGAACACTACATTAACAATTTTATCTTATTTACATCAAAGTGATGTTAATGCGCTTGCAAATCGCCTGTGTGATAAAGCTGTAAATCCACTGCCGCTCTACATAAATATCGGCTTAACACTTTGACTGCGGTTTTTTTCCGACGACTGCGATCTTTTTTTTAACCTAAAAAATTCGTGCTGCCGCTCTACACAGCGGTTGTGTTGCGCCGCACATGCGTTTCGTTCGAAAAATATTACAGCTCTGCTGAGTCACAAAGATCTGTATTTTCTCAGCCGCTGCGCTAGTGTGGATTTACGTCACTTGTAGAAAACACATACCGTGTGATTTCAGCAGTCAAAGTGTTAAACTACTCACATTTGGATACATTTTAATTACTACTTGAGTACCGCATTAGGATTATCTAGCAAGCTAAGTAGACCTTGTGTTACGGGTACTAGATGACTGATATACATAATAGAATACATTTTTTTTTAGCCTGATTCGTCCCACTGCTGGGGAAAGGCCTTCCCCAAATCTTTCCACTCAGTGCGATCTCCCACCAATCTCCGAGGAAGGCGTTAAGGTCGTCTCGCCAGCGCTTTCTTGGCCGACCTCGCCAGCGGCTTCCTTCCGGGACATATAGAATACATAACAGATATTTTTTATTATACATAGAAAACGACCCTGAACGTATATCTGCAGATTGCACAAACATTTGTCCCGAGGCGGGAATTGAACACGCAACCTCCTGCGTTGCAGGCGGACCTTTGCTTATCGCGCCACGGAGGTCGTCAATTAAAATAATTTGTTTTGAAAAACTTAAAGACAGAAATTAGGGTTTGATTATTTTACCTAAATTCTTAACCACAGGTAAGGTATATATATATATATATATAGTCCGAGATGGGCTGCAGACTGCGACCGCAGGCGACATTGCGGCTAGCGGCTGCGGTTGACCGAAGAAAAAACACAAAAAAAAAACAAAAAAATATAGAAACCAAATGCAGCCAAAAAAAAACATTAAGAAGGGGAAAAAAGATATTCCCACAAAACCCAAGGACCGAGGGGTCGTCACCCCTCGAGTTGACGCTGGGGTAATGAGGCTAAGCCTCGAGGCCCCTCTGTGCCCCCACCAGGGCCGGAAAGAAATTGATTGATGCCTGCGGTCGCGGTTCTATTTCCAAGCACGTTCGCGGTTCGCGACACCACTGGCGCTGCAGTCTGCGGTCGCTTGGAATCACTTTCATAGAGATACATAGAATCAAGTACTAGTAGTAAGTTTGACTCGAATTTGGCATGCGAGTAACGAAAATATAATGCAGATTAAATAAAATAATGCTGGACAATTCACACAGCATTATCTAGCCCCATGGTAAGCAGAGCTTGTGTTATGGGTACTAGATAACTGATATACATAATACAATACATTACATAGATAGATATTTTTTATTATACATAGAAAACGACCAGAACACCCGGAACAAATATCTGCAGATCGTACAAACAATTGTTCCGAGGCGGGAATCGAACCCGCAACCTCCTGCGTCGCAGGCGGACCTTCGCCCACCGCGCCACATCGGTCGTCTCCACCAGATTGTCTATTATTTATCAATATCTTTGTTGCTAATAAGTAATATTATAACTAGTTTTTTTTCTTTTATTATAATTATTATTCTACTTCTGTGTACTAAGTTGATTGTAATCTTGTAGGTTATCTGTTTTCTTTGCTTGTTCACACTTTTTATATATCTAATATTATTCTTAGTGGTGAAAACCTCTTTAACACTTTGACTGCGATTTTTTTTCGACGACTGCGATCTTTTTTTTAACCTAAAAAATTCGTGCTGCCGCTCCACACAGTGGTTGTGTTGCGCCGCACATGCGTTTCGTTCGAAAAACATTACGGCTGTGCTGAGTCACACAGATCTGTATTTTCTCAGCCGCTGCGCTAGTGTGGATTTACGCATACTAGTCACTTGTAGAAAACACATACCGTGTGATTTCAGCAATCAAAGTGTTAATAGCCTTCTATTTCTATGTGCTGCTGGTTTTCCTTGTATATTAAATAAATAAATAAATAAGTTGTGTCGCATGCAGCCTGCAGCTGTAGCCTGCGGTCCATCTTGGAATTGCACCTTGTGAAAATAATCTCAAAAAACACTAGAAAGTACTTTCGCTTTCGAAGATTAAAAGCCACTTAACAAAGCGTTAACTTAGAGTTCATTAGTACCCATTTTATCAAGAGTTAGTTAAACCACGGGTACAGTTTAAGCGCTAATCAGTCGATTTAGCTGGTGGTGTAAGCGAATGTCAGGTGTCGAAACTTCGAGGCATATAGCTGGAACAAGAAAACTTATTTTACAATAAAGATTTGATTTTTGCCTGTTCTTTCTAAAACTGGGTACAACATAATTGCATTGAAATTTTTATAAATTTTTTACTTGTGTATGCAACTAAGTAACTTAAATAAATTAAAGTCAAAACTATTAAATAAATAAATAATAAATATAAATAATGCTGGTCCATTCACACAGCATTATCTAGCCCCATGGTAAGCAGAGCTTGTGTTATGGGTACTAGATAACTGATATACATAATACAATACATTACATAGATAGATATTTTTTATTATACATAGAAAACTGATATAGGCTGATGATGATGATGATGATGATACATAGAAAACGACCAGAACACCCGGAACAAATATCTGCAGATCGTACACACATTTGTTTCGAGGCGGGAATCGAACCAGCAACCTCCTGCGTCGCAGGCGGACCATCGCCAACCGCGCCAAATCGGTCGTCATTAAAACAACGTGTAATTTGTGTACAAATGTCTAATTTGTAAATTGCTAGTTGTGATTCTCCTGTGACCGGGGGGGCCCTTCCGGCTGGGGGCCCGTAGCATTTGCCGACTTGCCACCCTGTAGTTACGTCACTAGTTCAAACATTAGGATTCAATAAAAATTCAATAGTTTTTATTTCTTTAGGCTTACAAATAAGCATTGTACATTTTTGTTAGCCAATTCAGAAAAGGTTTACACCAGTTTTCCTAATAATTTTGTTGATAGTTTTCGAACGCCTATCGTAGTCTTTAATTTATTAATTAATAAATGTTGGTAGTTGGGATTCTCCTCTGAAAGGGGGCCCCTTCGACTGGGGGCCCGTGGCATTTTGCCGACTTGCCACCCTGTAGTTACGCCACTGATATGTCTCTATGTTAGGGAAGCCCCGTATTCATTGTAAACATTTGTTGCGCAACTGTTGCTCAACACACTTGTTTTTCAACATCAAAGTTTCTGGCAACAATGTTTACCCGTCCACACGCCAGTCTGCGTCAGAATGTTGCCCGAGGAAGTAGTGTTGTTGTGTCTGCGTATATTATAATGCATCTTTCTAAAAACTGTTTATAAACACGTCCACAAATGTCAGCATTTATTGAGAAACTGATGTTTTCGCTCGCCGGGCGGCAACACTGCAACATGGCGTGATCAACTCCGCAACACAAGTGTTGCCCGCAACATGTTGACAGCAACTCAGCAACATGTAAACAAATGTTTACAATGAATACGGGGCTAGCTCACCTATGTACATATCTTGTTTAGTTAAGTTATTTTGAAGTTTTTTTTGAGTACAATAAAGAATTACAGAATTATGTACAAGCTGTTGGTCTCACCTGACGCTATAGTCGTGTACTCTGAACACAGCGTAGTGCGGGTCTCTGTACACGGGGTAGAGGTGCGGCGTGCGCGCGCGCAGGAGGGCCACGCAGAGGGGGGCCCCTCCCTGCAGGCGGGGCCCCCCCGCGGCCGCGTCCGCCTCCCAGATGTCGTTGTAGGTGCAACCGGAGCTGAAATAGAGAACATCATCATCATCATCAGCCTATTGCAGTCCACTGCTGGACAAGGGCCTCCCCCAATGAGCGCCATAGCGCCCTGTCTTCAGCTTGCCGCATCCAGCATCTGCCTGCAGTCTTTCGCAGGTCGTCATCCCACCTGGTCGGAGCGCGTCCTACACTACGTGCTGGTGTTTACCTGCTGCGCCCATAGCAGTAGTTGGTCTCGACGATGAGATGGGTCGCCCGCAGCTTGAACAACTCTTCGTAAAGCTCTTGTGGAGCGAAGCGCCCGTACATCTTGTACACGGCGTATGCACGTTGTCTGGAAGAAATATATAGAATTATTTAATTAAAATACATTAGGTATTTAAGATTTAATTTAATATATTTTTATTGAGTACTTAATTATTATTTTAATTTATGTATAATAATGCCTTTACCCGAGAGGGGTCCTAACTACTTATTAAATATATGCATTAAATTCAATCGAAATAAATAACTTTTCAAATACATTATTAAATAAAGAAATAAACTAATAAACATTAATCATGAAATCTACATACTGACGTTTATTTGACATACTTGCATTAAATTTAACAAATTTTTCATAAGCATGCTTTTTTTTTTCGACTACTGCGTTCTTTTTTTCAACCTAAAAAATTCGTGCTGCCGCTCTACACAGCGGTTGTGTTGCGCCGCACATGCGTTTCGTTCGTAAAATATTACAGCTGTGCTGAGTCACACAGATCTGTATTTTCTCAGCCGCTGCGCTAGTGTGGATTTACGCATATTAGTCACTTGGAGAAAACACATACCGTGTGATTTCAGCAATCAAAGTGTTAAGGAATAAGAGGCTTTTTTATGTTTTATTTTATTTTTTTATAATAATAATGCTGGACAACCCACACAGCATTATCTAGCCCGAAGCTAAGCAGAGCTTAGATTAGTAATGCTTACATTAATCGAACCAATTAATCGCGGGGCGCAGCTAGTTGACAATAATAAATAAATAATACTGGACAAATTCACACAGCATTATCTAGCCCCATTGTAGGGGCTCGTCGAAGGTGTAAGACTTCAACTAGGGCTGGTCGGGAGTGATGGTCGAGTAAAACACTTCAGAACACTTAATGTCTGTTTATTCTACCGAATACACACAACTACGCACTTATTACAAAGTCACTGCACTGCTCTATTCACTATTTACTTTCAGACTTGTTCGTCGTCGTCGCTAACACCCATGGTAAGCAGAGCTTGTGTTATGGGTACTAGATAACTGATATACATAATACAATACATTACATAGACAGATATTTTTTATTATACATAGAAAACGACCAGAACACCCGGAACAAATATCTGCAGATCGTACACACAATGAAATATTGTTATCACAAACCTGGCCTCTTTATGCTCGTAGTGTGGATGGGCCACTACGGCCCGCCTCGCCACCAGCAGCACGGTGGCCATGAGCGGCATCGAACCCGCGAACACGCTGCGACTGCCCTCAGACAGTATCCACTCCATAAGCCGTTCTTTATGCGGCTCGCTGTATTCACCTGAATATTAAAAAATATTTGACATCATAATTTATTTTTCAACTTCAACTTCTTTTTTGTTTTGGCGCCGTATTTATTTTTCTATAATAATTGTTCCAGCCTTCCAAGTCTCAAAATTTATAACTGTCAATGTCAAAATTATAAGTGCTCACACTTGACCCTTTTTTTGACGTTTTATATTTCCCTCTCTAGCCTCGCCCGACGCCACCAACTCGTGCGTCTATCCATGATTGAAATTGTTAAACCGAATAAAGTCCTGAATTTAACGAAGATTTATCATTGAACACACCCTACAAGGCAGCTACAAACTCCCAGGCAATTACATTAATATTTTTATAAATAAATAATGCTGGACAATTCACACAGCATTATCTAGCCCCATGGTAAGCAGAGCTTGTGTTATGGGTACTAGATAACTGATATACATAATACAATATATTACATAGATCGATATTTTTTATTATACATAGAAAACGACCAGAATACCCGAAAAAATATCCTCACCAATTTTCAACTAAATCGGTTCAGCCATTCTTGAGTTATAAATAGTAGTAACTTAGACGACTTTCTTTTATGTACATATATAGATACGGAACTCTTCATGCGCGAATCCGACTCACACTTGGCCGGTTATATTTTTGTTTAAACTGTATTTTTTTGAAGACTTACCAATATAAGACAATTCTTCTTTCACGTTGTTCCTCAGAGTCCTTAGCACTGGCAGAATACTTAAAGCCCAGAAAAATAATATATACTTCATATATTTATTTGGCAACCTGGAATAATAAAAATAAATAAATAATGCTGGACAATCCACACAGCATCATATATCCCCAAGCTAAGCAGAGCTTGCGTTATGGGTACTAGATGACTGATATAATTAATACATTATATATATAGATATTTTTTATTAGACATACTCGTAGATAACGACCAGAACACCCAGAACAAATATCTGCAGATTGTACACACAATTTCCCCGAGGCGGGAATCGAACCTCCTGCGTCGCAGTCGGACCATCGCCAAAAAACGTAATGATAGATAGATAGAACATGCTTTATTACACAAAAAGCGAACATAATAAAAAATAATAATAACAATAATGCTGGACAATTCACGCAGCATTATCTAGCCCCATGGTAAGCAGAGCTTGTGTTATGGGTACTAGATAACGAATATGCATAATACTATATATTACATAGATAGATATTTTTTATTATACATAAAAAACGACCAGAACACCCGGAACAAATATCTACAGATCGTACAAACAATTGTTGCGAGGCGGGAATCGAATCCGCAACCTCCTGCGTCGCAGGCGGACCTTCGCCCACCGCGCCACATCGGTCGTCAAATATTTAACTTTTAATAGATAGCATTCCAGGATCTTATTTATAGTAAAACTTACTTGTAATACTGTTTGTTCATCATAAGGGAAGACACCACACACATTTGTGGCACAAACAACAGCTTCAACCTCATTACAAGGCCCGCCATGACACCATAGACAACCATCTGAGATATATTGTAGAATATCGCTGGCTCTATCCTCAAATGCTTCAAGAAACACATAAAACCGTCTTTGATTTTCATTTCTCTTTGGTTGCTAAGTTTATCTTGTTTCACTTCTGTGTCTATGCCACTGTCTTCGTCGGATGAAGTGTCTTCAGCTTCTTTTTTCTTGTCTATGGTGATTATATCTTGTTTATACTTGCTATACGCAGTTATGAACCAAGTTTTGACTACATTAATCACGCTAAGTATAACAAAGGGAATTAGAAACGAGTATAGCAGATTTTTTACAGAATCTACAGGTAAATAATCGAAAACTGTTGAACAAGTGTACAATAATGTATGGAAATTCTTGAAATTTGTCAACTTTGAATACAAAATTTCCCATATATGCGTATCTTCTTGATATCCCAAGAAATCGCCGATACATTTCTTCAAATATATCGAAGAACATATTAATACAGCGATTCTAAGTACAACAATTAACGATTCTAATAACAACTCTTTACGATTTTTGACATTAACTCTTAAAGAGCTCAAAAACAGACAATATACAGACAGAACGACAAAGAACGATGTATATAGCGATGATTTTAACATATCATTTCCTTGCAGAAGTAATACAGCCATATGTAGACCACAGAAATGAGAGTGGAGTAATATGCAGAGGGTTTTAACGTCGATTATTCTGAATTGTTCCATAATAAAGAATATCAGAAGTTGTGTAAGGAATATGAACTGTGTGAACTGCCAGAATAGAAGGCAAATGCAGTTTAGGACGAAAATTGAGATCTGGAACAACGAAAAACATATTTTGACATTTTTAGTTATTTAATAAATACTAAAGTCATTTAAAACGGGATATTTACCATGTAGTTACTCCGTGATCAAATCATGGTAAATATCCCGTTTTAAATGACTTTAGTATTAATAACCATGATAGTTTCAAAAGTTTTATTTAATAAATAAATAATAAATAATGCTGGACAATTCACACAGCCAAGCCAATACATCTAGCCCCATGGTAAGCAGAGCTTGTGTTATGGGTACTAGATAACTGATATACATAATGCAATACATTACGTAGATAGATATTTTTTATTATACATAGAAAACGACCAGAACACCCGGAACAAATATCTGCAGATCGTACACACAATTGTTCCGAGGCGGGAATCGCACCCGCAACCTCCTGCGTCGCAGGCGGACCTTCGTATATCAGATATCTATCTCTGTCTAACCTGCATGGGTAGCTGCGTGCGTTTGTCTCTGTCCCGCAGCTGTACACTCACGAGCCACAGCTGCAGCGCCAGGAAGGGCGCGGCCATGTTCTCGCGCTGGTTGGGCGACCAATGCACGCGAGTGCACTCGACGTGGTTCGCAAAGAATTGTATTACAGCTAGTAGTCCGCCGAGGATTGTGTTACTGCAACCAGTTACAAATACTTATGCGTTTTAAGACACCGTTTAGCGCGGTTTCAAATTTCGCGCAAAAAAAAGAAAGCGCTACTCAAAAGACAATAGATGTACTCGTATTATATATTTACTATATATTTACTTACGCTATATATTTACTCAATGTTCTGTCCAAAAACAGCGTAGATATATTTTACGAAAACCAGCCATGGAAAAGGCACAAAATGTTATTGAAACAAAATTATAAATTATTTAGTATTATGTGTATGTACAAAAATATGTAATTTTTAGTATAAGTAGTTATAACATCGCCTTAGGGCTTAATAAAAAAACCTGTTATGATGTTATTATCTCAATAAATAAAAGTGTTTTGACAAAAAACATGTTCTTAGAATTAAAGTGATTGGTTGAAATGATTTGTATTTTTTTTGTATATATTTTTGGCTATGTAAACCCTCAGCCCACAGGGTCTTATATATACGCGAATTTCTCTTAACGCGATTTATATCCCTCGCGTAAAGCGGGTGTCACTGTATATCTACGTATCTAGAAAACTATGAATAAAATAGCATCAGCCTATATTAGTCCACTGCTGGACATAGGCCTCCCCCAATGAGCGCCATAGCGCCCTGTCTTCGGCTTGCCGCATCCAGCATCTACCTGCAGTCTTTCGCAGGTCGTCATCCCGCCTGGTCGGAGGCCGTCCTACACTACGTTTACCGAAAAATATTTATTTGCGTTTTTGCGCTCGGCTGCTTCGCCCGCGTGGAAATCTATGTGTCAAATGGTTTATAAACCTTCCTCTTGAATCATTCTATCAATTTAAAAAAAACCGCATCAAAATCCGTTGCGTAGTTTTAAAAATCTAAGCATACATAGGGACGGACGGACAGCGGGAAGCGACTTTGTTTTATACTATGTGGTAAGCAAAAAGGTGTTTTTGATTTTCTTCTGGTTGCAGCTGAAAATAGGGCGCTATGGCGTGACTTAAAGAAGGCATGTGTCCTCAACCTCGAAAAACTAGTGGTAATGGGCAAGATAGAGGGGAAGAGACCAAGAAGACGGTCACCAACCCGCTGGTCTGAACAAATTAGGGCAATAACGGGACGCACATTGCCTGCAGCCCTGAGACAGGCCGAAGACAGAGTGGTGTGGAAGCGGTTCATCAGCGTCACCGTGAAAGCTTTCCAGGACGGGCACGACCTTCAGCTATGAAGACAACGACAAAGAAGAGAAGATGTCCAGCAGTGGACTAGATAATAATGAAACTTACCTCAACGCTGTAGCCTGCAGAAACAGCGCCGCCACATAACCACCCTGCAGTATCCACACAGCTTCCAGATAGAACATCACCGGCTCGCCGAGCCCTACGCAGCTCTGTACGGGCGCTAGGCCTTCGCCCCGCGACACTATGTGGCACTCCCTGTGGGCTGAGGTGTTTAATGCTGGCTCGAAGTAACGGTAAACAGCGGCTATTAATACCTGGAATGGTGGTCGACCATTGTTAAGAACATTGTTTTCTTCTAATTAATAAATAATAAAATAAATAATGCTGGACAATTCACACAGCATCATCTAGCCCCAAATGGTAAGCAGAGCTTGTGTTATGGGTACTAGATAACTGATATACATAATACAATACATTACATAGATAGATATTTTTTATTATACATAGAAAACGACCAGAACACCCGAAAAAAATATCAGCAGATCGTACACACAATTGTCCCGAGGCGGGAATCGAACCCGCAACCTCCTGCGTCACAGGCGGACCTTCCCCCACCGCGCACCGCGCCACAGAGGTCATAAATTATAAATAAGAGTTTAAAGGGTAGATTCTTACGCGACCGTTTAACCTACCCGGGTGTTGATTCTGTTAGTACTTACTTCAGGGTGTATATTGAATCTGTTGAACGCGTTCACCTCGTTGGGGAACTCCACCAGTCGATCATACATCAGTTTGCTAATTCCCACCATAAATGGTCTCTCCTGGAAAATAACGCCGATCGATAAAATATAATATTTTATTTATTTAAACAAGTACTAGCTGCACCTCGCGGCTTCGCCTGCGTGAAAATCTGTGTCATATGGTTTATAAACCTTCCTCTTGAATCACTCTATCTATTAAAAAAACCGCATCAAAATCCGCTGCGTAGTTTTAAAGATCTAAGCATACATAGGGACAGACAGACAGCGGGAAGCGACTTTGTTTTATACTATGTATAGTATGTAGTAAGTAAGACCACCACAGAGTGGAGCCCACCCAACGCTAAGAGGCGACGTGGAAGGCCCAGGATGAGATGGCGCGACGCGCTCGAGGCACATCTTCCATCGTGGCCTGTTGCAGCGTTGGATCGCGAGGAGTGGAAGGACAAAAGGGAGGCCTTTGCCCAGCAGTGGGACAATAATAGCTTAAAATAAATAAGTAAATAATAAAATAATAAATAGATATAATAAAATAATAAATATGTAGGTAGTATTTTTATTAGATTGTGTGATTGAAGACGAAGGTATATACACTATTTGACACAGATTTTCACCGCGGGGCGCAGCTTATATACAGGGTGTCCGCCGGCAGATTTTATACTTCAAAAAATAAAATAAAATAAAAATATGAGTACAATCAAAGTTATTTATTTGTTATCTTACATAATAATAATGCGGATTTTAGTTTTTAAAAATCACTCCACTCAAATGGCGTCCTTCAAGCCGCAAACATTCTTGCAATCTTTCCCTCATGTTGGCGAAAACTCGCTTGCAAAGTTCTGGACTGATAGCTGCGATCTCTCGTCGGATATTTTCTTGTAGGGCCTCTATTGTTGATGGTGAATTAGTGTATACACGAGATTTGAGATATCCCCATAAGAAAAAATCACAAGGGGTCAGATCGGGTGATCTAGGCGGCCAGGCTATGTCGCCGAAGCGACTTATCAATTTTCCAGGAAAAAGCTCTCGCACTTTAGCCATTGAGTCCCTAGCAGTGTGTGCCGTGGCTCCATCCTGCTGAAAATGTGTTCTGTTATTGTAACCAACATGACGATGCAGCTCCGGAATAAAAAAAATGTCCAGCATCGCGCGGTACCGTTGTGCGTTGACTGTTTCACCTCTGCCAAAAAAATAAGGTCCAATTATGCCATTTCCAGAAACGGCGCACCAAACTGTAGTCTTCGGGCTGTGGAGAGGCTTTTCATGGACTTCTTTTGGGTTGCTCGCACTCCAATAACGCATATTCTGTTTGTTAACGTACCCCCCAATGTGAAAATGCGCCTCGTCGCTAAAAAAAATGTTACATAAACGCGTAGGGGTAGAAAATCGTTCCAGAACGACTCTAGCATAATTCAGCCTTTTTATGTAGTCATCTTCTTTCAATTGCTGGATGATTTGGAGCTTGTATGGATGGAACTTCAATTTTTTTCGGATAATTTTGTGAACTGAAGTCTTTTTCACACCTGTTGATGCTGCAATATTTCGTACAGACTTACGCGGATTTTGTAAGATTTCCCTTCTCACAAGTTCTACGTTTTCAGGAGTAGTTACAGTCGTTGAAGGTCCAGGCCGAGGTTCATTTCCGACTGATCCGGTTTCTCTAAACTTCTGTACCCACGCCCATATCAATTGGTTTGACGGGCCATCCTTCAATCGTCGGATATCAAAGTTAGAACAAAACCGACGCCTTGCTGCATTGATCGAATTATTGTTCGCAAAATACGCCTCAACTGCAAAAGCGCGGTGCGCGCCCGTCCACTGACTCATGGCTACTAAATAACCCGCAGCACTCCCGCGTCGAGAGATGCCCCGCTCTCCCCGCTGCCGCCTTCCCACACGCCGTGAGCTCAGTTCAAAGTGTAAAATCTGCCAGCGGACACCCTGTATAATATATAGGGAGGCCTATATGTATATTATATACTAGAATAGAATAGAAAAGCATTTCATCATCAGCCTATAGCAGTCCACTGCTGGACATAGGCCTCCCCCAATGAGCGCCATAGCGCCCTGTCTTCAGCTTGCCGCATCCAGCATCTACCTGCAGTCTTTCGCAGGTCGTCATCCCACCTCGTCGGAGGGCGTCCTACACTACGTTTGCCGAGTCGTGGTCTCCACTCAAGAACACGTTTGCCCCATCGCCCGTCGGTTCTTCGCGAGATATGGCCGGCCCACTGCCACTTCAGCTTGCTAATTCTTTGAGCTATGTCGATAACCTTGGTTCTCTGTCGGATGTATTCGTTACGAATCCTATCCTTCAGAGAAACTCCGAGCATAGCTCTTTCCATAGCTCGCTGAGCGACTTTGAACTGGTGGACCAGCCCTATCGTGAGTGTCCACGTCTCAGCTCCGTAGGTCATAACGGGTAGGACGCACTGATTGAAAACTTTCGTTTTCAAGCATTGCGGTATGGATGACGTGAAGACTTGACGTAGTTTCCCAAATGCTGCCCAGCCCAGCTGGATCCTCCGTTTGGCCCCCTTCTCGAAACTGTTTTTACCCAACTGCAGAATCTGCCCAAGGTAAGTGTACTCGGAAACAGTTTCGAGAAGGTGACCATGTACGACCACCGGCCTTGGATCAATGTGGCCATTGATCATGACTTTGGTTTTATCCAAATTCATGCCAAGACCGATACATCGGGAGGCTGAAGCTAGGCCGTCCAGCATCTGGTTCAGTTCCTCGAGCGACTCCGCCATTAAGACTATGTCATCAGCGAATCGCAGGTGTGAGATGTACTCGCCGTTTATATTAATGCCCTTTCCTTTCCAGTCCAGCAACCTAAACATATCCTCCAATGCGCACGTGAACAGTTTCGGGGATATGACATCCCCCTGCCTCACTCCTCTGCGCAATTGGATGGGAAATAATTGGATGAAAATCATTGATTGCCTATAAACTTCTTAACCTAAACTGATATTAAATACAAAAATAAATTACTGATAACAGGCAAAGGTAGTGTATTCAGCATTGTGCTGCATGCCAAGACATGCGGCGCTGGTTTTCAATACACTCCCGTCGGGCAGGTGGTCACAAAAATATTTTCTCTCTTTCTTTTTAAAGATATAAAAGTAATTTTATATCTGGGGAATTTTTTTACCTACTTTTTTAAGTGTATTAAAAAAAAATTGTAAGTTAGTACTTACATATACCACAGTCTTGTAATATGAGTAGTAGAACCCCAGCTCCGACTGCAGAGACATCTCTCTCTCCATCTCTGACAGATGAGAGAAGTTCCGGTCATTCTCGAAGAGGACGGACACGTATCTGTAGTGGATGTAGCCTGCGGTGAATGCTGGAATAGAATAAATAATAATTAATAATGCTGATACCGCAATGCTTGAAAACGAAAGTTTTCAACCAGTGCGTCCTACCCGTTATGACCTACGGAGCTGAGACGTGGACACTCACGATAGGGCTGGTCCACCAGTTCAAAGTCGCTCAGCGAGCTATGGACAGAGCTATGCTCGGAGTTTCTCTGAAGGATAGTATTCGTAACGAATACATCCGACAGAGAACCAAGGTTATCGACATAGCTCTGAGAATTAGCAAGCTGAAGTGACAGTCGGCCGGCTATATCTCGCGAAGAACCGACGACGGCTGCTGGAGCAAACGTGTTCTTGAGTGGAGACCACGACTCGGTAAACGTAGTGTAGAACGCCCTCCGACCAGGTGGGTTGACGACTTGCGAAAGACTGTAGGTAGATGCTGGATGTGGCAAGCTGAAGACAGGGCGCTATGGCGCTCATCGGGTGAGGCCTTTGTCCAGCTGTGGACTGCTATAGGCTGATGATGATGATGAATCTAATCATTGTAATCTTTTGTGGTATTTTTTTTATTAGCCTTCAGTATTTAGTCACGTAGCAACTCATTAAGCAAGCTGTTTATTTCCTGAATATAGTTAAAATTAAATAATAAATTAGTAAGCCTATCTACCTAATCATGACATTCCTATAATTCCTATATGACATTCCTATAATTCCTATATGACATTCCTATAATTCCTATATGACATTCCTATAATTCCTATATGACATTCCTATAATTCCTATATGACATTCCTAATTTTATAAATAATGATTGTTTAGAATTTCAGGCTAACATTTAAAAATAACCCAAAAATTGTTGTGCCCTGGCAGGGTTTTTATGCATTGTGTACCTACCCACTAAGACTACACCTAAGATACTACCTGTATGCATGAAATAACAATAAATGATATGAATTATGAATTAAATAATGCTGGACAATCCATACAGCATTATCTAGCCCTAGTACCCATAACACAAGCTCTGCTTAGAATGAATGAATGAATGAATGAATGAATGGACTCTTTATTGTACTTAAAACTATAAAATAACACATAACAACTTATATCTAAACATTACATATTAAAAGTACAATGGGCGGCCTTGTCACCTAAAAGTGATCTCTGTCCTGTTTTTTTATCATAGCCAATCGAAGCTATCTAAAATTTTCCTTCATTCTTCTCCCTTCTTCATCCAGTTACTCTTCATCCAGTCACAAGCAGGGCTTGTGTTATGGGTACTAGATAACTGATATACATAATATTATACATTATATGTATAAATACATAGTCGTTTTTATTATACATAGAAAACAACCAGAACACCCGAAACAAATGTCTGCAGATTGTATACACAATCCTAGATCAAATCTCCGGCCAGATGGGATGACAACAAAAGACTGCAGGGAGATGCTGGATGTGTCAAGGTGAAGCCAGGGCGCTGTGGCGCTTATTAGGGGAAGCCTATGTCCAGCAGTAGACTGTAGGCTGATGATGGAAGGAGGCATATAGGTTCTACTACATTGGGACAGCAGAGGCTGATTATAATGATTTGGGCAAAGGTCCCCCAGCGACAGAAAGGTTGAGGGTTGGAGTCCCCTTTCTTCATATTAAATATGTTTCTTGTTTGTATACTTACCTATTAACACTTTGACTGCGATTTTTTTTCGACGACTGCGATCTTTTTTTTAACCAAAAAAATTCGTGCTGCCGCTCTACACAGCGGTTGTGTTGCGCCGCACATGCATTTCGTTCGAAAAATATTACGGCTGTGCCGAGTCACAAAGATCTGTATTTTCACAGCCGCTGCGCTAGTGTGGATTAACGCATATTAGTCACTTGTAGAAAACACATACCGTGTGATGTCAGCAATCAAAGTGTTAATGTAATGTGTTCAAATTAATAAAATTTCTTTCTTAATACTTTGATTGCCTATGAATAACATACATGGATGTGTTCAACCACCTCTAGCAGCTGAGTGCTCCTGTGGGTCACACCTCAGAGACATAGACGTGTATGTGTTAACTTAGGACTAGGTAATAGAAGATGTGTAAACTGGGCTTAACTTGACCAGCATTATTATTATTATAATCAAATACTTACCTATTTACACATGTATAATTGCATCTCGGAATAGTTCAAGGTTCTATAGTCAAAATATCAGAGGCTTTTTATGGTTACTGGCTAAATAAATAAGGAAATAAAGCTATGTTTACCGAATATAACGATGGTGAAGTATTTTATCAACTTAGCTATTGAGATCCGTCTTATTTTCGGTTCAGCCGGCGGTTTATCAGCTGCTTTTTCGTTTTCACACATTTTGTAAGTTTTTAACACATAATTAAAGGTTTTCTCGAAATATAAAAAGTTTTTTCGTATCTTACTTTCATACTTTGGTTAGCCTTTTCAAAAAAGAGCTAGAGTTACCAACTACCACTGATCACAAATTGCCAGAATTTCGTTTTTTTTATAAATTAACTTTACCAATGACTAATCACAACAGAAAGATTGAGTAATATTTTCTATATTATGATCTCAGTAACTATAAGCTTATCACTTTAGTTAGGTTGTACTTACCTAAGTATATCATGTTGTTTTTAATTAGGTACCTACCATATTTTATTGGCCTGTATCGACCCACTGCTGGGTAAAATGCCTGCATAAATCATAGATATTTTTATGATTATATAATTGTAATTATTGAAATAAAACCTTCCTACTTGAATTTACATCTATTCGGCAGTGAATTGTAGCAAAGACAAATACAAACCAGCTAGATCTAGGCAGAAACATGGATGAGTTGGTAACATAAAATGTGATAAGGATTTGATTGACAGTGACAGTTAGAGTCACATGACAGCTTGTGGCTACAAATAGGATTAAAATAAGTACCTACTTGGATTATAGGCCTTCCAGTACTTTTGGAAAAGGAGATTTGCTACGTTACTTACGATTACGAACGAGGCTCGCTTGTTTTAATTCCCCAAGCTGTTAGATACTTGGTTTTACTTTACTAATTCTTACCAAGAAAATAGAACCCAATACCCCTCTTACTAGGAGGGGGGACCCTCCTGAAATCGTTTTTTCTTATCATTTTTGGAACAAGAAGGCATGTATGATTTGTACCTCATACATAATCTTTCGTAACTTTGAGCTAGTCTGGTGTTTAGGTTGCTAGCTAGCTAGGCTAGGACCTACCTACATTATGTCTTTTATAAAATTATACTAAGGTTAGTTTTGTGTACTTACCTATAGATTGAAAATAAAGATGGTAGTGAACAAAAAATCAATGGGATCACTTTATTGCCTAGTTTTACTTGTGCATACATTTGATATTTATGCACCTTTCTTTATTTAGAAATACCGACTATAATATAAATATAGTATTATTATAGTAAATATAGGATACCCATTAATAGCCTGAAAAGAGCATCGAACATCGTCGGCATACCTACTCGTCCGCCATTTTGAAAAAAAACGTGATTCGGCGGTACATTTTTCTATAGTTTTTAGACCCAAATATCTCAAAAACCGTATCACTTAGGAGATTTGATCATAGAACACTTTTTGCTTGTAATCATTTATTCTGTCGATTGACATACGTTTCATCCACAGTTTCATCACTGGCCGCCGAATCACGTTTTTTTCAAAATGGCGGACGAGTAGGTATGCCAGGCTCCATACAAAAATGTTCGAACCCCTTTATGTATCCTACCTAGTGTGCTTTGCTCTTGATGATAATACGCGCACTAATTAAAAAAGTGGTTCACTGAAATGGTTCAACGATTTCAGGGTTGAAAGTTGAAACTTATTCAGCTGTACGATAAATCCGAGAGAGGGCGCTGTACGACCAACAAATATTAAAATTTAAATGGACGAAATCCTTAGAGCGATTCAAGCCCTCGGCGAGCAATTGAAAGAAACCGACAACAAATTAGCATCAAGAATAGAATCGATAGATGATAAAATAACAAACTTCAAAGATCAACTAGAGGAACTGCAAACAAATCAAGAATTACAAGAAAAACGGTTAGATTATCTAGAAAGAGAAGTAAGAATTAGAAACCTAGTTTTCTTTGGTATAAGCGAACAAGAGAAGACTTACTTTGAGCTTGAAGAAATAATACTAAAAATAATAAACGAAAACTTGGAAGTTAGATGCTGTAAAAATGATATACAACAGGCGAAAAGAATTGGAAGAAAGAGTGACAAAACAAGACCTATAACAGTTAGCCTAACGACCTACGGGAAAAAAATTCAAATATTAAAAAATAAAAATAATTTAATGAATTCTGGTATGTACATTACGGAAGACTTTGCACCAAAAATACTCCAACAAAGGAAAGATTTGCAAGACCAACTAAAATCAGAAATAGAAGGAGGGAAAAAAGCATTTATAAAATATAATAAGATTATAATAACCTGAACCGAAACCGAAAACAACAAAAATAACGCCAGAAAAAGCTTCAAAACCCGAAATAACAAACGCAAACCAAACGGAACTAGTCCGAATACCAGCAAACAGGATAATCGCAGAGCAAAGAAACAAACAACCGAAAACCGCAGCATAACGCAATACTTAGCACTCCAACCAAGGGACCATCCCAGCTTTACAGCAAACAAACGGAACAGCAGCCAAGAAAACCAAGAAAATAACATAGCAGTTAATACTCCCTCCCCCAGAACGGCTAGTCACCGCGGGGGCAGTAGAGTCCCACCCTCCAAGAAAAATAACGTACAACATCGCGACATTCAATGTACGCTCACTTCTGGGCGAAACTAGGATCATCAAGATGAACACGCGCTATCAAAAATTAAATGGAACATCGTCGGCATCGCCGAAGTGAGAAGAGAAGGACATGGACAACTTACTACTAAAAAAAAAAGAGTTGGCTCCCTAGAAAAAAAAACCCTGAAAATAGAAAAATAGAAGATTTTTTATAGCAATATCGGGGAGTACCGACTACACATAAATATTAGAAATATCCAAACTCTTTCGTACACCATCGTCCAGTATATGCTCACACTGAAAACGCTAAAAAAAAAAGCAGAGAATAAAAATTTCTATGACACCTAAAGAAACTACTAGAAATCCTTGGAGGAGGCAGACACCGCCAAAGGCGGTCCATATCAAGAAGCAACGTACCTACTTACCTATCTCATGGATGACACAAGACACCTGATGTAATTTTGTATTTAATCCTTAAATCATAATGTGTTTCATGATTATTAAATTAATTGTATTATTATTGTTTAAAAATTGTACCTTCTTGATATGGAATAAAGCTCTTTTTATTTTATTTATTTATTTTACCTAGTGTGCTGATGGTTTTCCTAAATAAATTTAAAAGTGACGTGTGCAAGAGTCCTTGAGGTCTAAAGGAGATAAAGCACTCTGTTTGATAATATTTTGTAGGAGCTATCTGAAAATAAAAGCCAAAAATAAATTCACGTTTTTATTTTTTACAAAATCAACAACCTTTTTTTAACTACAACACCAACTAAAATAAGAAATTGGAAATATATAACTAAATTCATAATATTAACACGATAACCATCAGCCGGTATAATTCTTGGATGAGGCTTGGTTAAAGACCACTTCAATAGGCGAATGTTTATAGAGTGCATAGACCGCGACTCGGCAAACTTAGTGTTAGGACGCCTTCCGAACAGGTGGGATGACGACCTGCGAAAGACTGCAGGTAGGTGCTGGATGCGGCAAGCTGAAGACAGTGCGCTATGGCGCTCATTGGGGGAGGCCTATGTCTATGTCGAGCAGTGGACTAATATAGACCGATGATGATAATGATGAAGGACCACTTCAATAGGCGAATGTATATAGATTGCGATTAGCGCTCAATAGGGAAGGTCTATGTCCAGCAGTGGACTAATATAGGCTGATGATGATAGAAAATATGGCTGTGATGAGACACGCTTGTGGAGTTAATATTAAAAGAAGTGGCGCGAATGTTATGAAAATTGCCGTTGTAAGAGTTATGTTCAATATCTCTGTACTTAACGAATTAACTTGACTGCGATTTTTTTTCGACGACTGCGATCTTTTTTTTTACCTAAAAAATTCGTGCTGCCGCTCTACACAGCGGTTGTGTTGCGCCGCACATGCGTTTCGTTCGAAAAATATTACGGCTGTGCTGAGTCACAAAGATCTGTATTTTCTCAGCCGCTGCGCTAATGTGGATTTACGCATATTAGTCACTTGTAGAAAACTCATACCGTGCGTTTTCAGCACTCAAAGTGTTAACTAAAATATAACAAATGGATTTAATTGAAGGGGTATATTCTAACACTGGCTGTAGAGTCTGTGCAAAAAGAGAAGTCTCTTAGGAAGTGAGGGCGCGCGTGTGCCAATGTACTACTTTTGTTGCGTTAATATGTTAGTTCACCGTTTCGCCACGAGATGTCTCTTTTTGCACAGACTACGCGACCTGTAATTCTAAACTTAAAACAAATTCAATTAAAATACACTCGCCTTTATGAACTGGTACAGATATTCTATTTCACGAAGGTTTGTTCTTGGGTGTTGTGAGCCGTGGTCACGCACACTAACTCAATGTGCATGTGGCACATTGAGTGTGCGTCACCTCGGGAGCACTCTTCACTCAGTATCGATCATGTATCGATCGCGACGCGGAGCAAGATACACGTGTGACTCGGAAGTCACACGTGTTTCTTGCTCCACGCTAAAGGTACAAGTCCGAGATGGGCTGCAGACTGCAACCGCAGGCGACATTGCAACTAGCGGCTGCGGTTGACCGCAGTGCGGCCCGGTCGCGGTTGCTTCTATTTCCAAGCACGGTTCGCGACACCACTGGCGCTGCAGTCTGCGGTCGCTGCAGATGTAGTTTGCGGTCCATCTTGGAATTGTACCTTAAGTGTCACCACAAGGCTAATAAACGCAGAAAAGTCGCCCTCGAAACCTTCTTCGTGATATAGAATACCTGTATCTTATTTTGTACAGAGAAATAGACAATCACTAATAATAATAACCTAATAACAAACATTTTGTAACATTGCCATACGATAGAACAATATTTAAATTAAGGAGGTAATTATATCTCACTATTCAACGTAGCTTGAAGGATTAATGCCAACCGTCACCCTATTGTCCTTATGAGGGGACGGTTGGACCTTAATTCGTGTCAGCTATCACCCTTTTGGTGCCAGTTGACAGTAGATCTCAATAGTATCAAATGTAAGCGTAGAGGTAACGGTTGATACAAGGATGCAATAAAAATGTGTCAACTGTAAGCTATATCTGACAGGGTGACGGTTGATACATATTTGGCCCGACCGTACCCTTAGGAGGACAGCCAGGTTGGTTTCTATGGTATTATCTAAGTATGTTACAAGGCTATTCCGATCCACCTACAAATCTTGACATTTGCGTTTTTTTACACGAAATGTCAAAATTGACTCATAAGTGGAAAGCAGAGATAGACTGACTATTATTATTAGTAGCTTTTTCCTGCGGATTCTATGTAATAATTAGCATAAAATAAAAGGTTTAACTTAAGGTTTTTCTGTGTTATTTTATCGTCAAATAACTTTTATTTATTTTGTAATGAGATGAATATACACACAATCGTTTTGAATGAATATAAACAAAACCTGCGTATTTATCTAAAAAAAAAAGTATACAAACTATATACATTGGAGCTACAAGACACATCTTAAGAGACAGTAACTGTATGAAGAAGAGAGAAGAATGAAGGAAAATTTTAGATAGCTTCGATTGGCTATGATAAAAAAACAGGACAGAGATCACTTTTAGGTGACAAGGCCGCCCATTGTACTTGTCACAAGCAGGGCTTGTGTTATGGGTACTAGATAACTGATATACATAATATTATACATTATATGTATAAATACCTAGTCGTTTTTATTATACATAGAAAACAACCAGAACACCCAAAACAAATGTCTGCAGATTGTATACACAATCCTAGATCAGATCTCCGGCCAGATGGGATGACAACAAAAGACTGCAAGGAGATGCTGGATGTGTCAAGGTGAAGCCAGGGCGCTGTGGCGCTTATTAGGGGAAGCCTATGTCCAGCAGTAGACTGTAGGCTGATGATGGAAGGAGGCATACAGGTTCTACTACATTGGGACAGCAGAGGCTGATTATAATGATTTGGGCAAAGGTCCCCCAGCGACAGAAAGGATGAGGGTTGGAGTCCCCTTTCTTCATATTAAATGTTTCTTGTTTGTATACTTACCTATTAACACTTTGACTGCGATTATTTTTCGACGACTGTGATCTTTTTTTTAACCAAAAATATTCGTGCTGCCGCTCTACACAGCGGTTGTGTTGCGCCGCACATGCGTTTCGTTCGAAAAATATTACGGCTGTGCTGAGTCACAAAGATCTGTATTTTCACAGCCGCTGCGCTAGTGTGGATTTACGCATATTAGTCACTTGTAGAAAACACATACCGTGTGATTTCAGCAATCAAAGTGTATATGTGTTCAAATGTATGGTTTCAAATTAATAAAATTTCTTTCTTAATACTTTGATTGCCTATGAATAACATACATGGATGTGTTCAACCACCTCTAGCAGCTGAGTGCTCCTGTGGGTCACGCCTCAGAGACATAGAAGTGTATGTGTTAACTTAGGACTATAATAGAAGATGTGTAAACTGGGCTTAACTTGACCAGCATTATTATTATTATAATCAAATACTTACCTATTTACACATGTATAATTGCATCTCGGAATAGTTCAAGGTTCTATAGTCAAAATATCAGAGGCTTTTTATGGTTACTGGCTAAATAAATAAGGAAATAAAGCTATGTTTACCGAATATAACGATGGTGAAGTATTTTATCAACTTAGCTATTGAGATCCGCCTTATTTTCGGTTCAGCCGGCGGTTTATCAGCTGCTTTTTCGTTTTCACACATTTTGTAAGTTTTTAACACATAATTAAAGGTTTTCTCGAAATATAAAAAGTTTTTTCGTATCTTACTTTGGTTAGCCTTTTCAAAAAAGAGCTAGAGTTACCAACTACCACTGATCACAAATTGCCAGAATTTAGTTTTTTTATAAATTAACTTTACCAATGACTAATCACAACAGAAAGATTGAGTAATATTTTCTATATTATGATTTCAGTAACTATAAGCTTATCACTTTAGTTAGGTTGTACTTACCTAAGTATATCATGTTGTTTTTAATTAGGTACCTACCATATTTTATTGGCCTGTATCGACCCACTGCTGGGTAAAATGCCTGCATAAATCATAGATATTTTTATGATTATATAATTGTAATTATTGAAATAAAACCTTCCTACTTGAATTTACATCTATTCGGCTGTGAATTGTAGCAAAGACAAATACGAACCAACTAGATCTAGGCAGAAACATGGATGAGTTGGTAACATAAAATGTGATAAGGATTTGATTGACAGTGACAGTTAGAGTCACATGACAGTTTGTGGCTACAAATAGGATTAAAATAGGTACCTACTTGGATTATAGGCCTTCCAGTACTTTTGGAAAAGGAGATTTGCTACGTTACTTACGATTACGAACGAGGCTCGCTTGTTTTAATTCCCCAAGCTGTTAGATACTTGGTTTTACTTTACTAATTCTTACCAAGAAAATAGAACCCAATACCCCTCTTACTAGGAGGGGGGACCCTCCTGCAATCGTTTTTTCTTATCATTTTTGGAACAAGAAGGCATGTATGATTTGTATCTCATACATAATCTTTCGTAACTTTGAACTAGTCTGGTGTTTAGGTTGCTAGCTAGCTAGGCTAGGACCTACCTACATAATATGTCTTTTATAAAATTATACTAAGGTTAGTTTTGTATAGATTGAAAAGAAAGATGGTAGTGAACAAAAAATCAATGGGATCACTTTATTGCCTAGTTTTACTTGTGCATACATTTAATATTTATGCACCTTTCTTTATTTAGAAATACCGACTATAATATAAATATAGTATTATTATAGTAAATATAGGATACCCATTAATAGCCTGAAAAGAGCATCGAACATCGATGGCATACCTACTCGTCCGCCATTTTGAAAAAAAACGTGATTCGGCGGTAAATTTTTCTATAGTTTTTAGACCCAAATATCTCAAAAACCGTATCACTTAGGAGATTTGATCATAGAACACTTTTTGTTCGTCGTAATCATTTATTCTGTCGATTGAAATGCGTTTCATCCACAGTTTCATCACTGGCCGCCGAATCACATTTTTTTCAAAATGGCGGACGAGTAGGTATGCCAGGCTCCATACTTAAATGTTCGAACCCCTTTACGTATCCTACCTAGTGTGCTGATGGTTTTCCTAAATAAATTTAAAAGTGACGTGTGCAAGAGTCCTTGAGGTCTAAAGGAGATAAAGCACTCTGTTTGATAATATTTTGTAGGAGCTATCTGAAAATAAAAGCCAAAATAAATTCACGTTTTTATTTTTTACAAAATCAACAACCTTTTTTTAACTACAACACCAACTAAAATAAGAAATTGGAAATATATAACTAAATTCATAATATTAACACGATAACCATCAGCCGGTATAATTCTTGGATGAGGCTTGGTTAAAGACCACTTCAATAGGCGAATGTTTATAGACTGCATAGACCGCGACTCGGCAAACGTAGTGTTAGGACGCCTTCCGAACAGGTGGGATGACGACCTGCGAAAGACTGCAGGTAGGTGGTAGTTGACTGGATGCGGCAAGCTGAAGACGGTGCGCTATGGCGCTCATTGGGGGAGGCCTATGTCTATGTCGAGCAGTGGACTAATATAGACCGATGATGATAATGATGAAGGACCACTTCAATAGGCGAATGTATATAGATTGCGATTAGCGCTCAATAGGGAAGGTCTATGTCCAGCAGTGGACTAATATAGGCTGATGATGATAGAAAATATGGGTGTGATGAGACACGCTTGTGGAGTTAATATTAAAAGAAGTGGCTCGAATGTTATGAAAATTGCCGTTGTAAGAGTTATGTTCAATATCTCTGTACTTAACGAATTAACTTGACTGCGATTTTTTTTCGACGACTGCGATCTTTTTTTTTACCTAAAAAATTCGTGCTGCCGCTCTACACAGCGGTTGTGTTGCGCCGCACATGCGTTTCGTTCGAAAAATATTACGGCTGTGCTGAGTCACAAAGATCTGTATTTTCTCAGCCGCTGCGCTAGTGTGGATTTACGCATATTAGTCACTTGTAGAAAACTCATACCGTGCGTTTTCAGCACTCAAAGTGTTAACTAAAATATAACAAATGGATTGAATTGAAGGGGTATATTCTAACACTGGCTGTAGAGTCTGTGCAAAAAGAGAAGTCTCTTAGGAAGTGAGGGCGCGCGTGTGCCAATGTACTACTTTTGTTGCGTTAATATGTTAGTTCACCGTTTCGCCACGAGATGTCTCTTTTTGCACAGACTACGCGACCTGTAATTCTAAACTTAAAACAAATTCAATTAAAATACACTCGCCTTTATGAACTGGTACAGATATTCTATTTCACGAAGGTTTGTTCTTGGTAGATGTGAGCCGTGGTCACGCACACTAACTCAATGTGCATGTGGCACATTGAGTGTGCGTCACCTCGGGAGCACTCTTCACTCAGTATCGATCATGTATCGATCGCGACGCGGAGCAAGATACACGTGTGACTCGGAAGTCACACGTGTTTCTTGCTCCACGCTAAAGGTACAAGTCCGAGATGGGCTGCAGACTGCAACCGCAGGCGACATTGCAACTAGCGGCTGCGGTTGACCGCAGTGCGGCCCGGTCGCGGTTGCTTCTATTTCCAAGCACGGTTCGCGACACCACTGGCGCTGCAGTCTGCGGTCGCTGCAGATGTAGTTTGCGGTCCATCTTGGAATTGTACATTAAATGTCAGCACAAGGCTAATACACGCAGAAAAGTCGTCCTCGAAACCTTCTTCGTGAAATAGAATACCTGTATCTTATTTTGTACAGAGAAATAGACAGTCACTAATAATAATAACCTAATAACAAACATTTTGTAATATTGCCATACGATAGAACAATATTTAAATTAAGGAGGTAATTATATCTCACTATTTAAAACGTAGCTTTAAGGATTAATGCCAACCGTCACCCTATTGTCCTTATGAGGGGACGGTTGGACCTTAATTCGTGTCAGCTATCACCCTTTTGGTGCCAGTTGACAGTAGATCTCAATAGTATCAAATGTAAGCGTAGAGGTAACGGTTGATACAAGGATGCAATAAAAATGTGTCAACTGTAAGCTATATCTGACAGGGTGGCGGTTGATACATATTTGGCCCGACCGTACCCTTAGGAGGACAGCCAGGTTGTTTTCTATTGTATTATCTAAGTATGTTACAAGGCTATTCCGATCCACCTACAAATCTTGACATTTGCGTTTTTTTACACGAAATGTCAAAATTGACTCATAAGTGGAAAGCAGAGATAGACTATTATTATTAGTAGCTTTTTCCTGCGGATTCTATGTAATAATTAGCATAAAATAAAAGGTTTAACTTAAGGTTTTTCTGTGTTATTTTATCGTCAAATAACTTTTATATATTTTGTAATGAGATGAATATACATACAATAGTTTTGAATGAATATAAACAAAATCTGCGTATTTATCAAGAATAAACACTAAGTATTGTAAAAAAATGCATAATAATGTTTAATGGTATAGAATTATTGCATGTTATATTTGAAACTAGCGACCCCGGGACGGGTCGCTAGTGCTTCGCCCGGGTGGTCATTTGTTTCAAGCAATTTTTTAAATTTTCTCTTCTTTCATGGCCCACGCACATGGTCCATCTACAACGCCTCGTGCGGCACGCCAAGGAGGTCGCACCTCCACTGGTTGGGCAGTGAATGTGTTAAGCAACTTTGAGCAATATTTTGATAACAACATAAGCCAAAAGAAACACTACTGTCCTTATTTACACTGATAAATAATTTTGTACAAAATTATTAAAATAAAACATCAAAGTTATTCGACGATAGAAAAATAAAGCCCTTTAAAGAAACAAATTCGCAAAACATTGCTTTAACTTTTATAACATCCCTTAGTAATATAATGTACTTATTATGACAATTCATAAAACTGTTCACTTGAACAATAACGAAACATCGGATCACATTTTCAAAACTTCCGTGCAATAACATAAAACAAAAAACCTACATACTAATATCAGTAATCTGTCCCAACGGCACCCCCAGACCACCCGACACCCCGATTCCCACCGGTACCCCTATCCCATAATCTCTAAAGTTATAATCTTGCGTCCCGTGTATGGTTCTAATATGAATTCTCATATAGCTAGGCCTAGTAAAGAATTTACAACATATATGACACTGATATTTTTTCAACCCTTGATGCGTTTCAAGATGGCGCTTCAGTTTGCCCTTCGTAATAAAGCCTTTACCACACTGTTGACAGATGAAGGGTTTTTCTTTAGTGTGGGTGAAGCTATGTAGTTTTAGATAGTAGTGGAGTTTGAAGGACTTTGAGCAGACCTGAAACGGAAAAAACATTTTAATATCACACTTATATACGTATAATTAATGCGAAAGTTTGGATGTTTTTTTGCCGTTTTAGTATTTAACTGCCCATTCCGGTTTTGCTCGGGTGGACATTTGCTTGCGATGAACGTAGATTACATTTATGGAAGGCTGTCTCGGTGACGCTGATGAACCGCTTCCACACCACTCTGTCTTCGGCCTGTCTACCTAGTACTAGGACGACCGATGTGGCGCGGTGGACGAAGGTCCGCCTGCGACGCAGGAGGTTGCGGGTTCGATTCCCGCCTCGGGACAATTGTATGCACGATCTGCAGATATTTGTTCCGGGTGTTCTGGTCGTTTTCTATGTATAATAAAAAATATCTATCTATGTAATTTATTGTATTATGTATATCAGTTATCTAGTACCCATAACACAAGCTCTGCTTACCATGGGGCTAGATAATGCTGTGTGAATTGTCCAGCATTATTTATTTATTTATTTTTATTTAAAGTAGTAGTAGCTAACTAGCTAGTAAAAATTTAAAATGTACATACGTACGGTACGGTAGGCTTGCGTGGGGCTGAAGCCCTTTGAGAGAGTTAATCTAAAGGCGATGGCTACACATAGCGGGTATCATCCTCGGGTGCACAATATGATACACCCAAAGATGGTATCCGCCAGGTGTAGAGACTATTGCAAAGAAAAATGAAAGAAATAAAACCAGGCTATTGTGATGGATGGATGGACTGGGTAATCGGGCTATAGGGGAGATTGCGGACGTCTGCCATAAACAAGTCTGTTATTATAATACACTGTAGGTACCTGGCAGGTGTATTTCTTTTCTTCCTCTTCTTCTAAGTCGGTCACAGCTATTTTGTTCCCGTGTGTTTTGAGATGCTCTTCTAAATAGTAGAAGTGCTGGAACACCTGTGACAAGAGAAAAAAAAATATGTGAACAGAAAATCAACAAATATTTCTTTATTTATTTATTATTATTTATTTTAAGCCATTATTGTCCCATTGCTGGGCAAAGGCCTCCCTTTTCTCCTTCCACTTCTCGCAATCCAACGCCGCAACAGGCCATGATGGAGCTCGTCGCGCCATCTCATCCTGGTCGCACCGTTTCATTATTATCAAATATTTCTTACTTGATAATAATGAAAAATGTATAGAAATTAACGACATCAAGTGTAAGGCTCTCTCTCCACTTTTACGGTGGAAATAAATAAACAATGTATGTATAGTATAACATTTGACGTGTCTAAGTACTTATTTCGTAAACCTACAGAAATAAAGGATTTTTAATTGTTATTTAAGGTGAAATGAGTCCCAAAACGCACGTTTTGACTTAACGGAAAATCAATTTTAAGGGAACAAAACACCTATTTTTCGAATATATTTTGATGAGGATCAAAAGTTTAGGATATTAGTTAGTATGTTATGGGAGCCGAAACACGATTGACTAAACTTGACTCGATAAAAAAAAATGGCAAAGTTTCGTCTAAATCTTCATTTTTACAGAGATATCTCTACGGAAAAAGCAGTTTTATTCGCTAGTTATTTAATATTATTGTAATGAAATTTCTTCTACGTGTTCCCTAATAAATACTTTAGACGGTTATGGTTTTATTTTTTTGAGAAACAGTATTATTTTAGAGCAATGACAAATTAAAAAATAAAAAGCAGTGAAATTGCGCACGGGCTGATCTTTCTGCCTCCCTTTCTCGCCTTCCCCGCGCGGCGTTCGTTCGTTCGTCCTTGTCTCGAAAAGACGAACTCATATCGCCTTAAGAGATCTTATTTAGTACACCTTACCTTAACAGCCTATATTGGTCCAACGCTGGACGCAGACCTCCCCCTGATAAGCGCCTTATTGGCTTTTATCTCATGAGGATAATGCCCATAAACCCCACTCTGGGCATGCGGCTTGGGGATCGCAGTTCTGACTGATCCAATACTTTTTATCACTTAAATCAGTCATCCAGTCATAAATCAGTTATTATTATGTCTCTCATTTACCATGATCTCGGGCCATAAAGTGACCCGGTCCTTTGAAAGGCTTGCGTGGGGCCGAAGCCAACAGCACAGAGGCCCTTTGAGAAGTTAATCTAAAGGCGATGGCTACACATAGCGGGTATCATCCTCGGGTGCACAATATGATACACCCAAAGATGGTATCCGCGAGGTGTAGAGACTATTGCAAAGAAAAATGAAAGAAATAAAACCAGGCTAATGTGATGGATGGATGGACTGGGTAATCGGGCTATAGTGGAGATTGAGGACGTCTGCCATAAACAAGTCTGTTATTATAATATACTGTAGGTACCTGGCATTAATAATAAATAATAATAATAAATGATTGACTTGTTTACGGCAGACGTCCGCAATCTCCCCTATAGCCAGGGGAGATTGCGGACGTCTGCCGTAAACAAGTCAATCATTTATTATTATATCCCATAGGAAAGAAATAACTTTTAAAGAGTCTTTATTTGCTCTACTTTTGAAAATTATTAGGTATTCTTAATTGTTTATTAATGGTTATGATTTTTAATCCGAATTTATAATGTAAATTTAATTAATAATTATGCATGTCGTATGTATTCGTTACGAATCCTATCCTTCAGAGAAACTCCGAGCATAGCTCTTTCCATAGCTCGCTAATGAGTCACCTGTCCACATATATTACATATCCGCGACCGCTCATCGCCCGCAGGTATCGGGGGGACCGTGGGGGCCCCTCGGCTCTCCGCCGGGGGCCCCAGCGGTATCTTACGCGCGTTCTGGAGCACCATGGCTAAGACTGCGTTGTTCTCTTCTAGTATTCATTACAAATCCTATCCTTCAGAGAAACTCTTTCCATAGTTCGCTAATGACTCACCTGTCCACATATATTACATATCCGCGACCGCTCATCGCCCGCAGGTATCGGGGGGACCGTGGGGGCCCCTCGGCTCTCCGCCGGGGGCCCCAGCGGTATCTTACGCGCGTTCTGGAGCACCATGGCTAGGACTGCGTTGCGGTTCTCTTCTAGTATTCTGAAAAATAATAATTTAATTATAATAATTATTGTTATCTTCAAAAAGGTTTTTTAAAGTAGATATAAAGCAATTTAGTATACAGGTTGGTTGAAAAGTCGTGAAAGGAGTCATGCCCTCGATTTATAAGAAAACAATACTTGCTGCTGCTACACATAGCGGGTATCATCCTCGGGTGCACAATATGATACACCCAAAGATGGTATCCGCCAGGTGTAGAGACTAGACTAGCGACTAACTGGTCCTTTGGAAGGCTTGCGTGGGGCCGAAGCCAACAGCACAGAGGCCCTTTGAGATTGTTAATCTAAAGGCGATGGCTACACATAGCGGGTATCATCCTCGGTCGCACAATATGATACACCCAAAGATGGTATCCGCCAGGTGTAGAGACTATTGCAAAGAAAAATGAAAGAAATAAAACCAGGCTATTGTGAGGAATGGATGGACTGGGTAATCGGGCTATAGGGGAGATTGCGGACGTCTGCCATAAACAAGTCAATCGTAATGTTAAGAGTGGCAGATTATTATTTTTTATAAATTTTTTCAATTTTATTTTTGATTTTTTCATGTTTATTTTTAATAATAATAAATAAATAATGCTGGACAATCCACACAGCATTATCTAACCCCATGGTAAGCAGAGCTTGTGTTATGGGTACTAGATAACTGATATACATAATACAATACATTACATAGATAGATATTTTTTATTATACATAGAAAACGACCAGAACACCCGGAACAAATATCTGCAGATCGTACACACAATTGTTCCGAGGCGGGAATCGAACCCGCAACCTCCTACGTCGCAGGCGGACCTTCGCCCACCGCGCCACATCGGTCGTATTATAATAATTATAAAGCTGTGTACTCACAGGCCCTCCTTCTGATGCGACTTGAGATGCATCTGCACGTGCCAGCGCGTGTGGAACATGTTGGCGCAGACAGGACACTCGTAGCGATACACGAACCTGTAGTAATCATTATTATTAGATATTTGACGGCGCCACGCCTCGTGAAGGCGGTCGAATGTTTATAAGTGGTTTTCTACTGTATTCCATTTTTCAGTTTATCTAGTAGATGAAATGGCAATCACTTTTGGATTTCGTGCATAAACATGTGCTACAGTCCGCGTATGCTTTACGGAAATTAAAAAAGGTGGTCAACCAAAAAGCTGTGCTAGCAGCATATCATGGTAATGTGATCTCAAGATTAAGATATGGTATAATTTTCTGGGGTAATGCAGTGAAAATAGAACGTCTGTTTATCGCCCAGAAGAGCTGCATTAGAGCCATCTGTGGCATTAAAAGAAGGGACAGCTGTCGACCGTACCTACACATAACACAAGCTCTGCTTACCTTGGGGCTAGATAACGCTGTGCGAATTCTCATATTTATTTATATGTTTGATTTATGACAAAGAATCTGAATGTCGAATATGTCGATCTTACGGCCGCCTTTTGTAATGTTTCAATAAACTTAATCTCCTGACATTGACATCACTATATATATATGAAATTGTACTATTTATTCGACGAAACCCTGGACTATTTTCCTATAACACCAACAAGCGACGACAAGATTGTTTGCAAATCAAGAATAACGTTAAAACAGCTCTTTTTAGTAATAGTACTTATGTAATGGCTCCCAGAATTTATAATAGTTTACCAAATGACATTAGGAGATGTACTGACATCACAAAATTTAAATCTAACCTTTTTAGTTATTTAATAAGTAAGACATTTTAAAGCTTGAATGAATATTTTGACACAGTTTAGTTATTTTAGTTACTATGTAAATGTAGTATAGATAGAGACGTGTTTGATTTTCAAATTGAAAAACGCATTATTTTCAATTCTTAATTTTTTGCTTTATGAACTATTATTTTATTTTTTCATGTTTATTTTTAATAATAATAAATAAATAATGCTGGACAATCCACACAGCGTTATCTAGCCCCGTGGTAAGCAGAGCTTGTGTTATGGGTACTAGATAACTGATATACATAATACAATACATTACATAGATAGATATTTTTTATTATACATAGAAAACGACCAGAACACCCGGAACAAATATCTGCAGATCGTACACACAATTGTTCCGAGGCGGGAATCGAACCCGCAACCTCCTGCGTCGCAGGCGGACCTTCCCCCACCGCGCCACATCGGTCATCTGACATGTGAACACAATATATTTAGGGATACAGTCTAGTTTTAATTATTGAGGGCTTCTATTTGTATTATATTAGATTGTAATCTGTTTTGTGTGCCAAATAATAGTTTCTGCCCGCGGTTTCGCACGCTTTGTTTGTATGGAAACGTTTTAAGGTTATTACTATCCTATGGGAACTGATTTGTGGAATAAATAGCCGGTTTGAATCCGGGCCTGGTTGCATTGTGTGAGTCAGTAAATTAATAAAGTATCTTTTAATAGCTTACTTTTCAGTGGAATGCGTGGGTATATACCTGGCGAGCTTGGTGTGCGAGTATTTCAGTAAGCTAGGGAGTCACTATGAGTGTCTGTCATGAGTCAGTTGGTTACATTGTGTGAGTCGGTTAGTTACTTAGTGAGTCAGTGAGTTACTTAGTGAGTCAGTAAATTAATAAAGTATCTTTTAATAGCTTACTTTTCAGTGGAATGCGTGGGTATAATGCGTGGGTATATACCTGGCGAGCTTGGCGTGCGAGTATTTCAGTAAGCTAGGGAGTCACTATGAGTGTCTGTCATGAGTCAGTTGGTTACATTGTGTGAGTCGGTTAGTTACTAGTGAGTCAGTCAGTTACTTAGTATGAGTTAGTAAATTAATAATGCTTTTTTTTAAACTTACTTTTCAGTGGAATGCGTGGGTATATGCCTGGCGAGCTTGGCGTGCGAGTCGAACCTCTTTGAGCAAATATCACAGATGAATGGCTTCTCGGAATCCGCCTTGTGGTTACGGCGGTGGTAGATCTGTACGAAAAATATGTAAAATAATAAATAATTTATTCATTGCCACACACCCATTACAAAAACCAGCCAAGTGTGAATCGGACTCGCGCACGAAGGGTTCCGTGCCATTATCTATAAAAACGGCAAAAGAAAAACATGTCTGTTGTATGGGAGCCCTCATTTAATATTTGTTTTATTTCAATTGAATTATTTATTTTTAAAGCGCATATATGTACAACTAAATCTCTGAATATTTCAAGAGTATACCTGTTCCCGCTATCAATATCGAGCAAAACAAAACACGTTTGTTGTATTGGAGCCCCCTTAATTCTTTTTTATTCTGTTTTTTAGTATTTGTTGTTGTAGCGGCAACAGAAATACATCATCTGTGAAAACATCAACTGTCAACTATCACGGTTCATGAGATACAGCCTGGTGACAGACAGACGGACGGACAGCGGAGTCTCAGTAATAGGGTCCCGTTTTACCCTTTGGGTAGGGAACCCTAAAAAGGAAAACACAAAAATATGCATACAGAATAAAATAAACCTTAGGGATTTAAATAGATAGTGGTTTGAATTCTCCTTAACTTTAAGTCCCTTTGCGTAGTTAAATATTTAACGTCATCATCATCAGCCTATAGCAGTCCACTGCTGGACATAGGCCTCCCCCAATGAGCGCCATAGCGCCCTGTCTTCAGCTTGCCGCATCCAGCATCTACCTGCAGTCTTTCGCAGGTCGTCATCCCACCTGGTCGGAGGGCGTCCTACACTACGTCCGAGTCGTGGTCTCCACTATTCCTAGGTAGTCTTCCAATATTTAACGTAGGTAAATATAATTACCATGGCCGCAGAGTTTTTATAGTTCCGTCCGCAGAGAGTACATAAATACGGCTTCTTCTGCCCGGCGTGGGTTTGTTCATGTATTTCTTTGGACTCCTGAAATTAATAATAAGGTTTTAGAAATTTATTTTTCTCAATAGAATATACTTATAGAGAAATATAGGATTATCTATACTAATATTATAAAGAGGAAAGGTTTGATTTTTTGTTTGTTTGTAATGAATAGGCTCCGAAAGTACTGGACCGATTTGAACAATTCTTTCACCGTTGGGAAGCTGCACTATCCCCGGTGAACATAGGCTATATTATGTTTTCAAAAAAGTTAGGGATCCGTACTAAAACCGTGCGAAGCCGGGAAGGTCCGCTAGTAGTTTATAAAATACTAGCTGCGCCCCGTGGCTTCGCCCCCGTCCAAATCTATGTGTCAAATGATTTAAATGATAAAAAGTCATCAAATATCCTATGTTAGACTCCTGGTTCTAAGCTACCTCTCCACCAATTTTCAGCTAAATCGGTTCAGCCGTTCTCGAGTTATAAGTGTTGTAACAAACACGACTTTCTTTTATATATATATATATATATATATATATTTATAGATAATGTTTGACGTTTTGGTATGTATTGAACTGTAAGTCAAATCTAAATAAATAAATAAACGTTTCAAGCGCTAGAGTCCGTAGGAAGTCTCAAAGATTTTCGACTCGTTGCGCGTCGGTTACTTGATTTCGTAGCTCAGTAGATGAGAGCTTTCCTGGACTGACTCGAGGTCGCGGGTTCAAGTCCCGCCGAAACAGAAATGTTTTCCTTGGCTCAGTTGGTAGAGCGTTCCCATACTGAGGGAAAGTAGCGGGTTCAAGCCCCGCCGAAACAGAAATGTTTTCCTTGGCTCAGTTGGTAGAGCGTTCCCATACTGAGGGAAAGTTGCGGGTTCAAGTCCCGCCGAAACAGAAATGTTTTCCTTGGCTCAGTTGGTAGAGCGTTCCCATACAGAGGGAAAGTTGCGGGTTCAAGTCCCGCCGAAATAGAAAATTTTACGGAAAATATTTAATTACTTAATTGTATTTTCTTTACCTGATCGAGCTGCGGTTCCAGACAGTATCTGCACTTTAGAATTAGTTCCTCTCCCGCGTGCGCTTTCTTGTGAACCTGCAGCGTCTCGAAGTGAAGGAATCTAGAGGAAACATACAATATTTTAATGATAATATATGATAACTATACTAAATCAAATCAAATAATAATAAATAAATAAATAATGCTGGACAATTCACACAGCATTATCTAGCCCCATGGTAAGCAGAGCTTGTGTTATGGATACTAGATAACTGATATACATAATACAATACATTACATAGATAGATATTTTTTATTATACATAGAAAACGACCAGAACACCCGGAACAAATATCTGCAGATCGTACACACAATTGTTCCGAGGCGGGAATCGAACCCGCAACCTCCTGCGTCGCAGGCGGACCTTCGCCCACCGCGCCACATCGGTCGTCAAATATTCAACGACTTCAAGTGTAACATTGTGTACCCATGGTGGAAATAAATAAACAGAATACAATACAACGCTTCATTGCACATCAAACAGAAAAAAAACAGTAAAGAA
This sequence comes from Eupithecia dodoneata, assembly GCA_947044415.1. Classification (NCBI taxonomy): domain Eukaryota; kingdom Metazoa; phylum Arthropoda; class Insecta; order Lepidoptera; family Geometridae; genus Eupithecia; species Eupithecia dodoneata. The sequence goes on from OX345685.1 coordinate 4,993,684, forward strand.
CAAACAAACAAAGATACACAATGGGCGGCCTTATCGCTAAGAGCGATTTCTTCCAGGCAACCTTTGGATGGACACGTAGTTATTGTATAGGTATAGACGGTGGCGTAATATAGAATAATGTTTCATGTTTTCATCATCAGCTGGACATAAGTCTCCCCCAATGAGCGCCACAGCGCTCTGTCTTCAGCTTGCCGCATACCGCGACCAGGCAAACGTAGTGTAGAACGCGACCAGGTGGGATCCGCGAAAGACTGCAGGCAGATGCTGGATGCGGCAAGCTGAAGACAGGGCGCTATGGCGGTCGTTAGGGGAGGCCTATGTCCAGCAGTGGACTAACATAGGCTGATGTTGGCAACACTCACTTCTTATCACAGTAGTCACAGCGGTGCTGCCAGCTGCGGTTCCCTTTTAGTTTCGGGTCTATCTTCTGATTCAACTTCTTTAGAATTTTGTTTTTCGCTTTTTCTACTTTACTTGATCTGAAATTATCAAATTAGCTTTTTTATACTTTCGCGAATAATTTACTTATTTAAAGATTAATGCCTATTTTGAAATATATGTGTCAAATAGTTTTTAAACCTTCCTCTTGAATCACTCTATCTATTAAAAAAAACCGCATCGAAATCCGTTGCGTAGTTTTAAAGATCTAAGCATACATAGGGACAGACGGACAGCGGGAAGCGACTTTGTTTTATACTATGTAGTGACTAGACTTTATTTGGCCTAAGATATAAATAAATAAAATGCTGGACAATTCACACAGCATTATCTAGCCCCATGGTAAGCAGAGCTTGTGTTATGGGTACTAGATAACTGATATACATAACACAATACATTACATAGATAGATATTCTTTATTATACATAGAACAAATATCTGCAGATCGTACACACAATTGCTCCGGGGCGGGAATCGAACCCGCAACCTCCTGCGTCGCAGACGGACCTTCGCCCACCGCGCCACATCGGTCGTCAGATATGTAGTGATTCAAGAGGAAGGTTTTGGTTATTAACACTAACTTCATTTAAAACGGGATATTATTTGATATTTTTGTGTGTCGTGATCGAGCTGCGTTCGATAATAGTGAAACCGGTGGTAGTGGCAACGTTCGTAGCAAAAGACAAAAAATGAGGGTAGATCTGTATGTCTGCCTATTAAAACTCGCAGTGCCTTCAGTTACTCCGTGATCATGGCGCTTGAAACTGTGCCGAAATATTGGGTAACTCAAAAATCAAATCATGGTAAATATCCCGTTTTAAATGACTTTAGAGGAAGGTTTATAAACCACTAGCTGTTCCCCGCGGTTTCACCCGCGTTAAACTCGAATTTCACTTTATTAGGTGATTTTTTTACACCTTGGGTTACATTATTGGAGTTTTAGTGCGGATCCCTAACATTTTTGAAAATATAGCCTATGTTCACCGGGGATAGTGTAGCTTCCCAACGGCGAAATAATTTTTCAAATCGGTCCAGCAGTTTCGGAGCCTATTCATTACAAACAAACAAACAAAAAATCAAACATTTCCTCATCAATGGTCTTCAACAGTTCGTCTTTCGAGCGAAATGCGGTTAGAATCGAACTAAGGTTCTTTCTTCTAGCTTCAACGTCGAGCGAGACGTCACTCGAGTCTTGAGTTACAGCAATGAGAGTCCTGCCGGCCTCTCAATTGCTGTTCAGCAGCCGATTGGCTGCGATGGTCTTCTTGCGTTAGGACATCATCGTGGTGTTCCAGCAGTTCCCGGGGAAGTGGTCGCCAGGAAGGTCTTGTATCTGGCGGCCCCGCGTGTAGGGGAGCGAGTCCGTTGAGGTGAGCGTGGCGGGAATTGTCCGCACGGTCGTACATCCTGCGCGCCAGCTTCACCACGAACTCTTCTACTGAGGGTGTTTGTAGGTCACGTGCGATAACCGTGTTCCGTACATTTCGGCCCGCGCCTGTGCAGACTCGGAGTGCGATGTTCTGCTGCGCTTGGATCCTACTCCGGTTTGTTCTGGAGCACAGGGCATACCATGCCGGAGCCGCATATGTAAGGCGAGAGCGGATGTAGGTTTTAAAACATTTCCTCTTTATAATATTAGATAGATTTGACACATATATATTACCACGCGGGGCGCATCTAGGAAGTAATTTGACACATATATATTACCACGCGGGGCGCATCTAGGAAGTAATTTGACACATATATATTACCACGCGGGGCGCATCTAGGAAGTAATTTGACACATATATATTACCACGCGGGGCGCATCTAGGAAGTAATTTGACACATATATATTACCACGCGGGGCGCATCTAGGAAGTAATTTGACACATATATATTACCACGCGGGGCGCATCTAGGAAGTAATTTGACACATATATATTACCACGCGGGGCGCATCTAGGAAGTCATTTGACACATATATATTACCACGCGGGGCGCATCTAGGAAGTAATACGTCTTTTCTTACTTTTTATCTTTTTTCTCTGTATTATCGTCTTCGTCCGCTTCTGCCTTGATATCAGCTGTTTCTGGTTTTATGCAGTTTTCGCCTGAAACAGAGGGAAATATATAGACGACCGATGTGGCGCGGTGGGCGAAGGTCCGCCTGCGACTCAGTAGGTTGCGGGTTCGATTCCCGCCTCGGAACAATTGTGTGTACGATCTGCAGATATTTGTTTCGGGTGTTCTGGTCGTTTTCTATGTATTATAAAAAATATCTATCTATCTATGTAATGTATTGTATTATGTATATCAGTTATCTAGTACCCATAACACAAGCTCTGCTTACCATGGGGCTAGATAATGCTGTGTGAATTGTCCAGCATTCTTTTTTTTTGTTTTTATATGTAATTAAAAAACGAGGTTACGAAATATGTGTCGTATGTCAGACCAGTAGTGATTAATATTAACACGTTAGCTGCCATGCCAGTCACCGGTGCCTGACTGACAGACATGGTACTTGATCAGGCCGTGTCAGTCACCAGTGACTGACGATCGAATCGAGACATTGGATTGAAATGCTTGTAGTGAGCTGTCCAGCACGATTAGCCTGCTCGTTTCTATTAGAATTGACTGACATGGCCCCGGGCTAACTATATGCAACACGGCCTGTTACTTTTCTTGTTAGAACTTAAGTTAATCAACATTTTCTGGGGAAAATGTTAAATTTGTTAACACTTTGACTGCGGTTTTTTTTTCCGACGACTGCGATCTTTTTTTTAACCTAAATAAATTCGTGCTGCCGCTCTACACAGCGGTTGTGTTGCGCTGCACATGCGCTTCGTTCGAAAAATATTACGGCTGTGCTGAGTCAAAAGATCTGTATTTTCTCAGCCGCTGCGCTAGTGTGGATTTACGCATATTAGTCACTTGTAGAAAACACATACCGTGTGATATCAGCAATCAAAGTGTTAATTACAAGAAATGCAGCAAAACGTGTTACTCTAAATTAATATTTATTGAATTTTAAGACATTTCGAATCGATATACGAAATTTTGAAATTTATCGTAATCGCGAATTTGTTCTGGCAGCTAACGTGTTAACGTGATACTCACCAACCCAGGTCTCGTCATGCGTGAGCACGTGTCGATGCATCTTGTTCGCCGTTATGAAGCCGCGGTGGCAGATATAGCACGCAAATGGTTTCTCGCCTGAAACAAGAATTTTTATTCTCTTTTTATATCTGATGATATTTATTTATTTCAGTTATACTAATAGTATTATTTATTATTATTTTATTTTCGTGGACAATTCACACATCATCATCTAGCCCCATGGTAAGCAGAGCTTGTGTTATGGGTACTAGATAACTGATATACATAATACAATACATTACATAGATAGATATTTTTCATTATACATACATATAATGAATGTTGACATGATACTTGTACTTGCAAAAAGGTGGACAATTTATTGATCATCATCATCATCAGCCTGTAGCAGTCCACTGCTGGACATAGGCCTCCTCCAATGAGCGCCATAGCGCCCTGTCTTCAGCTTGCCGCATCCAGCATCTACCTGCAGTCTTTCGCAGGTCGTCAACCCACCTGGTCGGAGGGCGTCCTACACTACGTTTACCAAGTCGTGATCTCTCAAGAACACGTTTGCCCCAGCGGTTGTCGGTTCTTCGTGAGATATGGCCGGCCCACTGCCACTTCAGCTTGCTAATTCTCAGAGCTATCTCGATAACTTTGGTTCTCTGTCGGATGTATTCGTTACGAATCCTATCCTTCAGAGAAACTCCGAGCATAGCTCTTTCCATAGCTCGCTGAGCGACTTTGAACTGGTGGTAGTATGTACGTACGGTACTATTATCATCTATCGAACATAACAGGGTATATACACTAACCAGTATGCGTCCTCAAATGCACCTTCAAGTAGCTACGACTGCTAAAGGTCCGGTTACACAGCTCGCACACCCCCGGCCCTCCCTTACGTCGGGGAGGGGGGGAGGCGGCGCGGGGGGGCGACGCGGGAGGGGGGGAGCGCGCCCAGCCGTCCGGGGGGAAGTATTCCTCTTCGTCGTCTGAGAGGGACCTGAAATTAATTATGAAATTGCCTGATAACTTTGAAACTAGCTGTTGCCCGCGGTTTAGCCCGCGTTAAATTCGAATTTCACATGTCTAAATATAATATCACCAGTTCAAGGTCGCTCAGCGAGCTATAGAACACAGCTATGCTCGGAGTTTCTCTGAAGGATAGGATTCGTAACGGATACATCCGGCTACGAGATGGGAAAGCACATTTTCCATTTCGCAGCTAGCTACCAAATCTGGCTACGAGATGGGACTAAAGGGTTCCCTCAGCCCTGGTCTCCAGCTCTTGGGCAGTCATCGGCTCGTCATCACCAGAGCTCGCCGGGTCGTACACCTTGTCAATCAGCTCGGACCCGGTCAGACCGTCCTGTCCGTCTGTCTCTTCTCTCTCGCATTTTACTTGTATCATGTATTATTTATAGCAGTGGTCTATTAATTATCGATGGTTGATGATGTAGGACAACATAAAATAAGCCGTACCTAACCTTTTTATGACCATATATACCTTTATCTTTAAAATATACATTATAAATATATTTTAAACATTTTTTTATGATCCTTTTTTATCTGCAATCGGCTGTTTAGCCATAATTAGATATGTTCTTGGGTGGGATTTTCAGGTGCCATTCCAGCGAAAAGCACCTTTATTTCGCTTTGAACACTTTAGTTCCGATACCCTTTTGCTACAAACTCCTCGCCCCTTCTATGCCTACAGTTCTTCATTCACCGTACATGCCACCAGACTATGGAATGCATTACCCCTTTTGCTACAAACTCCTCACCCCTTCTATGCCTACAGTTCTTCATTCACCGTACATGCCACCAGACTATGGAATGCATTACCCCTTTTGCTACAAACTCCTCACCCCTTCTATGCCTACAGTTCTTCATTCACCGTACATGCCACCAGACTATGGAATGCATTACCCCTTTTGCTACAAACTCCTCGCCCCTTCTATGCCTACAGTTCTTCATTCACCGTACATGCCACCAGACTATGGAATGCATTACCCCTTTTGCTACAAACTCCTCACCCCTTCTATGCCTACAGTTCTTCATTCACCGTACATGCCACCAGACTATGGAATGCATTACCCCTTTTGCTACAAACTCCTCACCCCTTCTATGCCTACAGTTCTTCATTCACCGTACATGCCACCAGACTATGGAATGCATTACCCCTTTTGCTACAAACTCCTCACCCCTTCTATGCCTACAGTTCTTCATTCACCGTACATGCCACCAGACTATGGAATGCATTACCCCTTTTGCTACAAACTCCTCGCCCCTTCTATGCCTACAGTTCTTCATTCACCGTACATGCCACCAGACTATGGAATGCATTACCCCTTTTGCTACAAACTCCTCGCCCCTTCTATGCCTACAGTTCTTCATTCACCGTACATGCCACCAGACTATGGAATGCATTACCCCTTTTGCTACAAACTCCTCACCCCTTCTATGCCTACAGTTCTTCATTCACCGTACATGCCACCAGACTATGGAATGCATTACCTACCCCAATAAGACAGGCTAAATCCCTCCCTATATTTAAACATATGGTCTATGAACACTTTCTTTCTTCGATCTCAAATAGTTAATATTTTATGTATTAGTGTCTATAATCAGTATTTATTTCCAAGTATATATGTATTTGTATGTTTTTTTTTTGTATATAATTTATATTTACACTAGCTGCGCCCCGCGGCTTCGCCCCCGTGGAAATCGATTTGTGAAACGGTTTTTTTTAATATCATATATATTATGTTAGACTCCTGGTTCTAACCTACCTTCTCACCAATTTTCAGTCAAATCGGTCCAGCCGTTCTTGAGTTATAAGTGTTGTAACAAACACGACTTTCTTTTATATATATATAGATTAGTCTATAATACGCCACCGTCTATACCTATACTATAGCTACGTGTCCATCCAAAGGTTGCCTGGAAGAAATCGCTCTTAGCGATAAGGCCGCCCATTGTGCATCTGTATCTTTGTTTGTTTGTTCTTTACTGTTTTTTTTCTGTGTTTGATGTGCAATAAGGCGTATTTGTATTGTATTGTATTGTAGTTCCTCTGGTCAAGGTTGAGTATTTGCCATCTTCTAAGGCGTTTTATGTGGTCTTTGTCCTGTAGTAGGCTTCTTGCTAGAGTGTTGCTGTGGTTGTTCAGTCTTTCTTTGTACTTTTTGCTGTACTTGTTGACTTCCTCTCTTACAGTTGGCATTTCCAGGTATTCATGTATTTCTGAGTTTCTCACAAACCAGTGTGCGCTGGATACTGTCCGTCGAGCGATATTTTGGAATCGCTGGAGTATCTCTAGGTTGGAGTTACTCACTGATCCCCAGAAATATTTTAAAGATAAAAATTATTTGGTACTAGCAGCAGCTGATATTCGAAGTAAAAGATAAAAAATGAGGGTAGATCGGTATGTCTGCCAATAAAAACTTACCCGCAGTGCCTTCAGTCATGCCGTGATTCTGGCGCCTGAAACTGTGACGAAATATAATAGTATTTTTTAGACTCTTTAAAATCTTACCTCTCCTCTTTAACAGCCTCCTCTTCCTTCACCGGTTCCCCCAGCCCTGGTCTCCAACTCTTGGGCTCCACTTCATCATCGGAGCTCGCCGGGTCGTACACCTCGTCAATCAGCTCGGACCCGGACAGTCCGTCCTGTCCGTCTGTCTCTTCTCTCTCGCATTTCACTTCTATCTCTTCTATCTTGTATTTATTTCTAATATCCTGAAAATATATTACAGGTATTTCGCCAACCCTCTGTATACATGTGTTTTGCTGGTCGGCAGGTAGAAAATGCCTCAGCATTAAGATCTACCCTTTGTACCCTTAGTAGTAGTGCAATCAAGTTTTATATAATTAAATATTTATGAAATTTGGGTATAATGATTGAACTACGACGTCTGCTGCGTCTGAGCGATAAGGCCGCCTATTGTAATAGGCAGCCTTATCGCTGACACTGACTATGATAATTTTTTTGATGATGTAAGATCTATGACGTGACTATGAAGCAGACAACAGAGTCAATTTGAGGTTCATCATCATCGACCTATGTTAGTCCACTGCTGGACACAGCAGATCGGAATTTAAGGTTAAAAACGACCTTTTATCGGCAAACATTCCGCATCGATCTGTTCATGTTGAATATTTAGACACAAGGTTTTATTTTGTTATGTTTTTAAGTTATCGACATAGCTCTGAGAATTAGCAAGCTGAAGTGGCAGTGGGCCGGACATATCTCGCGAAGAAACGACGACGGCCGCTGGGGCAAACGTGTTCTTGAGTGGAGACCACGACTCGGTAAATGTAGTGTAGAACGCCCTCCGACAAGGTAGAATGACTACCTGCGAAATACTGCAGGTAGATGCTGGATGCGGCAAGCTGAAGACAGGGCGCTATGGCGCTCATTGGGAAGGCCTATGTCCAGCAGTGGACTGCTAAAGGCCGATGATGATGTATTTTAAGTGCGCTAAAGTTTACATTCATTCTTAATTACCTTTTCTTCTTTCTCAAGCTTAGGCAACTCCACCTTGAGGTAGTCGATTGCAGCCTTCTCAGCATCTACACCAGCCTCCTTGGTCCCCACAGGATCCAAACTCTCCAGCGGGGCATCCCCCCATATATCCTCAGATTTAGGCTTCTTCGTGTTTTCTTCTTTGAACTGGTCTTCTAGTTCCGCTGTTAGGTATGGTAGGATGGCGTTGTAATCTAAAAATGAATAAGTTTTTTTATAATTGTTATTCATTCATTTATTTAAAATTCTCGTATCAAATATATTTTTTACTATAGAAAATACAATAAAATATTATAAAACTATTGTACAGTAAAAAATATATCAAAACGGTAGATCACCGACCGCTCGCTAGAGTCAAGCGGCCGGTGACTAGGGCTGCAGAGAGAGGAACTTCCTGACGATACGTGCCGAGTCCAGGAGTACCGCTTTCTGGATCTGGCCCTTGATCCAACTTCCTGAGAGTCTCTTCAGGTGTTGATCGAGGCTCTTCGCTGTTACGCCGTTTACCGAAACGACTATCGGTATATTATTATTATGTACGTATTTAATGTGGATATGGACCTAAGAAGTCTTTAATTAATGTATTAGCTATTTTCTAACCGAAATGGTCTTTTGCGTGACGATGGTAAGAGGACCCACGGTATGCCACTAGTCTCATGGGAGCTGGGACGATAGAATTATAAAACTAAGTAACGAATTTCTTCAACGTTATCAATACATCGGCCGTTTGGGCAAACGTGTTCTTGAGTGGAGACCACGACTCGGTAAACTTAGTGTAGGACGCGCTGCGACCAGGTGGGATGACGTCCTGCGGAAGACTGCAGGTATGTATATGCTGGATGCGGCAAGCTGAAGACAGGCGCTATGTATTGTAATGTTAATGCAAAGAACCCATGGCGTTCATTGGGGAGGCCTATGTCCAGCAGTGGACTGCTATAGGCTGATGATGATAATAAATAAATAATGCTGGACAATTCACACAGCATTATCTAGCCCCATGGTAAGCAGAGCTTGTGTTATGGGTACTAGATAACTGATATACATAATACAATACATTACGTACATAGATATTTTTCATTATACATAGAAAACGACCAGAACACCCGGAACAAATATCAGCAGATCGTACACACAATTGTTCCGAGGCGGGAATCGAACCCGCAACCTCCTGCGTCGCAGGCGGACCTTCGCCCACCGCGCCACATCGGTGATGATGATTATTTTAATTATTAATTAATTTAACGAGCATGAATCACTGCGATTTAATATTTGCACACCTGCTTGCGGGTTGAATACATTCGACATCACTCTAGTGTGCACGACATAGTATTAAGATAGTATTATAACCTATAGCTTATAAGATAGACAGATTAAGAAACAATAGCTATGTATGTATACCACTTTATGAATAAAATTTGCTCCTCAATGTGCATAGCGGCGCGGGAACAAAGAAGTATTTACAAACCGACACATTTCCGAGTCGGCCACGTGTTCTCACAAGTAACGGACCGAAGCTTTGTACCTCCAGTCGGACTCGTGTTCTCACAAGTAACGGACCGAAGCTTTGTACCTTCAGTCGGACTCGGGTTCTCACAAGTAACGGACCGAAGCTTTGTACCTCCAGTCGGAGTCGTGTTCTCACAAGTAACGGACCGAAGCTTTGTACCTTCAGTCGGACTCGCGTTCTCACAAGTAACGGACCGAAGCTTTGTACCTTCAGTCGGAGTCGCGTTCTCACAAGTAACGGACCGAAGCTTTGTACCTTCAGTCGGACTCGCGTTCTCACAAGTAACGGACCGAAGCTTTGTACCTGCGCCGCGCCTTTCAAGTTGTAAAGAAGTCCTTTCATTTCTCGCCCGCACCCTACCCAAGCAAGATACAGTCCACTACAATTAGGCAGGAGGAACATCTAGTTACAAGACCTGACATGTACCTGGTTTAAGGGTTATTTGCATAGGTTCGTGATGTCCATGGAGGTCTACTCGTATTTAATGGTGCCTCTCTTCATTTTTCCTTTCATCTCTGGCTTTTTTATGTTACTTAATCTTGTTTTCTTTGATATATACCTACTAATGTAATCAAGCTTTGTGCCACCGCACCAGGACCTGTCTGAACATCAGCGCCGCTACTAACTCCGGCTTGTAGCGGCATAATGCTGAGACAGGGACCTTTTTGCCCCCTTATGTAACCCGTATTTGCTCTATTCTGTATATCTTATATTTTCCTTGTAATTTTTATTTCTTGTTTTCATTATTTTCTTACTATGTAATGTGTCGTGATATGTGTTATGTATGGTGTCAAATAAATACAATACAATAACTCTTTATTTCACACCAAATACATAAAAGATACACAAGACAGGAAAAGAAAAAACCAATACAAAATATGCTGTACAATGGGCGGCCTTATCGCTAAGAGCGATCTCTACCAGGCAACCTTTGTAAAAATGTATTTTCTTTCTTTCTTTACCTGTAATTATGTGTTCAGCAAATAAATGATTTGAATTATGGATAACATACCGTATGGTTCGCCTTCTAGTTTTTGGTCCGCGTGCTTTTGGTCAAAATGTTTCGTTAGTACTTCGAATCTAGAACAAAGAGTTATTCAATAAAAATAAAACGCTGGACAATTCAAGCAGGTAAACGTAGTGTAGGACGCCTTCCGACCAGGTGGGATGACGACCTGCGAAGGACTGCAGGTAGATGCTGGATACGGCAAGCTGGAGACAGGGCGCTATGGCGCTCATTTGGTGAGGCCTATGTCCAACAGTGGACTGCTATAGGCTGATGAATTCTCACAGCATCATCTAGCCCCAAGCTAAGCTGAGCTTGTGTTATGGGTACTAGATGACTGATTATAGAGCGAATTTCATTTATATATAATATAGTGCTTACTTTCGAGTCGACATATATGGCATAGCGAAGTCCCGCCTAAGACGCAAAACGTTGCGGGTTCGATTCTACGAAACTACTAGGCTTTGTTTCTACCATGGAAAAAATATTTGCAGTTCATACAAACATTGTATGTATGGCTTTAATTTGAGGTTGACGCGCGTTAACCTTGCCGCTTTGCTGTGTCACAGAAATCGTCAAATAACGTTATTAATGAATATATATAATAATAATAATAATAAAGAATGCTGGACAATTCACACAGTATTATCTAGCCCCATGGTAAGCAGAGCTTGTGTTATGGGTACTAGATAACTGATATACATAATACAATACATTACATAGATAGATATTTTTTATTATACATAGAAAACGACCAGAACACCCGGAACAAATATCTGCAGATCGTACACACAATTGTTCCGAGGCGGGAATCGAAACCCGCAACCTCCTGCGTCGCAGGCGGACCTTCGCCCACCGCGCCACATCGGTCGTCAAAGAACATCATGAAATTCTCACTCGTCATGAAACTTTGTAATGTTGGATAGGACACATAGAAATACGAAAAAATTATTTATTTGAAGCTATGTATTAAGTTATAGTTAGTAGCGGGCTGGTGTTATTTTATGAATGTTATTTGTTTTAGCCATTCATGTACCACCGCTGGGCAAAGGACTCCCTTTTCTCCTTTCACTCCTCGCGTTCCAAATAAATAAATAATGCTGGACAATCCACACAATATCTAGCCCCATGGTAAGCAGAGCTTGTGTTATGGGCACTAGATAACTGATATACATAATACAATACATTACATAGATAGATATTTTTTATTATACATAGAAAACGACCAGAACACCCGGAACAAAGATCTGCAGATCGTACACACAATTGTTCCGAGGCGGGAATCGAAACCCGCAACCTCCTGCGTCGCAGGCGGACCATCGCCCACCGCGCCACATCGGTCGTCGATCCAACGCTGCTACAGGCCACGATGTAAATATATTATTTAATAATAAATAAATAATGCTCACCTATGATAGGATTTATAACATATCCTGCATTGATGTCGCACAGAGAGATGTATACGCTTGTTGTGGCGCCCGAGTTTACTCGCCGTTATGAAGGTCTGCCCGCAAAAGTTACAGATGTAGGGTTTTTCATCTGAAAGAGTTAATAAGAAACATATTCATATTATTATTTATTATTATTTATTTTAAGCCATTATTGTCCCACTGCTGGGCAAAGGCCTCCCTTTTCTCCTTCCACTCCTCGCGATCCAACGCTGCAACAGGCCACGATGGAAGATGTACCTCGAGCTCGTCGCGCCATCTCATCCTGGGCCTTCCACGTCGCCTCTTAGCGTTCGCCTCGTAACATATTCATATAAAATAAAATAAATAAATAATGCTGGACAATCCGCGCAGCATCACCTAGCCCCAAGCTAAGCAGAGTTTGTGTTATGGGTACTGACTAATATACTTAATACAATACATAATATACTCGTACATATTTTTTTTATTATAAAAAGAAAACGACCAGAACACAAATATCTGCAGTTCGCAGATCGTACAAATATTTACCCCGGCGGAAATGGAATCCGCAACCTCCTGCGTTGCAGATGGACCTTCGCCCATCGCACCACAGAGGTCGTCATATTTTATATGGGATGTATTTTTGTTACTTGAACGTTATCATAGAAATAGCAAGAGCCGCGGTCTGAAACTAGTGTGTATATACCGTGCTAAATATAAATAAATGTGTTTTTGTGACGCCCTCGGGCGACCTGCGAAAGACTGCAGGCAGATGGTGGATGCGACAAGTTGAAGACAGGGCGCTATGGCGGCGCTCGTTAGGGGAGGCCTAAGTATGTCCAGCATTAGACTATTTGGTAGAAAATTATAGTCTATATATTTGTAATGAATAGGCTCTGAAACTACTGGACCGATTTGAAAAATTCTTTCACCGTTGGGAAGCTACACTATCCCCGGTGAACATAGGCTATATTATATTTTCAAAAAAGTTAGGGATAGTAGCTTGTAGATTGCGTCAGCGTGGCTTCTCAAAGACTGCATCACCTTGGGACACCGAGGACGCCTAGGGAGGCATGCACCGGCATCACCGAGCTGCTGGCCTTCCTGGAGGACATCGGGTGGTTAGACTAGCAACCCCACCTGACACGCAAAAAAGGCCCACCGGCGGCCAAGTTGCGGAAACCAGTCCAGAAACAAGTAACAAGTTAGGGATACGTACTAAAACCGTGCGAAGCCGGGAATGTCCGCTAGTGATAAATAAATAAAGACCTACCAGTATGAGATCGGACATGAATCTTCAGATAATAACTTAATGCAAATTTCTTGTTACAAGCGAAACACTTGTACACTGCATCTTTTTGATTCGTCGCATCTTTCTCTTTAGCTAAATCCTTTTCCGTCCCATTTTCATCAGTTTTAACATCTTTTTTATTCTTTCTAACATCACAGCTGTTGTTTTCAGTTTGACAGATGTCAGGTTTGACATCCCCAACTTTCTCCGTACCTATGTAACCATCTTCAGGTTTAATATCTAAATTGAACTCGTTCTTTACTTTTGCTTCTTTCTTTTTCTTTTTTTTCTCCTTCTTGAGCCGTTTCCTCTTCTTCTGATTCTGCAGTCTTATATCGTAGCTGGTTACTCGGTTGCTATGGATTGTTACGTGCGAATCGAGCTCGGTTAGGTCTTGGAATGCAATATTACAGACCGCACAACCGTAGAACTTAAATTCTTTATCCGTAATCTTCTTATTCCAATAGTTGCTTGTTTTACCTTTCAATCGTTTAGGTTTCTTAAGTTTTATTTTCGATATGTCTGGCTTAATGTCCTCTTCTTCGGGTATCGGTTCTGTGATCTCATTGGTCACTTCTTCTGGCATATTCGGGTATTGGTTGATAGGGTTTTGGATGGCTTGGGTTGGTTCACAGTTGGCTATTTGGTTGTATGGTAACTGTTGTGGGTAGTAAGGGTAGGGTATAGGTGTAAGATGGGACGCCTGTGTATTTGTGATATTTGATTGTGTCTGCGGGGTATTTAGCTGTGTATTCGATATATTGGGCTGTGTATCTATGACACTGGGAGGGGTGTTTGTAAGATTGGGATGTGAATTTGTGATATTAGGTTGGGAATGGAAGGGAGGGTGGAATGAATTGTACTGCCCATAGCTGAGAGGATCGATGTCCATGTTGGTCTTGGTATTTAAGAGCTGAAACAAATAAAGAAGTATAATTTTTATACTCAATGGTTTATTGCTTACATGCGTACAAATAGGTCTTAAAATAATATAACAGAAGTCCAAAATGCGCCTTGCAGATGTATATTCAGTGACAGCGGGATGCTTCCAACTGGTAATGATATGGAGTTGATAGTTGAGCTGCTAGATTGTTTGCAACAGTCTGCATTTAAGTAGCTCAATTGTTTCAATTGTGAATACTATTTGTAATTTATTACTATTATTTGATAGTAACTTTCGTGTTTTATTGTAACTTTTAGTGTCTACGGCCGCATCTTGTGTAGTTATTACGGATGACTTTATTGTACAACAGTATCTGTTATTAAGTGTAAAATGTTTTAAACAATGATTGTAAAGCATGTAATTGCAATCAAAACCACAATTTTCTTTCGTACAGTTTGTCTTAGTTGATAACCTTGAGTTAAAGTACCATTACATTACTTTGTCTATGTGGCTAGCTATACAATCAAATAGTACCTATATATCATACTTTTTTCAAGGTTATAAAAAATCATGTTTTATATGCTAAGTACATAAACCAAATGTTTACTAAAATATGTTGTCAAAAGACTTTTTAAAGAAACAACCTTAGAGTTAATCAGGTCTAAAATTCAACAGATTACGAAGGCTTTTTTACTATACAAAATACCATAAAAACATTGGAAAACTTACAATTTAAAGGTAAACAAAACAATTTTCAGCGTAAAATAATGATTTCCTCAACAAATCAGCGTTTAACACTACAATGGCACTAGGAGGCTTGTAAATCGATACTGTAAGAGCAAAAAAACCTACCTGTGACGACTTCTTTTCACAAAAAAACAATTTTTTTCAATTCAACAACTTCGTACACAAGTGTAAATTGCAGTTTTTACATCGCATATTTCGCTAGTATGCCACATTTCACACATTTATAGAAAGCCACTGAAATTTACTAGATCCCAGTATGATTAAAACTTATTTTTTATCAATGTTTAATTACTAATTATAGAAAAATCGCAATAACTTTTCATTTGCGTATGTCAGAGAGATCATTCAAGCAGATTAGTACAGTGTTGCCATTGGATTTTAAAAAATGTTTTGTTTACTCCATTTTTATGAATTTTTGGGGTTCCTTGCTGTCAGGTATAGAACACATGTATTTGAAACAAGCTCACAAGACGAGAAGGCTTCTCCTCTGGTGAGCTTACTTCCTATAAATATTACCTGCCAATATTTAATTCACTAAAACTATAGAAAAACCAATGGAATGGAATCATTGTACTTTTTATGAGTTGAGTTGGGGTTGAATAATATTTTCAAGACCTAGGGCTCGTGTTTAATTTACTGGGTACCGTTTCTGAGTAAATCGCATCAATGTTACCTTGATTATTGATAAATAATAAGGGAGTTAGTAAATAGATTATTGTTCATCCACCGTGAATAAACATTTATTTATGATTGTACAGAACTCGCTAATAATAAAGTTGAAATCTGGCAACACTCTCACCGAAATGTCGCTAAAGTCGAGCGTCAACGTCAAGTCTAGTACTGTCATATAAAACTGCGTTCCATTCTGCACCAACATTGATCACACTCAAAGGCATGATAAAAACTCGCACAGAAACGTAAACATGGAACGTATCGTATACCATGCTTAGCGCGAAATTAGAAAATTATTCTAACTACATTCCATATAGTAGGTAGTAGGAACGAAGATGAAAGTTTTGTGATATGCATAAACATTCGTTCGATTTTCTGTTAATATAATAGTAGGTCTATTTTCATGTACATAAGTATAATTTAATATTAATTTCGATTTATCCCACTAATATTATAAACGCGAAATTTTGTAAGTATTGATGGATGTTTGTTACTCTTTGGTACTTAATGGATTTTTGTGTCTAATGGATTTTAATGAAACTTATTAATATTCATAACGATATATTGTATATTATCCAAAACATCTATCACCACGCGGGTGAAACCGCGGGGCGCAGCTAGTTATCAATAATTTAATAAATTGTAATTTTGTTTCTGTGTATGTGTTGCATAATTTAGTTATACGGACTGTGTGTACCCATATGCCGTGCTATCTTTTCTGAAATGAATTGTGTTTTTGTGACGCCCTCCAACCAGGTGTGATGACGACTTGCGAAAGACTGCAGGTATATGCTGGATGCGGCAAGCTGAAGACAGGGCGCTATGGCGCTCATTATCTAAAGGAGGCCTAAGTAATGTCCAAAACAAAATAGACGGTGGTACTTTAGTAAATCTATACTAATATTATAAAGAGGAAAGGTTTGATTTTTTGTTTGTTTGTTTGTAATGAATAGGCTCGGAAACTACTGGACCGATTAGAAAAATTCTTTCACCGTTGGGAAGCTACACTATCCCCGGTGAACATAGGCTATATTATATTTCCAAAAAAATTAGGGATCCGTACTAAAACCGTGCGAAGCCGGGAAGGTCCGCTAGTACAATATAGATAAAGAAGAAAACTAAACAATTAGGTATTATTATCCCTATTGCTGTATCCTAGTTATTTTTTTTGTTAGTTTATTCTTCTATAAATAATTGCATTATGCTGAGTTAGAGCCTTTTTGTAATATTTTTACATATTGACATTTGTGAATATCGTGATTTCTATATCCCGGCATAAAAGCCTTCGACAATTCAATTTTATAAATTCGACTTTTTTATACCTACCTAGTGATTATTCCTGATAAGTTTTTAGTTAGGTATTTTAGTATTGTTTTTTTTTTAGTTTCTTGTTTGTAGTTATAAAATACATTTTGTTGATTCATGGTTAATATTTTTCTTTATTGTAAATATTATTTCTATATTTTGTACTATTAAAGTAAGTTACCTTCCCTTATAAAGCTTACGATGCTATCATGAGACGGACACTGGCAGAATTGCGTCAATCCAGACGCAGAGCCATCTAGCAAGAAGTTGAAGTTGACCTAAGTCGCCATAAACCTCTCTACAAGTACCTATTCTATAAAGTGTGTCTTTTTTTGCTAATTTAAATTACAATACAATACAAAAATTCTTTATTGTACACCATAATCAAATTAATCATTACAACAATACATTATATGCGACAGGTACAATGGGCGGCCTTATCGCTTAGAAGCGATCTCTTCCAGGCAACCTTTAAGTTGTTATATTTATAACAATATAATATAACATTTATTATTGAATGTCTTTCTAATCTCTTCTAATTTTACTGTAAACTCTCAGTTTAACACATCCGGTGTCGGGACCTACGCAGCGGACGCTAAATATTGACTTTCTTGTATATTAGTTATTAAAACACTAAGGCTCCGCGCAAATGGGCCACCGACCACAGCCACTGGTGGCTGTCGCGCGCTACCACCACATACGATATATACGCTGTAGCGAGTGGCCGCCACCGGCTACACGTATGCGGCGCGTCTATACAAAATATATGAAAAAGTATGTTAAGTGGCTGTCGCTGGCCACCAGTGGCTGTGGTCGGTGGCTCGTTTGCGCGGAGCCTTATGTTCTGCATAAAGATACCTACATATTTTCCTCCACGTTCATTGCAAAATGTTTATGAAACAAAAATCCACCCGGGCGAAGCCGGGACGGGCCGCTAGTTCCTAACTAATAACCATAACTAAATAAGTTACCTACTGATTCTATTTAGCAACCGACATTCTCGCAAATTAGATATACTAATAGGTAAATGATTGCTGCTAAGAATTTAGAGTACCTACGTTCCTTGCACGCGCTAGAACAATTTTATCCGAGGTAGGCAATAACAAGGTGTAGAGTAACTACTCTATTCAGACAAGTAAATATTCACCCACATATGGAACAACAAACTTAAATTTGCAGCTGTACAATAAAAACTTAGAATAAAAACCAAGCAAAAAGTATTCTATCGACCGCATTTTAAATTTGTAGTAACAAGATAAAGACGCAAAAAGAAGTTTACATAGCATGCGTTGGGTTTTAGACGTTAGGCTTTGGTGATACGGTTCATTCGTAATGGTGTGTAAAGGAACGCTATTGGAACTCTTTGAAATTTCAAAACGTTATTAGTGATGTGACGATTGGTTTTGAATTATCGACGCGCGTGTCGATATTATGAAATACATCTATGGCTGCCTTTACTACATGGTATAAAACAAAGTCGCTTCCCGCTGTTGTCCTCTATGTATGCTTAGATCTTTAAAACTACGAAACGGATTTTGATGCAGTTTTTTTATATAGAAAGAATTATTCACTTGAATGTATACTGTTAGGCGGTACGTTCGCCGGGACAGCAATTAATTAATTTATTAAATAATGTATTTCTCCGTTTCTAAGACGATTTAACTAGGTACCTCCGCTTGCTAAGAAACCTACTAGGTTTGAATTTTGAATAGGTATCTTACTAAATACCAAGAGAAGCAAAAATCTTTAAAACGATATGTTTGAGAAGTGTAACTTGACATGTTTTCAATAAGCATGACTGCAATCGCAATCAAAACAACGTTGAGTTATGCACCACGAAAAAAATGTTGTATAATACCGACATGTTAGGTACATCACTAATGATAACCAGCTATGTCGCATCACTTGCAGTTGCGCGGGAAACACGAGCGCGGGAGGTCGCGTTCGATTATATATAAAAAAAACACTATTTACTTTTAATTATATGTGCGCTATTGTATTTAAAATAGTGTAGGTCGGCATAATGTGTTGTGTTTGAAGACCTGTGATTTTAATGTGCTATTTTCGTAGATTTTATCACCATAAAAGCGGATTTGTGGGCTGAATGGTGTCATTCTCAAGGTAACGTTCAATTTAATGCTATTAGACAATAGTTAGGCGGAATGATAAGGTGCGTGTCGCTAACCGAGTGGCCATAGGACAGTTGAGATGCGAGACTTTTTTTTCGATATTTTATTTTATATAGGCATAATCTAGCGGCTTTTATTCTTTCTATATTTTTTTAATTTTATCTTTAATAAGTCTTATGTATCTACTGACTATCAATTACTCTGATTCACAAACAATAGACGACCGATGTGGCGCGGTGGGCGAGTGTCCGCTTGCGACGCAGGAGATTGCGGGTTCGATTCCCGCCTCGGAACAATTGTGTGTACGATCTGCAGATATTTGTTTCGGGTGTTCTGGTCGTTTTCTATACATAATAATAAATAAATAATAAATAATGCTGGACAATTCACACAGCATTATCTAGCCCCATGGTAAGCAGAGCTTGTGTTATGGGTACTAGATAACTGGTATACATAATACAATATATAACATAGATAGATATTTTTTATTATACATAGAAAACGACCAGAACACCCGGAACAAATATCTGCAGATCGTACACACAATTGTTCCGAGGCGGGAATCGAACCCGCAACCTCCTGCGGGTATCCTATAATAAAAAAATATCTATCTATGTAATATATTGTATTATGTATATCAGTTATCTAGTACCCATAACACAAGCTTTGCTTAACATGGGGCTAGATAATGCTATGTGGATTGTCCAGCATGATTTATTTATTATTTATTTATTAATAACCACCACCACGACTCGGTAACGTAGTGTAGGACGCCCTCCGACCAGGTGGGATGACGACCTGCGAAAGACTGCAGGTAGATGCTGGATGCGGCAAGCTGAAGACAGGGCGCTATGGCGCTCATTGGGGGAGGCCTATGTGGACTGCTATAGGCTGATCATCACACAATGCTAGTAATAATCATATGAATGTTACGTTCGTCATAGAGGAATTATATATATGTATTAAATAATAATTAATGTGGTTTCCTTATATAAATCATGTTGATATAATATTTTGACGCAGTTCAAAATCGTGAATCCTACATTACTTGTTGGAAACTTGACTTTGACGCAAAGAAAATAAGTTTAAAACTACGTCATAAAATTTATATTATTTACTAGCTGCGCCCCGCGGATTCACCCGCGTGGTGATAGATGTTTTGGATAATATACTATACATATATCTTTATGAATTGTAGCCTATGTGTTATTCTGTTATTGTGAACTTTCCATCGCCTCTCCTATAACCCTAAGGTTTGCTGGAAGAAAACTCTTTGCCAGGGTTAAGCTCGCCTGTAGATATCTTGATATTTAACTACTAGTGAAATGAAATAAAATGAAACGAAACGAAACGAAACGAAACGAAACGAAACGAAACGAAATGAAATGAAATGAAAATATATTTATTCTGATAGAGCTAACACTTTTATTATTTATTTATTTATTTCGGAACACCATCAGCTACAATAATGTCTATAGACTTAAAAATGACAACAGAGAGCTAATAATAGGTATTCACTGATATTATGTATATCTAACTATAGTAAACGAATACAGCACACGACTTAAAAATACTTAAAGTATTAAAAAAACTTAATTTTCTATAATATAAAAATGAATCGTTGAATGTGTTGCTAAGCGCAAATCTCGAGAGCAGCTGAACCTATTTCGCTAATTCTCTTTTTAGAATATTCCTTGAAGTACGAGGATGGTTAAAAAAAACATTTTTCTCTCTGTAAGAACTTACGGAGAGAAAAATGTTTTTTTTTTAATTGTCTAAACAAATGACACCCGGGCGAATCCGGGACGGGCCGCTAGTTTTATTTCTTTTGTTTTTATTTTTCTTTCGGATAACAAACATATGTAGTTAATAATATACATTGATTTAAACAAAACAGACATTATGACATGTCTAAAATTTATTTTGTGTAGATCAAGCCGTGTGTAGTGGACCTTGAGATAGGAAAACAAGGTTGAAGATCTCTGTTGTAATGTAAGGTAGGTACCTAGCCTACCTACTGGAAAAAGACCTTGAAAGGCTCTAGGTACAAATACGGAACCTTTGTCTATACCGGCACCGATATTGATCTGTCGGTGACTTTCCGTTCAAATATCTTATTAAGTCTAATCAAGACTCAATTAAGAACGCTCGTCATTCATACCTACCGCACTGTTTGAAAACGAAAGTTTTCAACCAGTGCGTCCTACCCGTTATGATTATGACCTACGGCGCTGAGACGGACACTCACGATAGGGCTGGTCCACCAGTTCAAAGTCGCTCAGCGAGCTATGGAAAGAGCTATGCTCGGAGTTTCTCTGAAGGATAGGATTCGTAACGAATACATCCGACAGAGAACCAAAGTTATCGACATAGCTCTAAGTAATTCTCAGAGCAGCTCAGGAAGCTGAAGAGGCAATTCGACGACAGATGTGGCGCGGTGGGCGAAGGTTCGCCTGCGACGCAGGAGGTTGCGGGTTCGATTCCCGCCTCGGAACAATTGTGTGTACGATCTCCAGATAATTGTTCCGGGAATTCTGGTCGTCTTCTATGTATAATAAAAAAAATCTATCTATGTATTGTATTATGTATATCAGTTATCTAGTACCCATAACACAAGCTCTGCTTACCATGGGGCTAGATAATGTTGTGTGAATTGTCCAGCATTAATTATTTATTATTATTAAATCACTTGATCATCTTTGATCTAACTACGCAACGGATTTTGATGCGGTATTTTTAATAGATAAAAATACCGCATCAAATAGAGAATAGAGTAATTCAAGAGGAAGGTTTATAAACCATTTGACGCATAGATTTCCACACGGGCGAACCCGCGGGGCGCATCTAGTCTATACTAATATTATAATGAGGAAAGGTTTGACTTTTTTGTTTGATTGTTTCTAATGAATAGGCTCCGAAACTACTGGACCGATTTGAAAATTCTTTCACCGTTGGGAAGCTACACTATCCCCGGTGAACATAGGCTATATTAAAATTTAGAAATGTGAAATTTGAATGTAACGCGGGTGAAACCGCGGGGCGCATCTAGTTTGTCAACTGGCTTTTTTTTATTTTTTTTTATTGTCAACATTATAAAGGGCTTTGTCGCACACGCGATTATGTCGCCCTGGTGAGTTTAACAGAAAAATACAAAATCTAATCTAACTACACTTTGACTGCGGTTTTTTTCCGACGACTGCGATCTTTTTTTTCACCTAAAAAATTCGTGCTGCCGCTCTACACAGCGGTTGTGTTGCGCCGCACATGCGTTTCGTTCGAAAAACATTACGGCTGTGCTGAGTCACACAGATTTGTATTTTCTCAGCCGCTGCGCTAGTGTGGATTTACGCATATTAGTCACTTGTAGAAAACTCATACCGTGCGTTTTCAGCAGTCAACTTAATAACCTAACATATTTTTTTCAGATTGTGTCTTATAAAGAACAAAATGACGGTCACCGGCGATCTGACAGTCACCCAAGACGGTCCGGGCAATGTCAAACTCCATCCATACTTGCTGACACTAGTGTGAGTACTGATAAAATGGTTTATTATATATGACTTATTTAGTTATAGAGAGAGCTAAGAGCTATGCTCGGAGTTTCTCTGAAGGATGGGATTCGCAAAGAATACATCCGACAGAGAACCAAAGTTATCGAGATAGCTCTGAGAATTAGCAAGCTGAAGTGGCAGTGGGCCGGCCATATCTCGCGAAGAACCGACGTCCGTTGGGGTAAACGTGTTCTTGATTGGAGACCACAACTTGGTAAACTTAGTGTAGAACGCCCTCCGGCCAGGTGGGATGACGACCTGCGAAAGACTGCAGGTAGATGCTGGATGTGGCAAGCTGAAGACAGGGCGCTATGACGCTCATTGCGGGAGGCCTATGTCCAGCAGTGGACTAACATAGGTTGATGATGATGATGATGTATATTATAAACGCGAAAGTTTGTGAGGATGTTTGTTGCTCTTTCACGCAAAAACTACTGAATGGATTTTGATGAAACTTCACAGTAATATAGCTTACATATCAGAATAACACATAGGCTACAATTCATAAAGATATAATGTATATTATCCAAAATATCTATCACCACGCGGGTGAAACCGCGGAGCGCAGCAAGTTATACATACATAATTAATAATTTATGATGCATGTTTCTTTACTCGAGGACTTTATTTATTTATTTAAACTAATATTATAAAGAGTTAAGATTTGTGAGGTTGTAGGGGGTAATCTCTGGATATACTGAAGCGATTTTGACAATTCTTTTACCAATTGAAAGCTATGTTATTTGTGAGTGACAAAAAATTAAAAGCCTGTTTCGTGCAGAGACACATTTGCTCTACGTTCACAGCAAAAATTTAATGAGACAAATGTCCACTCGGGCGAAGCCGGGACGGGCCGCTCTAGTGCCGCTAGCCGGTAGTGTTATAAAAAATTGGTAAATAATAATCAAAATAAAATAAATAAATAAAAAAACCTTTTATTCATTAACCTTAAATACATTGATCAATCATGCTTATGAAAAATTTGTTAAATCTAATGCAAGTAGTTATGTTAAATATTATAGAAAATGTCAGTATGTAGATTTCATGAATAATGTTTATTAGTTTATTTCTTTATTTAATAATGTATTTGAAAAGTTATTTATTTCGATTGAATTTAATAAGTAGTTAGGACCCCTCTCGGGTAAAGGCCTCCTCCAGTTCTGTCCAGTGTTTGCGGTCTTCTGCGACGCTAGTCCAATTTTGTGTTTTCACATATTTTTTAATTTCAT
Organism: Eupithecia dodoneata; assembly: GCA_947044415.1. Lineage (NCBI taxonomy): Eukaryota > Metazoa > Arthropoda > Insecta > Lepidoptera > Geometridae > Eupithecia > Eupithecia dodoneata. Next base: position 5,017,460 of record OX345685.1, read on the forward strand.
CTGACCATCTTGCTAGGGGTCTACCAATTCTTCTTTTGCCCTTTGGACCTTTCCATGAGGTGACTAACTACTGACATAATAATCAAAAATGAACATTAATCTACAGAAAACATTGAATAAAAATGATAGTTTTACAAATTGAGCAAAACTATGTACTTAGGAATATTCTATCTGAAAATACTCAAAACCCTATTTTTTTTCGCGCGATTTATCAAAATAAAATTATATCGCAACCATATTTTGGCACACAGGAGCTTTTACTACGCAATACGCATCTGTCAAAGTCGATTAATAATAATATAATAATAAATAATAATAAAATACAGGGTACCGAGTGCTCCCGGGGAAGTTCCTAGTTCTCGTCTCCGCTTGCGGAGTGGCATCCCAAGAGAACCAGATCCCCACCTCTTGCTTGCCTTCAATGGCCGGTCCGACTGGAGTCGCGAGAGATGCATCTTAGGATGTAGACTCGGGGGTGGAAGTGTCTAATGGCGTAATAGCGAGGAAACCCGCTCACGAGCAGTCTTCGTGATGGTGAAATCGGGGCCGCACCTCTCGACACCCCTCAGTCGTTAGCGCCGATGTTGTTCCTCTTCGGTACCCGGTACCCCGTTTACTCGGGCTTTTTAAGGAACCCATCCAGCATTCCGCAAGCCACCGTCTGCCACTCTTCTTAACATTATGATTGACTTGTTTACGGCAGACGTCCGCAATCTCCCCTATAGCCCGATTACCCAGTCCATCCATCCATCACAATAGCCTGGTTTTATTTCTTTCATTTTTCTTTGCAATAGTCTCTACACCTCGCGGATACCATCTTTGGGTGTATCATATTGTGCACCCGAGGATGATACCCGCTATGTGTAGCCATCGCCTTTAGATTAACTTCTCAAAGGGCCTCTGTGCTGTTGGCTTCGGTCCCACGCAAGCCTTCCAAAGGACCGGGTCACTTTATGGCCCGAGATCATGGTAAATGAGAGACATAATAAATACATTTTATTTTCCACTCACAAGAAGGGCTTTCAAAAATGTTCGTATATAATATACCTACATTTTATGATCACATTATTGACCTGTTCTGTGAGGGGCTGGTGCTTGAGGTAGGTTAATAAAACCTGTATGACAAGTCACCACTCCCCACTCCGCGGGTGTTATAATGATTAGAGATGCCACGAATATTCGGTATTCGTCCTATTCGGCCACTTTTTTTCTTTTTTAATTGAATAATACAAAATGGAAAATAAAAAACCACATATTATTAAAAAATGCAATACTTTAATCATAAATGACAATATTAACACTAAATCTACCAATGGTAAGTTATGTATGATGGATAAAAAAATTTTTTTTTGCATTTGTTGAAAGTAAACGATTTCGCTTTCCTTCATAAATAATATCCGCTTCTGAAAAAAGTCTCTCACTATAGACACTGCGGCCAGGAGACGATAGATAAATCTTTGCGAATTTCCTCAGTACTGGGTATGATTTGGCGCTTGCTGACCACCATTTGTATAGGTCTGCAGTCCGATTCAGGTGAGCAGTTTTCAAAAAAAATCAAATCATGTGGCCGAATGTTCGGCCGCCGAATAATCGGCCATTCGGCCGAGGGGGAAACCAAATGTTCGTTATTCGGTTATTCGGCCAAATCATTATTCGTGGCAACTCTAATAATGACAGAACTAAAACAATGAGTAGGTAAATTAACAGTAAAGTAAAGCAAAGTAAGCGAAGTCAATTAACTGCCTAATTTATAGCTATAAATATAAGATAATATACAAAATGCTTTAGAGAATTCAATGATTTTAAAATCCGAATGGCGGCGGAAGTTCTAAATTCGAATTTCCACCATTTTTTTTCTGTACATTTTTCTGGCAATGTCGCCAACGCCGTTTTCCCACGTTTCGCAACATTCTAAAGTTTATTTTTGAATGTTCCAAAAAACACACATGACACGTTCGGTAGGTCCCGCATTACGCGTCACACAACAGAAATAAATTCGTATAAAAAACATAAAATTTACTTACACCGAATAAGTTACGACCGAATATGGCGTGGGTAAGGTACGCAAGAGGTTGCGGGTTCGATTCCCGCATTGATTTTCATATTTTCTATCGATAATACAAAATATCTAACCATGTAATGTATTGTATTACGTATATCAGTTATCTAGTACCCATAACACAAGCTCTGCTTACTATGGGGCTAGATAATGCTCTGTGAATTGTCCAGCAATATTTATTTAAATGATTTTTTCTAACTTCTACCTATCCAATTTTTCCTTCACCCATGCACATTTTTGTATGTTTTGTCTCTTTCGCCAGTAAATAAATAAAAAACTTCAAAGACAGATACGCAGGGAGCTATGGCGCTCATTAGTTAGTAGGTTAATGACTAGATAAAATAATTTTAATAATTTGTCCGTCTATACTTGTTCTAGCACTTCATGTCCATCCAAAGGTTGCGAGGCAGAGATCGCTCTTAGCGATAAGGCCGCCCGTTGTACAGCATATTTTGTATTTGTCTTGTGTATCTTTTATGTATTTGGTGTGCAATAAAGAGTTATTGTATTGTATTGTATTATAATTTGAATTTATAATTGACATTATTGATTATTTGATTTTATTTTAACTGTATTTATAACATGTGTTCTTAAGGGCCCATACAACCTCAACTTTGTGTGAAAAGGCTAGACATATGATTTTGCGTTCATAAGAGCGGGACAGGCATTGCAACGCAAGTCCAAAAATCAAGTTTTAGCTTATTACCTATTAATTAGGACATTATTTGAAAAAAAAACCGAAACATGTAACATTTTTATTTATACTTAATTCTATTACCACGCTTATTGTCAAGATCTGAACTTCTGTATTTATTGAGAAATTTAGGTTTTAGTAAAAATTTAGAGGTAACTTTGCGATTTTTTTCTATCGAGAAAATTTTATGGAATCGTGTTTTCGAAACATATGATCGATAGATTAAGTCCTGAACTTTACCATATATCAATTTCAAAGTTAAATATTCAGTAGTTTAGACAATATGGACATCCGGCGGAGTTGAAAATTAGCAGTTTGAGGTATTATACACTCTTAACATTCATATTATACCTCTGATTAGTATAATTGGCCTAAGGTCGTTCTGATTACATTAAATAAATAAATTAGGGGAGGCCTATGTCCAGCCGTGGACTGCTATAGGTTGATGATGTTGATGAAAGGTAGGTAGGCAGTTCTACCCTGGAAAACTATATAATAGCAAAAGAGCTAATAGCTTCCTCTTCTTAAAATACGACAAAACTCCAAAGTCAACGAAAGCATTTGGCAAATGCGTGCCCGCTCAATGCCAAAAGGTCGTTCAACCACACACGTGCTAGCGTAGATAACACAACGTACGTGTGTTGGTGTGCGTGTAGAATACAATGTGCTATATAAATAACTAGCAGACCGTCCCGGCTTCGCACGGGTAATGGAATTTTTAAGATATTTTTTTTATCATTGGGTTGGGCTAATTTTTCTGAAAGTATTATAATAGCCTATGTTCACCGGGGATAGTGTAGCTTCCCAACGGTGAAAGAATTTTTCAAATCGGTCCAGTAGTTTCGGAGCCTATTCAATACAAACAAACAAATAAAAAATCAAATCTTTCTTTTATAATATTAGTATAGACTAGCGGACCTTCCCGGCTTCGCACGGTTTTAGTACGGATCTCTAACTTTTTTGAAAATATAATATAGCCTATGTTCACCATAGTGTGGCTTCCCAACGGTGAAAGAATTTTTCAAATCGGTCCAGTAGTTTGGGAGCCTATTCAATACAAACAAACAAACAAAAACAAGCCTTTCCTTTATAATATTAGTATAGATATACATTATTGCAAGTACTTACTTAACCTACTGACCGGCGAATACTCTACGTAACTCAGATATGATGATATGAGCGAAGACTTAGAACCTATGTACAAGGTTCTAAGTCTTCGCTCATATCATCGTTGGGATGCATCGTTACTAACATATGCGTGTATCTTGTATGTAACTATAGAATGTTCATCATCATCAGCCTATATCAGTCCACAGCTGGACATAGGCCTCCCCCAATGAGCGCCACAGCGCCCTGTCTTCAGCTTGACGCATCCAGTGTCTACCTCCAGTCTTTCGCAGGTCGTCATCCCACTTGGTCGCAGGGCGTCCTACACTACGTTTACCGAGTCGTGGTCTCCACTCAATAACACGTTTACCCCAACGGTTGTAAATAATGTTATTAAATAAATAAATCCAGTAAATTGCTAGCCTTTTCCATTTCTTCCACAAGAATAAGAAAAACCAAGCGAAGTCACATGAAATAAACTAGTAGACTATAGTCGTTCACCATGAGATGGATAACACAAACACATATATATATATATACAATGTGTTTTGTCGAACCTTGATCAAACGAGATGTGCGAATACACGACATTATATTTATCGATAGAAAGGCTTATGTACCGAAATTGATTGTTTTTCTTATTTTATTAGCTAGGTAAACTATCTAGCTTTCAAATGAGACTACTTTGAATAAAATACACCGTTTACTCAAAAAGAAACGAAGAAAAAACCAGATGAATTAGTTTTCATTAAAAAAAAATATTAAATCGGCTTTATTTTTGAGATAGGTAACATATAATTTTTTATTTTTTGTTTTTTATCGATAAATATAATGTCGTGTATTCGCACATCTCGTTTGATCAAGGTTCGACAAAACACATTGTATATATATATAAATAATAATAAATAATGCTGGACAATTCACACAGCATTATCTAGCCCCATGGTAGGCAGAGCTTGTGTTATGGGTACTAGATAACTGATATACATAATACAATACATTACATAGATAGATAAATTTCATAATACATAGAAAACGACCAGAACACCCGCACATATATATGTATAGTTACCGATGTGTGCGTGCGTACCTATGTTAGATAATATTGGTGAATGTAGTAACTATGTCTAATAATAAGGTCTGCTGTGCTCTTGTGAAATATCCCAAGGTTGTCGTTTTGTTACCAACTGTTTGTCTGTTTGTGCGGCTGGTTTATATAGCTATCGCTGTGATATGTGACCTATTATTATAAACTAGCTGCGCACCGCGGCTTCGCCCGCGTTTTTTTAATGTTTATATTAGTTAGACCACGACTCGGTAGACGTAGTGAGGACGCCTTCCGACCAGGTGGGATGACGACATGCAAAAGACTGCAGATAAAAGCTGGATGCGGTAATTTTTAAGATTTTTTTTAGGGAAGACAGGGCGCTATGGCGCTCATTGGGGGAGGCCTATGTCCAGCAGTGGACTGCTATAGGCTTTTCGGTTGGATTGCAGTTGAAATGCGGTCCGTCTGTCTAGAGCCATAGAAGATTGATCTCTTATACTAAGTGAGCAATAAAGAAATATCTGTCTATCTAGTTATGCACACAATACAAATTCCTACATAAATAACATATTTGATTTGTATGACGCTAACGTATGTAATACATTAAAAACATAAATGATTATTTACACGTGGTTCATAATATTGCATTAAGTGTTAAGAATATTAAGTACTAGCTGTTCCCCGCAGTTTCACCCGCGTTAAACTCGAATTTCAATATATTTATGAAAACTTGTTGTACACTCATAAAAATAACAATCGGTTCACTAAAAAAAGCGATATACATAATGTAAATACTAGAAATAAGAATAAACTCGCTGTGCCCACAACTAGGCTACATAAGATAACTGTATCTTTTAAAGGGCAATGTATACGCTTCTACAACAAAACTCCAAGTGAGTTGCAAAAATTATCAATAAATAAATTAAAAAAAAATTGTTAAACATATTCTTTGTAAAAAAGCTTATTACAAAATATCAGATTACCTAGAAGATAAAAAAGTTTGGAACGAGTTTTGCTCCAACTCAGAATCTAACAACTTACAGATAAGCAAATCAAATGTACTAGACGAAGTAAATAATAATCATAATTCCAAGTGCTTCCAAGTGCGTAAATTTGATTTCTGTTACGTAATACTTTGACTTTGTCACGTACGAGTATCAATCATGGCTCAGAAGTGTGCAGCATGCGGCAAATTTATAAAAGGTGGCGTTACTTGTCCTAAGTGCTCATCTCGTTCACATTACGAATGTGTCAGAGTACCTGTCGGCAGCGAGGTGCCGAGCGATTGGCGGTGCGGTGACTGCCAGGCGAGTACGCCGAAAGGGAGAAACCCAGCGACGCCGGTACGTGTAACGGAGGTTTTCAAAGACGTCCAACTGCGATCACAGTGCGAAGACCCGGGAGTGTGTGTCCCACAGGAAGATCCCTTGCCGTTAACTACAGATACGACTCTTAAACACACGGCGAAAGAGTTCCAAACCGCATTAAAGCCGAATACGGATGAGCTTCTCCTAGGTTTCCGCAAGATGCAGGATGATATCTCTAAAGATATCAAGTCACTTAAGGCAGATATGACAAACCTTTTCTCAGAGTTTCGAGAGGTACGTCTAGAGATGGCTGACTTCCGCGTCTCTCTCGCTGGTGTCTCAGCTCGTATGGATGGACTGGAGCAGCGCCTCGGAGCAGTGGAGCAGGAATGCGCAACGGCGGCGGCGGCGGCGGTGGCACCCGCGGCACACTCGCCCGCAATCGCCCACCTCCAGACCGTCGTAGGGCTGCTGCAGCAGGAGGTTGCGGACCGCGACCAGGAGGCGCTTCTCTCCGACCTGGAGATAGGCTACCTTCCCGAGGAGCGCGGCGAAAGCGCGCAGCAGGCTGTCACCATGCTGGCGGCCAAGCTTGGAGTTGAGCTAGAGCCGCGCGACATCGTTTACGCGGAACGCGTGGGCGTGACGCAGGGCGCGGCGGCGGGAGGCGAGCAGCCGCGCGCGCGCCGCCTGGTAGTGCGGTTGGCGCGCCGTGACGTGCGCGACAGCTTGCTGGCGGCGGCCCGCGTGCGCCGCACGCTCACCACCGCTGATGTAGGCCGCGCCCCGGCCGGGGGTGCGCACGCTCGCATCTACATCAACGAGCGGCTAACCCGCGCGAACCGCGTGCTCTTCGCTCGTGCCCGCGAGCTGGCCCGCAAGCACCAGTGGCGCTACGTCTGGACCAAACGAGGGCGTGTTAGCGTGCGCGAAGCGGACGGCAAGCAGGCCTTTCAGATCCGTTCTCAATCTGACTTAGATCGGATTTTTGTACTGGGACCCGTTTGACTGTATTGCTGAGTAGAATATCTTTATATACTCAAGTAAAATATAATTATTATAAGTTACCTCTATCCTTTTTTTTGTGCATGTTTTTATACCTTTGTAATTTATATATTAAATCTAGGTCTTTGTGTTGTTTGAAAACAAATTGGTTCTCTAAACTGTGTTCACTTTCTAATTTAGTAATTATTACTTTAGATACTGGAAACAACTTGATAAAGCTTTTTATTTCTATTTTAGTGATAATTAATCTAGTTGCTGAAATATACCTCACTGCTATACTAAATAATAGTCAGTCAAGCCATTTACTTTATTCCGTATTCACATATCTATTTACTACTGAGTATTGTAGGTATGAAAATAATTTTATTACAAATTTTAGAATGTTTATTAAAGTAGTACATTTTGCATTGTTTCTGTGTGCTGATCAACGTCGTGGTGCTTGCGCTATAACTCCGTCGAGGGATATTCCATCGGTCATCAAGTTAGTTTTGTTATCGTTTTATGTAGGCCCGAAGTTTAATATTCCTATGTTCCTGTACGTTATACTTACATTGCATATTTTTTTTCCTGCGTGTAATTGACATTTTATTTAATATTTTCTATGATTTTTATTTGCCAGCATTCACCTTACTTTTTTATATTTTTATATGGGATATACATTTTACTTTTTTATGTTATTTTAATAATACTTTTTCATAATGGTTAATGATAAATTTTTTAATGTTGGTTTGTATAATGCTGGCTCCTTGGGAACTGATCATGATAATTTTATTGCAGCTATGGGGAGGTTCTCGGTAGATGTGATGGCTATTAATGAAACCTGGCTTAAACCAGGGGAAGATGGTCGTGCACCAGTTGTACCTAACTACAGCCTCAAACATATACCACGCCCAGTATGCATTCGTGGGGGAAGAGGTGGCGGCATAGGTTTCTATATTAGACGTGGTGTTAGAGCGCGCGTATGCACCCACCCTCTTAATAATAATGTTGAGCAGATGTGGATGAGAATGAATATCAAATCTACAGAACTGGTAATTGGGACAGCTTATCGGCCTCCGTGGCTCAATGTAAATACATTTTTTGATGCGATTGCGGACTCTTTAGCTTCTTTCTCGAAATGTGATAAAGTCATTCTAGTTGGTGATTTTAACATTAACCTTTTGAATGCCGGTGACATTAAAGTTAAGATTTTTAATGAGTTTCTTACCTGCTTTGAGTTGACTCAATTGATTGATAGGGCTACACATTTTACCGACAGCAGTGAAACACTAATTGATGTTGTTTGCTCGAATGTTCGCTCGCGAAACGTACGTGTTGACCTCATAGGATCTCATATTGGTCACGCGTTTATAACATGCGAGTTTATATTCAAAAAACCAAAACCTCAACCTAAACACGTTGTTTATAGGCCCTTAAGAGATATATGTATAGATTTTTTCAATAATGATTTACTTTCCATAAATTGGGATATTATTTGTTCTGGTGAGAATGTTAACTCTATGGTTCAGGATTTTAGTGATGTTATTACAATGCTATTTGACTTACACGCTCCTTTTAAGAAAATAATTATCAAGGACAGGCCATGCCCATGGCTTACTGATAATGTGAGGCTAATGATGCGTCTTCGAGATGACGCTCTAGTTAGAAATCGTAAAACTAAAATAGAAAGCCATAAAAATTATTATAAAGAACTTAAGAAACTAGTAAACTTTACAATTCACAGTGAAAAGAAAGCATTTTTTAAACAGAATATTAATTGTCACATTACTAATTCCAAAGCTCTATGGAGAAACTTAAAGCATAAAATCCTTCCCCCTAAATCAAGTGAACTACCGGCCCATTTTGATAACCCTAATATAGTGAACGACCATTTTCTAAATATACCAGGCAATGCAGCTATTAATATATCTACTCTAACGTATTTTGAATTTAACAGATATAGTAATGTTACCTTCTCTCTGCAACCTACTGATCCCGTATGCGTCTCAAAATATTTAAGAGAAATAAAATCAAATGCCTCGGGCTTAGACAAAATTTCTATTGACATGTTAACGTTAACGCTTCCTCATAGTCTTCACGCAATAACTTCAATTGTTAATCAATCGATTTGTTCAGCAAAATTTCCTGATGCTTGGAAAACAGCTATTATTAAGCCTATACCAAAAGTCTCTAACCCAATGAACATTAAAGATTTAAGACCTATCAGCCTTTTGCCTTGCTTATCTAAAATTTTGGAGAAGGTGGTATGTTCTCAGGTTAGCGATTATTTGGAAAAAAATAACATCTTACCCGAATTCCAATCAGGTTTCAGAAAAAGTAGAGGCACTAATTCAGCTTTACTTGATGTAACTGATAACATCAGTGAAGCTCAAGATAGAGGAATGGGAACGATACTTGTCCTTTTAGATTTTTCTCGTGCGTTTGACGCAATAAATACATCACTTCTACTTTCTAAGCTAAGTTTCTATGGATTTGACCATCTAACTATTAGATGGTTTCATTCATATCTCAATGATCGTTCGCAATATGTGGAGATTCCGAGAGACAACGGAAACCCTTTAATCTCTGAGATGCAGGCAGTAAAGAGAGGCGTACCACAGGGATCAATCCTGGGCCCTTTACTGTTCATCCTTTATAGTGCTGATGTGATTAACAGTATACATCATTGTAAGTTTCATGTATATGCAGACGATATACAAATTTATCTGTCTTTTAAACCAGACCTTTTACGTGCTGCTGAGTCTAAAGTCAACGAAGACCTCGCACGTATACAGGAATGGGCGCTATCTAACTCTTTGCTCTTAAATGCTAATAAGACAAAATACATGATACTTGGAACCAAGGCTCAGGTTAATAAAATAGCACTAGGTGTCCCTGAACTCCGCATCGACAGTGATAAAATTGAGCGAGTCACAGAGGCACGTAATCTTGGTCTGATTATTGATGAGCAGTTGAAGTTTGAGCGTCATATATCCGAAATTGTCAGGAATAGTTTTTATAGGCTTAAGATATTGTACAAGATCAGAAATTACTTGAGCACTGAACTCCGAGTTCGGCTGGTTGACTCTCTCGTGTTGTCTAGATTTAATTATGTCGATACGGTCTACGGACCTCGGCTTTTGGCTAAAACCTCTAAACTCATACAGAGAGTCCAAAATGCTTGCGCACGCTTTTGCTTCAACGTCCCACCGCGTAGTCATATAACGCATTTCTTAAATCTACACCGTATCCTGAACATGAAACATAGGCGGGATCTTCATCTTGCCACTTTAATGTTCGGAGTGTTTAAATCAGGTAAGCCAAAGCATCTCTACGACAAATTCGAATGGGCCAGAGACCACAACAGAAACCCACCGCGTGCGTGCTCCTTCGTGCTACGCACTCCGCGACACGGTACAGCTGCCTTCCGCGGTAGTTTTCGATTCTGCGCCACTAAGTGTTGGAACTCACTACCTCCGCCTCTGCGTGAACTTCAAAATAAGTGCAATTTTAGATTGAAGTTAAAAAAATCAACTACTGGAACTTCAAAGTAGATTGCAGTGAGGCGGGGCAACCATATACACACTCAAAGTGTCTGCTATTGCTCAGCTTCTACGGAAACTGGTGTCCTTGACAGAACACTAACACACTGATTAATTCACATACAATACACAAGTTTACCCACACACACACAACACACACATACACACACACACATACACACACACACCCTGATACACTCATATCTATTATACACTGATCAACTCACACACAAAATTACCCGTCACACACTGCAGGCTTAGTGGCGTACGAACTCTGATGAGAGGAGGACACGTGATATAGCGTTATCGGAAAAACATATTTTGTTACAGCTGTAGTAGGTAGGTAAAGTTTGCTCTGTAACTGATTATCCCTGTTCATTGAAATTAAATTAAACCCGTCGATTTTTTCAATTATCTTCAGTGTTTTTTGTAGTGTTGTTGTCTCTGCTGAGTTTTGATTTTTCTATGAATGTGTCGAACTGTTATTGTTTATATACATTTTTTCTTTCTTTTAGGTTAAAATTACGTGTACCCTTTTTTGTTTTTAATCTCTAAAGTAGTTGATTTTGAGTTTTTATTCTATATTACCTTTTATAGACAAGTTGCCTTTCACTTTTAAATTCTAGCTTTTAAAGTCTCGTACGTCATCATTACAATGGTACATGCTGAAAATCAGCGTTGTGGGGCTACTCGCAACATTCAGCTGAGCATGAACCTGTTCTGATAGCGCAGGAACACGGCACTGACCATCACAGACGGCTTGATCTACACAATATTAATTTAGATATGTCTATTAATAATAAAAAAATATATATATAAATCAATGCATGTTATCAATTATATACTTTTAAGTTTTTTTTTTTATTAAGTCGTGTGCTGTATTTGTTTACTATAGTTAGATAATTAAGTTTTTTTGCTCTATCAGAATAAATATATTTTCATTTCATTCATTTCATTTCATAGACACATAAGTTATGAACATACTAGTGGTTTCTTCTCTCTTCTTCCACTGGTGGACAAAAAATTTAAGTGAACTATAAAATAATTTAATTGATAATAATGAATAGTATAAAATATGACCTGTCTAAGTGCTTATTTGTAAGCTTAAAGAAATAAAAACTTTTCATTTTCATTTTAATTTTCACTTTATTAAGTGATTTTTTTACACCTTGGGTTACATTATTGGAGTTTTAGTAATAATCCCTAATTTTTTTGTAAATATAATATAGCCTATGTTCACCGGGGATAGTGTAGCTTCCCAACGGTGAAAGAATTTTTCAAATCGGCGCAGTAGTTTCGTAGCATATTCAATACAAACAAACAAACATTTCCTCTTTATAATATTAGTATAGAAGATTAGGTACTACAACATTGTTGTGAGATTTTATTATAGTTTATATCTAATTAGCGTTACTCGTGCTTAACATTATTATTATATACGAGTGACCCCCGGCTTCGCACGTGTTGTTTGTATGGAAACGTTTTAAGTTTATTTCTATGGCAACTGATTTATGGTAAAAGAAGTAGCCTATGTTTTATTCCGGGCCTGGAACAAACTGTACGCAAAATTTTAACGAATGGATTGTAATTGACACATCGAATTTCTAGATTAGAAATAGGGGGCCGTTCAAGTATTACGTAAGCACTATGGGGGGTTGTTTTGCTTATTTTGGATGACATGGGGGGTAGGGAAGTCTAGATGATGATTACGTCATCGGTAGTTATTTACTTTTTTACACGAATGGCAACCCTCACATTGTCTATGCTTGAAAACGAAACGCATTTTCGGGGATTCCCGCAAATAATGCATACGTTTAGGCACTCGCTTTAGAAGCGATTAGGGGAATTACCGCGCGTTATTCACTTGTCTAAATTTCCTCTGTCAGTGTATTGTTTACTTGTGTACTATAATTAAAATACATTTATAATTGAATAATGTTTACGTAAGCATGGGGGGAGGGGGTAAGAGCTTTGCTTACTTTTGCTGACAAGGGGGATGGGGGGGGGGGGGGGGGGTAAATAATTGTTATAAATCTGCTTACATAATATTTGAACGGCCCCTAGATAGATATATAGATATTCGATATTATATAGATTTCAGCATATTGGACACTCAGCCTTATTTTGCTTTAATATTTAATGTTGACTACTGTATTGTATTATTTATTTATTGAGATAATAACATCATAACAGGTTTTTTTATTTAGCCCTAAGGCGATGTTATAACTACTTATACTAAAAATTACATACTTTTGTACATACACACAATACTAAATAATTTATAATTTTGTTTCAATAACATTTTGTGCCTCTTTCATTAATTTGTATTAGGTCATACCTGTAAGAATAGATTGTTTTCAACAAAATACAAATAAATCAACAAATCGTTAAGTTACCGATAGAATCACATTCGAGTCGAGCAAGGTAAAGGTAATCTACACCACACGCACGGCCAAGGGCGCCTAGAAACCTTAGAAGGGTATACCTAGTACCTACTTACATAGACACGTCATTTGGTGTGGACATTAAGGAAGGTGCCAAGGTTTACTCTTATGTAATTATCTAACTATGTATAATTATTATAATTATAACTATATGTATAGATTTGTCATTAAATTGAGGCACTTCTTACCTGGTAAAAATCATATTTGTTCCCACGATAGGGGAACAAATATGTTTTTCCTCCGGCCAGGAGGGATGACGACCTGCGAAAGACTGCAGGTAGATGCTGGATACGTGAAGCTGAAGACAGGGCGCTATGGCGCTCATTGGGGGAGGCCTATGTCCAGCAGTGGACTAACATAGGCTGATGATGATGATTTGATTTTGAACTACAATTTTTATTATCACTAAAAATACTTTTTATCTTGATATAACCTCAAATTAAAGAATTCCTACCGACATCTTCAACGCACCTTATCAAGTTACCGCGACAAGCGCTTTACGCATACGCTATCGTTAGCAAGTACTCTATATCTCGAGTCTTGACCATTTACGTTGAAATGGCTGGTCAATTGACGATAATTCTTTCAATTGTGCTGCTATTTCGAACGGTGCGGCCACGAAAGCAGGTCAGAACCACAAAGGGCCAGGTTAGCTAGGAATAAATGAATGAACGAAAGAAGTCGTCAGGTACCTACAATACAATACAATATAGCTTTATTGCACCATCAAATACAAAAATAATAAAAATAAAGGATCTTAATACTAACTAAATCTAGTGGCACAATCGGCGGCCTTATCGCTAAAAGCGATTTCTTCCAGGCAACCTTTGGATGGATAGGATCGGTACGTATGAAAGCTGACGGTGGCGTAATTATTTAGGATAATTATATATAAAATAATTAATATTTATATTAAGAACGTACATATATAAAAATAGAGCACAAATACACAAATAAACAGGAACAATTAACATAACATAGAAAATAAAAACAAAAATCAAGAAATCTTATCAAGAGTGGTCAGATAGTGTTGATGAACCATACTTTTGAAGATAGGAAGGGATTTCGCTTGACGGATAGAAACGGGAAGGGCGTTCCAGAGTCTGGCGGCCTGCAACGTGAAGGAGTCACCATAGAACTGGGAAGTGTGAGATGGGAGTTTTAAGAGAAGGGTATCAGACGAGCGAAGGGGTCGTGGGTGGGACATATGGAGAAACTCAATAAAGTCTTTTAGATAAGACCTACTTGGCTTTATGAAAGGAGTTCTTCACTACATAGTACTGACGCCGACGTATTCTTTGATAGCATCGCCAAATTACACCGTTTGATGCTCTCATTTCTAAATAGTACCTTTTATCTGGTTTTTTTTTATTTGCGACATGCACATATTGTATTTTGAATTTAATTTTTGATTTAATTATTATAAAATTTATTAGATATATATTTATATTTCATTAATCAGAATGTTATTATATTGTGTTTATGACTTGAATTTGAATGTTAAAAATTGACTTACCTTAGTTTATAAAATATAATATTTGACGTTTTAGTATGTATACAAATAAAAATAAATAATAAGGTAAGCAGAGCTTGTGTTATGGGTACTAGATAACTGATATCTATGTATACTAATATTATAAAGAGGAATGGTTTGGTTTTTTGTTTGTTTGTTTGTAATGAATAGGCTCCGAAACTACTGGACCGATTTGAAAAATTCTTTCACCGTTGGGAAGCTACACTATCCCCGGTGAACATAGGCTATATTATATTTTCAAAAAAGTTAGGGATCCGTACTAAAACCTTGCGAAGCCGGGAAGGTTCGCTAGTACATAATACAATACACTACATACGAGTAGATAGATATTTTTTATTATACATAGAAAACTAGATCACCCGGAACAAATATCTGCAGATCGTACACACAATTGTTCCGGGGCGGGTTCGATTCCCGCCCCGGAACAATTGTGTGTACGATCTCCTGCGTCGCAGGCGGACCTTCGCCCACCGCGCCACATCGGTCGTCAACCATGATAGTATCAAAAGTTCCACAACACAAGCTTTATGAGCTTGATAATGCTGTGTGAATTGATGGATTCAATGCAGATTCAAAGTGCACAGTTTCATGCGCCATGATCATGGAGTATTTATTATTACTCCGTGATCAGAATGAAGATATACAAGAGGATAATACAGTTTCATTCCTAGGTTTAAAACTAGACAATGTATGCTCATGGGTACCACACATCGAGCATATTAAATCTAAAGTAAACAGTTTCATTTATGCTTTATGGAATATTGGTAATATAACTGATCACAAAACTGCTCTACTTGCGTATCACGGCTATGTAGCATCCCTTCTTAGATATAATGTTATTATATGGGGCAACGCAGTTAATGTCAATGCCTTATTTATAGCGCAAAAAAAATGTCTACGTGCAATATTCAACAAGCCTCCGTGGGAACCTTGTACCCCAATATTTAAAAAACACAAGATATTGACATTACCGTGCTTGTATATATTAGAAATGTGTAAATTTGTTAAATCACATATGGAATTATTTAAAACTTTTGAACAAGTCTATACATTTAACTTTAGACATAAAGACCGGTTAGCAATACCGGCAAAAAAAACTCAATTGTACAGTCGCAACTGTTATAACATGGCTATCAAAATTTACAACAAATTGCCAAACAATGTAAAAGAACTGAAGGGTTCCTTATTCAACAGAAAGTTATTTAATTTATTTATTGAGCATTGTTTTTATTCGGTTGAAGATTACCTTAATTTTAAGTTTTGACCTAGCGAGTTCTACTTTTAACTGACAATTTAATAATATTTGCGATTATCTGATTTAATTAATGACATCTAATTTAATTTTACTGATTTTTATATTCACGTGCCTGTATTCGGGCGAGATATGCAGCTCTACTGTGTTATTCCACCAATGTATTATGTACCATGTCTTATGTGAATAAATATTACTGAATTACTGAATTACTGAATTACTGATCATGGCGCATGAAACTGTGCCGAAATATTGGAAAACTCAAAAATCAAATCATGATAAATATCTTGTATAATAGGTACTAGATAATTGATAATATACATTGAGATACATTTAACATTACATAGATAGGTAGTTATTTTTACATTTAACATTACATAGATAGGTAGTTATTTTTACATTTAACATTACATAGGTAGTTATTTTTACATTTAACATTACATAGGTAGTTATTTTTACATTTAACATTACATAGGTAGTTATTTTTACATTTAACATTACATAGGTAGTTATTTTTACATTTAACATTACATAGGTAGTTATTTTTACATTTAACATTACATAGGTAGTTATTTTTACATTTAACATTACATAGGTAGTTATTTTTACATTTAACATTACATAGGTAGTTATTTTTACATTTAACATTACATAGATAGGTAGTTATTTTTACATTTACATTACATACATAGGTAGTTATTTTTACATTTAACATTACATAGGTAGTTATTTTTTCATTTTTCAACACGTTTCCCCCAGCGGTTGTCGGTTCTCCGCGAGATATGTCCGGCCCGCTGCCACTTCAGCTTGCTAATTCTTAAAGATGTATAGATAGGTATAAGATATATCTAGATAGGAACAGATAAAGAGACGTATATATTTCTTACGTAATCGGTCAGTACTGTTAAAGATAAGCCGTGACATCAGCTAGGGTCGATGTGATGTAGAAGCTCTAATAATATCCCTATCAAGAGGATCCTGTCTCGCGCATAACTGCGTAGGTTTTACACTGTAGTCACTATAATGAACTGTGGGAGCGATAGGTATTTGAAGGCCCAACACAGACGTAGCTATAATATATAGCAATATACCGTGCTATAATGTATATTATAGCAAGCTATTCATTGATTATTTTAAATATTATTTAATTTAACGAGCATGAATCACTGCGATTTAATATTTGCACACCTGCTTGCGGGTTGAATACATTTGACTCCACTCTAGTTATAAGACCGATGTACCTGTAATAATTTGTAATTTTTTTAATTTTATTTGATCTGAAACTATGTAATTCTAATAATATTATAAACGTCAAAGTTTGTAAGAATGGATGGATGGATGTTTGTTACTCTTTCACGTAAAAACTACTGAATGGATTTTAATGAAACTTCACAATAATATAGCTTACATATCAGAATAACACATAGGCTACAATTCATAAAGATATAATAGTATATTATCCAAAATATCTATCACCACGCGGGTGAAACCGCGGGTCGCAGCTAGTAATATATAGTTTGCCTTCATTTCAAGATGGTCGGCAAAAAATTACAGTATAGCTTGGTGACATAAAAACTAGGCATATATATATAAATTATAGCTGCGTGTGTGGACGTCGCTTTAATTTTGTACAGAAGGCAGCGTGGAAACTTATATGTCATACTCAATCTCTATATTGTTCGTTCATGTCCAGTCCATCCCAAGGTTGCCTGGAAGAGATCGCTCTCAGCGATAAGGCCGCCCTATACCTTTATTCTAAGTTTTTATCTCTGTATTATTTTCTGTTTTGTGTGGTGTAATAAAGTGTTATCTATCTATATATCTATCTACTTATAAGATGTACGTGTACCTACCTCTAGGCTAATATTATGTGACAATGTATGCGTGTATGCAATAAATATATTAATGAATGAAACGGGTATTTATCGCGTTAATTTACAATGTTTCCGACGTTTCAGCAGGTTTACACTCTGTCGTTGTGACGGGATGACTGACCGTTGCATCAATACTTATAATTATGTGTTATAAATAAATAATGCTGGACAATCCACACAGCATTATCTAGCCCCATGGTAAGCAGAGCTTGTGTTATGGGTACTAGATAACTGATATACATAATACAATACATTACATAGAAAGTTTTTTTTTTATACATATAAAACGAACAGAACACCCGGAACAAATATCTGCAGATCGTACACACAATTGTTCGAACCCGCAACCTCCTGCGTCGCAGGCGGACCTTCGCCCACCGCGCCACATCGGTCGTCAACATGTGTTAAGATCGCGTAAGTTCAAAAATATTTAAATGAATGAATAACATATAAAATGAATGTTTGTTTACAGACGCTGGTGCGTGTCCTGCCTCTGGAGTACTGCGACGGTGCTGCTGCACAGGATCATGATTGCTCCGCTGCAGCCCATCACAGGTGGGTCACAAGGGCGTCGCCAGCACATGGCCCAGGGAGGGCAAGTTAATATTATGGAGGACTAGCTGCGCCCCGCGGTGTCAACCGCGTGGTGATAGATATTTTGGATAATATACAATATATCTTTATAAATTGCAGCCGATGTATTTTTCTGATGTATAAGCTATATTATTGTATAGTTTCATTAAAATCCATTCAGTGGTTTTTACGTGAAGTAACAAACATCCATCCATACTTGCAAACTTTCGCGTTTATAATATTAGTAGGATGAGAAAAATATGAATTGTAGGGTAAAGTCAAGAGCTACACTAGTACTACACTTGTAGCGCGAGTCTATACCTCTATGGCGATGGATGGTTCTAACTTCAATGCGTAATGCTTCACGACTCACGAGCTCTTGACAGCACAATAAATAAAACTTTTAAATAATTTGGCGTGTTTTAGAAAACTATAAACCGCCTGCAAATTCCTAAATAATGAAAATTAATTTAAAACTTAGTAAAAAAAAAAACATCAAAATCGGTCGGCGTGATATTGAGTTCTTCGTCCTATTGTCGCGCACATCCTTAATGCAAATTTAGGACTTGATTTTAACATAGATGCCATTGTCAGAACTGGACCAATGGGACCACACAGGAAGATAAGAGAGAACATAATCTAATAATTACTAATAATTCCCCATCCCAGGTCCAAAGTCATCCAAACCAGCAATTTCTCGACGAGCAGCTGGCACAGAACACCTCCATCCAGAGCCAAGAGTGGAATGCCAACTGCTGCATGAGCCGGAGGAGCATACCCTCGACGTGGTCTTCGTACATGGACTGTATGGTAAGAGTTATCAATATCCCTCTCCCCAGGTCTAAAGCCCTCCAAACCAGCGGTAATGAACACCTCCATCCGGAGCCAAGAGTGGAATGCCAACTGCTGCATGAGCCGGAGGAGCATACCCTCGACGTGGTCTTCGTACACAGACTGTACGGTCATCATAGTGTAGGACGCCCTCCGACCAGGTGGGATGACGACCTGCGAAAGACTGCAGGTAGAAGCTGGAGGCGTCAAGCTGAAGACAGGGCGCTATGGCGCTCATTGGTAGAGGCCTATGTCCAGCAGTGGACTAACATAGGTTGATGATGATAGTAAGATGATCAGATAGTTATCAAACATGTTTACCGATTAGGTACGTTGTAGAAATTGAGAGAAATGGAATGCAATGTCTCTGGTGCAAAAATAATATAAATAACATTAATAACTTAATGACAATAAAATAGTAAATTCCGTAATGACGATAAAAAGTCAAACAATAATCTATATATCAAAAATATCTATGTATAATATAATAATAAATATTATAAAGAGGAAAGGTTTGATTTTTTGTTTGTTTGTTTGTTTGTAATGAATAGGCTCCGAAACTACTGGACTGATTTAAAAAATTCTTTCACCGTTGGGAAGCTACACTATCCCCGGTGAACATAGGCTATATTATATATTCAAAGAGAAGCCGGGAAGGTCCGCTAGTCTATAATATAAAAACGAATCGCTGAATGTGTTGCTAAGCGCAAATCTCGAGAGCAGCTGAATCGATTTCGCTAATTCTTTTTTTAGAATATTCCTTGATGTACGAGGATGGTTCTTATGGAGAGAAAAAAGAGAAAAATTTAAAATAATTGCCTGAAATAAATGACCAGCCGGGCGAAGCCGGGACGGGCCGCTAGTTACACATATAATTAATAAAACATTTTCTATTAAAAAGTTAGAATGTATCATTTACGAAGTATCAATATTTCCTCATATAGCTCGCACGCGCCAACTAGACTCTAGTAGTAGTTACTAGTTACTACCTTACCTACGTTTACCGAGCATAGTTCATAGTTCATTTAATTATAACTATTGTTTACATGTCACATTGTATTCTATATGTAAAAAAACTACATATTATGTACATACATAATAATCTTTATATACAAAAATCTATTGCTGTTCATTAGTCTCGCTAAAACTCGAGAACGGCTGGGCCGATTTAGCTGATTTTGGTTTTAAAATGTTTGTCGTAGTCCAGGGAAGGTTGAAACGTTGAGAAAACATGGGAAAATTGCTTTCCACGCAGGCGAAGCCGCGGGGCGCAGCTGGTACATTATAAATTACATTTTATAGTGATAAACTCGTTGTAATAATTATAAATCGCTATTGGAATTTGCGCCGGTGACAGTAGTAGGTGGTAAGCATATAGTAATCTAGTAGTAATAATAGGTACATAATAAGTTAGGTAAAAACAAATTCGAGAAGGAGGCCAAAAGGAGGATCCAGCTGGGCTGGGCAGCGTTTGGGAAACTACGTAGAGTCTTCTCTTCATCCATATCGCAATGCTTGAAAACGAAAGTTCAACCAGTACGTCCTACCCGTTATGGCCTACGGAGCTGAGACGTGGACAGGACACTCACGATAGGGCTGGTCCATCAGTTCAATGTCGCTCAGCGAGCTATGGAAAGAGCTATGCTCGGAGTTTCTCTGAAGGATAGGATTCGCAACGAATACATCCGACAGAGCACCAAAGTTATCGACATAGCTCTGAGAATTAGCAATCTGAAGTGGCAGTGGGCCGGCCATATCTCGCGAAGAACCGACGGCCGCTGGGGCAAACGTGTTCTTGAGTGGAGACCACCGTAAACGTAGTGTATAGGACGCCCTCCGAATGACGACCTGCGAAAGACTGCAGGCAGATGCTGGATGCGTCAAGCTGAAGACAGGGCGCTATGGCGCTCATTGGGGGAGGCCCATGTCCAGCAGTGGACTGCTATAGGCTGATGATGAAGGTAGTTAAGTAAGGTAGTTATCGGCCTTTTAAACTGTAATCTACAAAGCATGAATGCCACATCCTGTACATTCATGCTTATGAATCAGACATCGCTTTGTTTTACAATGCAAATACAAAAATGTTTTTATTTCGTTCTCAGTCCATGATTATCTTACACTAGCGGCCCGTCCCGGCTTCGCCCGGGTGCATTTATGTTTCATACTCTGAGGTTTCATAATGATTTTGCGATAAACGTAGAGTAAATGTTTGACGATCAATGTGGCGCGGTGGGCGAAGGTCCGCCTGCGACGCAGGAGGCTGCGGGTTTGATTCCCGCCTCGGAACAATTGTGTGTACGATCTGCAGATATTTGTTCCGGGTGTTCTGGTCGTTTTCTATGTATAATAAAAATATATCTATCTATATAATGTATTGTATTATGTATATCAGTTATCTAGTACCCATAACACAAGATCTGCTTACCATGCTCGAAAGAGTCTTCATATTTTGGGTTAGGTTAGGACTGCAGGTAGATGCTGGGTGCGGCAAGCTGAAGACAGGGCGCTATGGCGCTCATTAGGAGGCCTATGTCCAGCAGTGGACTGCTATAGGCTGATGATGATGACCTTTGAAAACATTCGTATAGGGTTATCTCTTCATATGTAGGTATTACGATAAGTTGGTAATCGAGTCTCATTAAAACGTTGTTAGCGATTGCATAATTATGTACGAGTATGTATTACATATGTAGGTTGTTATCAGTAAATATGTAAATAGGTGTAATAATAATTATGATACCTACGATAAAATTGACGAGCAAAGCGACTTCAGCCTCTTAGGAATAATCCTAGATACACATTTAAATTGGAAAAAACAAATTGAATCTACTAAAACCAAACTATCGCGTTTTGTATACGCTCTAAGTGTTTTAAAATCAAACACAAACTACCAAACTGCCCTAACTGCCTACTATGCTCATGCGTATTCAGCTTTCAACTATGGTGTTATACTATGGAGTGACAGTACGGACTTTGAACAACTTTTTATAACGCAAAAAAAATTAATACGTATCCTTATAAATATTCCTCCGCGAGAAA
Organism: Eupithecia dodoneata; assembly: GCA_947044415.1. Taxonomy (NCBI): domain Eukaryota; kingdom Metazoa; phylum Arthropoda; class Insecta; order Lepidoptera; family Geometridae; genus Eupithecia; species Eupithecia dodoneata. The sequence continues at coordinate 5,039,747 of OX345685.1, forward strand.
GCTGCAAACCACACTTTATCCAAAAGAAAATACTTAGTTTACCCTGCATCTATATATTACAAGCGGCAATGTTTGTTAGAAAACATAAAAATTACTTTAAAACAAAACAAGAACTAGACAATAACTATAATAGACGAAATAAAAATAAAATAGTACTCCCTGATACAACCCTAACAACAGTTAGCAAAAGCCCCAAATTTAGATTAATTAAAATATTTAATAAACTACCTGAAATCCTAAAATGCGAACCAAAAGATAATGTATTTACGAAACACTTGAAAACTTTACTACTACAAAAATGCTATTATTCAATCCATGAATTTTTCTCCGATGACAATTTAAAACAAAAAACTGAAAGTGTACTAGCTGACATACCTACAGATTAAATTAGCAAGCCTATCTACCTATTCATGACATTCCTATAATTCCTATATGACATTCCTAATTTTATAAATAATGATTGTTTTGAATCTTAGGCTAACATTTAAAAAGAACCCAAAAATTGTTGTGCCCTGACAGGGTTTTTATGCATTGTGTACCTACCCACTAAGACTACACCTAAGATACTACCTGTATGCATGAAATTACAATAAATGAATTATGAATTATGAATTACTACAAGGGTATTTGACGACCGATGTGGCGCTGTGGGCGATGGTCCGTCTGCGATGCAGGAGGTTGCGGGTGCGATTCCCGCCTCGGAACAATTGTGTGTACGATCTGCAGATATTTGTTCCGGTTGTTCTGGTCGTTATGTATGTATAGTAAAAAACATCTATCTATTTAATGTGTTGTATTATGTATATCAGTTATCTAGTACCCATAACACAAGCTCTGCTTACCATGGGACTAGACGACAATGCTGTGTGGATTCTCCAGCATCATTTACATTTTACTAGCTGCGCCCGCGGCTTCGGTTGCGTGGAAATCCATGTGTAAAATGGTTTATAAACCTTCATCTTTAATCACTATATTTATTAACACTTTGACTGCGATTTTTTTTCGACGACTGCGATCTTTTTTTTAACCTAAGCCATTCGTGCTGCCGCTCTACACAGCGGTTGTGTTGCGCCGCACATGCGTTTCGTTCGAAAAATATTACGGCTGTGCTGAGTCACAAAGATCTGTATTTTCTCAGCCGCTGCGCTAGTGTGGATTTACGCATATTAGTCACTTGTAGAAAACACATACCGTGTGATTTCAGCACTCAAAAAAAGCACATCAAAATCCGTTGCGTAGTTTTAAAGATCTAAGCATACATAGGGACAGACAGACAGCGGGAAGCGACTTTGTTTTATACTATGTGTGAGTGATTCATCAGTCATCTAGTACCTATACAGAAGCTCTGCTTAACTTGGGGCTAGATGATGCTGTGTGTATTGTCCAGCATTATTTATTGCAAAAACAGCCCTCTTCTTTAACACGGTGTTTTTACCTACAGTGGGTAATACAAATACTTGTTTGTTTCAGGGTCTCTGGGTAACACATGGCGACAAGGCGAATGGAAGTCAAAATACGAGCAAGAGCCCAAGAAAGTCATACTAAGAAACCATTCCGAGAAAACTTGCAACTGTCAAAGAAACCCACACCCAAAAATAAACATAGAACACGAAACTAATCATAACAAAAGTGTCAAATCTGACGTTTACACAACGGAATTACACGACGCAGAAATGACGATAAACAAAGTAAACGAGAAACTATTCAAGAAAATAATACCGAACGAAAATGATTTAATAACTGAACAGTTTTACAACAATACTTTACTAGATCAGATAGAAATAGTCGATAACTACGATACACAAGCCAAATTCGTCCGTGACCTATTCAAAAGAGAAACTAACTGTGATAAATTCTGTGATGTTATTGATAATAACGTGAACAATCAAAATAAGTGTAAATATGATAAGTGTAATAGCGATAAGGACTGTAAGTGCGAGCAGGATGAAGTCAGCAACGAAGACGAGTGTAAATGTAACGACAAGAAGTGTGAAGTTGGCTGCGGGTGTATCTGTGATTATTGTTATTCCGCCTGTTGGCCGAGAGATTGGCTGAAGATGGACTTTCCAGGCGCAAGGGTGATTTCCGTGAACTATACAAGCGATCCATATTTGTGGCGGCCTCTGTGGATCAAAGAGAACAAAAGGTGAGACTAAGGTTAGATAATGCTGTGTGAACTGTCCAACATTATTTATTTATTTATTATTATTTATTTATTAAGGTTTTTGTGCGCCCTCGCTCTATGAAATTAATTTCGATGGGACTTGAACCTGCGAAATTCTCCTCAGTTCGAGGATGCTCTAGCCAACTAAGCCAAGCCAAATATCAAAGTGCTTTAGTTTCTTTAGACCTTACAAACTACTCCTTTTGCCTCGCGGCTCTTGTGCTGAACGGACGTGTTTACGATTCTCGCAGCGCTGATATTTTATATTTTGTGACTGCGCCCTCGAACATTGGAGCCCCCCGCACCTTGTCTTCTGGAGCCCCATCCTGTCCTCTGGAGCCCCAACAATAATATACATAAGTAAAACAAGGAAATAAAGTGTTCACTTGAAGCCACGGTTAGAACAAGTAACCGACACGATGAGTCGAAAATCTTAAAGACTTCCTACTACTTTAAAGCTCCACATAATGGGGAAATATACTCGTAATATACCTGTGGGGATACTAGCTCCTACTGTGTTGTTCCTACGGCAGGGTTCTCCTCCTTGATTGAAAGACTGATGGACTTTATCACTAGTCGTTTATTCTTGAAAGGCGCCGATTTGCTGGTTTTACTTCTTGATGACTAAATACTTGTCTACTACTTGACAACTACAAATTTCCATACAAATCGGCGCCGCTTATATCAAATTTTCTGTCCCTCCAGCGTATAGTGGTAGGGCGAGCAAAGTTTTTACCGAATATGAATTTAACTATGCTGATATGCGAAAGCTAAGTAAAGACGGGGATACATAAAACTCCCTCTCGAAAGGGCTACAAAGAGGGCAATGATATCTTCAGCTCCCGGCTCCGTCCGTCACAATAGCAATACCTATAGTATAGCAATATAAATAGAATAGCGAATTTAGTGGGATTCGGCCCATGCTTCCGTTGAACACTTGTGATACACTAGAATCTCACCAAAAACCGAAAAAAGTTTAAATTTTAGTTACCATACCAACGAGAGATCAATTTAATGATGGATAAACGAAAGCTTTCCAAACCAAAAATAGTTTCGAGATTCTGTGCTTTGTTCCGATGATCATCATCATCATCATCTGTCCACTGCTGGACATAAGCCTCCCCCATTGAGCGCTATAGCGCCCTGTCTTCAGCTTGCCGCATCCAGCATCTACCTGCAGTCTTTCGCAGGTCGTCATCCCACCTGGTCGGAGGCCGTCCTACACTACGTTCCGATGATACCAATAGTTAAATATTTTTCATCAAGATTCCTTGGGTTCTGTAACACCTTTGTATACAAAAAATATCCAGGTTTTAAATAAGAGTATAGCTAGGCATGTAACCAAAGTTATCGATATAGCTCTGAGAATTAGCAAGCTGAAGTGGCAGTGGGCCGGCCATATCTCGCGAAGAACCGACGGCCGCTGCTACAAACGTGTTCTTGGGATTGAGATCACGACTCGGCAAACCTCGCCCCGAAACGACAGACCCAAACCAAAGTACTCAACTTACCACAAACCTTCCACCTTCCAGATTGAGTCTCCAAGTCCGAGCTGAACAGATGATGGACCAGCTCCTCGCCATGAAGGTTGGGGAGAAGCCGGTGGTCTGGGTGGGGCACTCCAAGGGAGGGCTGTTCATTAAGCAGATCTACTGTCAAGGTATATATATAATTTAAATAAATATACAGGGTTATTCGTTATTAGACCAGACTCTTTTAGGGGGTGATGGGGGAGGCCGTTTGAAACAATTTTGACTCCATAAAGTTTGATACAAAAGTGAACCAATTTTGAGATATTTGCATTTACCGTATTTTTCTTTCCCGTATTTTTTTGTATTGTATATCTAATATCTATATATATAAAAGAAAGTCGTGTTTGTTACAACACTTATAACTCAAGAACGGCTGGACCGATTTAGCTGAAAATTGGTTGAGAGGTAGCTTAGAACCAGGAGTCTAACATAGGATAATTTTTATCATTTAAACCATTTGACACATAGATTTCCACGGGGGCGAAGCCGCGGGGCGCAGCTAGTAATATTATAAAGAGGAAAGGTTTGATTTTTTGTTTGTTTGTTTGTAATGAATAGGCTCCGAAACTACTGGACCGATTTGAATAATTCTTTCTCCGTTGGGAAGCTACACTATCCCCGGTGAACATAGGCTATATTATATTTTCGAAAAGTCCGTATCCGTACTTAAGCCGTGCGAAGCCGGGAAGGTCCGCTAGTATTATATATATTGTAGTATGTGGTATATGGATGGATTTTTGTTACTCTTTCACGCAAAAACTACTGAATGGATCGGTCTGAAATTTTGGATACAGGTAGTTCCAGACCCGGAATAAAACATAGGCGACCGATGTGGCGCGGTGGGCGAAGGTCCGCCTGCGACGCTGAAGGTTGCGGGTTCGATTCCCGCCTCGGAACAATTGTGTGTACGATCTGCAGATATTTGTTTCGGGTGTTCTGGTCGTTTTCTATGTATAATAAAAAATATCTATCTATGTAATATATTGTATTATGTATATTAGTTATCTGGTACCCATAACACAAGCTCTGCTTACCATGGGGCTAGGTCTACTAAGAAATAATAAGTCTTCTTATTATCTTAGTCAGACTTATTATTTCATGGTAGGGCTAGGTAATGCTGTGTGGATTGTCCAGTATTATTTATTTATTTATAAGGCGGCCCTTTATACCTTAATCTAAGTTTTTATTTCTGTATTGTTTTATGTTTTGTGTATAATAATAACGTCTTTTCTATCTATCTATGTATCTCGACGAAACTAGATAAAAGACAAAAGTCAAAAAACATTTACTTCTTTAGGCTTACAAAATAAGCACTTAGACAAGTCATATTTTATACATTAAATTATTATCAAATAAAATTATTTTACTGTTCACTTCAATTTTTTGTCCACTAGTGGAAGAAGTGAAAAAGAAACCACTAGCATGTTCATCTCTTATATGTCTAATACATGGTTATTTGCCTATTTAAGTCTAAATATAATATGATTCGATACATGTCAATATTTAAGTAAAGCTATGCACAACAACAAATTACTTACATACTATTGTCGGTGCGGAACTGAGCGACATCTGGCCAAGCATTAACATCATTGAGATATCATCTATAGAGTAGAAAGCCTTCTTGATGAGATTTAGTTTTATGTAATGTTTAAATTTACGAATAGGGAGCTCAGTTGCTTCAGATAGAAGCTTATTCATTATTATAGAAGCGCACGCTATTGCCTAGTATGTACATATATAGTGGTCGGACTAGAATGTTTTTAAACAAAAGATAATGATGAACTTAGGACAAAAACAACCATTAAGTAGCAAGTTAAGGGGCCTCCGGAGGGACGAATTCTTCATACAAACGTAATACCAAAATTATTTCTAATTCAAGCATATTTCCACTATAATATTGCATTATTTGTATTAGAATAGTATTTATCTAGGTTCCCAAATAGTTTTTTTTTCAAAATACTTACCTAAAATGAAATGAAAGCCAATCTCATTTTGCACATTTTTATGCGAAAATGGACAAGTTTTCTTGCTATTTGTTTCGTAATAAAAACATCAATATCTAACGTTTTATTTATTAATGAACATAGCTTATATTGTCTAGTTACAGAATAACAATACTTTGTGAAGAATACAAAAAGTTTTCAGTCATAATTTTTGGTATTACGGAACAAACCAAATTTTGAACGGCTAATATTGCTATCGCGCACGCATGGGGCGCGGCGCAAAGGTTAAACAGGGACAGCGATATTCGGAGCGACTTTTGCAAGCGAGGGTCGCCGGACCCTTAATCCTAAGAATTATTGTATTTCATAAACAGCTTGGTTTGACAATGAGAACTATAGATTTCTCAGTAGGCAGTTGATATAGGCAGGCATTTCTATATCATAATCATCATCAGCCTATATTAGTCCGACGTAGACCTCCCCCAATGAGCGCCATAGCGCCCTGTCTTCAGCTTGACGCATGCAGCATCTACCTGCGGTCTTTCGCAGGTCGTCAACCCTGCTCGGAGGGTATCCTACACTACGTTTACCATAGTCTCCACAAAAATCTTCACAAACCTTTCAATGATATATATATATAGGTCTCCTCATTGTTATGACGGCGACCCTGGATATCACGGATTCTTCTATCACGAGCTCTAATATGGCTCGCTAGACCGAACTTGGTCTTGAATACCGTGAATACCCTACGGCACGCATGGCAGTAGAGTTGGCCCGCCGGGTGATTATGTAACTCGCGACCGGTTTGCGACAGGCGTAAATTAAGCAATCGGTGCTGTCAAACGTTAAATTTGTATTAGTTTGACACCAGCTACAACGTCAAAATTGGTCAAAATTGACGTTTGACAGCACTGATTGCTTAATTTACGCCTGTCGCAAACCGGTCGCGAGGTACATAATCACCATAGTATGGTACACGTACCTACACGTATATATGACTCATCGGTATGGTGACCATACCGATGAGTCATATATACGTGTAGGACTTAGGTGTTTTTGTATGTGGCGTCTTGTGTCCATTGTCTCGAGTCGTTTTTCCTCAAATACTTTAAGGCGAAATGAGTTCGCTTTTTCGAGACAAGGACGAACGAACGCCGCGCGGGGATGGCGAGAAAGGAAGGTAAGAGCGGTATAATGACCGGCCCGCGCGCAATTTTACTGGTTTTTATTTTTAAATTTGTCATTGCTCTAAAATAATACTGTTTCTCAAAAAACGAAAACCATAATTTTTTTAAGTATTTATAAGGGAACACGTAGAAGAAATTTCATTACAATAATATTCAATAACTAGCGAATAAAACTGGGTTCTCTGTAAGAATGAAGATTTAGAGGAAACTTGGCCATTTTTTTCTATCGAGTCAAGTTTAGTCAATCGTGTTTCGACTCCCATAACATACTAACTAATATCCTAAACTTTAGATCCTCCTCAAAATATATTCGAAAAATAGGTTTTGTTCCCTTTAAATTGATGGGGCTCATTTCACCTTGAACAAACTTTTTCATGATAGAGTACACTAGCACCAAACGATTCATTAGAACACAAAGACCTATTACCACACAATAACATATATTTTCATTGTTGCTAGGCAATAAAAGAATATTAAATAGGTGAACTGGCAAGCCAAATGAGTATGAAAGGTGATTTTGTACGTGTTAGGTAAATAAAACGCAACGAATACATCCGACAAAGAACCAAAGTTATCGACATAGCTCTAAGAATTAGCAAGCTGAGGTGACAGTGGGCCGGCCATATCTCGCGAAGAACCCGACAACCGCTGGGGCAGACGTGCTCTTGAGTGTAGACCACGACTCGGTAAACGTAGAGTAGGACGCCCTCCGACCAGGTGAGATGTTGACCTGCGAAAGACTGCAGGTAGATGCTGGATGCGTCAAGCCGAAGACAGGGCGCTATGGCGCTCATTGGGGGAGGCCTATGTCCAGCAGTGGACTAATATAGGCTGATGATGATGATGAAGCGTAACGAGAGTACATATTTGAATAAAAACTTGTGTTATGTGGTAGCGGTATTGGATTAATGGGCGCCTTTAGAAAGCAGGGTATGCGTAACGTAACCAACTTTGCTTAAGTCAGTTTTGCTTAAATATCGGTTTTGACGACCGATGTGGCGCGGTGGGCGAAGGTCCGCCTGCGACGCAGGAGGTTGCGGGTTCGATTCCCACCTCGGAACAATTGTGTGTACGATCTGCAGATATTTGTTCCGGGTGATCTGGTCGTTTTCTATGTATAAAAATATCAATCTATGTAATGTTATGTATATCAGTTATCTAGTACCCATAACACAAACTCTGCTTACCATGGGGCTAGATAATGCTTTGTGAATTGTCCAGCATTATTTATTTATTATAATGTAATAAGAGACGCGACAGTAAAGTAAATTTTTGCGGGTAGTCTGTTTTCAAAAATTGTACATCGAATTTGGCTGGAATATACAAACCTTCCTGTTATAATATATTGTATTAAGTATATTGGGGCTATGTGATGCTGTGTGGATTGTCTATATATCTATACTAATATTATAAAGAGGAAAGATTTGATTGTTTGTATTGAATAGGCTCCGACAACTACTGGACCGATTTGAAAAATTCTTTCACCGTTAGGAAGCTACACTATCCCCGGTGAACATAGGCTATATTATATTTTTAAAAAGTTAGGGATCCGTACTTAAACCGTGCGAAGCCGGGAAGGTCCGCTAGTTTATTATAATAAGCGTCTCAACCTATGGCTATTCCACTAAACCATGCAAAACATCATTTAAATAAACGAATTTGTTTTTTTTTCAGCTTACGAAGCCCACAAAAAACTGAACAAAACAGAAACAACAGCCCCAGAATTGAAAAACAACGAAATCTTGCGACGAGAAAGCTCTATCAATAACGATGCAGTTCTAGCAGAAACAATAGAGAACATAGTCGGGAATATGTTCGACAAACAAATGTACAAAAATCATGACAGTATGACATTCAGCGACTACAAAGAACAACAGATAAACGAAACAAAGAATGAACTACAAAACGAAGTAAACTCTACACAAAAACTCGAATTACAAAATCTAAAAATGACAGATAACGTAAAATCGAAAGATGATCTACAAGTGACAGATATAATTGTTAATACTAAAGATAAGTGTCAAAACACTGATGACAATGGAAATGAGAATGAATGCGTTGAAGCTAAATCTTCAAATATTGAGGGTAAGTGAATGATTTAGTAGATTAATGATCTGATAGGCCATAGATTTGGTTCTCTGTCGGATGTATTCGATGAATCCTATCCTTCAGAGAAACTCCGAGCATAGCTCTTTCCATTATTAATATACTTGTATCTACTTATTCTAGACGTAAGAAGGGCGCGGCTGTACTCAGCTAGCCGCGGGTTTATGTTCTACTCAGTCCCGCACCGCGGGTCTCCGCTCGCTGACATCAAGACGCCCGTCACGGCGCGCAGCCTCGAACTACTAGAGATCAGCAAAGGTAAGTCGTCTGTGCTTGTGAAAAATCCCTAAAATTAATAAATGTGAGTTCATACCAGCTTTCCAGATTGACCCGAAACCTGTTAGCTCATTAAGTATTTATTTTTTATTATTTATTTCCATATCTAAAATATATAAATATATCTATATGACAGTTGTATTGGATACATCACCCGGCCGTATGGTGATTATGTAACTCGCGACCGGTTTGTGACAGGCGTAAATTAAGCAATCAGTGCTGTCAAACGTCAATTTTGTCGTTGTAGTAACCCCGTCGAGTTTGGGTTCTTTTAATTTGTCTTTCTGAGCTCTGGTCTAAAATGGACGGATAATTAAAGAAACTAGATATAAAATACGCCTTTTTTAAACTAACATTCATTCTCCATTGCAGACTGCCCACTAGTACTAGCCCTCCACTCGCGATGGGTGGAGGCGTGTCGCGGCGCGGGCGCCGGCGTGCGCGGCGTCGTCGAGACCGGACGGACGCTCATGTCTCTACTGTGGCTCACTATAGTCAGCGACCACTCCGCTGGTAAGGGACTATTATTATTTGTTCTCCATTGCAGACTGCCCACTAGTACTAGCCCTCCACTCGCGATGGGTGGAGGCGTGTCGCGGCGCGGCGTCGTCGAGACCGGACGGACGCTCATGTCTCTACTGTGGCTCACTATAGTCAGCGACCACTCCGCTGGTAAGGGACTATTATTTGTTCTCCATTGCAGACTGCCCACTAGTACTAGCCCTCCACTCGCGATGAGTGGAGGCTACTCGAAGTATTTATCAAAATTATCCAAGGATGTTTATCAAGATCTGTAAGATGATAGAAAGATGGTCTTTGGTGTATTTTTGGACCCAGGTAATGCTTTTGATACAGTCTTGGACGATAAAACTTCTGAAACTACCATGGTTATCAACACTGAAGTCATTTAAAACGGGATATTTACCACGATTCGATTTTTGAGTTTTCCGGTGGTAGTGGTAACGTTCGTAGCAACAAAAGGCAAAAATGAGGGTAGATCGCCCGCGTGGAAATCTATGGGTTTGTAAACCTTCCTCTTGAATCACTATCTATTTAGAAAAACAGCATTTTAATCCGTTGCGTAGTTTTAAAGATCTAAGCATACATAGAGACAGACAGACAGACAGCGGGAAGCGACTTTCTTTTATATTATGTCATTATTATCATCATCATCAGCCCTTAGCAGTCCACTGCTGGACATAGGCCTCCCCCAATGAGCGCCATAGCGCCCTGTCTTCAGCTTGCCGCATCCAGCATCTACCTGCAGTCTTTCGCAGGTCGTCATCCCACCTAGTCGGAGGGCGTCCTACACTACGTTTACCGACTATGTAGTGAAGTTTATTTTCCTCTTCACAGACGCTGGCATCGGCTCGCTGCTCGGCGTGTCCGTGGACCACAGAGAGATCTGCAAGCCCTCCAGCCGCCGCTGCATGCTGTACACAGAACTGCTGCAACTTATCAACGAGGCATTGAGTGATTGTACCTGTTAGATTTATAGTGGCACTAGCGGCCCGACCCGGCTTCGCCCGGGTGGTCATTTGTTTTAGGCAATTTAGTAAATTTTCCTTTTTTTTTCTCTCCGTAAGAACCATCCTCGTACTTCAAGGAATATTCTAAAAAGAGAATTAGCGAAATCGATTCAGCTGCTCTCGAGATTTGCGCTTAGCAACACATTCAGCGATTCATTTTTATATTATAGAGATAGAGTACCACTTTTTAACCGACTTCAAATAACGAGGAGGTTCTCAATTCGAATGTATTTCTTACCTGAGAAATTTCCGGTGGTTCCCGTGAAAAGTTAGGGATCCATACTAAAACCGTGCGAAGCCGGGAAGGTCCGCTAGTGAGTTATATTTGAGGACTTCGTGAGGAAGCGAGCGGTGATTGAAAGCTTTCATGCTTCTACAGCGCGAGTGCGTTTATGCTGAAGCCAAACGAGCGTAATTCGAGTTGTCGGCCGCGTATTTTCGGTCGCATAAATTCTGCCCAGCAGAAAATCTGGTGGATTCTCAGACGGACGTAATTTATTCAGTGGCTTTATTAATGTCGACTCTAACACAACCTGTACCTGACTGACGCATTCCTCGCTCCCGTCACCCCCGAACACAATTCGGTTGGAACTATGAACTCTATTTGCGTCGCCGCGCCGCCCCCGCTCCGCCGCGCCGCGCCGTGTGAACCAAATAAGTAATTTCTATGAAACCAAATGCAGATAGATAATTCTTTATTTTTTATTTTTTTTATTGTTTATTGCACACTTAGATACTAGAGCAATGTAAAATAAAAACATAAGAAACTAAATACAATACGGTCTTATCGCTCAAGAGCGATATCTACCAAACAACCATGTCTAAGTGCTTATTTTGTAAGCCTAAAGAAATAAATGATTTTTTTACTTTACTTATTTACTTAACCGTAGGAGAGCCAAATGCAGCAGGATTACGCGGCCGAAATTACGCGACTGACAACTCAACAATTTGGAACGTAAAAAAATTCGTCAAACTACGATAGCTTTTGTACTAAAACAGGTTTAACTTGATATGTTTGTGTGATAAAGTAGAATTAAGTAAAATTCCGTTAATTAAGTTTAGATTTTATAATGCATTTTATTGTAAAAGTACATAGTCATTTACCATTAATTATATATTTTTACTAAACACTCAGTACCTAGGAATAGTTCACATAAATGTATCGTATAGTCACACCAAGATATCTGTGGAGTAAAGACCGTCGGTGTTATCGCTGGCATCGGAGCAGTCCGCACTGACCGCATCAAACGGATTCTATATATACATATGTCCCAAGATATCTGTGGAGTATCTAAAGGGCATCGGTGTTATCGCTTAGGCTGGTATCGGAGCGGTCCGCACTGAGCATCAAACGGATTTTATATATATATATGTCGCAAAAAGGATATAATAATAAAATAAATAAAGCGACCATAGTCCCGATAGTCGTTTCGGTAAACGGCGTAATAGCGAAGAGCCTCGATCAACACCTGAAGAGACTCTCGCTAGGAAGTTGGATCAAGGGCCAGATCCAGAAGGCGGTACTCTTGGACTCGGCACGTATCGTCAGGAAGTTTCTTTCTCTGCAGCCCTAGTCACCGGCCGCTTGAGCCAAGCTTCGCGGTCGGTGATCTACCGTTTTGATATATTTTTTACTGTAGAAGTTTTATAATATTTTATTGTATTTTCTATAGTAAAATATGTATTTTATACGAGAATTTAAATATTATAAATGAGTGTAAAATAAATAATGCTGGACAATCCACACAGCATCATCTAGCCCCAAGCTAAGCAGAGCTTGTGTTATGGGTACTAGATGAGATGCTCAGATATATATAAAACCAGGAATTGTCAATAATTTTATTCTATTATATGAATTCCGATTGTGTAATTTCTATACAAGTATAAATTAAAATAAGAGATGAGTTTTCTCCCTTTTGCGACATACATTATATTCAGGTACAGAGATACGAAGTTGCCCTTGGTGGCCACCAAACTCTATTCACCGCCTAAACTCTACAAAATAAAACTATAACAAAGACAAAAAAGCTTACAGGTTCCACAAAATCCCCGAAGAAATTTTTGATATTTCCTTTGTTTGACGTAATTGTACGGTCTACATACTATACAGAGATATGTACATGTTCCCGCAGGTCAGCGGTTTTACGCTGTGACGTGTCTCTAAGGTGTTACTGGCAGTCGCAAACAACTGTCTTTGGGCAAAAACGTCACGGCCGGCGGCGTAAACTCGCGAACTAAATAAACAATTAACCGTGAACATAACTTTACTTAGAACAACCTCAACTCATAAAATAGTAGGGGGCGAACTACGCACCCTACAGTAATAATAAGGTGGCGGCGCTAGTGTGCCTCGGAGTACCGCGTTAACTCTGCGCTGTCCTATAGCGGACATGACACCCAATAGCAATTAAGAGACGAATGCAGGTCCATGTTCTACCGTTTACACAGATATCTTTGTGACACTCCATAAGGCCATATTGTATGACAATAATTTTAAGCAAAGGTGTTACCAGTTATTAAGTTTTGAATATATCATTGTATGTTGTACATGATTGTTAATGTTAAAGATATCGATTTATTGTATCAATAAATATTTTAATGTTATTTCTGCGTGTTTTTTTGTTGTTTAAATACCAACCTACTCATCATTTATCTACTTGCAGTAGTGGACATGGCTGCAACCAATACCTACATATGTACATTATATGCAACAAAGATGTACCTACATTTTTTTTAAGGCAGGCGCGAGTTTTCCTTTGTTATTCGTGTACTGGACTGGAGGCCTTACCTGTTCGTAAAAACTAAATGAATAGATTTTCCTTTTCATAGTAGGCCCCCGGGATTTGTGACATCGTTGATAATTTATGAAACAAAAGATAACCTGCAAGGTTACCACTATTTAGTACATAACGCAACACACGTATCGTGTTCTCGAGTGGAGACCACGACTCGGTAAACGTACGGTAGGACATAACACACGTTGTCAGCTTTATTATTACACTAAAATTAGTGTTATAATAAAGCTGACAACGTTTGTTACGTCATCAGCCTATAACAGTCCACTGCTGGACATAGGCCTCCCTCGGTGAGCGCCATGGCGCCCTGTCTTCAGCTTGCCGCATCCAGCATCTACCTGCAGTCTTTCGCAGTTCGTCATCCCACCTGGTCGGGGGGGCGTCCTACACTACGTTTACCGAGTCGTGGTCTCCACTCGAGAACACGTTTGCCCCAGCACAGAATCTTAAATGAATGGGAGAAATTAAAAACAATTTTATAAACATTGTGCGTATAATCAGAATTAAACTAAACATCTGTTTATTTCTACATTCTACATAATTATTGCGATTTTTCGATATAATTACCTAAAACTAAAGAAACATTGCAAGGAGCGATCATTATATTTAGAGATTTAAAATTTAACAGATCAATTCATTACTATAGTTTGACCGAAACCGCTGTACCGCGCCTGAGGTATGCGAGCGGCGAGACGGGGGGGAAGTACCGGCCGCTCCGATCCATCAGTCTGCCGTCAACGCGTATTCTTGCTCTTTTCTCCTCGTCCCCCACCTCGCCGCACTTTCCTAAGGAGCGGTGCAGCGGTTTCGGTCAAACTAACAAAAAAGGTACAACAATAAATTACACCTTATTAAGTACCCACTAGTTTCTGCGCGCGGCTTCGCACGCGTTGTTACTATTGAAAAATATTAAGGTTATTTCTATAGGAACTGATTTGTGGGATGTTTATTTTTTAATTCTAGAAGCACGTGTATGCAAAATTTCATCTCGATCCGTTCAGTAGTTTTAGTTGTTTTTAAAAAAGTAACACTAATCTAATCATACAAACTTTCGCATATATATTATTATTAGTGTAAATTTTAAGTACAGCTTGAACAAAAGTCGCTATACACTAATTAACAGCGAGGTCTTTTCAGGATATGGAATAAGAGATATACGAATGTATTCAGTTACTTATGGAAAGAAATGCTGTTAACACTTTGACTGCGATTTTTTTTCGACGACTGCGATCTTTTTTTTAACCTAAAAAATTCGTGCTGCCGCTCTACACAGCGGTTGTGTTGCGCCGCACATGCGTTTCGTTCGAAAAATATTACGGCTGTGCTGAGTCACACAGATCTGTATTTTCTCAGCCGCTGCGCTAGTGTGGATTTACGCATATTAGTCACTTGTAGAAAACACATACCGTGTGATTTCAGCACTCAAGTGTTAGGGCAGTTTTAAATGCAAATATTGATCTACATACATATATAGAGGTATGGGTTCGAGTCCCGTTGTAAGCGAAATTTGATGATAATTTTTAGAACATAATTTTTTTTTAATCAAATATGGATCTATATAGAGGTATGGGTTCGAGTCCCGTAGTAAGCGAAATTTGATGATAATTTTTGGAACAAACATAATTTTTTATAATTTCTATGTAATTAAAACTGCGGTAAAATTGATTTAAAGTTAGACCACATAAAAAAAACAATCATTATACGAAGCTAAACAACTTAAGGTAAGTATCTCATCAAACTTTGGACATTAATGTAGATATAAAAGAAAGAGTATTCTTAAATTTAAAAAACTGATATACATAATACAATATATTACATAGATATATTTTTTTATTATACATAGAAAACGACCAGAACACCCGGAACAAATATCTGCACAACGTACACACAATTGTTTCGAGGCGGGAATCGCAACCTCCTGCGTCGCAGGCGGACCTTCGCCCACCGCGCCACATCGATCGTCAAAAATGAAGAAGAATGATGGATTTCGATTTTTCGGTACATCTTCCTGATTATTTATAATTTGGTAAGAATTTCACACATATCTGTATACAAACTTTTTTGATTATAGTAATTTATCCATTAGTGGTCGTCCTTTAACTTTGTTTAGTTATAGTTTCAGTAGCTTTTTGTGGAAATTTTTAATTAGCCTTAACACTTTGACTGCGGTTTTTTTCCGACGACTGCGATCTTTTTTTTAACCTAAAAAATTCGTGCTGCCGCTCTACTCAGCGGTTGTGTTGCGCCGCACATGCGTTTCGTTCGAAAAATATTACGGCTGTGCTGAGTCACACAGATCTGTATTTTCTCAGCCGCTGCGCTAGTGTGGATTTACGCATATGAGTCACCTGTAGAAAACACATAGCGTGTGATTTCAGCACTCAAAGTGTTAAGTACTTAGTCATATACCTGCTCATTAAGTTAGCTGTTAATTTCCTGTACATTGTTAAAATAAATAAATAAATGAACAGGGGCACTCTTTACTCTATTCCTAAGAACTTATAAAGCATCCTAATTTTTGATTTATCAATTGAAATTTTCAGATTTATTTGACGGTAACAATTTTTCAAACCACAATAATGATATATAACACATTTTGACTATAAATGATAGACTGAAATAGGCAAATAACCATGTATTAGACATATAAGAGATGAACAAGTAAATTTAAACATTACATAAAACTAAATCTCATCAAGAAGGGTTTCTACTCTATAAATGATTATCTCAATGATGTTAATGCTTGGCCAGATGTCGCTCAGTTCCGCACCGACAATAGTATGTAAGTAATTTGTTATTGTGCATAGCTTTACTTAAATATTGACATGTATCGAATCATATTATATTTAGACTTACATAGGCAAAAAACCATGTATTAGACATAAAAGAGATGAACATGCTAGTGGCTTCTTTTTCACTTCTTCCACTAGTGGACAAAAAATTGAAGTGAACAGTAAAATAATATTATTTGATAATAATTTAATGTATAAAATATGACTTGTCTAAGTGCTTATTTTGTAAGCCTAAAGAATAAATGATTTTTGACTTTTGATTCAAGATAATATTTGTAAAACAAAAGCAAAATTAAAAGCATATATAAAGATTCTGGAAGAATATTGAAATGCATATTTCTCTCTACATATATTTCATGAGTCCATCCTATGCTCATGATTGTATTATTAACTAATTTAATATAACTTAAATAAACGATTTATACTATATTAATTAATAAAATAAAATTAGTTAACACAATAATATAATTATATAGCTAGCAAAAACTTTAGGAAAAACCTTGGAAAGTCTTTAATGCAAAATTTGCAACAGACTTCATTTTTCCCTTTTTAAATGCTGGTACATTAATCATAGACGAAAGAAAAAATCGTTTAACACTTTGACTGCGATTTTTTTACGACGACTGCGATCTTTTTTTAAACCTAAAAAATTCGTGCTGCCGCTCTACACAGCGGTTGTGTTGCGCAGCACATGCGTTTCGTTCGAAAAATATTACGGCTGTGCTGAGTCACAAAGATCTGTATTTTCTCAGCCGCTGCGCTAGTGTGGATTTACGCATATTAGTCACTTGTAGAAAACACATAGCGTGTGATTTCAGCAATCAAAGTGTTAAACAAATATAATTTCAACCAAAAGAGGTTGATATTTCAACTAAAAGAGGTTGAAATTATCTTTCAACCTCTTTTTTTATAATTTCAACCAAAGGAGGTTGAAATTATCTTTCCTACATAGAAAGGTAATTATAATAAAAACATAATTAAGAAAGCGGTAACATGATTTTAATATACTTAAACCTACCCGCAGATTTCTTTGCTAGGTCTAACTCACTATACTCCGATTTAGAATCCAAGATATTTTATGTCAACATAGACATTTTTGGGTCGTTCGTCAACTCACACCAAGAATCTTGTCCCAACTGGTGTGAGTTGATGAATCGTAAAAAAGCTATACTCTTCGTTCTGCAACTCACACCATTTTTACTTTGGATGAATTTTAGTACAGTCAACCAAAATAGAATTAGTAAAATAATAGACAAAAGGCATCCTTATTACACACTTTTATTTGAAAATTAATTAAAACTACACTTTTCAATAAAAATTAATGAAAAGTTAACAATACTATATAACTATAACAAAAAACAACAAGGTTGAGACTAAAATCATCCTTGCCCAGAGTCTTCTACTCCCTCTTCTCGATTACGCCGATGTTTGTTTCCTGGACGCGACGGAGGAACTGTGGAATAAGCTCGAGCGCCTTCAGAATTTGGGCATCCGATTCATATACGGATTACGTAAATTCGACCATGTTTCTGCTTTAAGATCCAAGCTGAAATGGCTGCCCATACGAAGGCGGCGTGATCTTCACATTCTGTCCTATCTCTACTTTATCCTCTATAATCCCCTTTCGCCGTCTTACCTGCGTGAACGATTTGAGTTCCTTGTCCCCCGCGGTGTGCCATGTAGAACGGCAGTCTCACTCCGTCTCTCCAGTACTCCTGGAGGTTCTTTTGCCGGGCAAGCGGCTAGATTATGGAACTCTATCCCCCATAATATTCGAGCCAGTCCATCGCATAACATATTTAAAATCAAATTGAAAGAGCACTTCCTATCATCATAAAATTATCTATCTAGAGATATTTATATATATATTTAATTAGCTATATATATATATATATACACATATATATTTTTATTATATTGAACTAAGTGTATTTATTAGGTTTATTGAACTATTTTTTTTTTAAATTTATGTATGTATATTATAATCTCATTCCGTATTGTATTATTAGTCTAATTTGTCTATTGTACACTTCCTCTATCTTTTCCATCGCCACTCCTGTAAACCTAAGGTTTGCTGGAAGAAAACTCTGACTCAGGGTTAAGCTCGCCTATGTACATATCTTTTTTATTTAAGTTATTTTTAAGTTTTTTTATGTGTACAATAAAGAATTAAAGAATTAAAGTAACAGCAAGGTTATCTCTAAAAACTAAAACACAAACTACAACAATGCATAATCTCACATGTGAAGTAAAAAAAATTAAATGAATTCGAAAACTAAAGATTATATGTAAAAACGATGATTTCTTTCAAAAACAAAAATGGTTTCGAGCTTCTATGCTTAGCTTCGATGATACCAATGTCATTAAATATTTTCCACCAATATTCCTTGGGTTTTGTAGTCCCTTTGTATACATAAAATATCCAGGTTTTTGAATCGGAGTATAGGTAATGTTAATAATTCAGCAATCTAAAGTTCCAGATACTTAAATAATTAACTTTAAAATAAAGCAATAATCTCAGTATAACTAAAGCACTAAATTCATCTTATATCTATCTAATCTGGTACCTAGGTTGATGACGCTCCGGCGAATATAAGCCGATGCAGAAATAAAACATAGATATACAAGAAATCTGTGAAATGAGTCGCGTCTCTGCAACCGCTCTGGTTTTTCTAACTCTGCACGACTCTGTATTGTTCATTTGTTGCATTATTTGTTCGGCCTGACTAACCAAGCCACAGCCACCGGACTGTCCAGCATTAGTATTACTATTGTTTTTATGATTTGCAAAATGTTTAAGCTTCTATTTTGTACGTATGTATATTGCTTAGGTTAGAACGAATAAGGATAGAATATGTTTGTATAAGTATTGTATAATTATAATGCAATCCTATTTACCATTGTTTCCTATGTATTATTTATGTTTGATATATAAGAATATTTCTTATTAACAAAGAACTGAACTGAAAATTTTGATGTCAACATCAGGCTCCTGACGACCGTGACGTGACACGATCCCTCTGCTCTTCACTGACAATCAGCGCTGGGTGGACACATTAGTGGGCACCCAGCACAATGCTGAGTGAAGGCCATATTTGCCATGAACACTGCTACGCACAATAATTTGTAACATAATATGTAGTATTAATTTCCGTAGTTTAAGTTTGTTGTGTATAGTTTTAAGGTATATAAAAATATTTTCTTTCTTTCCTTTCTTTTCTGTAGCGGACATAACACCAACCAATAGCAATTTAGAGACGAATGTAGTTCCGTTTTCGACCGTATCACAGATATCTTGTTAGAACCTAAGAAAGATAGAACTAGAAGCCCCGTATTTGAAGAAAGTGGGAGTATTTGTAACTATACGCTTAGGCACATTTGTAGGTGTACTAAATAGACTAGAATATTAAGTGCTAAGCTTTTTCTGGACGTACGCAGTGTTAACAATCTAAAGAATCTGAGCTAAGAGGGAAGTCCTCAAAATTCTTTGGCTTTTAGATACCTATATTGAGACCTAATTGTTTTTTTTTTAAACTAAACCCACCAAGTAGTTTGCTTCATGAGTCACGTCTCTGTAATCGCTTATCGCTTCTGTCATACTAACTCTGTGCTAATCTGTAGCAGACACACCAACCAATAGCAACTGAGTAAGTAGTTTCCTTCATGAGTCACGTCTCTGTAATCGTTTATCGCTTCTGTCATACTAACTCTGTGCTAATCTGTAGCAGACACACCAACCAATAGCAACTGAGTAAGTAGTTTCCTTCATGAGTCACGTCTCTGTAATCGTTTATCGCTTCTGTCATACTAACTCTGTGCTAATCTGTAGCAGACACACCAACCAATAGCAACTGAGTAAGTAGTTTGCTTCATGAGTCACGTCTCTGTAATCGTTTATCGCTTCTGTCATACTAACTCTGTGCTAATCTGTAGCAGACACACCAACCAATAGCAACTGAGTAAGTAGTTTCCTTCATGAGTCACGTCTCTGTAATCGTTTATCGCTTCTGTCATACTAACTCTGTGCTAATCTGTAGCAGACACACCGACCAATTGCAACTGAGTCGAATGTAATTCCAATTTCGGCCGCAAATACTTTGGTGGGATTCCTAGTATTTCTAAAGAGTTGCTAATTTAAAGTATATTGTTTCGTGTTGGCGAGATATTAAAATTTGTGTTTTTAATTGTTTCTGCGTTTGGCATGGAGTGGAAAAGTAGTTTGCGGCAAATAATAAACTGTTTTTTATGAACCTACGATAAAATATGGTTCAGCTTTCATTTCAGCTTGGATTATTTGGCAATACATTTATAAGCAATTATGGGTTAAAAACCAATATTTTCCCAAATACTCCAGAAATAACAATGAATCGCATCTAGCTTTTTCATAGGTTCATAGTTTTTTTTTTACAATTTGCCGCAAATTACTTTTCCACAAGTTTTATTCTTTGTGAAACGTAGAAAAACACTAAATATTTTAAATTACGCGACAACCCGAAACGATCGACCTTAAGACTTTACATAAGTGACTATTGAAGTAAAATCTATGTAGTCTTTTTATTATCTAGTTTCCTATGCAATACAGCGCTTCGTATACTAACATCGTCGGTTCCTACAGAACTCGCACGTTTGACGTTACTGCTAAAGTTTTCTTTATTTTTTGGTTCAAAAGTTTGAGTATTTATATCAAATCTTTCAGCATGTGTATTTCTTTGAGTATCTGTGTTAATATTTTTATCAAATCTCTCGGTTTGTGCGTTTTTTCTATTATTTGTATCATAAGATTTAGGAGAATTAAACCTTTTAAATTGTGTTTCTTTACGATATGTTTCAAATCTATGTGAATCCCTTTCAAAACTGTGATGTCTTTCCAATCTTTGTGTATTTTGTAAATCTGTTTCGAATCTATACGGATCTCTTTCAAATCTTCTATTTGTTTCAAATTTCGCATATGCAGACTTATTTGTATATGTCTGATATTTTTCTGCTTCAGTTCTTGTATTATATTGTGATTTTGTACGTGTTTCAAATCTTTCATCTCTCTCTGATTTTATTGTGTCTCTATCATATCGTTTATCAGTATCGTAGCTTGAACATTTACTTGTTGCTGGTTCTTCGAAGCTGTTTACTCGCTCTTGTGAATATTTGTAGCGTCCGTAGGTGATATTTCCTGTACTTATGTTCTTATTATTAGATTGATATGTTATTTTTCCATAATTGTTCAGCGGTCGATCGGTAGTTTGATATTTCGAACTATTTTTACAATATTCGTTATATGATTTCGATGTATGAGGCTTGTTGTAGTATGTTTTATAAGAATCAGGACTGTTATAATAATGATTATTTCGTTTTTGTTTCAAATCGTTTGACGTTTGTTTTTGCACCTTGAAATCATCAAAGTTTTTGTCAGTTTTCGAATCGCTTTCCAAATTTAAGGTATTTCTTTGGAAAATCTTTGTGTTGATTGGAATACATTTATCTTTAGTGTTGTCTTCTAAAATTTCAGAAAGAAAATCCTCATTTTTATCTGAACTGTTTTTGACAACTTTAATATTTTTACTATTGTTAATATTATTATCAGTTTCATTGGGTTCTTCTTCAAATGTTTTTCTCGTTTTAATTTTAGTAAGTGGACTTGAAATTGTTTGAGTTTCGTTGTCACATTTATTAATACTTTCTTGAATTATTCTTTCATCTCTTAACTTAGCTTTCGGAGGTGTATAATAAACTTGTGTCTCTTTAACTTTCCTTTCATTTTTTATACTGCAATCTTTAAGATTATCAACGAGATCTGCTATCTTTTCACAGTAATTTTCAACCAGAACAACATTACTTGCGCCTGTATCAAATTCATTAACAAACGCTTTGTCTATATCTTCAGTTATTGGTGGTCCATTTTCAGTAACAGTGTAGACATGATCAGTGGTAACTCTAAGTATTGCTATCATTTCCTCCCTGTCAAACGCCGCAGCCTGTTCGCCATTCCAAAACCTCTCGGCTTCTTGAAAATATCGATATTGAAGATCCTCTTTTTCTTTAATGTACGATCTGTGTATATTTTTATTTCTAAGTGTTTTTTTCTCTGCTTCACAGTTCTTAAGCTTGCTGTCATCATCTAAATTACTGTTATTAATTATTTCATCTATGAACCAGATTGTTTTATGTTTAAGCTTTTCCTGAATGATATTTTTGTCCTTTTCCACGCCTACCGAATCGACCACATCTACTGATACATTGTATTCTCTATCACTGTTTATACCATTACACTTACTTGCTAAACTACTCTTATTTAGAATAGAATTTTCAATTCCTACAAGTATTTCACTATTTATTACTTTTTGAACAACATTTTCTTTAAAATCTACCTTATTCTCTAAATGATATTCCTTTCCACTTTCATCACCTTTAAGGAGAAAATCTCTATTTTCAACGTCTACTTTGCGACTTTCTTCATCCGCTAAACTACCTATAAATTGTAACTTTTCATCTCCTAGCTCAAAATCAAATCCCATATTAGGAATCCAATCTTCACCTATTCCATACTTCAAATCGCTAAAGTCACTACTTAAACCGGAAGTACTTATATCGCTATGATCAATTCCAAAAGACTCTACTTGAGAATTAACCGATTTTTTATTATAATACTCATCTAGACTACTTATATCTAAGTTATTGCTTTTAAAACCAATCCGATCTTGACGAGTTTCCTCCTCATTAAGAACCATTCCTTTATCATCTTCAGCGTTATTCCCGTCTTCCTTTTCACCGACTCCTACCTTATCGCCACAACAATCTTCCGTTGTACTTCTTCTACCCGCACGATCATCAATAATACTATTTTCCTTTTTAATTAAACTGAGCCCTCTATTCTGACCGTCTATCCAATCCGGCCCCGCTATAGCACTATTAACATCTTGAGCTTTATTATCACATCTAACTAGCCTCGCATCTCGTTCCGTTACCTCCCTTAGAGTACCTAACCTCTTATCAAGATCTACGACTTTGATCCCACCCATGATTCCATCCTGATAATCATTCAATTCTACAATACCTAGCCTTCCTTGATCATCTAGCATACTAACTTTCTCAATAGCCTCTCTAATTAGCCCCCCTATCACCTCACTAACACTACCTATATCTTCATATCTACTACCCAGCTCCCTAATAGCCTCATTAGTCTCACCTAGCCCAACAATTCCCTTACTAACCTCACCTAGCCCCACAATTCCCTCACTAATCTCACCTAGCCCCACAATTCCCTTACTAACATCACCTAACCCCACAATTCCCTCACTAATCTCACCTAGCCCCACAATTCCCTCACTAATCTCACCTAGCCCCACAATTCCCTTACTAACCTCACCTAACCCCACAATTCTCTCACTCATCTCACCTAGCCCCACAATTCCCTTACTAACCTCACCTAGCCCCACAATTCCCTCACTAATCTCACCTAGCCCCCTAAGATCCTCATTTTCTCCACTATCCAGCCCAGCCAAAGATTCACCAGCCTCACTAACACTACCTACAGCATCTAGAGCCCCCCCACTAACATCACCAGCCCCCCCTAAACCCCCCTTTTCCTGCATAGAGTTATGTCCGCGCAGAGCGTCGTCCGCCTAGGCAAACAGAAACTTAGGGTTAGCCGCTATGAGCTCGCAAGCGAATTGATCTTGTTCCAACGGCTTCTTTATCCAGCGGCCGAGTTTAGCGCGTTCGAATGCTTCGAATAGATGGGTTTTGGCTTCCTGTAAACGAAATTTAATAGAGATTAGTAGATGGGGAGTCATTATTTATTATTAAGAAGCAAAAAAAAAAAATTTTATTTTTGTTTCATAACAAAACTACAAACGAAACGGGGTGATTCTGGACCCTGAGGGTACTCCCTCAGGGTCCAGAATCACCCCGTTTCGGTTTAGTTCACATGTAACGTAGCACCCTGTATATGAAACATTTCTTATTTACCTGATATGTAGGGCAGAGCTGTTTCGCCTCACAGTAAAGCATGTTATCATCTACTCTGAAGTTCTTCAGTTTTTCATCCTGCAAATAACAATAAATTAATAACACTCCATATTTCACAAAGCATCATCCAGCCCCAAAATAAACAGAGCTTGTGTTATGGGTACCAGATGATGAACACCACATGCAGTATTAAAACGTGATTTTCAAAAGAAATAATAAAATTGCCCCCTAGTGGGAATTGAACCCTGGTGAAGGTCCGCTGAGACGTAAAATACACCCCCTAAAGCTTCGAACAAAAAATCTGCGCGTCAAACACGCGGGACGCGCTGCGAGAGCGTCAGCTGCGCGGCGGACGCTCTAAAGGCAATAGGCTAGTGTCTTAAAAAAATCTACTAAGTCCGTCAGTTAGATTATTAGAAGATATTGGATCCGTGTATTTTCTTTTGTCAATTAAACAAAAAAATATGAAGATATAGCCAGTTAGTTCCGCATGACGTCACGTCTCGCTACACTCTTTAGCACGTTGTGACGTCACCAGCCCCCACTCCTAAACTTTGACGCGCTTTATTTTTATAAGTATTTGTATGATTGAAAAAAGAAAAAATACGTGTCCAATATCTTCTGATAATCTAACTGACGGACTGAAAAATATATTTTTTTACCCAGGACACTACCCTATTCAACCCTTGCACACCTAAGCAACCGACACCCTGGTATGTACTTATTAGAGATGCCACGAATATTCGGCCATTATTCGGTATTCGGCCTATTCGGCCACTTTTTTGATTATTCGGTATTCGGCCGAATAGTGTCTACTATTCGGCCGAATAGTGTCTATTATTCGGCCGAATACCGAATAATACAAAATGGAAAATAAAAAACCACATATTATTAAAAAAATACAATACTTCAATCATAAATGACAAAAATAAAATCATTTTTTTCAGCATTTGTTGAAAGTAAACGATTGCGCTTTTCTTCATAAATAATACCCGCTTCTTAAAAAAAGTCTCTTACTATAGACACTGCGGCCAGGAGACGATAGATAAATCTTTGCGAATTTCCTCAGTACTGGGTATGATTTGGCGCTTGCTGGCCACCATTTGTATGAGTCTGCTGTACGATTCAGGCGAGCAGTTTTCAAATAAAAATCAAATCATGTGGCCAAATGTTCGGCCGCCGAATATTCGGCCGAGTGGGAAGCCGAATGTTCGTTATTCGGTTATTCGGCCAAATCATTATTCGTGGCAACTCTAGTACTTATACATAATGTTATGCTAGTTAGAATAGTGAGTACTATAGTTTTCCTAAATTTAAGTTAAGTACCTTATTATAATACTGATAATAATTTATAGTATAAAGTATGACTTGTCTAAGTGCTTATTTTGTAAGCCTAAAGAAATAAAATATTTTGAATGTAATAATTTTTAGCACTCTTGTCGCCTGAAACGCAGGATTACCTAGTTCAGGCTAAATTGTCACACTTAGCAATATTTATTTATTAAGTGCACTTATGTTTTGTCTAGCTACGAGTTTTCATTAATAAAAAAAAATAAAAAAAACTTTTTGCGTTGTTGACGCTCCCGTTTGGCGTTACGCATCCCGCGTGTTTGACGCGCAGGTTTCGCCGGAGCTTTATTCATAATAATATGTTAACTCAAATCAGTTGCAAATCTGTGTTATTTCCTACTCTGAATTCTTCTTATAGCTTAGGCAGATTGAGAAATAACATATGTTCTATACTCCAGCAAAATTCTATGTGAAATATTTGTAAAAAAAAAACCGCCAATACTTAACCTAAAATTTACTTTGTTGCCGTGTGTTTCTCTACGCAATCTACATACCTTGTCGATGAGATCTTTATAATGCTAACAAATATGTATGCAACTCGACGCCAAGCATGTGAATTTTAGATTTGTTTACAAAAAATTCACATCGAAATTAGCTGGAGTATAAGTTAACAGATTATTATAAGAGGCCGTTTACGTCTCGGACGGACTTTTACTGCGCTGAGGTAAATTCCAAAACATGCAAGTGAATCTTGAAGCATCATTCGATTTTATATTATTTACAAAAAACAATGTTCAAGATTTAACTCGGCCTAATATGAGGCACATAAAAAGGGTTCCGGCGTTCAAATACCGCACGGAACCCTGAAACGAAGGTCCGGGGCTCCTTTGCTGCGTCCGTTCAAACAAGAAACCAAGAAAAAATTAACATTAACATTTATAAATATATACTTGAATACAATCCCAGATATCCGTGCTTTCCTTGTCCTTGAATATTGCAAATTCGAAAGCACCTCTGTCTATCACTTATGACCCGTCCACGCGTTTATTTTCTTCGACATAGGCTCTAGACAGACGGACCGCATTTCAGAACTGCACGCCGACTGCAAATGAACTGCAAAACAACTGCGCAGTTCGATAGCAGTTCATTTGCATTTGGCGTGCAGTTCACGTGAACTGCACGACGACTGCATACAAACTGCAAATGAACTGCAAATTTGCGGTTGGATTGCAGTCGATATGCGGTCCGTCTGTCTAGAGTCATAGTGAAAATGAACCGACTGCAAATGAACTGCGCAGTTCGATTGCAGTTCATTTGCAGTCGGCGTGCAGTTCACGTGAACTGCACGCCGACTGCAATAGATCTGCAAATAAACTGCAATCGGACTGCGCAGTTGGTTTAAATTCTATTGCAGTCGTGTCAACTGCATTCAAACTGCAAATGAACTGCAAATTTGCGGTTGGATTGCAGTTGAAATGCGGTCCGTCTGTCTAGAGCCATAGTGAAATAATTGCAAACTTGAAATTCTTGATTTTATTTATTGGCACAAGAGTTAAAAGACTCTATACCCATTCATGAAATATACTTGAATACAATCCCATATAGTCAAGCATGGCTCATCTATACTAAAATTATAAAGAGGAAAAGTTTTATTTTTTGTTTGTAGTTAATATGCTCCGAAACTACTGGACCGATTTGAAAAATTCTTTCACCGTTGGGAAGCTACACTATCCCCGGTGAACATAGGCTATATTATATTTCCAAAAAAGTTAGGGATCCGTACTAAAACCGTGCGAAGCCGGGAAGGTCCGCTAGTGTTACTATAATTTCTTTACATATGTATAAAGAGACCCACCCTGAGCGGAGTGAGGTGCTTCATCAGGTACTGCCAGCGTGCGAACATGCTTTGCTTGCAGAGGAGAGACGGCTGGCCGCTCTCAAGCTTGCCCGTCATCGCGTTCAGGATCTCTGGGATCTGAAACGGAGAGGAAACGTTTAATGGGATATATGTATAAATTGAAATACGAATAAAAATTGTTGGACATCAGAAAAGAAAATGTTTCAATTTTGGTTTATTATCTTTCTACTTGTACCTGTTATGACGACGACCGATGATGTGGCGCGGTGGGCGATGGTCCGTTGCGACGCAGGAGGTTGCGGGTTCGATTCCCGCCTCGAAACAATTATGTGTACGATCTGCAGATATTTGTTCCGGGTGTTCTGGTCGTTTTCTATGTATAATAAAAAATATCTATCTATGTAATGTATTGTATTATGTATATCAGTTATCTAGTACCCATAACACAAGCTCTGCTTACCATGGGGCTAGATAATGCTGTGTGGATTGTACAGCATTATTTATTATTTATTTATTTATATTATAATCATACGTGTTCAACTTTCATCTTACGAAAAGTTCAAGCTGCGTATAATTATTATCAGATTTAAAATTCTCGTAGAAAATACATTTTTTACAATAGAAAATACAATAAAATGTTATAAAGCTATTCTGCGTATACAGTGAAAAATATATCAAAACGGTAAGGTTAAAGTTTTAGTCTCTCACTACACTAGTTTATCTCTTACATGTAGTCTGTTTTTGTTAGTGTTTGATGGTGTAGGAGTTCATCATCATCAGCCTATGTTAGACTACTGCTGGACCTAGGCCTCCCCCAATGAGTTTCCCAAATGCTGCCCAGCCTAGCTAGATCCTCCTCTTGGCCTCCTCGAAATTGTTTATACCCAACTGCAGAGTCTGCCCAAGGTAAGTGTACTCGGAAACAGTTTCGAGAAGGTGACCATGTACGACCACCGGCCTTGGATCAATGTGATGATTAATCATGAATTTCGTTTTATAGAATTGCCAAGACCGATGCACCGGGGAGGCTGATGCTAGGCCGTCCAGCATCCGGTTCAGCTCCTCTAGCGACTCCGCCATTATGACTATGTCATCAGCGAATCGCAGGTGTGAGATGTAGTTGCCGTTTACGTTAATGCCCCTACCTTTCCAGTCCAGCATCTTAAACATATCCTCCAATGCGCACGTGAACAGTTTCGGGGACATGACATCCCCCTGCCTCACTCCTCTGCGCAATTGGATGGGTTTAGACCGTTGAACATGTACTTGGACACTCATGGTGGCGGCCTCGTAAAGACATCTCAGCACCTCGATATAACTATAGTCTACTTGGCATCACTGTAAAGATTCCAGAACAGCCCAGGTATCGACAGAGTCAAAGGCCTTCTCATAGTACACAAAAGCCAGACACAGGAGCTGATTATACTCCTCGGACTTCTGTATAACTCACTGTGTGGATGTGGTATATGGTGCCATATCCTCCGCGAAACCCGGCCTGTTCTGGTGGATGAAACTCCTGGCGAGACGGTTCGTGACCACTCGTCAGAGCTTATAGACATAGCTCAAGAGTTCTGTCTAGTCCCCTAGGTACTCACGGGCGCAGTGACACTCCAGCACACGCTGAAGGAAGGCGCCCGGGCCGGCGTGCGCGCCTCCATGCTGGCCGCGCGCGCTAGGATCGGCTTGTGCAGTTGGAACGGAGGCGGGAGGGAGGATATGGTGCCTTCGATTCTGCCGCAGAGTGCTCTGTAACAAACAGATATGACTATGAAGATATTTTCCGATATAAGATATTATATCTAAATGGCCTTAGCTATAGAATGCTTACCACGAAGGTTTACCAAAAATGAACCATACCGCAGGGTACCAGAGACCTCGACCAAATTGTGTGCGAAACAGTGCACTTTCATGATTTTTTTATCGTATTTTTTATCTCAATCGTAATGTTACATTAAAGAAACTAAAGAATTCGTTATCATAGTGCGTAAGTCCTCACACTCGGGGTAATCTCTTGGGAATTAAATAATATCACAAAAATGAGGATAAATCCCCGTACTGAGGGGAAGGTAGAAATATATTTTTTTGAGTTCAATTAGTATTTAAGGTCTGGCTGAAAAACAGCGCTGAATATAATAATGTTCAGCACACGCTGAGCCAACCCCTATTTCGGCGCAGGGTCATGGAGGTAGTCTTATTTTCTTAATATCACCTATTTGTGTCACTTACCCCCATGATAAACTGCTTTATTTGCCGTTTGTTATTCCATGCCTATATTTTGTACCTGTGTCTAAAAAATTCGTGCTGCCGCTCTACACAGCGGTTGTGTTGCGCCGCACATGCGTTTCGTTCGAAAAATATTAGATAGATAGAAGAAGATTTGTAGAAAACACATACCGTGTGATTTCAGCACTCAAAGTGTTAATTAAATAATGTTGAATTTTATGTAATTCGAGTTTTTTGTCACGGGGATCCCGTGAATACTGTGGATTAGATCTAGTTTGACAAACAAACCCAGGATCATCCCAGATGGTTTCCATGAAATAAAAAATGTAAATTTTTCTTACCGTACAAATCTAAGTCAAAGGACGTTTTCTATCTTAACTAGCCCGACCAGTTCCACGCATTGCGAAACACATTTCCTTACGACTGGTTTTCATAATTACTTGATATTCGTGTCGTAAAAGCTAGGGTAGAACTAGGTAGATTGAAAATTCTTGATTGCAATGACATCAGACTAATTATGATAAACAAACAAACAAAGAAGTTTATCATGGGGGTAAACGACACAAATAGGTGATATTAAGAATAAAATAAGACTACCTTCATTACACTGCGCCAAAAGAGAAACACAAAGACAAAGGTAAGTACTTACTGTAGATATGATTGTTATTGAGTAAGGAAAACAAGAGATGAGTTACATCTGCCAAATCAATAAAAACAACCATGTTTCAGTTGCATGTTACCTAACAGAGCATATCGACTTGTGGTTGGACTACACTCATATGCAGTCTGCAGTATTGTTCGTTCTAATGGGCAAGCTATCGTCTCACTTATAGAACGTGGCATTTTTTTAAATTAAAGTATTTTAGCAATGTTTCTGTTAACTTCTATAGAGTCAAATGTAATAGAGGATCTAGCCACGGTATGGTTCTGGCTAATTAACAAAAACAATCGTGTGTTACTTGCATATTACCTAACAGAGCATATCGAGTTGTGGTTCGACTAAACTCATATGTAGTTTGCAGTATTGTTCGTTCTAATGGGCAAGCTATCGTCTCACTTATAGAACGTGGCATTTTTTAAATAAAAGTATTTTAGCAATGTTTCTGATAACTTCTATAGAGTCAAATGTAATAGAGGATCTAGCCACGGTATGGTTCTAGCTAATTAACAAAAACAATCATGTGTTACTTGCATATTACCTAACAGAGCATATCGGGTTGTGGTTCGACTAAACTCATATGTAGTTTGCAGTATTGTTCGTTCTAATGGGCAAGCTATCGTCTCACTTATAGAACGTGGCATTTTTTTAAATTAAAGTATTTTAGCAATGTTTCTGTTAACTTCTATAGAGTCAAATGTAATAGAGGATCTAGCCACGATATGGTTCTAGCTAATTAACAAAAACAATCATGTGTTACTTGCATATTACCTAACAGAGCATATCGAGTTGTGGTTCGACTAAACTCATATGCAGTCTGCAGTATTGTTCGTTCTAATGGGCAAGCTATCGTCTCACTTATAGAACGTGGCATTTTTTTAAATTAAAGTATTTTAGCAATGTTTCTGTTAACTTCTATAGAGTCAAATGTAATAGAGGATCTAGCCACGATATGGTTCTAGCTAATTAACAAAAACAATCATGTGTTACTTGCATATTACCTAACAGAGCATATCGAGTTGTGGTTCGACTAAACTCATATGCAGTCTGCAGTATTGTTCGTTCTAATGGGCAAGCTATCGTCTCACTTATAGAACGTGGCATTTTTTTAAATTAAAGTATTTTAGCAATGTTTCTGATAACTTCTATAGAGTCAAATGTAATAGGGGATCTAGCCACGGTATGGTTCTAGCTAATTAACAAAAACAATCGTGTGTTACTTGCATATTACCTAACAGAGCATATCGAGTTTGGTTCGACTAAACTCATATGTAGTTTGCAGTATTGTTGGGCGTTCTAATGGGTAAGCTATCGTCTCACTAATAGAACGTGAAATGAAAATACGAGTATAATTATTCTCATAAATACCGGTACAGGTATAGGAAAATGTAAGAGAAACCTGAACTATATAGCTAGAGTTACAAACGACGTGGCATTTATTGTTAAAAAAAAAACACTTGTTCCAGCCTTCCAAGAAGTCTCAAAATTTATATATGTCAATGTTAAAATGACTAGTGCTCACACTTGACCCTTTTTGTTTGACATTTTGGAATTCCCTCTTCACGCTCTGGACGCCACCATCTCGTGCGTCAATCTACGTTTGAATTTTTAAAAACTATTATATTCTTGAATTTGACAAGATTTATCATTGAAACCATCCTACAAGGCAGCTACAAACTCCGTGAAAGTGCCGTTTCTTCGATCATTTTATAAAGAGGACTGTACAAATCTAGCCACGGTACAGTTCTGGCAAATTAACAAAAACCGTAATGTATTAGTTGCATGTTATCTAACAGCATATCGAGCTATGGGCTGTCATTCAGTAATATGTTGATTGCAGCATTGGGTGAAGCACAGGCCCAACCGTGGCTTCAAAATAAACGTAGGGTTAAAATGCCTGTTGCAATTTGTTTTAAACGTGTTTACTTATTATGGTCAATCGGGCTAAATACATGTGTTCTGTCAGCTATATAGCTCGCAGAATCGATAACTATTGGAGGGTAAAGATTTTTGCAGTGGCGACCGCGATGCAATGCGAGTATGGGAGTGTGGGAAGACTCGATGGACCGACGACATTATAGCGGTCGCAGGGAGTTGATGGATGGAGGCGGCTCAGGACCGCTATTCGTAGCGTTGTTTGAAGGAAGCCTGTACCTACTCACCCGTGGACTTATCAATAGATTTCTTTCCGGCCCTGGTGGGGGCACAGAGGGGCCTCGAGGCTTGGCCTCATTACCCCGGCGTCAACTCGAGGGGTGACGACCCCTCGGTCCTTGGGTTAGTGGGAATTTCTTTTTTCCCCCGCCTCATCTCTTTTTTATTGGCTGCATTTGTTTATTATGTTTTTTTTAAGGAAGCCTGTACCTACTCACCCTTGGACTTATACGGGCTGATGATGATGATTTGACCAACAGGGGGATTTTAGCGGGCTAATTACTCGTAGAATACAACAATGCTGACGCTAGATGTCAGTACAGACCAACCCAACCCAAGTTACTGGAATGGTTACTTTGCCCCTCTCCAAACTTGCATCGCTACAACCCCGTAACCGGCAATGCGTTAGGACTCGTCGCAAGCGCATGTTCCAATTACAAATTCGTTGAATCAAATATCCAACAGATTTTTTATTAAATTTTGAATTAACTGTTTCAACACCAAATTCGGATATTAGAAAGTTTTTATTGTGAAAATATTAAATTTTTTCTTCGCTATTTAAAAGTCAGACTTATATTTTACTATACTCTACTTTTTATATCTTATTTTGTCTGTTTTATTTTTTTATTTTGTCAAATTTCTTAAATTTTATTTTTATGATTTACATCTTTTGGACACATGTTACATATACATACATCGGTTATTTTTAGGTATTACATATTAGGTTAGGACTTTTAAAGTGTTTTTTGTGAAAATGCAAACCGCAGTGCCTCTCGCGTGTTTCCTGTCTGTAATTCGTAAGTATCTATTTTATATATATCTAATTTTTTTTTTATCTTCAAAAGTTGTAAGATATCGAATTGCTACAAAATGCGAAAGTTTGGATGTTTGGATGTTTGTTACCTCTTCACGCCAAAACTACTGAACGGATCTGGCTGAAGTTGGTAAAATGCAATAATACATATTCGCATATTTGCTTTTCCATGAGATAAAAAAAATAATAAATAAATAATGCTGGAAAATCCACACAGCATCATCTAGCCCTAAGCTAAGAGCTTGTGTTATGATCACTGATATACTTAATACAATACATTACATAGATATATGTATATATATATATATATATCTTTGTAATGTATTGTATTATAAATAAATAATAAATAATGCTGGACAATTCACACAGCATTATCTAGCCCCATGGTAAGCAGAGCTTGTGTTACGGGTACTAGATAACTGATGTACATAATACAATACATTACATAGATCGATATTTTTTATTATACATAGAAAACGACCAGAACACCCGGAACAAATATCTGCAGATCGTACACACAATTGTTCCGAGGCGGGAAGCGAACCCTGCGTCGCAGGCGGACCTTCGCCCACCGCGCCACATCGGTCGTTGAATTATTTATTATATTTCTTTATATCATGGAACAGAAAATAACCGAATACGTAATATTCCATTTAATAAATTTCATCCAGATCCGTTCAGTAGTTTTGGCGCAGAAAGGTAATAATATCCTTCAGGGACCCCGAGCATAGCTCTACACAGCATCATCTAGTCCCAAGCTAAGCACAACTTGTGTTATGGATACTAGATGACTGATATACATACAATACAATACAAAATACTTTCTTGTACACCAGATACAGATCATTATAAAAGACATCACATGCGACAAGTACAATGGGCGGCCTCGTCACTCAGAAGCGATCTCTTCCAGGCAACCTTTACACTACTATATTATTGTATACCTTTACTATATATATTAAAAAACGCCTACCGAGAGTGTTCGTGATGTTGACATCCGTTGCATTATCAGTGCAGCTGACTGAAGCCGTTTAAAATGCAAAAATATTCGCTTGAACCAGATAAAACCTGCTTATAACCCTCAAGCGTGACTCTAGTCCATTTAATTTATTAACTAGCGGACCGTCCCGGCTTCGCACGGGTATCTATTATTTTTATTATTTATAATTTATTTGCGGCCGTTTATGTCTTAACATTGACTTCCCGTACCCGCACCTCAGTGACGCCTATATCGCATAGTTATAGTTAGCCGAGTGTGAGCCGCGCGACATTTTTCTAATACTTACATTTTTGAACTCGTGATATCTTTCGAATGGAATGTCCGAATTTAATAATTCAAAAACTTATAGAAAGGTATTGAAGCAGTTTATTTCGATAAGGATTAATAATACGGTACAAATAAAGAGCCTTTTCTAGCGGCGACTTTTGACGACCGATGTGGCGCGGTGGGCGAAGGTCCGCTTGCGATGCAGGAGGTTGCGGGTTCGATTCCCGCCTCGGAACAATTGTGTGTACGATCTGCAGATATTTGTTCCGGGTGTTCTGGTCGTTTTCTATAAATAATAAAAAATATCTATCTATGTAATGTATTGTATTATGTATATCAGTTATCTAGAGTACCCATAACACAAGCTCTGCTTACCATGGGGCTAGATAATGCTGTGTGAATTATCCAGCATTAAAAAAAACATATATTGTATATAAAAAAAAATATACAATACAATATTTAAAATAAAAGAGCACAAGCGAAATTTTCAAATCGGTCCAGTAGATTCGGTGCCTATTCAATACAAACAAACAATCATAAATCTTTCCTCTTTATAATATTAGTATAGATATTAGTATAGATGCGCCCTACATCATTATTTACCAAGCTGTCCCAACGGTCCAGTAAGCAGGTATTTGGCGCTGAACGTTTCATAAGGCGTTGCCAGGTGTTTATGTAATAATATATGAAGTAGAATGCACATGGCAATTTGCGGGTAATTGGGGACCAGTGACGGATGACCGGGGTTGCAAAAAAATATGCACACGAATTTTTTTAACACTTTGACTGCGATTTTTTTTCAACGACTGCGATCTTTTTTTTAACCTACGCCATTCGTGCTGCCGCTCTACACAGCGGTTGTGTTGCGCCGCACATGCGTTTCGTTCGAAAAATATTACGGCTGTGCTGAGTCACAAAGATCTGTATTTTCTCAGCCGCTGCGCTAGTGTGGATTTACGCATATTAGTCACTTGTAGAAAACACATACCGTGTGATTTCAGCACTCAAAGTGTAAGTTCGTACGTCTATCATCCACTTAAAGGTTGACAAAGTTTCACTTTCGTATAACGTAACATATTGAAACTGGAAAATCAAGGAAAATGCTGTTTACCTAGAAAGGCCTGAGCCCAGGATATTAAGCAAGGTTTGGTCACATCAGTTATATAAAAACAGGCCTGTTTTATACATAGTTATAAATACATAGTCTTCGGTATGTATGGGTTATTAACACGTTAGCTGCCATGCCAGTCACCGGTGCCTGACTGACAGACATGGTACTTGATCAGGCCGTGTCAGTCACCAGTGACTGACGATCGAATCGAGACATTGGATTGAAATGCTTGTAGTGAGCTGTCCGGCACGTTTAGCCTGCTCGTTTCTATTAGAATTGACTGACATGGCCCCGGGCTAACTATATGCAACACGGCCGGTTACTTTTCTTGTTAGAACTGAAATTATTCAACATTTTCTGGGGAAAATGTTAAATTTGTTTATTACAAGAAATGCAGCAAAA
Source organism: Eupithecia dodoneata (assembly GCA_947044415.1). Lineage (NCBI taxonomy): Eukaryota > Metazoa > Arthropoda > Insecta > Lepidoptera > Geometridae > Eupithecia > Eupithecia dodoneata. Next base: position 5,075,810 of record OX345685.1, read on the forward strand.
CGTGTTACTCTATATCAGGGTTGGAAAAAAAACAGTTTTTTTTATATTTTATAAAACAAACATTTCAAAATGTTTAAAACAAGTGTTTTTTTTGTTTTTTTTTTACTTATCAATTTCAAATCAATTATGGCAAATAATAAAATAATCCATTTCTAAACTATTTCCTAATTCACATTAGTAAAAATTAACAAAACGATAAATATTTAAGTACTTTTGTTGCATATCTCAGTACCTCTAATCTAATTATTAAACATTATTATTATTATTATTAATCAATACAAAACACTTTACATAGGTACACTACCTTGTATGTAGTGTTGTAGGTAGGTAGAGAACTAGAGAGAGAGCTATAGGTACCGTACCCATTAATCCAGTGAATTACTTTCTTTCGACGGCCGACATAGGGACTTTCCCTGCAGGACTTTACTGGCGGGGAGTTACCTATGCAGTGTGCAGTGTATAAAACGGCCGACATAGGGACTTTCCCTGCGGGACTTTACTGGCGGGGAGTTACCTAAGCAGTGTATAAATACCACAGCCTGTCAGTGGTATTTATACACATTCATTTGCAATTAAAGGTAGTTTTAAACCCTGTTTTTTTCTTAATATAAAACATAGTTTTATTTCAAACTGTTTTAAACACGTGTTTTAAAACAACTTGTTTTAATCATGCCAACCCTGCTCTATATTGATATTTTTTGCATTTTAAGACACTTTAATTCGATATACAAAATTTAGAAATTGGTCGTAATCGCGAATTAGTTCTAGCAGCTAACGAAAAGATTTATTTTCACTACATAGTATAAAGCAAAGTCGCTTCCTGCTGTCTATTTGTCCCTATGTATGCTTAGATCTTTAAAACTACGCAACAGATTTGATGCGGTTTCTTTAAAATAAAAATGAATAAATAAAATTCATTTATTTCGGACAACGACAAATCAAGATTAAACTAGATTAAGTTATTAAAATTAGGTTCATATCATGTTAGTAGCATATTCTTCTTAATTCTATGTCAGTTCTTGTAAATTATTACAAACAGTGCTATCAAATAATGATGAAAGTGGTTATTTCATGATTAATAAATAAATAAATAATGCTGGACAATCCACACAGCATTATCTAGCCCCATGGTAAGCAAAGCTTGTGTTATGGGTACTAGATAACTGATATACATAATACAATACATAGATAGATATTTTTTATTATACATAGAAAACGACCAGAACACCCGGAACAAATATCTGCAGATCGTACACACAATTGTTCCGAGGCGGGAATCGAACCCGCAACCTCCTGCGTCGCAGGCGGACCTTCGCCCACCGCGCCACATCGGTCGTCTAAAATGAAATCAGCCAAATGCAACTCATATGGACCACAAGATGCACCAATGCAATTTATTGCGTGACATGTTAATTTAGTACGTAAATATGCGGTAACAGATTTATGGCTAGGCCTGGTTTTATTAACCACATGGAATATGGTTTAGGCATCTACTTCACGATTTGAAAGGCTTTACGTCAAGTCTTCTCGTCATCCATACCGCAATGCTTTGAAACGAAAGTTTTCAACCAGTGCGTCCTACCCGTTATGACCTACGGAGCTGAGACGTGGACACTCACGATAGGGCTGGTCCACCAGTTCAAAGTCGCTCAGCGAGCTATGGACAGAGCTATGCTCGGAGTTTCTCTGAAGGATAGGATTCGCAACGAATACATCCGACAGAGAACCAAAGTTATCGACGTAGCTCTGAGAATTAGCAAGCTGAAGTGGCAGTGGGCCGGCCATATCTCGCGAAGAACCGACGGCCGCTGGAGCACTCACAAATAACGCTTAGGTACTATTGCTAAAATAATTTTCAAAATCACCAGAAACACTTGCATACACCAGATGCAGGATCATTACAAAAAATGCATGCGACAAGTACAATGGGCGGCCTTACCGCATTTATGTTTTTAAATTTAATTACTTTACTGATTTTACAATACAATGTGTAATTATTATTATGATTATTTTTCTGAAAATTTTACTGGTAAATTATCATCATCTTCAGCCTATAGCAGTCCACTGCTGGACATAGGCCTCCACCGATGAGCGCCATAGCGCCCTGTCTTCAGCTTGCCGCAAGACTGCAAGCAGTCTTTCGCAGGTCGTCATCCCACCTGGTCGGAGAGCGTCCTACACTACGTTTACCGAGTCGTGGTCTCCACCAACTGTTCCCAACCCAATTTCTTATGGGCAGACAATACCGATCTACCCTAATTTTTTGTCTTTTGCTTTTTTTTGGTAAATATCCCGTTTTAAATTACTTTCATGTTAGTAACCATGATAATTTCGAAAGTTTCATCTGTGCACTCTGTTAATATCTTCTCTTGGTTGCAGGGCCACCGGGAATACAATATGAGAACTCCCTTCTGCAAATAGCACCGGTGGACAAGTCCAAGTGTCCCTACGTGAAAGGCGGGAACGATGTCGCGTTTCAACTGTTCACCAGGTCAGCACTTAATATAGTAGATATACAGTTCTAAAGCTCCCGCTTGTACCTAATCAGTTGAATGAGCTAAATGTTGTTACTCTTAAGAAAGAAATTAATAATGTTTTTAAAATGTTTATGACGACCGATGTGGCGCGGTTGACGAAAGTCTGCCTACGACGCAGGATGTTGCGGGTTCGATTCCCGCCTCGGAACAATTGTGTGTACGATCTGCAGATATTTGTTCCGGGTGTTCTGGTCGTTTTCTATGTATGTATAATAAAAAATATAATATCTATGTAATGTATTGTATATCAGCTATCTAGTATATATTATTTAAAAAAAAAATTGCTGGACAATTCACACAGCATTATCTAGCCCCATGGTAAGCAGAGCTTGTGATATGGGTACTAGATAACTGATATACATAATGCAATACATTACATAGATATTTTTTTTTATTATACATAGAAAACGACCAGAACACCCGGAACAAATATCTGCAGATAGTACACACAATTGTTCCGAGGCGGGAATCGAACCCGCAACCTCCTGCGTCGCAGGCAATGGATCGTAACATTCTTTAAGACACCTTTCTGACTATGAATCTGCCTAGATGTTTAGAGAATTCTTGACTTTCTCTCAAAACTCACTATTTTATTTCTTTAAGCTTATAAAGTAAGCACTACAAGTCATACATTATACTATAAATTATTATCAAATAAGATTATTTTATTGTTAACTTAAATTTTTTGTCCACTAGTGGAAGAAGAGAAAAAGATCCCACTAGTACGTTCATATCTCTTGTGTCTAATACATGGCTATTTGCCTATTTAAACGCAATAAATTCAAAGAAATAAACATAATGACAGTACCATGCCAATATATTTATGAAAACTTGTTGTACACTCATAAAAACATTAATCGGTTCACTAAAAAAAGCGATATACATAATGTAAATACTAGAAATAAGAATAAACTCACTGTGCCCACAACTAGGCTACATAAGATAAATGTATCTTTTAAAGGGCAATGTATACGCTTCTACAACAAAACTCCAAGTGAGTTGCTAAAATTATCAATAAATAAATTTAAAAATATTGTGAAACATATTCTTTGTAAAAAGGCTTATTACAAAATATCAGATTATCTAGAAGATAAAAAAGCTTGGAACGAGTTTTGCTCCAACTCAAAATCTACCAACTTACAGATAAGCAAATCATATGTACTAGACACATAAGTTATGAACATACTAGTGGTTTCTTCTCACTTCTTCCACTGGTGGACAAAAAGTTGAAGTGAACATCAAAATAATGTTATTATATAATAAGGAATAGTATGAAACGACCTGTCTAAGTGCTTATTTGTAAGCCTAAAGAAATAAACTTTCATTTCATTTAAGTCTCACGATAATTGATCTACAGGCACAACCCAACGGTAGCCCAGGAGCTGAAGAAAGGTGATGACGAGGGACTCTTCGCTTCCAACATCGACATGCACGACACCACCGTCATATACTTCCACGCTTGGATGGAGACCATAGAAGACGGCAGCGCGGTTATGATCAGAGAATGTAAGTGATGAAATATTATACACTAGCTGTTCCCCGCGGTTTCACCCGCGTTAAACTCGAATTTCACTTTATTAGGTGATTTTAACACCTTGGGTTAAATTATAGTAGTTTTAGTAAGGATCCCTTACTTTTTTGAAAATATAATATAGCCTATGTTCACCACGGATATTAAGGCTTCCTAACGGTGATAGAATTTTTCAAATCGGTCCAGTAGTTTCGGAGCCTATTCGTTACAAACAAACAAACAAAAAATCAAACCTTTCCTCTTTATAATATTACTAGTATAGATGTACACAGATATGTATATAAATATATTTTACTAGCTGTGCCCCGCGGCTTCGCCCGCGTGGAAATCTAATGTGTCAAATGGTTTATTAACCTTCAACTTGAATCACTCCATCTATGTATTAAAAAAACCGCATCAAAATTCGTTACGAAGTTTTAAAGATCTAAGCATACATAGGGAAGCGACTTTGTTTTGTACTATGTAGTGATTATGATATTTAATGAAGAACCCATGTTTCGTCATCACACAAACAGAAAAAACTTGTCCAAATAATAATAGAACAAGATTAGTCATATCAGCCTCTTCGTTATTTGAAGAAGCAAAGTCATCATACTCTTGTCTTCCAGCATATATGCAAAGAGGCGACACCAACGTGATAATGGTGGACGCGCGGAGCCTCCAGGCCGGCCCTTGGTACTTCACCGCGGCACAGAACACCTGGTACATCGGCAGGTTCGCGGGACAGTTCATAGACTACCTCGTCACCAGGTTAGTGAGAGGCTATCTCTACACAAACGTGATAATGGTGGACGCGCGGAGCCTCCAGGCCGGCCCTTGGTACTTCACCGCGGCACAGAATACCTGGTACATCGGCAGGTTCGCGGGACAGTTCATAGACTACCTCGTCACCAGGTAAGTGAGAGACTATCTCTACACCAACGTGATAATGGTGGACACGCGCAGCCTCCAGGCCAGCCCTTGGTACTTCACCGCGGCGCAGAACACCTGGTACATCGGCAGGTTCGCGGGACAGTTCATAGACTACCTCGTCACCAGGTAAGTGAGAGACTATCTCTACACCAACGTGATAATGGTGGACGCGCGCAACCTCCAGGCCAGCCCTTGGTACTTCACCGCGGCGCAGAACACCTGGTACATCGGCAGGTTCGCGGGACAGTTCATAGACTACCTCGTCACCAGGTTAGTGAGAAAGAGACACAAAATAATCTCGTCAATCAGGAAATACTATATCCGAAGGTGGAGCGTCCACTAGATAGATCAACGCCGTATACGCATTCAGGCTTGCCTGGTGCGGGGGCCGCCAGTAATGTGTACATATCTCCTTAGTGAAATGGCAAATAAATCATTTTGTACACAAGCTGTGCTGGACCGGTTATTGTTGTGGTCTTTGAGCGAGGCCATTTTTCATGGTCGGTAGACCTTCGTTTGGCAACAATCTCACCAAATGGAAAGTGAAGATGTGACCGACGATGTATCACGGTCAAGAAGACAACTAATCACTCTTGTCTTGAAGAGATCCAGGTAATTGACGCAGTTAATATCTTTCGTCTGAGTTTAGATAATGCCGATGGATCTGCTTTGCTTTTCTCCTTATCACCAAATAGCAAGAGATGAGTTATGATACTAATTGGCTTTTTCAGAGGACTAAACCTGAACAACACCCACTTGGTTGGACACAGTCTCGGCGCCCACGTGGCTGGTGTCGCAGGCAGTGGTATAAAGTCTGGTAAGGTTTTGCCCTACAATTAATTTCCATAAAATAAGGTTATCATTGAAATTCTCGACCACCCGAGGTCACTCCGCGAAGCCTGTGAAGATCCCAGGAAGATTCTGCGCTTCTGGACGGTTAGGCTGGTTAGACTAGCAGAACAAACCACGCACAATGGACCAACCAGAGTACGAGTGCGGACACAAGAGTAAACACATAAATAAAAATAAATAAATAAATAATGGACAATTCACACAGCATTATCTAGCCCCATGGTAAGCAGAGCTTCTGTTATGGGTACTAGATAACTGATATACATAATACAATACGTAGATAGATATTTTTTATTATACATACATAGAAAACGACCAGTACACCCGGAAAAAATATCTGCAAATGTTCCGAGGCGGGAATCGAACCCGCAACCTCCTGCGTCGCAGGCGGACCTTCGCCCACCGCGCCACAACGGTCGTCAAACATACATCATCACTTGACGTTAATCGTCTCTGTATTTGAGATCTATCAAAGGGTTTAGGGACTGGATCAAACAATGATCTACCTGACGTTGAGTGGTTTGTACCACTAATAATGTTGAGTAAGTAAGTTATGCAATTTAAAGGCAATGGTTATTTATCATCATCATCCTATAGCAGTCCACTGCTGGACATAGGCCTCCCCCAGTGAGCGCCATAGCGCCCTGTCTCCAGCATCTACCTGCAGTCTTTCGCAGGTCGTCATCCCACCTGGCCGGAGGGCGTCCTACACTACATGATGGTTATTCATCGTCTTTTAAATTGCAATTGTGCAAATCCTGTGCGATCCATCGATAGATTAGAAATCCTAGACATAGCAAAGCTGTTCATGGATGCGGCAAGCTGAAGACAGGGCGCTATGGCGCTTATTGGGGAGGCCTATGTCCAGCAGTGGACTGCTATAGGCTGATGATGATGATGATTATAAGATTGACGACTTACTAAATGACAAATTTTAACTGTATATAATTATTATTGGACTTATTATAAAGATGAATTTATTATTTGCCAAAGTGTTCGAGTTTTCGCAAGAACGATAAAGATGTGACCTACGTTCTCTTATTTCTCCTCATTTAGCGTATGTATTTGTGTGATTTTTTTATTTTTCTTTGTCCCTAGTAATATATGTAGAAATAATTCGTTATTTTGCTTCCTATCCAGGCAAAGTAGCAAGAATAACCGGGTTGGATGCTGCGTTGCCTCTCTTCGAGCACCTTCCGTTGCCACAGAGACTGGACCCAACTGATGCCCATTTCGTGGACAACATACACACTGATTCTGGGATTTTCGGTGAGTTATAACTTTATAAGAGTTAACCTTGAAATATAAATAAGATCCCATTCAAACTGAACGCGCTGTCCGCGCTGTAGGAGCCGCACTCACCGCAGTCATCGCATTTACTTCGTTCAGCAAGGCTACCACGCTATTTAGCACATAACGTAGACGCACGTTATCAGCGTTATTACGCTAATTAAAAGCGTCTTTTCACGCTTAAATAAAAAAAAAAAACAAATAGCGTGGTAGCCTTGTCGGTATGGGCCGCTCCGCAAAATATTGCCTAATCTTTTCCTGGCCGCTTAAAATGTCGCTAAAACTAATAGAAATAAATATTCAATTATACTATATAGAGAATGGCTGGAACCTTATCATTTATTGGAATTTTATGCATACAGGTAATTGTTCTTAGGTGTAAGTAAGTACACAAACCATAAAATCTCCGTCAGGGCGTTAACATTTTTGTGACACACTTTGACTGCGATTTTTTTTCGACGACTGCGATCTTTTTTTTAACCTAAAAAATTCGTGCTGCCGCTCTACACAGCGGTTGTGTTGCGCCCCACATGCGTTTCGTTCGAAAAATATTACGGCTGTGCCGAGTCACAAAGATCTGTATTTTCTCAGCCGCTGCGCTAGTGTGGATTTACGCATATTAGTCACTTGTAGAAAACACATACCGTGTGATTTCAGCAGTCAAAGTGTTAAAGGATTCGAATCATATTCTTTTTATTCTCAGGGTACAAGGCACCGCTAGGCCACGTGGACTTCTACCCCAACGCTGGGATCAGCCCGCAACCAGGCTGCGAGTTAGAAGTGGTTATACCGAAAAAGCTGCTATTGAACAAATGTAAGTTACTCCTTCATTGATATGGGAGCCTGGTACTTTTATAGAGGATTTTTCGATGTATTCGTTTGTATTGTTACTAGGGAATTAGGATAGTCCGAGGGATAAATAGATTATTTCTTTATTGATTCATCAAAACTTAAACTTATTTATTATTTATAGTATGCACTGTAATATGAGAGAGAGAGAGAGAGGGGGGGGGGGTCGAGTTTCGCACGCTCTAATGCGGCCAATGCGCCAACGTGTGAACAATATTTGTTTCGTAGCGCGCCAAGATCTTTGATGTGTGCACGAAAAACCGACGCTAGTCGGTTTGCGAGCCAACGTTGGCCGCCAACTTCCAACATGCGCCAAGTAGGTCTCTACACGTTGGCCCAACGCATTGGTCCAACGTGTACAGGACGCTTTACGCTCGAATCCGTAGCGAGTTACTTCAATAACTTCTAAGTGGTTATGTTTGCCTAGTACCTCGTCGTAATTTATAACTTTCTTCGCCCTATTTTTGGAGTTTCTATAATGCTTTGGTTCTCTAACAGAGGCTATTCGCATCATCCGAGATTTCAAACTCCTTTTTACTACCTATTTCCTTCTACCCTCCATTTTATTTTATTTTCCATACTAACATCCCCCCCTCCCACAGTTTTCTGCAGCCATTGGCGTTCGTACCAATACTACGCGGAGTCAGTTATCCGACCGATCGGGTTCAAAGCCACTGAATGTAACTCATGGAGAGAGTACAAGACGGGCGCTTGTGCGTACGGACGGACTATTCATATGGGATATGGAGCTAATACGAAGTGAGATTTTTTGCGGTGGTAGAAGGTTTATTTTTGCACGACCTTTCTATGAAATTAAAGGACTCGCTCATTATTTTTGTCGCTCATTCGCTGCATTCTGAATAAGCCCAGAAATAGAACGAACGGCGAAAATAGTATGAGGTAGTTTGAATGACACAATTTACTGGGCTCGTAGTTTTGGTCACACACTCTCAGAACATCTCGAGTCAATACAAAACGACACTAAAAAATAGTGGTCGAAGATTTATTTTGGCACGCATCGTGTTTGTACGGATCTTTAGGAGTTAGACAGCAATATAGTCTTACGAATTGGCACTTATTTTAAATGGTAAAAGGTTGATTTTGGGAAGCACAGTTCAAAATGTTTAGGTCGGTCGCACAACATTTTTGAGCTGATACAAAAAGCACTTGTTTAAAGTGCCAAAGGGACCATTTTGGCACACTCTACGACTAATGTATAGAATTTTAAGAAAGGTCATCAGTCGGTCACGCTGTTTATCTAAACTGACCCTTATTTGTAGATATCAGGGTCTAGTTTTGCACTATCGTATAGCTTGTATGATTCGCACTGTATTTAAAGCACTGCACTTTCTGCTATTTCAGGCGACGCACGCACACAAACAAACGGCTTCTTCACATACTATCTGCAGGGTAAAGAACAATCGACCTACAAGACAAACAGCTTAGAGTACAAACTCGAAAAACTGTTCCATTTCATACAGGCTGTTAAAGATAAGAGTGGGAAGAAAGATAGTAAAGTTACTTTGGATAGAGTGAGAGATAATATCGATGGGTTGTATGATTTTAAAGATAGTCTCGTTGAGTTTATGAAAGACTATGATCATGATGAAGACGTTCTTAATGATGACTGGAATAGCAAAGATGATAAGAATGAAAGTATTGATGATATAAATAATGATAAATACATCAGTAGCAAAAATGATGATATGCCTAGAGAAATAACTACTACAGATATAACGAAAGACGTAGTGATAGAAGACGATTTAAAAAATGTCGATAAAGATGGCCAGGCATTTAAAAATAACGACGAAGAAATAACGATGAAAGACGAAGAAAATTTGAAAATACAGATCAGTAGTACTACGGAGGTAGAAGACTTAATAGCGGAAGAAACAAGCATAGAAACTAAAAGTATTTCGGATATTGATAAAATTGACTCGACTGTAGAAACATTAGATAAAGACACATACGATAATAGTAAAGTAAGAACGAAACGCGAGACAAACCTGCCTAGCTTAGAACTGACAGTTGTTAGTGGAAATCTAACCATAAATAAAGATGATACAAAGTACAAAACACCAACAACAGAAACTACTTTGAAACCAGCTGAAAAACAAGACGTTGTGCTCATCAATACACCAAAATCCGGTGATAGTGCTAAAATAATCGATGACGATGATTTCGCAGATGATGCTTTAGTAGAAGCTAAAGAAATTAAAAAGAAAGTCCCTAAACCTATGAAGATAAACTTTTTCAGACGAAGACCATTACTCGGTATGGCTATTAGACTTATACCAAGAATAAACAAGATGCGTAAAGAAAAATCTAACAAAAACGCTGCAAGCAAAACCAAAACACCGAAGTTTCTACAACGCAAGATCCAAAGCAAATCCGGCTTTAAATTCAGACAGCTAAAGCCGAAATTACTGAGAAGATCCAAGCGATTCGCATCCCTCTTCCAAAGAGCAGAAGAAAACAACAATATACTGTTTAAAATACTAGATTTTCTGGTAAAGAATCGCAGAAACGTGCTGCCAGTGTTCACAGTTGCTAGAGAAATAAACACGCTAGTGAAAAGCGCTAATGGAGAGCTGAATCATTTCAGCAAGGAGAGTAATAACTATATAGGGGCAACACCGCCTTCGTTTACCCCGATTACATATAGTTTGGAGTTGGGGAACGAGAATAGAGCTATGGCGTTTGTTAAGAGGCTTTTTGGGATAATACCTAAGGGTGATCGGTTGACTATTAACGCCAAGTAGACTTGTTCATACAGAGAAGGCCATCTGTTTCTGAGAGTATTGTATGCAAAAGTAAGGTATTTTAAGGAGCTGTAGTGTATTTTTTAATTGTCCAGCATTATTTATTTTTATAAATAATGATGGACAATTCACACATCATTATCTAACCCCATGGTAAGCAGAGCTTGTGTTATGGGTACTAGATAACTGATATACATAATATAATACATTACATAGATCGATATTTTTTATTATACATAGATAACGACCAGAACACCCGGAACAAATATCTGCAGATCGTACACACAATTGGTCCGAGGCGGGAATCGAACCCGCAACCTCCTGCGTCGCAGGACCTTCGCCCACCGCGCCACATCGGTCGTCTATTACTGTAAATAACTGTATTATATGAAATTCCTATTTTATGTATTTAGTTTGAGTACCGTATTGAAATTATGTGAGCAAATACAATAGTATATGAATGTCCTTAAAATTTTGTACGGAACCGTACGCAGTTTCATAATATTTGTGTGTTATAGGGCTCGAGGAGTGTACTATTTGATGACAAGAAGAACATCGCCTTTCTCCGTAGAATAGTTGATATAATGTTACCAGTAGAATAAATACTTGTAAAATATATAGTTGTTTTTTATTTATGTATTTATCTTTATTATTGACTAGCTTCTGCCCGCGGCTTCGGCACGCTTACTAACGGTATATTAAGTAGGCATTAAAAATTTAAAATACAAAATAAAAAAAATACTACACGACCGTGTCTGTTTAGAAATTGGCGTGGTGCTAATTCTAAACACAGGTCTTCTCGCGCTAACGTGAATATCGCGTTAAATGCTCCTTTCACGCGTTTTTCACGTTAATAAAAACGTGATAACGCTGATAACGAGCGACACGTTATGTGCTAAAGAGCGTGATAGCAAACACCTCTTCACCATCGGAGCAACAGACAGCCGTCTCTGCAGAGGATGCCTGAGCAACGAAGAATCAGCTGCCCGCGTAGTCCTGGAATGCGAGGGAGTAACAGCGCAACGAATAGAAATCCTCGACCACCCGAGGTCACTCCGCGAAGCCTGTGAAGATCCCAGGGGTATTCTGCGCTTCTGGACGGAGTTAGGCTGGTTAAACTAGCAAACACATCACGCACAAAGGACCAATCGGAGTCTAAGTGCGGAAACAAGAGTACACCATACCATAGCGTGATAGCCTTGTTGGGCGATAAGTGGTATAACCATCGTCTATAACAGAGCAACAACGCCTTCACGCAGCGTGACGAGAGGAGCGAGCCGCACGCTCTTACAGCGCGGCTCTGCGTCTCCAGAGACGCTTCACGTAGGTATTCCAATATGGCTGCGTCCCCGATATATTTTACCCAATTTTATAAACTTTTCTACTAATATTAAGCTTTTACCTGTACATATGATGCGGGTGCAGCAGCGAGCCCAGCACCAGCGCGTGCAGGTAGACGGGCTGCAGGAGCCGCGACAGCAGCGCCCCCTGCATGCCCACCACGCACCAGCGCGCCACCTTGTCACTGCACGACATTGTTAGGAGACGTTCGCCCTGTGGACAAATACATATATTACATTGTACATTTACCCAATATATGTACATCTATACTAATATTATAAAGAGGAAAGGTTTGATGTTTTGTTTGTTTGTTTGTATTGAATAGGCTCCGAAACTACTGGACCGATTTGAAAAATTATTTCACCGTGTTGGGAACCTACACTATCCCCGGTGAACATAGGCCTCTAAAATTAAAGACTATGTACATAATAATAATGCTGGACAATCCACACAGCATTATCTAGCCCCATGGTAAGCAGAGCTTGTGTTATGGGTACTAGATAACACATGTACATAATCTCTGATGAGTAGAGTGACAGGTAGTAACAACAGCATCCTGAAAGCAATATCTAGCAAATATGACTGTCCAATACGACACCTCTGGGTGGAATTACTTATACTCTAGATTTAGTTATTTTGGTTTTATTTTCCTCGTTGTAATTGTATTTTCCTTTTTGTAATTTTGTGTGTGTGTTTTTTATGGATCTTTGTTGTCTGATAATAAAGAATATGAATTGAATTGAATAATTAAGGTGTTTTTATTTGAAAGCTGTTTGGTTAATAATCTTGTTTGTACTTTGTATACAACTCGGTCACAATATCTGTGCACCTTGAGCCATACAAAATGTTTGGCTCAAGGTGCACAGATATTGTGACCGAGTTGTATATATAAAAGCCTTTGCCCTGAATAACTGACTGACGGATCAAAGCACAGCCTAAACCGCTGATCATAGAGACCTGAAACTTTAAGTGTATCTTCTTTGTAAGATGTAGGTATCCAATAAGAAAGGATATTTCGAAATAAAAAAAAGCTCTTACCCCCTCCCCCCATGCTTACGTAAACTGACAGAGGAAATTTAGACAAGTGAATAGCGCGCGGTAATTCCCTGCCTAAACGTATGCATTATTTGCGGGAATCCCCGAAAATGCGTTTCGTTTTCAAGAGACCAAGACTAATGCTGGGCAATCCACACTGTATCATCTAGCCTTAAGCCAATTGCGGGTTCGATTCCCACCTCGAGACAAATGTTTTTATGGCAGATAGGTACTTGTTCCGGTCGTTTTCTATGTATTATTAAAAATTGCAGGTATTGCAGGTATTTAGTATATCAGTCATCTAGTACCCACAACACAAGTTCAGCGCCGCTACTTACTTAGGGCTTGTAGCGGCATAATGCTGAGACAGGGACCTTTTTGGCCCCTTATGTAACCCGTATTTGCTCTATTCTGTATATCTTATATTTTCCTTGTAATGTTTTTTTCTTGTTTTCATTATTTTCTTACCATGTAATGTGTCGTGTTATGTGTTATGTATGGTGTCAAATAAATGTATTTTCTTTCTTTCTTTCTTTCTCTGCTTAGCTTGAGGCTATGCTGTGTGGATTGCCCAGCATTATTTATTAATTTCAGTATACCTGCAAAACGCCGTCCCAAGTTTGCAGAACATTGGTGGAGTTCTTCACGGGTATAGTGCCCTCCCCGGACTCTATCTTAGTACGAAGCTGACCCCGCGCTTGCCTGAAACAAAGGGTATATTCATTTATAACGGGATATTTACCAAGAATCGATATAAATATATGGTATATGATAGGAAAGGATCGCTAGGTATGTCATTTACGGTGCGACATATCCGAAATCCCGAAATATACCACGATACAGTTTGCCTACATATTAATAAATAAAATAAAATAAAAAGTGCTTTATTGTTCCAAAAACACGAATGTTAACAATATTAATTAATAAAGGCTTAAGTAAGTATACTATTTGTTAAAAAAGAACTTTCCTAAATTACTTATATACTTAGGTAGTGTTAGGACCGCCTAGAGCGGTGAAGGCCTCCTCCAAGTTACTCTATTTCTCTCTGTCTATCGCTGTGCGGGGCCAGAGTTTGCCCGCTACTTTTAAGATATCATCGTCCCACCTCTTCATCGGTCGTCCTCTTTTTCTTGTCCATTGTCTAGCCTACATATTACACGGTTTAAATCGTTCATCATCAGCCTATAGCTGTCCACTGCTGGACATAGGCCTTCCCCAGTGAGCGTCATAGCGCCCTGTCTTCAGCTTGCCGCATCCAGCATCTTTCGCATCTTTCGCAGGTCGTCATCCCACCTGGTCGGAGGGCGTCCTACACTACGTTTACCGAGTCGTGGTCTCCACTCCACTCAAGAACAAGTTTGCCCCAGCAGCCGTCGGTTCTTCTCGAGATATGGCCGGCCCACTGCCACCTTCAGCTAGCTAATTCTTAGAGCTATGTCGATAACTTTGGTTCTCTGTCGGATGTATTCGTTACGAATCCTATCCTTCAGAGAGAAATCGTTAGATATTCGAAATATTGCATGATTGCCGAGATTTTCTACGATTATGATCAAACTACTAGCTGAATTTTTATGTGACTCCGCCATTTTGTATATGATATATACATATAGTACCTGTTGGGATGTCTGTCCGCTTGCGGCTCGTTCGGCTCGTGCGGAGAGAATATCCGACCGTCGCCGCAAGGGGCCGTGCTGACGTAGAGGTGGACTCGACGGTTCGGGCGGAGTTGGTAGCCGCCGCCCGGTATCGGTTCGATGTCAGAGTCGGGTATTGGTATTCGGGGATCTGTGAAAAGGTTTTAATAATTATATATTTTACAATAAAAAAAAATTATTTATATACCGACGTGGCGCGGTGGGCGAAGGTCCGCCTGCGACGCAGGAGGTCGAGGGTTCGATTCCCGCCTCGGAACAATTGTGTGTACGATCTGCAGATATTTGTCCCGGGTGTTCTAGTCGTTTTCTATGTATAATAAAAAATATCTATCTATGTAATGTATTGTATTATGTATATCAGTTATCTAGTACCCATAACACAAGCTCTGCTTACCATGGGACTAGATGATGGCTATGTGAATTTTCCAGCATTATTTATTTATTTTATTTTTTATTTATCACAGTGGGTACTTACTAGGCTGCATTGCATATTTCAGTAGTTGAGCGTAGAGATAGCGCTGCAAGCATCTTCTCGCCGCGACCTGGAAAATAAAAAGTGAAAACTTAGTTGGTGTTTCGTTTCTTATTGATCGACAAGATTCTTACTCATGGTATAATAAACTATAGAAGCATTGACGATTATGTGCTAAAAATTAAATAATACCTTTAGTATTATAACTTAGTTATTATTAATTATTTGACTATTTCTTGCTGCGAGAGATGAGCTGAAAACAGGGCGCTACGGCGCTCATTGGGGGAGGCCTATGTCCAGCAGTGGACTGCTATAGGCTGATGATGATGATGATTTGACTATTACTTAATTAACTCTAATTGATAATTATTATGTGACTTGTAATATTCGTGTTTTACCCATAAATTGATAATTCTGAAACTACCTATAGAAGTTAAAAATAAAATTAATAAGAAAAAAAATTCAATTCTGATTAAACACTTTAATCAGAATTTTATTTGGCAGAATTAATTGTTTTTATATTTTTCTTATTTATTTTATTTTTAGGAAAAACCATTAGTTAACTTGGAGTACCCTGTAGATGGTGAACGCACGCAGCGTTCACCATCTACAGGGTACTTCCATACTTTGTCAACGCGTGCATCAGTGGCGATAAGCGGCTAGGTTCACGCTAAACAATTAGCAGCATTCTTTCAAACATTTTATGAATTAGGGAAGTGTGAGTGAGTTTATCATGCTTAGATATAAATTAGTTGTTTTAAATGTAAGATCTAGGATAATAATTAATATCGGTTAACTTGTATTGTTGCCAGATCGTTCGTAACTACAGTACCTAGAATCTAGGTACTGTAGTAACCTATATTAATTATTATCCTAGATCTCACATTTAAAAAACTAATTTATATCTAAGCATGATAAACTGACTCACACTTCCCTAATGCATAAAATGTTTGAAAGAATGCTGCTAATTGTTTAGCGTGAATAAAATTAAGTGAGAATTATAGTGCTAAGACAAACCTAACGTAGGCTTTAAGGGACTACTAACTTAATGATGTAAACTATTTGTATGAATAAATAATCTATCTATCTATCTATCTAAGTAATATGTATAAAGCTCTGCGTAGCTGGCTTTTTTTTTCCACTAAGGAAATGCTAAGATGCTGTTGACCGCAGATGGCCATGACAGTTATACCGAAGGCGACTTCTAACTAATCCTACTAATATTATAAACGCGAAAGTTTGTAACTATGGATGGATGTTTGTTACTCTTTCACGTAAAAACTACTCAATGGATTTTAATGAAACTTTACAATAATATAGCTTATACATCAGAATAACACATAGGCTACAATTTATAAAGATACATTGTATATTATCCAAAATATCTATTACCACGCGGGTGAAACCTCGGGGCGCGGCTAGTAATAAATAAATTACTTGCGGCCTCCGCACGAGGCAAGCCTGTGTCGCGAGAAGCCTGTCTACAAAGGTAATTTTAACAGTAAAGGTCTTTGCAATAAATTTATTTTATTTACTACTAGCGGACCTTCCTGGCTTCGCAGCGGATTCCTAACTTTTTAAAAATATAATATAGCCTATGTTCACCACAGATAGTGTGGCTTCCCTACTACTTATTGCTGAATATTGTTTTTCTATGTCCTGCTTACTGTTTTTATTTACTACTCTTTTTTGTCTGTTTTGAGCTTCTCTCTTCCTTGCCCGTGATGTGACTGAGAAAAAGGTTCAAACTGAAAACCTACGTTGTTCCGCGCCACGCGTGGTTCAGCACATAGCTGAGTTTGACCCTTTTTGGCCAGCAGGCTAGCACGGTAGCCATGTATTATTATAGTTTTTGTTTTTATGTAGGCTTTTTATTTATGTTTTTTTAATACTGTGTACTGTGGTTTTTTTTTATTTATGTGTGCTTTAATTGTGTAGCCTGTTTTTTTTTTTGGCCAAATAAAACAATTCTTTCTTTCTTTCTTTCCCAACGGTGAAAGAATTTTTCAAATCTGTCCAGTAGTTTCGGAGCCTATTAATTACAAACAAACAAACAAAAAATCAAATCTTTCCTCTTTATAATATTAGTATATATTATTTTGTGTTGTTTTTGTCGATAAAAATGCTCACCTCAGCATGGCAATCGTTGACGGAGCGCCCTGTCACCGACATGTGTTCGCCCGACACGCATTTCGTACCAGTCGTGACCGCTATCACCTGAAAAAGATACAGAAGCCAAGTTAGTATCAGAAATCAAAAACTTTCTTTGCCAGACACTTTGCAGTGGCTTTCCCCGACGCAAGACTTTTTATGGTTTTCTCATGGGCGCTAGTATCAGAACTGGACCAAATTGGAATGGGACCACACGGGAAGCACCAGCTTTCAAATAAAATGAACGAAACCGCTGTACCGCGCCTGAGGTATGCGAGCGGCGAGACGGGGGGAAGTATCGGCCGCTCCGATCCATCAGTCTGCCGTCAACGCGTACTCTTGCTCTTTTTTCCTCGCCCGCGCCGCACTTTCCTAAGGAGCGGTACAGCGGTTTCGGTCTTTATAGTGGTTTCTTTTTCACTTCTTCCACTAGTGGACAAAACATTTAAGTGAACATTAAAATAATGTAATTTGATAATAATGCATAGTATAAAATTTGACTTGTCTAAGTAATTATTTATTCATTTATTTTAAGCCATTATTGTCCCACTGCTGGGCAAAGGCCTCCCTTTTCTCCTTCCACTCCTCGCGATCCAACGCTGCAACTAAGTAAGCCTAAAGAAAATAAAAACATTTGAATTTGAAAAAAACAAATCAAATCAAAGCGTTTATTTGTAGTTAAACATAAATGTACAAACAGAAAAAACCGTTACCACTTACAAAAAATACGACATACAACGAAAATATAAATATTATTAAACTTAGTTTTAACTACAAAATGGTCCCAACTCAGCATTTAAAACCTGTGTTACATGTCAAAATTATTTGGAAACCATTTAAAAACTACTTAACACTTTGACTGCGGTTTTTTTTCGACGATTGTGATCTTTTTTTTTACCTAAAAAATTCGTGCTGCCGCTCTACACAGCGGTTGTGTTGCGCCGCACATGCGTTTCGTTCGAAAAATATTACAGCTCTGCTGAGTCACACCGATCTGTATTTTCTCAGCCGCTGCGCTAGTGTGGATTTACGCATATTAGTCACTTGTAGAAAACTCATACCGTGCGTTTTCAGCACTCAAAGTATTAAATATATGTAAATGATTACCTTGGCTCCTTCCGTTCTATTCTCTATGGTTATAACGATGCCAGCGAGTACTTTCCTCTTGGAATGAGTGAGGTCGTCCTTCATGAGCTCGTTGAACTTCTCGTTGACCAGTCTGAAACAAAAATTATTGGGAGTTAGTTTTTAAAGTTAGTTAGTTATTAGTTTTTAAAGTTACTTAGTTAGTTATTAAAGTTAGTTAGATAGTTAGTTGTTAGTTTTTTAAAGTTAGTTAGTTGTTAGTTTTTAAAGCTTCGATAGTGTCATCGTTTCAATATGTATCTATGATCCAATGTTTTTAAAGTTACTTAGTTAGTTTTTAAAGTTAGTTAGATAGTTAGTTGTTTGTTTTTAAAGTTAGTTAGTTGTTAGTTTTTAAAGCTTCGATAGTGTCATCGTTTCAATATGTATCTATGATCCAATGTAGACATGTTCTAAATAAAGTTTTTTTTTATTAAAACAAAAAAAAATGGATTATATGAATTGTCAATCATACATAGGATGATGATAATGAATCATACGTAATTAAAGGAATTAGCAAAGCAGACGTGGCAGTGGACCGGCCATATCTCGCGGAGAACCGACAACCTTTGGGGTAAACGTGTTCTTGAGTCCGCGACACGGCAAACGTAGTAGGACGTGACCTTCGGCCAGGTGGGATGACGACTTGCGAAAGTCAGGGCGCTATGGCGCTAATTATGGGAGGCCATGTTTAACTGTTCAAAGTCGCCCAGCGAGCTATGGAAAGAGCTATGCTCGGTGTTTCTCTGAAGGATAGGATTCGTAACGAATACATCCGACAGAGAACCAAGGTTATCGACATAGCTCAAAGAATTAGCAAGCTGAAGTGGCAGTGGGCCGGCCATATCTCGCGAAGAACCGACGGCCGATGGGGCAAACGTGTTCTTGAGTGGAGACCACGACTCGGCAAACGTAGTGTAGGACGCCCTCCGACCAGGTGGGATGACGACCTGCGAAAGACTGCAGGTAGATGCTGGATGCGGCAAGCTGAAGACAGGGCGCTATGGCGCTCATTGGGGGAGGCCTATGTCCAGCAGTGGACTGCTATAGGCTGATGATGATGTTTAACTGTAGACTATTATAGATTGATGATGATGATGACATAAAAAATCGATTTCGGCAGGACTTGAACCCGCGACAATGGCTTTGGATTGTCAATTATAGGATAAGGTCAGGGACGGTATTCATGCCGTCGTTGGGCGAGGCCTATGTCCAGTACCTAGTGGACAGATGATGGTAGGTTGTATAGATACGGGCCAGCTTCGCCAGCTTCTTGCTGGACCCCGTAGCCTTCGACCAGCACTCAGCCTACTATAGCGCGGTCTTGGGGCTGCCCCGCTACTGCAGCGCCTCAGGGATGTTTGCGGCGGCGCGAGTCGACAGTTTTCATACCACCATGCGCAAGCGCGCCGCCTCCCTGGTGCGCAGGCTGCGGGCCAGCTCCAATACCGTTCTCGCAATGATAGCTGGGAGGGTGGACTGCCCGTACACCAGGGACTGTTGTGAGCGCCACCGCCACCAGTAATCCTTTTAGTTTTTAAGATTTTCTTGTTTATTTTCTAATATGAGTGTAAATGCTTGAAATAAATACTTTTTATTTTTATTTATTATTATAGCTTACTTAGAGACATGGTCCGCTAGAGTCTGCGGAAGCGTTTCCTCGCAGTCGGCCGCCGCGTCCACGCGACCGTCGAACAGCACGGCCAGGGCTGCGCGCGCCGCGGCCAGCTTCGCCAGCTTCTTGCTGGATCCGTAGCCTTCGAACAGCTGCTCCTTGATCTGGCAGACGACCTTGAAGCGCATGCTGTGGCTTAGTTGGAGGGGAGCTGGAACAAAACAACATATTTATCAATCATCATCATCAGCCTATAGCAGTCCACTGCTAGACATAGGCCTCCCCCAATGAGCGCCACGCTGCTTTCTTGAGTGGAGACCACGACTCGGTAAACGTAGACGGGCGCCCTCCGACCAGGTGGGATGACGACCTGCGAAAGACTGCAGGTAGATGCTGGATGCGGCAAGCTGAAGACAGGGCGCTATGGCGCTCATTGGGGGAGGCCTATTTATCTATACGTCGCACTAATATCATCAATGGTCGTCAACATACGACTCAACAACATTAAAAGTTTTCCATAGAAACAAAGCGTGCGAAGCCGCAGGATGAAACTAGTATTAAAAGAACAGTTATTCGACACTCGTGGGGATTATCGTTTTATCATATGAATTAATAAGGCACTTATGAGGGAAGGCTTACATATAGTGGACTGGTAAATGCTTTGATAAGGAGTTAGAGAACTTTGGTGTTACCTTGTGGTCCGTTGAGGGGTGAGCCGTCTCCGAAGGTGCAGTGGAAGGTGAGCCCCGGATAGTTCTCGTAGAGCATGTTGATAGGGCTCTTGGTGAAGGCGGGCGCGGCTGCAGCGCCGCCGAACAGGACCGTGGAGGGACAGGTCGTTGTTGGTGAATCTGGTAGACAGTTTTAATAATATAAACTTTAAAATTTACCGACTGTATTATTTGTTTGACATTGTTCTAAATTGACCAACTTTACCTACTCTTATTCTTGACATATTGATATCCTCATCATCATCAACGTATGTTAGTCCACTGCTGGACATAGGCCTCCCCCATTGAGCGCCATAGCGCCCCGTCCTCAGCTTGCCGCATCCAGCATCTACCTGCAGTCTTTCGCAGGTCGTCATCCCACCTGGTCGGAGGGTGTCCTAGACTACGTTTACCGAGTCGTGGTCTCCACTCAAGAACACGTTTGGCCCAGCGGCCGTCGGTATTGATCTCCTGCTGTGCATTAATTTATTAACTACTAACTGCGCTCCGTGGAAATCTATATGACAAATGGTTTATAGACCTTCCGTAAGTCACGCCATTCTCTACTTCTTTTTTTTACATACCTGGTATAGCATCATCCGGGTCGGCTTTAGGTGTTGTGTTCAAATTAGCTTCTAGGCATTGGAATTCTGAAACTAAAGAAAAACAAAATTAGACAAACACGTACATAATCGCCAAATCGTCAACTGAAGACAAACACACAGCTTTGGTGTGCAATATTAATATTCAGCAGTGGTAGATTTTCAGGGTTATGTACATAGAGACTGACATGTCATGTACCATAGAGACTCATTTGTCATGTACCATAGAGACTCATTTGTCATGTACCATAGAGACTCATTTGTCATGTACCATAGAGACTCATTTGTCATGTACCATAGAGACTCATTTGTCATGTACCATAGAGACTCATTTGTCATGTACCATAGAGACTCATTTGTGATGTACCATAAAGACTAACATGTCATGTATTTAGAATGCTATGCAGTCGACTGACCTGTGAACTCGTTGTCTGGTAAAGTCCACCTGGCTGATGCCTCATAGTAGGACCGCCAGCAGAGCATGAGTTGCACTTGCTGTGACCCCAGCCTTTGTATGTCATGTGCCATAGAGACTCACATGTAACATGATACGTAATCAACTGACCTGTGAACTCGTTGCCTGGTAAAGTCCACCTGGCTGATGCCTCATAGTAAGACCGCCAGCAGAGCATGAGTTGCACTTGCTGTGACCCCAGCCCTTGTATGTCATGTGCCATAGAGACTCACATGTCATGTACCATGGTATACAGTCAACTGACCTGTGAACTTGTCGCCGAGGTCGCTGGTGAAGTCCATCTGCTGAGGCTTGGTGTCAGGCATGACGCGGCCGGCGCGCGCCAGCAGTGCGGAGAGGCAGGAGCGCGCGGCTGCGGCGCGTGCGTCGCGCTTGCTGTGACCCCAGCCTTCGAATGTCATGTCAGCCACCTGAAAAAAACGATTAAGTAAATTTAATATCTTTATAAATAAAAATCTATTGCTGTTCGTTAGTCTCGCTAAAACTCGAGACCGGCTGGGCCGATTTAGCTAATTTTGGTTTTGAAATGTTTGTCGTAGTCCAGGGAAGGTTTAAACGGTGAGAAAACATGGTAAAATTGCGCAGAAATTTCCACGCGGGCGAAGCCGCGGGGCGCAGCTAGTTGATAATAAAATAATATAAAGCAAGCTGAAGTGGCAATGGGCCGGCCATATCTCGCGAAGAACCGACAACAGCTGGGGTAAACGTGTTCATGAGTGAACATCACGACTCGGTAAACGCCGACGACAGGTGGCATGACGTTGGATGCTTCATGCTAATTAAGGGGCGCTCATTGGGGGAGGCCTATGTCCAGCAGTGGACTAATATAGCTTGATGATGAATATTGATAAATTGACGGTGCGGCGGGTATACTTTCAATTCGACTCTGAATGCACGCCTCACCAATTACACTCACAAAGTTTTATTATTAAGTATAAGCAACAACAACGATGGAAACATTTTACATTTACATCGGCTTTGGCTGAAATACAGTGATGATGAGCCGCACTTCTTACTTTGAAAAACTATTTTTACTTATAGGACCTGGTTTTAAATAAAAACGCAAACCTGTACTTCCACAATGAATATAGGCTCATGGTCCCGTCCAAGCTTGTATATATCTCGAAAATTGTACATGATTTTGAGTTCATTCAGAAGAACGATCGGATGCTTTGTCTTCATATGAAGCGTTATTTTCTGAGCTATCACAGGCATTTTGCGTATTAGATCTATATCCATTTTGGTGTCTATATCCATTTTGGTGTCTATATCCATTTTCTTGTCTATATCCAATTTGATAAAACACCTTTTAAGACTGAAGATTTTTTGTGACTCAATGCAATATATTTGGTTAAGAGCCTTTATTCCTAAAATGCGCAGAAACAGTACTTTTCAAACCCGTTTATATCATGAACCACTTATCTTATAGTATATGTTATTTACTAATAATTTTAGGAAATTTTAGTGTCCAACGAGTTTGACTATAAAATATTTCGATTAATATAGTATGTACGCGTTCTATCAAGATAACTTGTGAGAGGTTTTCATAATTTCCCTTTCAGCATCAGTTTCGAAGCTCAAAATAATAGAAAATACTGACATATCTAATTAGGAAAAAAATATAACCTACTGATGAGATCCTTGGCTAAAAACTTACTTAGAAAGATGTTTGGTTTTGGTATCCTACAATGAGAAATTAAAATTCAAAAAATGTGAAATATTACGAATATTTCACATTTTTAAATGATGTTTTTACCGATATACCTTATTTAATTTAATATAATAATAGCCTACCAATAAAGTGGAGCATCTTTTTTAAAATCATACATTTAAAATTTTTATGATTTTGTTGCTATTATTTTTCTATGATGTGCCTCGAGCTCGTCGCGCCATCTCATCCTGGGCTTTCTACGTCGCCTCTTAGCGTTGGGTGGGCTCCACTCTGTTGTGGCCTTTGCCCACAAGTTGCTGGACATACGGCAGACACAATACATATGTATATAGATATTTTTTATTATACATACATATAGAAAATACACCAACACCCGGGACCAATATTTGTATGATCTGTACAAGAGCAAACCAGAAGTAATTTTACCACAAATACTTTAATTCTGTATCACAAAAGGGTTAAACAAAATAATTCTAACAGAAAAAAAAGTTTTTGTTAACTTTTCAGGGGGTGAGGGGGGTGTACTCATTTGGGTACAACGGCCACTTGTAGGTGAAACTTACTAAGTACGGTTTTTCAATGGAAATCGTTTTAACACTTTGATTGCTGAAATCACACGGTATGTGTTTTCTACAAGTGACTAATATGCGTAAATCCACACTAGCGCAGCGGCTGAGAAAATACAGATCTTTGTGACTCAGCACAGCCGTAATATTTTTCGAACGAAACGCATGTGCGGCGCAACACAACCGCTGTGTAGAGCGGCAGCACGAATTTTTTAGGTTAAAAAAAAGATCGCAGTCGTCGAAAAAAAATCGCTGTCATAGTGTTAAGACATTTTAAGCAATGCCAGCGTACTCTAGCATGTACATAACACATCGCTTACATATTTGCAAGTTAGTATCAAACTTAGATAATGATGTCAAAGCGAAAACTGAAGATAAAAGACAAAAGGTCCTTTAGATAAGTACTTGTTACTCACTTACTTTATTAATAATGACAAAGAAACACTTTGTTCCTATATGTTTCCTCTTCTTATCATCAAACTGAAGAACTGAGTCATCATCAACAAAGGCTACTAGCATGTACATAACACATCGCTTACATATTTGCAAGTTAGTATCAAACTTAGATAATGATGTCAAAGCGAAAACTGAAGATAAAAGACAAAAGGTCCTTTAGATAAGTACTTGTTACTCACTTACTTTATTAATAATGACAAAGAAACACTTTGTTCCTATATGTTTCCTCTTCTTATCATCAAACTGAAGAACTGAGTCATCATCAACAAAGGCTATTGTGTTACATAGATGGACAAAGCTAAACTTATAGCAGGCTAAACAAAGCGCTGTAGCTTAGCCCTAATTTGACTGACCTAAGGGGTAGCTCTTGACTTTGTCTATATTAATATTATAAAGAGGAAAGGTTTGATTTTTTGTTTGTTTGTTTGTAATGAATAGGCTCCGAAACTACTGGACCGATTTGAAAAATTCTTTCACTGTTGGGATGCTACACTATCCCTGGAACAAAGGCTATATATGTTTTAAAAAAAATTAGGGATCCATACTAAAACCGTGCGGTCCGTGTAGCTGGGAAGATCCACTAGTAAATAAAAAAAATAACTAGTAACCCACCCTGGCTTCGCACAGGTAGTAGAACAGATAAAAGATCTTAAGCGGAATATTAATTACATATTTATTTATATATGTAATTGTGTTTATCTTTTATACTATTTTGTCTGCATTATAACAATGAATAAAATGATCCTAGCCTGCGACACAGGATGTTGCTGGTTTGATTCCTGCCTATAACATATGTTTGTACTATCTACTGTATTTTTGTTCAGGGTGTGTTCTTGGTTGCTTACATATTTTTGTTTTTCCACATATTTTTTAGATATTGCTTTATAAATATGTGACCTGTAGCCAAAAGTTATCAATAACTGAACTATGAACAATTGTTGTCTATGTATAAATAGAAAAATATCTATCTATGAAATGTATTGTATTATGTATATCAGTCATCTAGTACCCATAACACAAGCTCTGCTAATCTTGGGGCTAGATGATGCTGTGTCTTTGGGAATGTGTGTCCTTGAGGAGACATGCATGTAGCCGAAGCCAACTGCAGCGAGGCCAAGAGGAAGAATGAAGGAAAAGAGGAGAACTTGTTAATTTCAGCTTAAACTTCTCTGTCAGAGCACAGAAGGACTAACAGCTGTCTTTCTGCATTGTAATTTTACTTGTCGCATGTACGTAATGTATGTATTTTTTTGTAATTATCTGCATTGAGTGTACAATGATCTATTTTTGTATTGCATTGTAAATAGAGGGCAACTCTTTCCATAATATGCAAAATAAGCGAGACTTCAGACCCAGTTAGTGCACTAACGCGCTAGGTGCATTCTGGTTTTAGCAGATATACAGACACGATGAAATTTACTTAGATAAAAAGTACCTACTTATTTCTAATAAGTGTATATTGTTGAGTTCAAAAGGTAAGCTACACATTAACGCATATAAAAGAAGGCAGAAGAACGTTAGAGTTTTATATAAACCGGTTCGATTCTACGAAAAGAAATTGAAAAGTTATTATTCGAGTTGAAAATTCGGTTTTTCCAAAACTTTTCTCGTGAACACTTTTCTTTTGTGTTTCGAACTTTTACAAACCAGTTTTTTTACGAACAGCACTAGCGAGGCACTAGGACACAAGTTCTTGAAATGTTATTTGTTTTAATTTTCAAAGATTTTAGTTTTGCTAACGGAAACACTTGTTGAGTTTTCACTTTTTCACGGAGAGAAGCGATTCGAGTGACTCGCGCGCCATTTTCAAGCAAACTTCTATTCTACTTCTTCTTCTTTTATGTTTGGCTTTGCAATTCTGTATCTTGTTCTGCCAATGCCAGTTTCAATTTTGCGCATTTATGAACGACTATTAATAAAGGATTTAAAGATTTTGGTCCAAACATCGGTTTACTACACTGTTTTTTTTTCAAATTAGCTGGGCACTATGCATTTTATATATTTAATTACAGTAAACTTATAGAAATAAATAATATCCTCTAATTAAATAATTTAAAAACAAATCATTAGAAAAATCGTTTCATTTGTGTGAGAATTTCTCAGAATTCGAATTTCAAGAATATTCACACGAGCGGGACATTCAGCGAATTACTCATGTTAATATATTCGCCGCTCAGTGGTTATTTTTAGAGCAAGCGGTGAAAATAATATAATAGGACCGACTCCTTTATTGAGTTTAAATAGACAAGCTGACTGGAGGAGCTCCTTCACAACGTTTGCCGAGTCACGGTCTCCACTCACGGTCACGTTTACACCAGTATCAGTTCTTGGGTAGATAATAAGCGCCCTTAGAAGTTTGTACCCTGTTGATTGGACACTTACCTTAAGCGCTACAGTGAAGATAGGACAATGCGCTGGCCCGCCCTGCCTCAGGAGAGCATAGCTGATGCGTATTCCAAGCTCGTTTAGGGCGGAAACTGGTGACTTGCCGCCTGATTCGACGGAATCTGCCGCGGTTGCGAGGGCCTGTGAAGATTATTGGGTATTGTTATACAAGATGGAGGGTGGTTCAGTGGTTATACAGGGTGGAGTAAAAGATAAAGAGAGAGAGTTACGATTGAATCAAATTTTGGATAAATATTAAGGAATACTCGAATCATATCGAATTAGTTTATAAATATTTCTAGATACCTATAAAAATATACTTAAACAATTTTGAATAGAAGCAAAGTAGAAATAGTATTTACAATTTAAGTAATTTAGCCAACTGCAGACTGTTGCAAAAAATCTACAAATAGCTCAAGTGATCCATATCAATATCGGCGCGCGTTCCCGCGACGCTGCTGGCTGCATTGCCCCGCTGTATGGCAATGCTGATGCGCTGCGACAGATACTCAACTCACCAGCTCTCGGGTCACGCGTCGCATAGACCAGACGCTTAAATATTTTTTTATATATAAACTTTGAATATAATTTAACACTGGTGTACAATAAAGTATTTTTGTATTGTATAATTTTGACTAGAGGTAAAAATGGTTAGTAAACAAAGAGAAAATCGCCTACCTATGAGCCAAAAAAAAATCAAACCATGTTAAAAATCCAGTTCTAAATGACTTTTTTGGTTAATAACCATGATAGTTTCAAAAGTTTCACTTAGGACCATTGTCACAATTTAAATTATTATTATTATCTATTAATTAACTATTTATTTGTAATTTTGCGTACCTACTACCCATTCTCAATTTTTATTATACCGTGTTACTAACAAAATGGATGTTTTTCTGAATAAAAAAAAATCAATTTCAATTGTTTAATAGTCCAAATTTTAACCCAACGAAGAAAACGCTTCACCCTGTATTAAAATGCAGATACAAATAAATGCATAATTTTGTAGTTAACATGGACAAATTTAAATTCCAATATATTATTGCTTGATCGGTATCTATCGAGCGTAGCTATCAAGTTCTCTTATTATGTACTTACTGGCGAATTAATGTATAACCGGCATACTTTAAGGAATGGGATCGACGGTCGAATATACGAACGAAACGCAGATTAAACTTCAACTTCTTAAACACACAATGACAACTCTGCCAATGTATGTTTCAGAACCATTAATGAACGAAAAGTTTTAAATTTTTTATTATGGTAAGTTTGTTTAAACAAAATAACAATTAAGCGTGTTTTAAAGTTTTTTTTAACTATAAATGACCTCAAATACAAAAACAGTTCAAAGACTATAGTGCAACTGGGTTTGGAAGGAAGTCAATAGCGCGATCTAATGTTTCAAGTGGCGACATCTAGTTGAAATTCGAGTCAAATTTCGTTTGATATGATAAGTGATGGATGACACATTGACACATGGATGAAATGACGAATGAAAAACCTCTTGTTTACGGCCCGTTGCCATGGAAACCATTTGCTACGAGTTATGTGAAAATTATCATGAGATGATGCTTTAGATACGTTATACGGCGCACATATCAATTCCTCATCATCATCAGCCTATAGCAGTCCACTGCTGGACATAGGCCTCCCCCAATGAGCGCCATAGCGCCCTGTCTTCAGATTGCCGCATCCAGCATCTACGTGCAGTCTTTCGCAGGTCGTCATCCCACCTGGTCGGAGGGCGTCCTACACTACGTTTACCGAGTCGTGGTCTCCACTCAAGAACACGTTTGCCCCAGCGGCCGTCGGTTCTTCGCGAGATATGGCCGGCCCACTGCCACTTTAGCTTCCTAATTCTCAGAGCTATGTCGATAACTTTGGTTCTCTGTCGGATATATTCGTTACGAATCCTATCCTTCAGAGAAACTCCGAGCATAGCTCTTTCCATAGCTCGCTGAGTGACTTTGAACTGGTGGACCAGCCCTATCGTGAGTGTCCACGTCTCAGCTCCGTAGGTCATAACGGGTAGGATAACTTTCTTTTTCAAGCATTGCGGTATGGATGACGAGAAGACTTGACGTAGTTTCCCAAATGCTGCCCAGCCTAGCTGGATCCTCCTTCTCGAAATTGTTTTTACCTAACTGCAGAATCTGCCCGAGGTAATGTTCTTTATGTTCTATTTATATTATAATATGTAGTAACAAGTTGTACCTACTTCAGTAAATCAACAAATGTATTTTCTTTCTTTCTTCTTATTCTTATAATAAACTAGCAGCCCGTTCCGGCTTCGCCTGGGGTCATTTGTTTCAGGCAATTTTAAAATTTTTCTCTTTTTTCTGTCCGTAAGAACCATCCTCGTACTTCAAGGAATATTCTAAAAAAAGAATTAGCGAAATCGGTTCAGCTGCTCTCGAGATTTGCGCTTAGCAACACATTCAGCGATTCATTTTTATAATATAGAATAGAAGATGTAGTTACAAGTTGTACCTACTTCAGTGAATCAGTAGTCATATATATATATGGACTATTGAACCATTAACACGATCTGTGGGGCTACCATGCTTTGCACATAACGTAGCGCAGGTTATCAGCGGTATTACGGTAATTTCAGTGCGGATAACGCGTGTTAAGGTGAAATGAGTCCCAAAACCCGCATTTTGACTTAACGGAAAATCAATTTTAAGGGAACAAAACACCTATTTTTCGAATATATTTTGATGAGGATCAAAAGTTTAGGATATTAGTTAGTATGTTATGGGAGTCGAAACACGATTGACTAAACTTGTCTCCATAGAAAAAAATGGCAAAGTTTCCTCTAAATCTTTATTTTTACAGAGATATCTCTTCGGAAAAACCAGTTTTATTTGCTATTTATTTGATGAAATTTCTTCTACGTGTTCCCTAATAAATACTTCAGACGATTATAGTTTTAGTTTTTTGCGAAACAGACAAATTATTTTAGAGCAATAACAAATTTAAAAATAAAAACCAGTGAAATTGCGCGCGGGCCGATCATTCTACCGCTCTTGCATCCCTTTCTCGCCTTCTCCGCGCGGCGTTCGTTCGTCCTTGTCTTGAAAAAGCGAACTCATTTCGCCTTAACGCGAATAACTCGAGAAAAGGCGTTATTAAGGAATTAAATTGCGCGTTAACACGCGTTATAACGCGTGCTACGTATGTGTTAAAAAGCATGGTAGGGTTTCTGACCTGCAGGTTCCATTTGAAGGCTCCGCCAATTTGTATGCTAGCTGCTGGCTTCTTCGCTGGTGGTTCCCCATCTAGAAATAAATAAAATTAATAAATCACTACATAGTATAAAACAAAGTCGCTTCCCGCTGTCTGTCTGTCCCTGTGAATGTTTAGATCAGTAGTTCCCAAAGTGGTCCAGGTGAACCCCCAGGGGTCCATGGGAGACTCGACGGGGGTCTACGTTGGCGTGACAAAAAATTGGGGGTTCACAATTCGTAAGCGGGGGTCCACGAAAATGTATCTGCTATCGATAGTGAAGAACTAAAATGTTGGCTTGACTTCACCTATCAATGTAGGCAGATAATATTTTAGGAAGCTCGGCGACTGTTACTTTTGCCTTTGGCCAACTTTACTTTTTTGACATCCACTTACAGCGCAATCAATTAATTAATTAACCAATCAATTCTCACTTTTTTCGAAAACTATTAATTCGTGGTTAGAACTCAGCTGCAACGCAATTCCCATAGTTAGATCTAAACTTCACATTTTTTGTCGAATTTAGGGAATATGGTAGAAATGTAGCTGCAGGGGGTCCACCGAAACCAGCAAAATTTTGAAAGTGGTCTATGAGGAAAAAAGGTCTGGGAACCTCTGGTTTAGATCTTTAAAAATACGTAACGGATTTTGATGCGGTTTTTTAAATTTATCAGGATATACATTATACATTAGATATAATCAGGGAAGAATCCTAGATGTGTCTGGATTATTATGTTAAGCAGTTCTTACACCTTTCATTGTTTTTCCTTTTTTCTAGTGGCCAAGATGTACAAAGTAAAATGTAATTAGGGCGAATGTACGTGCGAGAGCTAGTTCACTTCCTACAGTTGTAACTCAGCAACGCCGTACGTGTAATACGTGATCCTTATTATTATATGTACCTGATTACTATGTTCCGTATTACATCTTCATGTTTACCTAAATCAATGTAATAAACCAGTTGCGAACTATCATCGTAAGAGTTATCATTTCAGGCACCTTGGTACCTCTGACAGATATGATAGAGTGATTCAAGAGGGAGGTTTATAAACCACTCGAGCCACGGGGCGCATACATTGTATAATAAAAAAAAAAAAAACAGATAACATAATGAGTCCATATGCTACGATATTTATGACTAACAACACATAATAATAAAGATAAAACACAAATATAACAAAAATAGGCACTTGTGAGAAGATGAGATGAAACAGAGGATAATCAATCAAGGAAATAACTTCCTTCATGGATCACCCTCCGCACAAAACACTTCCAGACTTGAGATGATAGGCAGTCGGCCACAGTCGCCAGGACGCTGTAGCGACTGTCTCGCACTCTGCGCATCAGGGATGAAGATAAATAAATAAATAAATAATGCTGGACAATCCACACAGCATCATCTAGCCCCATGGTAAGCAGAGCTTGTGTTATGGGTACTAGATAACTGATATACATAATACAATACATTACATAGATCGATATTTTTTATTATACATAAATAACGACCAGAACACCCGGAACAAATATCTGCAGATCGTACACACAATTGTTCCGAGATGCTATTGTTGTGTACCTATGATAGCATGGCATAGCATAACTTTGCATATTTTATATGCAAAAGTTACACAATGAAATCATTGAACATAATCATATAGCATATATAATACATTTTATTTATATACATACATGTTTCCGGCGTTAGTGCTTAGTAACCTACTAATATTATAAACGCGAAAGTTTGTAAGCATGGATGGATGTTTGTAACTCTTTCACGTAAAAACTATTGAATGGATTCTCATGAAACTTTACAATAATATAGCTTACATATCAGAATAACACAAAGGCTACAATTCATAAAGATATATTGTATACTAGCGGACCGTCCCGGCTTCGCAAGGGTATTTATTATTTTTATTATTGTGAAAATAGCTGCGCGGGTGAAACCGCGGGGCGCAGCTAGTTTCTAATAAAATATTTCTCATTCTTCCTCTCTTTCTAACTCACACGAAGGCGCTGCGTGCGTGATGCAGATGTTTTACCTACCTACATAATACCTGTGGTTATATTTAGAACACCTTGAGTGGAGCCTTCAGGCCGAATTCTGTTAGGCAATCGGTTTACTATGACAATGGTATCGTACCATTAATAATAATAATAATAATGCTGGACAATTCACACAGCATTATCTAGCCCCATGGTAAGCAGAGCTTGTGTTATGGGTACTAGATAACTGATATACATAATACAATACATTACATAGATAGATATTTTTATTATACATAGAAAACGACCAGAACACCCGAAACAAATATCTGCAGATCGTACATACAATTGTTCCGAGGCGGGAATCGAACCCGCAACCTTCTGCGTCGCAGGCGGACCTTCGCCCACCGCGCCACATCATTCGATCTAATGTATAATTGTTTGTTTAATAAATAAACAAATAATAAAATAATTCCACCGTGTAGGTACAAATGTTACACTTGTGTCGTTAAGTTATATTTTTGAATAGATATAATTTTATTATCTACGCACACTTACTTTTTCATAGGAAACACTATAGGGGATAGTGGAAAGAAAAAGCAGACAGAAACATACCTAATTTAAAAATTTACCAATTCTAGTTTATGTGACTTTTGTGTGTTTTCATTGTTTGTATATATAGTATAATTAATTAATTATTGTAATCGGCAATTGCCGTTCTAATCTAAACTAATATTATAAAGAGGAAAGGTTTGATTTTATGTTTGTTTGTAATGAATAGGCTCCGAAACGACTTGAACCGATTTGAAAAATTCTTTCACCGTTAGGAAGCTACACTATCCCCGGTGAACATAGGCTATATTATATTCTCAAAAAAGTTAAGGATCTGTACTAAAACCGTGTGAAGCCGGGAAGGTCCGCTAGTCATCCATAAAAGAAAGGAACTCCAGATAGTGCGTTGGGTGTTATTTGCACGGAGATATTGATACAATAATGGTTTCAACCTTGACACGCGTCCGTACCTGTAGTTTTTTACAAAGGGTAAAATTACAAAACGTGTCATTTTGAGACAATACCATTATACAAAAATCTTTATTCGAAACAAGAGACTTATAGTATAGGGTACAATAGTGGGCTGACTGCCGCAAAAGTTAAAAACTGTGTAGCGGAGTCAGCGCCTCCCTCCGCAAACAAAGTAAATAGGGATGTTTCTTTAAAGAAATAAAAAAAGAGATATATGTGTGTAGTCTGTGTGGTGTGGTGTGAGTGTGTGTTGTGTGTGTTGTGCGTGTGCGAGTGTGTGTGTGTGTGTGTGAGTAGGTATGTGAGAGTTTGGTGCTCCCGAGGACACCGGTCTCATGAGAGTCCGGGCAACAGGAGTTACCACTGTGAGTGTGGGTGTGTGAGTTTGAAAGAGAAGGGATATATGTAGGATATCACAAAGTCATTTTTGATGTTTTAAAATTTCTTCAGTATCCTCGTAGGAGATAGATAAAAGCCAATCAGTGCATATACACTTACAATTAAAAATTGTGAGTGGGTAGATGTTTATTATTTTGTTTATTTTGTTTTGTTTATTTTGTTTAGTTTATGTTTTTTTTTGTTTTGTTTGTTTTGTTTTGTTTTGTTTTGTTTTGTTTTGTTTTGTTTTGTTTTGTTTTGTTTTGTTTTGTTTTGTTTTGTTTTGTTTTGTTTTGTTTTGTTTTGTTTTGTTTTGTTTAGCATTGTCATGGTAAAGTAATACATTTAGTGGGATTAGCGTCGGCCCTTACATATTTTTATAGCCTTTGATATCAACTGTTATTTATTTCGAAGACATAAGTTCGTAGCTAGTCGACCTATATGGTGTAGCGGGCGAAAAGTCCGCCTGCGAAGAAGGATGCGGGTTCGATTCCCGCCAAATGTTTGTACGATCTGCAGATATTAGTTCAGGGTGTCGTCTATGTAAGTGTTATAAAATATATATTTGTATTTTATTGTTGATGCGGGTTCGATACCCGCCAAATGTTTGTACGATCTGCTGTTATAATTAAATTAATAATAAATGTATTTATTTTCAGATACCATAGATCCATATGTTAGTAAGAATAATATCTTAACACTTTGACTGCGATTTTTTTCGACGACTGCGATCTTTTTTTTAACCTAAAAAATTCGTGCTGCCGCTCTACACAGCGGTTGTGTTGCGCCGCACATGCGTTTCGTTCGAAAAATATTACGGCTGTGCTGAGTCACACAAATCTGTATTTTCTCAGCCGCTGCGCTAGTGTGGATTTACGCATATTAGTCACTTGTAGAAAACACATACCGTGTGATTTCAGCACTCAAAGTGTTAAGCCTATATTTGTTTAGGGTGTTGTAATGTAACTATGTCAATGTTATAGAATATATCGTTGTATTATGTTGTATTTATATTTTCGTTAATCGAGGTCACGACACGACTCCTAACCTGGCGATTAAGCTTAACCTTGGTTTACTTACGCCAACGTTACCTTGATTTGAAAAGCTGACAAGGGTTTTTTATGGTGGAATGTGCTCGAATACCTAATATTATAAGTTTATAACCTAGCGTCAAGCTGTCGAAGGGGCGCATGTGGCGCTCATTGGGGATGCTTATGTCCAGCAGTGGACTAACATAGGTTCATGAAGCCAGGGGCGCAGCTAGTTATATAGGTAACTAGCTGCGCCCCCTGGCTCCAAGAGGCATAATGAAGGCATGTCTCATTAGAGGAGGCCTTGTCCACAGTATCTTTACTAATAATATAAAGAGGAAATGTTTGAGGTTTTCTTTGTTTGTTTGTAATGAATAGGCTCCGAAACTATTGGCCCGATTTTAAAAATTATTTCACCGTTGGGAGATTTTTTATTATACATTCAAAATACCCAGAACACCCTGAACCAATATTTGTTTTATGTTTTATGTGGTATAATCGGTATAATAAAGTGTTTTTTATATCGATCAATACAATATAATCAAATCAATCATTACAAAAATCCATTATATGCGACAAATACAATGGGCGGCCTTATCGCTTAGAAGCGATCTCTTCCAGGCAACCTTTGGATGGAAATAATTATATGGATTTAAGAAAAGGCAGGGGTTGTACCACCGGTAATCTAAATAAGGACATAACAAGAATACTAAAAAACAAATAATAAATATTACAAATACCAAACTAAATAATACACTACTTAAATACATAAATAAATAAATAGTAAGTACCAATATTCATTCTTTTGGGAGGAAAAACTCGTGTGAGTGAGCTTTAAAAACTGGCAAGGATATCTATCTATCTACACGTAAGAATACATCTGATTCAACCTGCAGATGTAGGTATTTGTGAGTGTATCACTGATACAGGTTCATACAGCCGAACATAACCTAAAGAGGTTTTATGTTTTTCGTCGATTAATAAACAACAAAGGAGTACACTTATTTAAGGTTAACTACTGCGGTACTCGATTTTTTTTTAATTTCTCCAAAAAGTTCAACTGTCTTACTACGGTACTTTTTTTGAAATAATTTCTCCAAAAAGGTCAACAACCTCTTTTATGGATAAATAATTGAAAAAAATCTATACTCCGATTTAGAATACAGGATATTTTATGTCTACATAGACATTTTTGAATGAAAAATTAACAATAACAGAAAACAACGAGGTAACAGCAAGGTTATCTTTAAAAACTAAAACACAAACTTCAACAATGCATAATCTCACATGTGGAGTAAAAAAATGTTTAAATGAATTCGAAAACTAAAGATCATATGAATAAAACGATGAAAAAGCTTTCAAAAACAAAAATGGTTTCAAGCTTCTATGCTTAGCTTCGATTATACCAATGTCGTTAAATATTTTCCACCAATATTCCTTGGACTTTTTAACCCGTTTTTATACAAAAAATATCCAGGTTATTGAATCGGAGTTTGGTATCTGCTCCATTCCAAAGGGATACGATCTTTATACGAAGAAATAAAATATATATTACCTTCACTAGAAACGGTATTTTCAACATCGCACATATCACTTAAATCGACAAAGAAACTAAATATCTAATGAAACACAATGGAACACAATAAAAAGAAACAAAAATAAATATTTAACCTTTTCGAAACAAAGATATATGCAAGAAAAAAACACTAGCCCTTCTCGCAATGAACCGGGAACTACAAGAAAATAAAGAATTGCGTTCCACGTAATCTTAAAATCTAGATCTACCCTCATGTTAAGCAATTTTTATTGGAGTTGTCAGAGAAAAAATGCAACCGTATTTAATGTTAGGAGAAATTAGGGTTCCTTAAGGGAAAACGATTGTAAATAAAAAGGTAATACATTAATTATCGTAATTTGTGCGTAGCTGCAAACAAAGGTTCAACAGAGCATTCAATCATTTATGTATCATGACATAGGCCTCCTCCAATGAGCGCCATAGCGCCCTATCTTCAGCTTGTCGCATCCAGCATCTACCTGCAGTCTTTCTCAGGTCGTCATCCCTCTTGGCCGTAGGGCACTACGTTTACCAAGTTGCAGTCTCCACTCAAGAGCACGTTCACGTATCATGTATAAGTTTTATGATTTAACCAAAGCTTAGTTATCTATGTGTAAGATACACATAGATAAAATATTCTATGTTAGTGTATTAGGGAGCAAATTTATGACCGCTTTTAAATTTTGCTCAGCTCGATTTTGAATCGTATTCGTGACTTAATAAATACCATCATAACTATTTAGTTATAGACGAGCAGCTCAGAGCTGATATGACTTATATCACAGTGCGTTTGTTTTTCACTACTCGTTTTTCTCTTATAAACAAAATATAAATCAATAAATTAATTAACTCAATTTATTTTAAATGTATAAAATGTGTAGGTACTTACTAGTTAGTACATATTGTTATAAAGATAGCATACTACCTACTTAAGTCAACGTATAACTTGGTGTTAACAAATGAATTTGTATTGTATAGTAATCAGATTGTGCGTTCGAGTCGAGTTCTTAAATCGTGTAAATAGGAGGTACAATGAATAAAACGACCTAAAATAGCAAATACGGCTGCTATGGATAAAACATATTGAAAATGTGCTACAGTATAATATGTGTCATCACATGTCCATCCAAAGGTTGCCTGGCAGAGATCGCTCTAAGCGATAAGGCCGCCCATTGTAAAACACGTTCTGTATTTTGTCTTTTTCCTGTCTAGTGTATCTGTTTTATTTGGTGTGCAATAAAGTATAATTGTATTTTATAGTGTCTTAAGTTATTCTTAGTTTTTTATGTACGGAACCCATCCATATCAGCCTCGGCACTCTTGACGGTGCACCGTTTAAACAAAATTCAATTTCTTTTACAAATAATCTAGTAACTTACTTACCTACTTGAATGTCGTAAGAAATTTAATTTTATAGACTGAACAAAATGTCATTGTACTATTTTACCGACTTTAGAAGAAGGAGGTTCTTAGTATTTTTTTATGTATGTATGTATTATTCGAAGTGGGCGAAGGTCCGCCTGCGACGCAGGAGATTGCGGGTTCGATTCCCGCCTTGGAACAATTGTGTGTACGATCTGCAGATATTTGTTCCGGGTGTTCTGGTCGTTGTCTATGTATAATAAAAAATATATATCTATGTAATGTATTATGTATATCAGTTATCTAGTACCCATAACACAAGCTCTGCTTACCATGGGGCTAGATGATGCTGTGTGAATTGTCCAGCATTATTTATTTATGTATCTTAAAAAAGCTTGGAACGAGTTTTGCTCCAACTCAAAATCTAACAACTTACAGATAAGCAAATCATATGTACTAGACACATAAGTTATGAACATACTAGTGGTTTCTTCTCACTTCTTCCACTGGTGGACAAAAAATTTAAGTGAACATTAAAATAATGTTATTATATAATAAGGAATAGTATAAAATATGACCTGTCTAAGTGCTTATTTGTAAGCCTAAAGAAATAAACTTTTTCATTTCATTTCAATATATTTCTATGAGACTAAAAACCGAAGTATATACTGACAATACAATATAATACAAAAATACTTTATTGGACATTACATGCGTAAAGTACAATAAATAAATAAATAATGCTGGACATTTCACACAGCATTATCTAGCCCCATGGTAAGCAGAGCTTGTGTTATGGGTACTAGATAACTGATATACATAATACAATACATTACATAGATAGATATTTTTTTATTATATATAGAAAACGACCAGAACACCCGGAACAAATATCTGCAGATCGTACACACAATTGTTCCGAGGCGGGAATCGAACCCGCAACCTCCTGCGTCGCAGGCGGACCTTCGCCCACCGCGCCACATTCTTTTCATTTCATTTAAGGGTTCTCTATATACTGACCTACCTATTTCATTTTTAATTAACATGAGTGCGCTCATGACAATTCGGCATCTTTACAGCCAGTCTTACAATAGAACATGGAACAAAGAAAGATGGAAGACGGGGGAGGCCTTTGTCTTGCCGTGGGATTAGGGCAAGAAACAAAAAAACGACGCAATATGTACGTATATATGTACATGTTACGTCGTCGTCTTGTAGTCACTACATAAAACAAAGTCGGTTCCCGCTGTCTGTCTGTCCCTATGATTATGAGAAAATCGTTTTAGTAGATCCAGAGATTACCCCATACAACCTCACAAACTTTACCTCTTTATAATATTAGTACAGATAGATAGATCTATATTAATTTCCTAGCTGTTCCCCGCGGTTTCAACCGCGTTAAACTCGAATTTCACTTTATTAAG
Organism: Eupithecia dodoneata; assembly: GCA_947044415.1. Taxonomy (NCBI): domain Eukaryota; kingdom Metazoa; phylum Arthropoda; class Insecta; order Lepidoptera; family Geometridae; genus Eupithecia; species Eupithecia dodoneata. The sequence goes on from OX345685.1 coordinate 5,114,787, forward strand.
TGATTTTTTTACACCTTGGGTTTTACATTATTGGATTTTTAGTAAGGATCCCTAACTTTTTTGATAATATAATATAGCCTATGTTCACCGGGGATAGTGTAGCTTCGCAACGGTGAAAGAATTTTTCAAATCGGCCGGGTGATTGTAGTTTCGGAGCCTATTCATTACAAACAAACAAAAAATCAAACATTTCCTCTTTATAATATTAGTATTGATCTATGGCCTAATAAAACTTGTGAAACCATCATGGTTATTAACACTAAAGTGGGAGTGGTAACTTTCGTAGCAAAAGACAGAAAATGAGGGTAGATCGGTATGTCTGCCCATAAAAACGAACACGCAGTGCCTTCAGTTATTCCGTGATCATGGCGCATGAAACTGTGCCGAAATATTGGATAACTCAAAAATCAAATCATGGTAAATATCCCGTTTTAAATGTCTTTAGTATCTACGGTCTATATTAATTTATTATGTTTCTTGTAATTTACGTACCTAACCTACAAGCCCCATAAAATAGCGAGTGTATTGTCAAAGGGGCGACCTGTTATCAAACTTACCTAAACAAGACAGTTTATGTTTTGAATTCAATGTAATATTATGATAAGCAACATTAGTTATTGTTTTACGAGCTTCTCCCCGCGGCTTCGCCCGCGTTTTTTCTATGGAAACGCTTAAGGTGAAATGAGTCCCAAAACGCACGTTTTGACTTAACGGAAAATCAATTTTAAGGGAACAAAACACCTATTTTTCTAATATATTTTGATGAGAATCAAAGTTTAGGATATTAGTTAGTATGTTATGGGAGCCGAAACACGATTGACTAATGCACACAGCATTATCTAGCCCCATGGTAAGCAAAGCTTGTGTTATGGGTACTAGATAACTGATATACATAATACAATACATTACATAGATTGATATTTTTTATTATACATAGAAAACGACCAGAACACCCGGAACAAATATCTGCAGATCGTACACACAATTGTTCCGAGGCGGGAATCGAGCCCGTAACCTCCTGCGTCGCAGACGGACCTTCGCCCACCGCGCCACATCGGTCGTCAGTATTAATCTTTATCAAAATAAATTACTTCATATTTAAGACTGCTTGAATACCTTAATGTAACTTTTTAAATTATTCAATTCGGACATTCCATTCGAAAGATATCACGAGTTCAAAAATGTAAGTATTAGAAAAATGTCGCGCGGCTCACACTCGGCTAACTATAACTATGCGATATAGGCGTCACTGGGGTGCGGGTACGGGAAATCAATGTTGAGAAATAAACGGCGGCAAATAAATTATGTATAATAAAATTAATAGATACCCGTGCGAAGCCGGGACGGTCCGCTAGTCCTTCATAAAGTTATGAAGTTGGTTTATAAATTCAGTATTGAAAAATTTAAAATGGTTTTCTAGGCATTAATTGAATCAAAAATAAAGTATAGCATTCAGTTTTGGGGGAATAGCTATAAATATAATATGGAAAAAGCCTTCGTTATGCAGAAAAGGAGCATACGTACAATTGTCAGGATATCACAGGAAGACTCACGTAAAGAGTATTTCTAGTCTCTGGTATAATGACAGTGCCTAGCATTTACGTTCACGTACTTATCACGTACGAGTAAGTAACACCTGACGAAAATAGGAAGCGTGTCCATGAACCATTATTTGATAATTTATTCAATAATTTAATTTAATACGATATATTTTTTTTTTGTGAAATATCAATTATTTTTAAGTTTCCACACATGATGTATATTGTTATATGGAATAAATAAATATGAATATGAATATAGTATGTATATATATAAGGTACTCACAATTCTTTCCATAGTAAGACCTTTTCTGTATGGCCGGCGCCTGCGGCATCACGAAGTCCGAAGTTGAACTGATCACCTTGCTGGACGTCTGGAAAAACAATTATTATCATAATCATGTTCATCATCATAGTCCACGGCTGGACATAGGCCCCCAATGAGCGCCACAACGCCCTGTCTTCAGCTTGACGCATCCAGCATCTACCTGCAGCAAACATCCTGCAGTCTATCTCACAAAGAACCGACAACCGTTGGGGTAAACGTATTCTTGAGTGGAGACCTCCTGCCAGGTGGGTTGACGACGCAGGGCTTCGTGACATCGTGTTAATCGTAACAGTTTTAACCACTTTCTAAAAGTAGGTACTCCGGTTTCCGTGTTTGGACTCATTAGCTACCTAACATTAATGAGAACCTACACGGAATCTTAAGCTTAAACAAGTCGCTCACCGTCCGGCCGGCTCACGCACCGGATACGTCACGCCGTGAGCTAAAATCCGTCTCGTTGCTCGTTGCGAGCAAGATATTGCCCTGTACTAACTGCACGAACGCTCGCTGTGTCATCATCAGCCTATAATAGTCCACTGCTGGACATAGGCCTCCCCCAATGAGCGCCATAGCGCCCTATCTTCAGCTTGACGCATCCAACATCTACCTGCAGTCTTTCGCAGGTCGTCATCCCACCTCGTCGGAGGGCGTCCTACACTACGTTTACTAAATCGTGGTCTCCACTCCACTTGTTCTTGAGTGGAGTGGAGACCACGATTTAGTAAACGTTTGCCCCAGCGGCCGTCGGTTCTTCGCGAGATATGGCCGGCCTACTGCCACTTCAGCTTGCTTATTCTTAGAGCTATGTCGATTACTTTGGTTCTCTGTCGGATGTATTCGTTACGAATCCTATCCTTCAGAGAAACCCCGAGCATAGCTCTTTCCATAGCTCGCTGAGCGACTTTGAACTGTAGGACCAGCTCTATCGTGAGTGTCCACGTCAGAGCTCCGTAGGTCGTAACGGGTAGGAGTAGGACGCAATGCTTGAAAACTTTAGTTTTTCAAGCACTGCGGTATATGGATGTTGACGTGTAGATTACGGTCCATAACGCCGGTCAGTACCCGGCATTAGAATACTTAGTAATGCCTCAAACATTCTGTGCTAGTATACAGACAGACAGCGGAATCCAATTAGAATAGTAATCTAGTCTATGACTTAACACTATGACTGCGATTTTTTTTCGACGATTGCAATCTTTTTTTTAACCTAAAAAATTCGTGCTGCCGCTCTACACAGCGGTTGTGTTGCGCCGCACATGCGTTTCGTTCGAAAAATATTACGGCTGTGCTGAGTCACAAAGATCTGTATTTTCTCAGCCGCTGCGCTAGTGTGGATTTACGCATATTAGTCACTTGTAGAAAACACATACCGTGTGATTTCAGCACTCAAAGTGTTAATTAATATGTTGCTATTTGCTGAGTATTGGCTTTGCTTTATATTTATTTGTGATGCATAATAATTTAAATTGCGATGTTATGAATATGAGAAATGTTTTTATGACATTAAAGAACTAAATAAATAAATAATGCTGGACAATTCACACAGCATTATCTAGCCCCATGGTAAGCAGAGCTTGTGTTATGGGTACTAGATAACTGATATACATAATACAATACATTACATAGATATTTTTTTATTATACATAGAAAACGACCAGAACACCCGGAACAAATATCTGCAGATATTTGATTCGGGTGTACACGTCGTACACACATTTGTGCCGAGGCGGGAATCGAACCCCCTGCGTCGCAACCTCCTGCGTCGCAGGCGGACCTTCGCCCACCGCGCCACATCGGTCGTCATAGATATTTGTTGATGTTTTATATTGCTGTGCCCTTACAGGGTACATCTACTTCCAAATAATAATAACTGTGTGCCATGGCCATGGCCCCTAATTGTGTCCCAAAAACTATTTTCTTTTGAGTAATTATTTGTAAGGGGCCATCCATAAATTACGTCACACGAATTTCATGATTTTTGACCCCCCCCTCCTTGTCACAGCTGGTCACATCTGTGAGACTCCCCTTCCCTAGTGTGACGTCACATATTTTGCATCAATTGAAATTATTTTTAATTTAAAATAAAGTCAAACATTTCAAGAAATAAACTAAGTAAAAAAATAATATTTTTGAACTTTCGTTAATGGTTTAAAGACAGTGCTTTATAGGTAATTAAAACTTAGATTAAAATAGATTTTAAAATGTGACATCACGAAATTTAGGACCCCCTCTGTCACATGTCACGTATTTTATGGATGGCCCCTAATTAATGAAGTATTCCCGTTTGAGCACCTATTTTTTGGGCACCTATGCATTGAGCACCAAAGGTATTCCCATTTGAGCACCAATCAATATATTCATGTGGTGCTCAAATGGGAATACCTTTTGAAAAAATATTATATTTAGGGAATAATTGAACTTACTCAGTCTTAGTATTCTAGTGTGGTTGAGTCATCAAGTACTTACCATGGGATCTATAGCTGAAAAGAAAAAATAAATATTATTAACTGATCTCAAATTATTAAATCATCATCATCATCATCAGCCTATAGCAGTCCACTGCTGGACATAGGCCTCCCCCAATGAGCGCCCTGTGTTCAGCTTGCCGCATCCAGCATCTACCTGCAGTCTTTTGCAGGTCGTCATCCCACCTGGTCGGAGGGCGTCCTACACTATGTTCACCGAGTCGTGGTCTCCACTCAAGAACACAAAAAAAAAAAATACATAGAAATTGTTAAATATTAGTAGGTAAATACCTATATTTAACAGTTAGTTATTATAGTTATATTATAAATAATATATAAATCTCATCAAGAAGGCTTTCTATTCCATAAATGATTATCTCAATGATGTTAATGCTTGGCCAGATGTCGCTCAGTTTCGCACCGACAATAGTATGTAAGGAATTTGTTGTTGTGCATAGCTTTACTTAAATATTGACATGTATCGAATCATATTATATTTAGACTTAAATAGGCAAATAACCATAGTATTAGACACGTAAGAAATATGAACATGCTAGTGGTTTCTTATTCACTTCTTCCTCTAGTGGAAAAAAAATTGAAGAGAAGAGTAAAATAATCTTATTTGATACTAATTTAAAGTATAAAGTATGACCTGTCTAAGTGCTTATTTTGTAAGCTTAAAGAAATAAAATATTTTGAATTTAAAATTATTGTTGTGTCCACCATTTAAAAGTATATATATTAGAACTTTTCTCATACTAACATTTCATATATAAGCACAATATGTATACTGTAGGTTACATACCTTTAATATATAAATATTAAATAAATTTTTGGGCAATTTTATGAGGTAGCTTTGGTTGTGATAGCTAGCAGTTAGATAGATAGATTTATTTTAGTAAAATTACAGTTATGTGGTTTCTTATCAGACCAGGATACTGTGGTTAGATAGATAGATAGATAGATAGATAACACTTCATTACACCACACAAAAACAGAAAATAATACAGAGATAAAAACTAAGAATAAAGGTATAAAGGGCGGCCTTATCGCTGAGAGCGATCTCTTCCAGGCAACCTTGGGATGGACTGGACATGAACGAACAATATAGACGGTGGCACTTTAATAAATAATTGGTAACAAATACACTAAAAACCTACATTACAAACATTATAATAAACTTACATAGACATAAGATAAGGCTATCAATATTTCAAATGGTTAATTATCACCATACCTTATGGTCACTATCCACTTTAAAAATGCTTGATTTTATTATTCGAAATTGAACTTATAAGGCTAATAAATATTATGGCTCGTATTTATTACTTACAGTTAATGGAAAACTTTGTATTCTTCGGTTTGTTATCCTGAAAGAAATTCTGATATTAAAGCTGGAGCATGTTTGTTCATATTTGCTTCAACCACGACAACCACTGCTTTATTCATTGTTACTCCAAAAAAAATAGCAAGGTGAAGCAAGCGCTCGTTATTTAGCTCCTGTTTTGCTCACCATTTAGCTAGTTTTATCTCAAAAACTCAAAATTATCAAAAAGACTACGTTCCTGAAACCACAACAAAACAAAACCGATCGATAGGTACTTTTTTTTAATTTTGAGATTTCTGTTCATCTTGACCATTAATGTCAAAGTCATGTTAAAACAAGAAGAGAAGAGGGTGGTTCTTTGTTCGAACTACGCACGGGCAACACTGAAAAATGATTCATGTCGTCGTCGTCGCGCGTCGTCGTTGTGAACTTACTTACTTGTCACTGTAATGTTCTGCACCCGTCACATGGTTAATCATAATCATCACCAGCGCGCGTACATCCAGAGCTTTATAAAATGAGAAGTTGCATTGTTCGCTCGCAGTGCAGAAGTCGGTAGATCTCAGTGCAGTCTAACGCTGTCATGGCCATCCTGCAGCAGTCAAAAGCATTATAATAGTCTTTTCAAAAAAAAATAATTCAGTGCAGAACCCAGAACCATTTCGCAAGAAGATGTAATTGTTTTATTTACAAAAAAATCGTCAAGTAAATCAACACCATATAAATTTAACAAGTTTTAATCTCAAAATGATAATCGCAAGCCTATTCTTTACCAATTTGCTGCTGGCATCTGCTTCTTTCGATGGTTTCTGTGATAAAGAAGGAAATTGTATGGAAAACAACGACGACGACGCAAGTAATCAACAAAAGCTTTTGTTTTACGATGTAAATCCTTCTGAAGGCTTCAATTTACGTCGGGACGTGTACATGAGGTTCGCAATCATGCTGGCAGATGCTAGGAAAAACGGTAGAAAAACAGAATGGAGTTTAATCTTACCTCCTTGGTATAACCTGTATCACTGGCAGTACCAATCGCCTGCACCAAGTCCTTGGAGTTATTACTTCGATTTATTGTCCCTCCAATCATACGCTCCAGTACTTGAGTTATACGACGTATTTCCTGAATCAAACCCAAAACGGCCGAAAGACTATGAAATAGATATAATGTATGTGCTACAGAATTATAAAGATGCCTTTGAGAATGGAGTTTTTGAAGAAAAATGGGAAATAGAAGGGCCTTGTGAATACGAGGGGTTCTACTGGGGGTATAACAACATTACTGTCAAAGAAGTCATCTGTGTTAAGTTTCAAGGAAAGATATCGCAGCTTTGGGATTTAATGGCTACTCATCCGACAGCCAAGAAAGTCATGATATCTCATGGAGAGATACCATTGCATGATTCCTATGGCACCATGGCTTTCTGGGATTGCCGCATAAGCATGAGGTTTAATAGTTTACTTGTCAGTGTTGCCGAGGTATACATATCTGATTATCTCAAATGCAACACCAGGAAATGCCCCAACTATGTGTCAGTTCACTGGAGGAGACAAGACTTTGTCCGCTACCGTAGCACTGACATTCCAACAGTTGCTGGCACCGCAAGACAAATAGACATAGCCGTTAGAAAACATCAGCTACGAACAAATAAAGTTTTCATAGCAACTGATGCACTAAATAAAGAGATAATTGAATTAGAAAAGGAGCTCTATAAATATGGACACAAAGCATATTTCTATGCTCAGAACGAGGAACATCTTGAAGAGTTTAATGAAGGGCAGACAGCGATTATTGAACAAATTATATGTTCCCGAAGCGCTTACTTTATAGGTACTCATGAAAGTACATTTACGTTCAGAATTCAGGAAGAAAGGGAGATATTGGGTTTTGATAGTAGGACTACATTCAATAGGTTCTGTCCTGCTGTAGGGCCTTGTGAAGAACCTTCAAAATGGACTATTGTCAATTAATTTATTTTTGTTACATATTTGTTTGTGGCTGTGTGCTTTCTTACAGTCTAGTGATCTTGTTTTGAGGACCAATATGTTGAACAAATGTAGTGCTATCTTCAATTGAACAAATATTTATAATTAACTGTGATGCCATATTAACCAAAGAACCTCATTTATTTATAGTTTTGTTAGTTGTTTAATAAAATAAAAGTACAATTTATGAATTTTTTATTTATCTGCTTTACATCACGCAATAGAATTTTGTTTCCATATAAAACAGGTCCCTGAATGAGTTGAAATGGTAGTATTTAATAAAAAAAAAATCGAGTGAATAATTATGATGTTTAATAAATTAGCTTCGTTGTTGTGGGTAACTGGGTAACATTTCGACGTGGAAAAGGTTCAAATCATGTTAAAACTAACACGTAGAGGTAAGAGTTACTGTTTTTATCATAAGAGACCGCGTTGTTCTAACAAAGATGTACGGAGTTCTTTGTTTGTATATATTTTACTCACTCTTGACTAAACTTCACGAATTTTACAAATTAATACATGTTTCCATATCAGGTATGTACCTTCAGGTACGATTTGCTTTTGAGGCTGGCAATATTAGAAGCTGATGTCATTGTATTGAATATTTTTTGTTCCAAGACTTTTAATTTTCCTCCTGGCATTAAAGTGAGATAGAACATACGAAAAATTATTAAAGAGAAAGAGAACAAAACACCGTTACGTGTTATAAGCGAGCTTGAGAAATAGAAGATGTGGAACGATTTTAAAAGTAAAAATTGTTAAAAAAAATACTGCCGATGCCTGAATCTAATATTCAGCAGAATTTTGTTAAATAAATCCAGAAACGAGCGTCTTTATTTAATTATTATCTTATACTAATAGTGCAATATGGAGCTAAATGATGTGATAGTGAACCAGCCGGTCGTCATTGATAATGTAATTGCTGAAAATTTTAAACTGAAAAATCTGTAACTACCAACACGTTCACTATTTACAAAAAAGACAACAATTTATCTACAAAGCCCTTATGAATCGTCATTGTACTGTTTTCCCACGAGTTTTGTGCAGTTATTTTGTTTATTTACCTGTAATTTATGCAAGGAGTGACTCATTATGACGTCGACATCGAGTTTGTCCGAGTATTCGTGTTGTAATAATGCCGTTTGTTTTTAGGGCTCCGGGGTCATCAAAGCAGGCTTTGCCGGCGACCAAATACCTAAATGCAGGTTTCCAAATTAGTAAGTACCATGAAAACTTCCACTTTAAAAAACTTGGAAAACGAAATCCAAATAAAAAAGTGTAGATATTTTAGACAGTCTTTAGTTAACTTAACGGTAGCCCGCTAGACTCTCGAGTTTCAGCATGCTGCCATATTCCATGACAAGCAGTGTTATAGTTAAAATTATTTTAATATATTAAAGTTTTAACATAGATCTATAGTTAATAGCATAGGATAGGATTCTTACACTGTAGACTTCAATCAACACTACATAGTATAAAACAAAGTCACTTCCTACTGTCTGTCTGTCCCTATGTATGCCTAGCTCTTTAAAACTATGCTACAGAATTTGATGCGGTTTTTTAATAGATAGAGTGATTCAAGAGGAAGGTTTATAAACCATTTGACGCATAGATTTCCACGAAGGTGAATCAGCAGGGCGCATCTAGTCTTTAATAAATAAATAATCAAATTATTGTATTTCAGTATCGGCCGCCCCAAGCATGTCAGAGTCATGGCTGGTGCTCTGGAGGGCGAGCTGTTTGTAGGACCTCGGGCTGAGGAGCACAGAGGACTGCTCACAATAAAGTATCCAATGGAACATGGAATAGTCACGGACTGGAACGATATGGAAAGGGTGTGGAATTACATTTATAGTAAGGTATGTTTGAGTCAGGTTTTACTTCTTAATTCTTTTAGACAAACCCTACACCAGACAAAAGGTGAGAGTTTAATTGAAGCTCACCAGGTCCTTGAAGTACTGGAGCTGGAATTTTGGTGAAAGACAGCTTCCTTTCAGCTTTTCTGTACATGAGATTCAAACCCATGTACTGGAGCTGGTTACCCTTAGTTAAACTCTTCATCTATTAGACTCATAACAAGTGAAAAATCATTTTTATGTAATATGAAACTTCTTCTATTAGATACATATACTCTATAAGTGAATTCCTTGACAATGACTATACAAAGTTTGCAATTCCTCAAAGATGAACCTTTCTTGATCTCTACATGCCTAATTCAAATGAACTTTGACGAGAAACTGATAACACCTGACCTTCATAGAGTTAACCAATTGTTATTGTGTATTTCATTTTATTTCTGTCACCAAAAATCCTGCTCTAGTACTTCAAAGAGTTGGATAGAGCCTGGTTATGCAGGGCGACAATTAGACAAGACACTCTCATGCTAGATGCATCAGCAGAGATACCAGTTCCACAGATACAAGCTGTGGCATTGATTCCTTGACCTTGATTATAAATCAGGGTGAAGTTTTAAGCATGTATAGCCAATCCATCCACCATGAAATCTAAATAATCTTGCAAGCAACAAAAACCAATCAAATAAGATGCTGCTACAGATTACTAGTTCCAAGCTGTTCTATAACTTTTTTATGCCCCTTAAATACTAAGTATATTAATTATCAAGATGTTGGTAGGATGTTTGTTCTGGGTATTGCTTTGTTTAATAAAACTTAAAACTATCTATAAAATAAATAATTCTGGACAATTCACACAGCATTATCTAGCCCCATGGTAAGCAGAGCTTGTGTTATGGGTACTAGATAACTGATATACATAATACAATACATTAAATAGATATTTTTATTATACATAGAAAACGACCAGAACACCCGGAACAAATATCTGCAGATCGTACACACAATTGTTCCGAGGCGGGAATCGAACCCGCAACCTCCTGCGTCGCAGGTGGACCATCGCCCACCGCGCCACATCGGTCGTCAAATACCATTAGTATTAAGTATCTATTAATGTATTGTATTATGTATATCAGTAATCTAGCATCTATAGCTCAAGGTCTACTTAGTTTTGCGCTAGATTATGGTGTGTAATCAACACGCCTTGGAACACCCACTGTTATATTACATTATGGTATATATGAGATATACGATAACGGAGGCGTAAGGGAAAGAAGAAAAGTAGGGTGAATCTCACAAAAACGTCAGATAATTATAAGCACTAATACAACGGCCGGGTGATTATGTAACTCGCGACCGGTTTGTGACAGGCGTAAATTAAGCAATCAGTGCTGTCAAACGCCAATTTTGTATTAGTTTGACAGCAGCTACAACGTCCAAATTGGTCAAAATTGGCGTTTGACAGCACTGATTGCTTAATTTACGCCTCTCGCAAACCGGTCGCGAGTTACATAATCACCCGGCGGGTATTTATCATGTTTATTTACCTATTTTTCCCGACGTTTCAACAGGTTTACATACTGTCGTGGTCACGGGATGACTCACGTTATATTAGTACTTATTTATGTGTTAATATAGCGTAAATTAAAAAAATTATAACGTCAGATATATCTCACTTAAACAACTTCTCAGGACCAACTGTCGACATTCTCGGAGGAGCACCCGGTGCTGCTGACAGAGGCTCCGCTGAACCCTCGCCGGAACCGCGAGAAGGCTGCTGAGATTTTCTTCGAGACCTTCAATGTTCCCGCGCTGTTCCTGTCTATGCAGGCCGTGCTTAGCTTGTGAGTACTTACATATTTATATATATATAGTATCATCATCAGCCTATAGTAGTCCACTGCTGGACATAGGCCTCCCCTAATGAACGCCATAGCACTCTGTCTTCAGCTTTCCGCATCTGCCTGCAGTCCTTCGCAGGTCGTCATCCCACCTGGCCGGAGGGCGTCCTACACTACGTTTGCTGAGTCGCGGTCTCCACTCAAGAACATGTTTACCCAAGCGGTGGTTGGCTCTTCGCGAGATATGGCCGGCCCACTGCAGCTTGCTAATTCTCAGAGCTATGTCGATAACTTTGGTTCTCTGTCGGATGTATTCGTCACGAATCCTATCCTTCAGAGAAACTCCGAGCATAGCTCGTTCCATAGCTCGCTGAGCGACTTTGAACTGGTGGACCAGCCCTATCGTGAGTGTCCACGTCTCAGCTCCGTAGGTCATTATGGGTATTTTTGTTTTCAGATACGCGACAGGTCGTACAACAGGCGTGGTCCTCGATTCAGGCGACGGCGTGACGCATGCTGTGCCTATTTACGAGGGATTCGCGATGCCGCACAGCATTATGAGAGTGGATGTCGCTGGCAGGGACGTTACTAGATACCTCAGGTGAGAATCCACTGTTTGTAGGGTATGGGTGTGCGAAAAAAATACAAGAAAATACATACTAAATCGCCACTGACTGGGTCCCGGACGGACGACGGCCACGTGGAAGGCCTAGGCGGAGATGGCGGGATGAGCTCGACCTGTACAACAAAGAGTGGGCTCTCCTTGCTGAGGACCGAGATGAGTGGAGGAAGGGGAGGGAGGCATTTGCCCTGCAGTGGGACACTCCGGGCTGATATTATAATAATAAGTACTAAATGTATTTTTTTTGCCAATACAAAAAATATTACACTGTTAACACTTTGATTGCTGAAATCACACGGTATGTGTTTTCTACAAGTGACTAATATGCGTAAATCCACACTAGCGCAGCGGCTGAGAAAATACAGATCCGTGTGACTCAGCACAGCCGTAATTTTTTTCGAACGAAACGCAAGTGCGGCGCAACACAACCGCTGTGTAGAGCGGCAGCACGAATTTTTTAGGTTAAAAAAAAAGATCGCAGTCGTCGAAAAAAATCGCAGTCAACGTGTTAACTGGTGGTCCCTGCACTAGGTTCAGAACCTGTGAAATGAAAAATGAAAATGAAAATGAAAAAAAAAATGACCATAGGGAGGCGCTCGCGGGAGGCCGGATTACAAACAGAATTACTGATATTCAAGACTGTAGTCAACAGGGCAGCGTTCATACTAGAAAAATACTTTAGAAAAACAAAACAAAAAAGCAATTACTACAAAAATAAAAGTGAAGTAGGAAAACTTGTGAGAATTGAGATTTCGTCGAGAATCTCAAGAAATCTCAAGACATGTTTTGACGACCGATGTGGCGCGGTGGGCGAAGGTCCGCCTGCGACGCAGGAGGTTGAGGGTTCGATTCCCGCCTCGGAACAATTGTGTGTACGCTCTGCAGATATTTGTTCCGGGTGTTCTGGTCGTTTTCTATGTATAATAAAAAATATCTATCTATGTAATGTATTTCAGTTATCTAGTACCTATAACACAAGCTCTGCTTACCATGGGGCTAGATAATGCTGTGTGGATTGTCCAGCATTATTTATTTATTTATGTGAGAACTGACGGGTGGGTTTCGTGGTCTTGAAAAAGAGTTGGTAGATGTATACAGATAATTAATAACAAAAAAGCCTTTTTCTTTACATAGTAAACTAAAATTTACAAAAATAATTATGTTACTTAATACATATTATATAATAATGGAATAATATTTGAATTTAAATAAATAATAGTTAATATTAAGGACCTTTAATCCTCCATTTTTAACCGACTTTAAAAAAGTTCTTAATTCAACCATATTGTTTTTTTAATGGTATCTCAGAACTTTCGACTGGGTGTACCGATTTTTTATTTGAAATCTGGTGCTTCCCGGTACCATTTCAATTTGGTCCAGTTCTGACAATGGCATCCTAGAGTACTAAACCTCCTAAACGAGTTTGTCGCCGCAACTAACGCCGACGTATTCTTTGATAGCATCGCCAAGTTACACCGTTTGATGCTCTCATTTCTAAATTGTACCTTTTGACCTGTTTGTTTTGTTTTTTTTTATCCGTGACATGGTGGTCCACCAGTTCAAAGTCGCTCAGCGAGCTATGGAAAGAGCTATGCTCGTAGTTTCTCTGAAGGATAGGATTCGTAACGAATACATCCGACAGAGAACCAAAGTTATCGACATAGCTCAAAGAATTAGCAAGCTGAAGTGGCAGTGGGCCGGCCATATCTCGCGAAGAACCGACGGCCGCTGGGGCAAACGTGTTCTTGAGTGGAGACCACGACTCGGCAAACGTAGTGTAGGACTCCCTCCGACCAGGTGGGATGACGACCTGCGAAAGACTGCAGGTAGATGCTGGATGCGGCAAGCTGAAGACAGGGCGCTATGGCGCTCATTGGGGGAGGCCTATGTCCAGCAGTGGACTGCTATAGGCTGATAATGATGATGATGATGCACATAATGTATTTTGAATTTTAATTTTGATATAATTAGTATAAAATTTATAACATATATGTATATTTAGAATTAATTAATCAGATTGTTATTATTTTGTGTTTATGACTTGAATCTCAGTGTTTAATGTTAAAATTTACTTACTTTAGCTTATAAAATATTATGTTTGACGTTTTAGTACGTATATAACTGTAAGTCAAATGAAAATAAATGAATAAATAAAACCATATAAGTCCTAAATTTGCATTGTATGTGCGCGACATAGCCAACGAATAAAACCTCATTAATCAAGATTATATACTCTTATAGACTACTCCTCCGCAAAGAGGGTGTTAATCTCCGCACATCAGCAGAGCTAGAAATAGTGAAGGGGATCAAAGAGCGCGCCTGTTATCTCTCTCCCAACCCGCTGAAGGAAGAGACGCTGGACACGGAGAGAGCGCAGTACCAGCTGCCGGATGGCACGCAACTAGAAGTAGGTGTTTCGTATTGTATCTGGTATATGTCAACGTCAAATCGGTCGAAGCTGTCATTATGATTGCACGGGTACCTCCCTATTCCTTGACCCCCCTTATATATATCTATATATATGAATAGTTAAAGATAAAATAGTTGGCGGCGCTAGTGTAGCTTGGGGTACTCGCATCAGTTATTTAAGAAAAACCAGCAACACATGAAAAAAATTAAATAAAAAACAAGATAAATAGAAACAGAAGGCTATTTATTTATATCCTACTAATATTATAAACGTGAAAGTTTGTATGTATGGATGTTTGTTACTTTTTCACGCAAAAATTACTGAACGGATCGGGCTAAAATTTTGCTTACAGGTAGTTCTGGGCCCAGAATAAAACATAGGCCTTATTATCCCATAAATCAGTTCCCATAGGATAGAAATAATCTTAAACGTTTCCAAAGAAACAACGCGTGCGAAGCCGCGGACAGAAATTAGTAACTTATAAGAGGTCTCATAGTGACAATAAATTTTATTTTTCGTTTCAGATCGGTCAGGCGAGATTCCGCGCACCAGAAGTATTGTTCAGACCGGATCTCATTGGCGAAGAGTGCGAAGGTATTTACTGTTCATAAAATAAAGTTTTAATAGTCCACAGCTGGACATAGGCCTCCGTTCAGTTATGAGCTAATACATTTATTGAAAAAAACTTCCCCGGGAAGTACACAGTGTATTTCCCGTCTCATAAAATATATACCAGAGTCCCTATGTATATTGTATTAGTAGTATAATATATATGAATATATTTCATGATATTTTAATGTATTTTTTTATATTTATATACTCACAAGAACACAGATCCCCTGGTACCGTCCACAATCCTATTCATCGATGGTTGTCTGATAGATACCGCTCTTGAGCTATAAGACCGCCAATTGTGCCTTAATTTCTAAGTTTTCATTTTACATAGTCTCTTGTACATATACTAAGCGTGCAATAAAAGTTTTTTCTATATATCTTATAACACCTTTCATTCCAGGTCTTCACGAAGTCCTTATGTTCTCAATCCAGAAGTCAGACATGGACCTCCGCAAGGTGTTGTACCAGAACATAGTGCTGAGTGGAGGCTCCACGCTGTTCCGGGGCTTTGGGGACCGGCTGCTGGCAGAGATACGCAGGCTCGCGCCCAAGGATATGAAGATCAGGGTAAGGACACTCCATGGTTCTCTATCAGAACATAGTGCGTAGTGGAGGTTCCACGCTGTTCCGGGGCTTTGGGGAGCGGCTGCTGGCAGAGATACGCAGGCTCGCACCCAAGGATATGAAGATCAGGGTAAGGACACTCCATGGTTCTCTATCAGAACATAGTGCTGAGTGGAGGCTCCACGCTGTTCCGGGGCTTTGGGGACCGGCTGCTGGCAGAGATACGCAGGCTCGCGCCCAAGGATATGAAGATCAGGGTAAGGACACTCCATGGTTCTCTATCAGAACATAGTGCTGAGTGGAGGCTCCACGCTGTTCCGGGGCTTTAGGGACCGGCTGCTGGCAGAGATACGCAGGCTCGCACCCAAGGATATGAAGATCAGGGTAAGGACACTCCATGGTTCTCTATCAGAACATAGTGCTGAGTGGAGGCTCCACGCTGTTCCGGGGCTTTGGGGACCGGCTGCTGGCAGAGATACGCAGGCTCGCACCCAAGGATATGAAGATCAGGGTAAGATGATGGCTTCTAAGAGTAATCCAGGGATTATATAGCCGCGAGCTAAGCAGAGCTTGTGTTATGTGTAGATAGTATACTAGTACTAGATGACTAATGTACTTAATACAATACTTACATAGATAGATATAATATTATACATAGAATATACCCAGAACACCTGGAACAAATATTTGCATACAATATTTGTTCGAAGGCAGGAATGTAAAAATATTTTTTTTTTACTTATTGACATTTCTATGTTAATTAATTTTAGAAATATCTATACTAATATTATAAAGAGGAAATGTTTGATTTTTTGTTTGTTTGTAATGAATAGGCTCCGAAACTACTGGACCGATTTGAAAAATTCTTTCACCGTTGGGAAGCTACACTATACCCGGTGAACATAGGCTATATTATATTTTCAAAAAAGTTAGTAAAACCGTGCGAAGCTGGGAAGGTCCGCTAGTGTAGTATATAAGTAAAGTTAACAATCTAACAAGAACGAACCCAAAAATTGTTGCGCTCTGACTGGGTTTATATGCCCTCGAAGATACTACACCTAAGAAGAATTACTGGTCCGCATAAAATCATAAATAAATAAATAAAAATAATGCTGGATAATCCACACAGCATTATCTAGCCCCATGTTAAGCAGAGCTTGTGTTATGGGTACTAGATAACTGATATACATAATACAATACATTACATAGATAGCTATTTTTTATTATACATAGAAAACGACCAGAACACCCGGAACAAATATCTGCAGATCGTACACATAATTGTTCCGAGGCGGGAATCGAACCCGCAACCTCCTGCGTCGCAGGCGGACCTTCGCCCACCGCGCCACATCGGTCGTCAATATAAATAAATGATATGAATACGAAAAAACATTATTCAAAATTAAAACCTATCAAATATCTATGGAATTTTCTCTCGTTCACCATTTTCAACTAATACTCTTCTCCTTTCAGATCTCAGCACCTCAAGAGCGGCTCTACTCAACCTGGATAGGGGGTTCTATTCTGGCGTCGCTCGACACATTCCGGAAGATGTGGGTGTCGAAGCGCGAATACGACGAGGAGGGACATAGAGCTGTGCTTAGAAAAACTTTCTAATTAATAACATTCCACCCACGGCCGCTCTATGGATTGTAGAACAAACATACATACATAACGAAGGTTTAATATACCTTTTAAAACGATGTTTATTAACACTAAAGTCATTCATATATAACGGGATATTTACCAAGTTGCGTTCGATAATGAAACCGGTGGTAGTGGTAAAGTTCGTAGCTAAAGACAAAAAGCTATAATAATCAATATGCTTTATATCATATTATAATTCTATGTAATGTATTGTATTATGTATATCAGTTATCTAGTACCCATAACACAAGCTCTGCTTACCATGGGGCTAGATAATGCTGTGTGGATTGTCCAGCATTATTTATTAATGCTGGACAATCCACACAGCAATATATTATATTATAATATATTAATTCATTTATTTCACGCAACATAAGTCTAGTACAGAATGGAAAATAATTAAAAACTACGGCCCGTATAAAATATATACATTATCTATGGGAGGTGTATGTGCCCCTTTTACTATTGAACGAGCTGGCCAATTATTCTTTGTATGAAATCGTATTTGATAGAACGCATTACGCGTCAGTAGAACTGCGCTGCATCTTTGGTTGAGTTGATCTAATTTTAGGGTCGGTACATATCTGACGGAAAATGCGTCGAGCGTATCATCGGTCGCGTCTTTTCGGTCCAATTAGACCTGCCACATTACGCGTCTAGTCAGTTCGAACGGCCTGTACACAAATGATCTCCGCTGATGTTACGCCTAGTCCGAATGCATCATACAATACACGTATCGCGACACGATACGTCGACCGACTATGCGTTGACGGAAACGTAAACGACGTTGTACGCTCGATGCACTAACGCAACATCGGTCGCGTGTGAAAGATTAAATGTTTTATTATATACTAGCTGCGCCCCGCGGTTTCACCCGCGTTGTGATAGATATTTTGGATAATTATACAATATATCTTTATGAATTGTAGCCTATGTGCTGTTCTGTAATATGTAAGCTATATTATTGTGAAGTTTCATTAAAATCCATTCAGTAGTTTTTGCGTGAAAGAGCAACAAACATACAAACTTTCGCGTTTATAATATTACTAGCGGCGCGTCCCGGGTGGTCATTTGTTTAAATTTTTCTCTTTTTCTCTCCGTAAGAACCATCCTCGTACTTCAAGGAATATTCTAAAAAATTATTAGCGAAATCGGTTCAGCTGCTCTCGAGATTTGCGCTTAGCAACACATTCAGCGATTCATTTTTATATTTGCCTGTTCTGGCGTAACGCGACCGATGACACGCGACGCATTTTCCGTCAGGTATGTTACGACCTTTACGCGCAGCTCTATCGTCGCGTAATGCGTTTGCACCTTGTAGTGGACTTGACAACAACCAATAGCAACTGAGAGACGAATTTAGTTCCGTTTTTGTCCGCATGGCTATCTTGGTGGAATTACACTTAATTTATTTATAAACAAATAGTTTCTCATTTTATACATGTTCTTAAGTACTAAAAACGGCTTTTATAAACGTTAAATTATAATAAACTAGCGGACCTTCCCGGCTTCGCACGGTTTTAGTACAGATCCCTAACTTTTTTGAAAATATAATATAGCCTATGTTCACCGGGGATAGTGTAGCTTCCGAACGGTGAAAGAATTTTTCAAATCGGTCCAGTAGTTTCGGAGCCTATTCATTACAAACAAACAAACAAAAAATCAAAATTTATAAAATTAGTATAGATACGCTTTTATACATCTTTAGTTATGAAAAAACATACAATGTTACTTAATCTGGAACTAATAAGAGTGGTGTCGATTTTGTTGTTACATAAACTCAACTTATATGAAAGCACAAAATGTCGCTGTCCTTTTCATTTCAATTGTTCAGAAAGGGACGGCAAGATCTTCAAAGCTGTTGTAGTTAAGATCATGCAGCAAGAAAGGACACCAATATCGAATAATATGAACAGTTAAGTTATACAAAGAATATGCTATCTCCGTAACTACTGGACCGATTCATATGATTCATTCAGTGATGAGCAGCTACATTAACACTTTCACGAGCTTTTTCAGCTCGTGTGGTAGCGTGTCCCTCCGGGTCACACGGATCTGGGCATTGAATGTGTTAACACTGCGTGCTATAGGCTGCTTTTCTATCTAAGTACTATGTGAGCGAGGCCGCGGCAGTGTATTATATTTCTTTGATGAAATAAGGTTACAAATAAGAGTACTCACGCAGCGCACGCGTTATGTAGGTACATTTTGTAACAAATTTAGAAAAATAATAATTGTGCAATGAAGCTTTGTATGGAAACACTGAAATTATTATTATTAAGTCTAAGTTAGGTGTGGCTGCTGTGCTTTACAAGTCATAATAATATGCTATTTATTGTATAATAAAAAATCAGAACCTTTCAACTGTTTTTTATTACAAGTCTTGAGTTTTCATTTATTTCGGCACAGTTTCAGGTTCTATAATCATTAATAATGGTTAATAACTCCGACCAGGTGGGATGACGAACTGCGTAAGACTGCAGGTAGATGCTGGATGCGGCAAGCTGAAGACAGGGCGCTATGCCGCTCATTGGGGGAGGCCTATGTCCAGCAGTGGACTGCTATAGGCTGATGATGATGATGCATAACTGTTCTTGAGCATTTTCTTGAAATCAAGATGGCATGGCAATCTTAGTAAATGGCCAAATATCACTTTTTAAACTATCATGGTGATTAACACTAGTCATTTATAATTTTAAGAGTATATTTAACATGATTTGGTTTCAATATTAAACTCGAAACGAATTAAGGTAATTATCCTACCTATTCCTTAAGGGTATATACACAAGTCGACGGTGCGAACTCGGTAGGCGAGGCCTAAATGTTTGCTATCTCACCTGGCATCATGCTTATCAGGGGGAGGCTTGCGTCCAGCAGTGGACCGATATAGGCTGATGGTAGATGAGGAATGTGTGAAAGGGCTTGGATGAAACGCAGTTTCTAAAACGACCAGGTAAAAAAAAAAATATAATGCTGACAATTCACACAGCATTATCTAGCCCCATGGTAACCAGAGCTTGTGTTACGGGTACTAGATAACTGATATACATAATACATTACATAGATAGATATTTTTTTATTATACATAGAAAACGACCAGAACACCCGGAACAAATATCTGCAGATCGTACACACAATTATTCAGAGGCGGGAATCGATCCTGCGTTGCCCTCCGCGCCACATCGGTCGTCAAAAAAATGGAAGACCTGCAGCTATCCTCAATCAAGAGAGTCATTCCCGGTCGGTAACATACCGTCATCGTCGTCAACACTCTTGACAATTGGGAAGTGTTAACGAACGCAGCTTTTTATTTCCCGATCGTAGGTACCTACCCATCTAGTACAAGAGCAGAAAATAAAAAAAACATAAGAATGATGTGTCACCTTCATTCTGTTTTTTTTATATTCTGCTTTTATTGATTTTTAAAATGTTTTTTCCGACCGGGCATTACTCAATCAAGAACAGGCGCCTAACAGGGAACCTAAATCAAGAACTCTGACCTAGCAGCTGTCATAAAACAAGAACCAAGGCATAATTCTAAACAAAAATGGAAACTATTATAGTAAATCAAATTAAATGTTTTATTGCAACCATGTTGTAAACAAAATATTAAATTTGAATAGAAGAGTCAGAAAAAGTATGTACTTAAGCCAGTATTTCAAAGCTTCATCAATCTATGCTTGAGTAACGCTTTTCTATTGCAAAATTTAAACGTCACTCAAGCACAGATCCTTGACACTGTAAATTTCTGTCGTAGTATAGAATGCCAGTGTCCGTCTCATGATAGCATCGCAAGCTTTATAAGGGAAGTTAACTTACTTGTATAGTACAAAATATAGAAATAAATTGTGTCAATCCAGACACAGAGCCATCTAGGAAGAAGTTGAAGTATAGAATGCAGTGTGTAATAAAGTGACTATGGTAGGTATACCTAACATACTATTTAATGAAATAAAAGACAAAAATTACACGTATCGAAACATTTATTTTAGAAAATCATACTTCTTACATCCTTGGTTAACTTAAATATATTTTTTACAGAAATTATACAAAATCATATGAAGAATTTAAAACTAAGCTCTACTAAAAATCTTATTTCATTACAAAAATACTTTAAAAATATTTATTTGTATTTTAGAATGTTGTATCAGAAAAAACCTGAAAGCTTTAGTATTTTTGTAATGAGTAAAATGCTATGACCAAGGAAAAATACAAATGGTAAACCTCCAAACATATTTTTATTGAATATCTAACTTTACATAACTTTAACTAATAGTGGTATATACATTGGAATGAATCCAGTCTTTCTGTTAAGACGACTGTGATTAACAGTTTTAATTTAACAAACGGCCTACTCTTCCCGTTCTAAATTATCGTTATGTTTGTTAGAGAAAGGTTTTTTAAGATTAAATGAAAATATCTTTCATAGTTTCATAGTGAGGGAAGTGGCCTTTTGTTTAAACTTAACTTTTAACAAAAAGTGCCGTGATTTTTTAATGGAAACATTATTTTATGAAACGGCATTAGTTTTCTTATACAGGGTGTCACAAATTAACAAAATTTTGGGGCCAAGTTTTAAAATAAACTTTAAAATTAATAAACACATTTGGAAAATTAGTAATTTTAATTCATTGCCCCTAGATTTGACACACCCTGAGGTGACAAAGTGGTTACAAAATATCGCGCATTCCATTGCATATTGCGCCATTTTTAATTTTTACATTTGTTTTGCATATTACACAGAATTTGCTGTAATATAAAAAAAATTAGCTAACAAATTTTCAACATAGTTTTATAAATTTCTTTCGTACAAAGACGTTCTAACAAAATACTTTTTATTGCGTTATTTTAAAATCAAACTTGAAAAATCTGTTACAAAAAGTTTCAGAATACAAAAATCAGACTTTTTAGATTCATTTGAAGTGGTGATGTTGTGACAAACGTACAGAGATCGTTGCAAACGGTACTTCAGTCATTGACGACAAACCCGCGAGGCGTGTAGTGCGTATAACTAATTAAAAAAATATCACATAATAACTTGTGTATATGGGCTATGGAGATCCGCCTGGCAGAATGCTCTGTTTATACTCTATCACTGGCAACATTTCTGTGGTCACAAACCATGTACGCTTTATTTTTAAGATTGAAACCCGAGGAATGTAATATTTGGATCAAACCCCTGCTGGTTTAACGAGTGTTAATATAAGAATTCAATATATTCTTTAAAAATAAATAAATACAGAAATACTAATCACTTTCAGACAGTTTTTGAAATATATAATACAGAAATACTTGCCAGCAGAATAAAAAAGAAACACAACATTCTGACAGAAAAACCTTTGAACTATTGTAGATTGTGGAGGATAGGGGGTAAGGGGTATTGTTGTGTATATGTATAACAAATATATTATCTTTCTTATTCTAGAGTAGGTGTGGCACGCCCCGCGAGCGGTCGGTTTATCAGTCTTATAAGTAGGTGCAGGTCATATATTAAATTATTCTCTATGTAATCGAATCTATTGGAGGAAATAACGAAGTAAAAAGTAGGTAAAGGGTTGTAAAAGTAGGAAGAGAGTCATTAAAACTTGCAGAAATAATGAATAGCTTTTTCAATGTATTTTGAAAAAAACCTGACAGAATGAAATCCGTAAATTCTGAACTAGAACTATATTAAGTTGTATCATTCTTTACAAGAACTAGTGAATATAAATTTGGTTGTAAATTATTGGATATTCCTACGGAATAATTTTGAAGCCTGAGCTCAAAAAATGCATCTGCCAAATACGAAATGACCTCTATCCAAAAGAAAGTTTAAACTGCAAATAACTGGTTACTCAAGTTCCTTTCAATTCAAGTTCACCATAATAATGTCTACTTTAGGGTGAAATTTAAATGGTGACTGTTGAGGTTAATTTGCAAAGTTCCTGCGAATCCTTTGTTGAAACGGGTTTTATTACTTTCACCCTTATGTCCAAGAACTTTCTCATGGATTCTTTTGTAGATGACAGATGTTTTTGTGACAAAGATCTTGCAGAAATTTAAAAATAATAAGATAGTATTTACCAAGTTTCTCACAGTGTCTAGGACCCCCGATTCTGCTATGCAGCGCTTTGGCTATACGCCAACGGCCCTAGACGGTATTCATGTAAACATTGTCAAGCTTCAAGATAAATGGAGGCAGAATTATTGCCGCTATCTAAAGCTCAACTATTTACAGTCAAAGATGATCAAAACTGGTTTCAAGACTTACAGTTAAAAAGACCACAAAATATCCAAAAACTTTTGTAAAATTAAAAGTTCTGGGGTTTTTGTGGAGCCTTAAGTTATACTGTAGGAGTAAGGTTTAAAACCTGCACCAGGGTAGCGTTTGCAACGATTCTATAGTTTCTTGGTGCGCTAAGCGCTTAACTGGGCCCGCGTGGGCGGAGGCTGCACGCGGGGACTGCATAACGGGCTTAAAACTAGAGTGGTTTATGCTTAAGATGTCTGTTTCACATATCAATATATAAAGTAGGTTTTCAAGGTGGTGATCAAATTTCGACATTTTTGTTACAATATAAGCGCGCCAGTCTTGCACGAGTCAATACATTTGAAGGTTTAAAAAATTAAAGAAATTTTTCATGATTTAGGAGTATTTAAGATAAAAATTTGCAATCTAGCATGGCTATACACACAAGTCATATAAAACGGGATATCTACCATGATTAGATTTTTGAGTTTTCTAATCCACAGTTTCATCATAAATGCAATGAAACTGTGCCAAAATATTGGAAACACTTAAATAATCTAACTGTGGTAAATATCCCGTTATAAATAACTTTTGTTTTGCGATTGGGATGTTTATTTGACTGGGTGTATAAATTTGTGGAAATTCTACAGTGTATATTGGGTAATAGTTTCAAGTTATAGAGTGTAAATAGTATATCTATGTTTCTCATGTGAAATAGACAACTTAAGCTTTTCTTATTATATATCTTGCCACATGGTTATAACTTGTTAACTGAATTCTTGAATTAAGGACATAGACAGGAAACACTGAAGTTAATAACAAATGTGCAAGTTAACTAAATAAATTTGACTGATATTAAGAAAAAGTTAACTTAACTAAGACCTGTCCCTGTAAAGGTGGTACAAAATCTTAAGATTTTCTGGATAAATTTCTTATAATATTCCAAATTTCTATAATATTATAAGAAATGTATAGTTGCTAATATGGCAGTATTAGTAAATGTCTTAAATTGAGTGTCTGATGTCTAGTCCGTTCAAGAGTTTTAAAATTAAATGCGTATTTAACTTGTCTTGGAACAAATCATTCCATTAACTATTGAAAATGGTTTATTCAAAATGTTAATTTGCTAAAATTACCTGATTTGTCTTTATAGTTTCTTTGCATAATTTTTAAATGTTTTTTTATTTGTGAAATAGTTATATCATTCAAAGACAAGTTAATTTATGGTTTGATGTGTTTGTGGCAAGACAAAAGTGTTGCTACTGTATACCTGTGATAAAATATCTCATTCTTATATAAAATAGGATAAATATTGAGTTGGTTAAGCTAGGAAGTTACCAAATAAAAAATGCTGGACAATTCACACAGCATAATCTAGCCCAATGGTAAGCAGAACTTGCATTATGGGTTATATAAAATTTTAATAGTGATTTTGATACTTTGGTACACAAATAATGAAGACTTTGATTCTGTATTAGTCCTTCATAATTATATATAAAAAGTGGTGTCACACTGCCAGAAAAAGTTAGGTTATTTAAAGCCTTCATACTTCTATCTGACTCTTTATCAAGCTTAAAGTTTGAAAAGCATTTATCACAGAAACACAGTAGCCGTAGATGCAGTAAATAAAATATTAGTAACACTTACAGCTAAGCAAATAGTTTTACTACTTATACTATGTGAATACAGCAACAAGTAATCTTTTACTATGTCAATAACTTTGTTCATGCTTTTCAAAATGAATACATAAAGTTTGGCTGTTATAGTGCTGCTATAGCCTCACACTGGATGTGATTGGTAAATTTATTTTTTTCTGTGAATAATTGAATAAGAAATTGTGATTAGGATTGATCGATAGTGAGATTCAATTTGAGTTAGAAAAGGACTGACACTTGTTTCTAGACTGTAGGCCACATGTCGGCCTTTTTAGCATGTAGAAGCTGTAGCCTCAACCAAACTTGAGAGTAAATAAACTAGCTGTCTCTGTATTCACATAGCACAAATAAATAAATATCACATTTACTAAAAATCAACCCTTTAGGTTTTGGCATTCTTGATTGTGCCGTTGAGCGACCCTGTAGGTCTCCGACGATCGGTGAAACATAAGCGTTCTACGCAACAAAGTCCAAAGGTCTATTAAAACCTCCTTTCCTATTCATATACTGTCTGTACTTCCGTTTTAAAACTACATGGACATCGCCTTCAATATTGTCCTCGACTTTCTTACCTTTGGTTGTGTCGAAGCCGCAGAAACCCATGACTTTAAGCATTTCTTGTTCCTCCGCTGATTTGCCCTCGAGGTCTGCTGGTGTAACGATGGGGCGTTCTCCGAAGGTCTTCTTTGGCTTGACGAAGGAGGTGCTAGGCCCTGACGAGATGGATCGTGAGCGGCGGCGGCGCGGCGACGGAGAGCGCCTTCTTTCTGGGGATCTTCGTCGTCGGTCGAGGGACCGCGATCGAGACCGGCTTCTAGGCCTTCGCCTTTCTCTGTCCCTGTCTCGGTCTCTATCCCTGCGCTCGTGTCTTCTGTCGTCGCGCCGACGCGGGCTCGGCGTTCTGCCCATGTTTCACCTGGGAAATTTAAGTATTTCGTTCATAAACGGTGAAAGTTAATTTGTAAATGCGCGCGGTAGAAATGGCTGGACAATCAACATCATGGCGCTTCATAGCGAAGCATGCTAGCTTAAAAGATTGATTGGAGATTTAAGGTGAAAATATCTCTTACCTTATTTTATGTCAACGGTACATAGAATTTTTAAAATAAAAAGAAATAACAACACGCACAACCTACACGAACGCCATTTTGAAAGTAATGATTTTTTAACTCTGTTTTTTCGTCATGACAGCTTTTGTTAGCGTTTCGTTACACACAGACGGTGTTGTAAACTTTCATTTGGTTAAATTTATTATGCCTTGTTAGATTATGATTAAAATAATCATCCGTTTTTTATTATTTAGTTTCGTGTTCTAATATGTGTATGTGTAACTATAATATCAATATTACAATTAGATAGTGAAATAGATTTTTTGTAATTGATTTTTTTTTATTCTCGGTAACGGAACGGTTTTTCGGCAACCGCTAATATAGTGTTACTAGTCTAATATTCTTATACATTTCGCAGGCAAAAAAGGGGTGTTTCATTTTCGTATAAAACTAAAAAACATAGGTAAGATGTTAGTTTGTATCAATTTGTATTGTAGGTAGGTAATTATGCGAACAACGTCAGGTTCTTTTAAGTACTGTTAGCTAACGCATAATACAAGTTATTTTAATCTTTATTAATCTCAATAACAAGTAGGTACCTATTTGATCGAATGTTCTGAATCTACTTTCCCAAAATATGCTTCATAACTACCAGTGCATCAAAGTTAGTTTTTTCATATATTCTTGGTTTACAATATGGCAATTTACGTCTGCGTTAGTTGTAGAACGCTGAAAAAATTTAAAACCACAAATTATAATAAAATCGCGCCATCACGAAACAATCAATTCTTCGCCGCGATTTGGTCACGTTGTCTGGGTTTCATAAACGCTCGTTTGGTGAGGACACAAAAATAAAAGTGAGTGAACATTCGGTACCTACCAGTCGTCGAATCCCACTCCTTTGTATTCGATAATCGATATAAAATATAATCGATAAATGATATAAAAGTAGGTGTCAACAATTTTATCGTTTTCAGTTCAGGCATACAACATAACTAATAAATATGGGTAGACATGTCACGTTTGTGACCTACAATATGCGTCAACTTAATGCGAACATGACAAATCGCCCAATTCACAAGTGAAGTCACAGGCTAAACCTGTTTAATTTCATGGGGACTTAGATTTTCTGTATATGGCAAGGTATTTCGTTTACAGCGACATCTACTCTTTGTCAAGCCTCGAAACGATCGACGCTAGCGACGTCGCGGCAATCGCGGCGAAAAAACAAAACTCACGCCGACATCGATCTCGCCCGGTAGCGTGCGGAGAATTTGTCTTTCCCACTAACGAAATAAAGTAATTTTCCCAGTTTCGCGTAATGTTTATAGTGCTAGTGCTTCAGAGGTAACCGTAGACCATTCAGTGCTTGTTATTTTATATCATGTTACTTCGTCCGAGTGCTTAGTGTTGCAAAACTTGCAAATAGCTTGCCGAGAGTGCAGTTCTGTGGAAGTGTTAAAAAATCGACTTCACCGTGTCTCGGAGTCTACTGCCGGTACGTATTGCGTGCATTACGCTTTCCTTTCACCTAATTTGTTTACATTTCCAATAGGAGTTCGTTCAATCTCGCGCGATACGCTATTTTTTTGTCGTATTCATTTTGGGTGTGTCGATTCCGAAATTTCCGAACGGCCGATTTGAGTCGCCGCCGTTTTTAGTTTACGATTTTTTTGATGCTTGTCATTTGTAATACGATCTCAATTACATATTTTACGGCCATCCCTGTTACTAATTCGTAATATTCCATTCAGAAACCGTTTTCTGAAGACATGCAATTTAAAAAAACACCGTAAATTATTTAGGGCATCAGTATCGTCCTTTATCTAAGAATTATGTTTTACGAAGGAATATAAAGATATTACATCTCATGGGCGTGCCATACGCAATCAATTGCTCCTTTTATCAACTGAAAGAGCTATGACATCACCCTGGGCCGGGCGAAGGTATAAGCCGGCAAAATGCGGTGCGCCGATGCTTCTAATCAAATGTATGAACTTTGAGGTCATTACGCAATAGTCGGGTTATACAGGCCTACTTAAGGTGGTACTGATTTCGTTGGGAACATTGAACGACTGACTTCTCGCGCGCGGTTTTTTCTGTATGTTTTTTATATTAGAAAAATAACTCAACAAGCATATTTCAATAGGTACAGAGATAATTCATATTATTCTTAAGCTGTTGGTGGTCCTAAACTCAACATGCTTTTACAGCAAATATTTAATGTTACATAGTAAGTACTCTATGAAAATAGCCAGCATTATGAATAAATTTTTGTATAATATTATGTTTTTTTGCACATTATTGGTGTATTCTGTTTTTGCCTGTGTTGTGTTATCTGCACACACAACACATCTTTTATAATAGCAGATTTTTACCCTATCTGCTTCAACAATCAGCTTTCCTTTCATTAAAATGAGTAAGAATTATTTAAAATAGAAAGATGGAAGGATCTCAGCATTATATATATTTTATACTAGCTGCAACACGAGGTTTCACCCGCGTGGTGATAGATATTTTGGATAATATACTATATATCTTTTATGAATTGTAGCCTATGTGTTATTCTGATATGTAAGCTATATTACTGTGTGAAGTTTCATTAAAATCCATTCAGTAGTTTTTACGTGAAAGAGTAACACAATTTACAAAGATATATTGTATATTATCCAAAAACCTATCACCACACGGGTGAAACTGCGGGGCGCAGCTAGTATAATAATATTTATATACCTATAGCCTATGACACTCACAAATAACATGGCTTTCAATTGGTAAATGAATTTCAAAATTAGTTTAGTAGATCCAGAGATTAGCCTACAAGGTCACAAACCTTAGGTACCTCACAGAGTTGGAAAAAAAAAACAGTTTTTTTAATATTTTATAAAACAAACAGTTCAAAATGTTTAAAACTAGTGTTGTTACCTTAAAGGTATCAATTTCAAATCAATTATATTGAATAATAAAATAATCCATTTCTAAACTATTTCCTAATTCACATTAGTAAATATTAACAAAACGATAAATATTTACTTTTGTTGCATATCTCAGTACCTCTAATCTAATTATTAAAAATTATTATTATTATTAATCAATACAAAACACTTTACATACACCTTGTATGTAGTGTTGTAGGTAGGAAGAGAACTAGAGAGAGAGCGGGGAATAGGTACTGTACCCACTAATCCAGTGAATTACTTTCTTTCAACAGCCGACATAGGGACTTTCTCTGCGGGACTTTACTGGCGGGGAGTTACCTATGCAGTGTATAAATACCACAGCCTGTCAGTGGTATTTATACACATTCATTTGCATTTAAAGGTAGTTTTAAACCCTGTTTTTTTCTTCATGTTTTAAACATTGTTTTAAAACAACTTGTTTTAATCATGCCAACCCTGGTACCTCATTATAATATTAGTAAATATTAAACCTATAAGCTAAGTATCTACAATATTAAATCACATATTAGATATTACAGTAAGTAGATACATAATTAGCACAGTTGACATGTGATTAGCTAAAGTGGAGTCGCTGACATGTAAATGAATGTATGACAATGAGGTTTTAATGAACAACTAACACAAGCAATTACTAGGGTTTTCATGTTCCTACCTAGTACCTAGCGACACCATTTATATATGTAGGTACTAATATTATAAAGAGGTAAAGTTTGTGAGCTTGTAGAGGGTAATTCTGAAAGAGAGAAAGAAAGAATATACATTATAATAGATATATTGTATATTATCTAATATATCTATCACCGCGCGGGTGAAACCGCGGGGCGCAGCTAGTAATAATATAAAATTTTAACATTTATTTTAAAAATAATATAGTTTTGTCCTCATCTCAAAAATTGCCAATTTTTGAGATTCAAAAATTGAATTTTTTTACTATAGGTAGCAGTAGATAATCCTTTAAATTTTTTGAAACTGCCATGGTTATTAACACAAAAGTCATTTAAAACGGAATATTTTCCATGCCTAGGTTGCCTGGGAGAAATCGCTGTCAGCGATAAGGCCGACTATTGTACTTTTTATGTGTTATATTTAGATATAAGGTGTTATTTTATAGTTTTAAGTGCAATAAAGTGTTAATTCATTCATTTTCCGAAATTATTTAAGGTGGGCCAAAAAGGCCGAAAAACTGCATAGTACAACATTTCTATCAGTTGGTTATCTATTAGATTAAAGCATATGTGATAGGATTCTAAAGATACAATCAAGATTTAAGATAATTGTACGTAATCTACTAGCTGCGCCCCGCGGCTTAACCCGCGTGGAAATCTATGTGTCAAATGGTTTATAAACCTCCCTCTTGAATCGCTATCTATTAAAAAAAAACCATCAAAATCCGTTGCGTAGTTTTAAAGATCTAAGCATACATAGTGACAGACAGACAGCGGGAAGCGACTTTGTTTTATACTATGTAGTGAATAAAACTTTGGAACCTATCATGGTTATTTATACTAAAGTCATTTAAAACGGGATATTTACCATGATTTGATTTTTGAGTTTCCAATATTTCGGCACAGTTTCATGCGCTATGATCACGGAATAACCGAAGGCACAGCGAGTTAGTTTGTATGGGCAGAAATACCGATCGACCCTAAGTTTTTTTAATGTGTGCCGAAATATTGGAATACTTAAAAGTCAAATCATGGTAAGTAAATATCCCCTTATATACACTACATACAAGGTGTATGTAAAGTGTTTTGTATTGATTAATAAAAATAATAATCTTTAATCTATATATATAAAAGAAAGTCGTGTTTGTTACAACACTTATAACTCGAGAACGGCTGAACAGATTTAGCTGAAAATTGGTGGAGAGGTAGCTTAGAACCAGGCGTCTAACATAGGATACTTTTTATCATTTAAACTATTTGACACATAGATTTCCACGGGGGCGAAGCCGCGGGGCGCAGCTAGTTGGTAATAATTAGATTAGAGGTACTGAGATATGCAACAAAAGTAAAATTTCTCGTTTTGTTAATATTTACTAATGTGAATTAGGAAATAGTTTAGAAATGGATTATTTTATTATTCGCTATAATTCATTTGAAATTGATACCTTTACGGTAAAAAGTTAAAAAAAACACTAGTTTTAAACATGTTGAACTGTTTGTCTTATAAAATATAAAAAAACTGTTTTTTTTCCAAGCCTGGTTATAAGTGACTTTTGTATACCTACTCCGATTCAAAAACCTGGATATTTTTTGTATACAAAGGGACTACAAACCCCAAGGAATATTGGTGGAAAATATTGAACGACATTGGTATCATCGAAGCTAAGCATAGAAGCTCGAAACCATTTTTGTTTTTGAAAGCTTTCATTCATCGCTCTCAGGTTTTGGCTGAAAATCAGTGTTTTTGCTTTTAGCAAAAAATATCGCTGAGCCATGGCCTATTTGTTGTACTGCGCACACACATGTTTACCTACAGTAAGTAATTTAGTAGCCATTTTAATTGCTCGTTTGTTTTTTGTTCTGTTACCTCGTTGTTTTCTGTTATTGTTATCATCAGTTATTGTTAATTTTTCATTTAAAAATGTCTATGTAGACATAAAATATCTTTGATTTGAAATCGGAGTATATAGATTGTATTGTAGGTAGAGGTACCTAGGTAATTGCTCTCACGCTCGTCTACGAAACGACCAACGTCGACAATCAAAGAATCCTTTTCACAGTACAGGCTTACCTAGTTTTTGTGCGTTCAAAAAACTGGTACAAAAAACGACTCGACCATTTTAGAGTATGGGTGTGATTTTGATTACTGGTCGTTTGGTTTGGTTCACTGACACAGCGTTGTCGAGGGCCTCTATAAAATTCTTTTAAACGAACCGTTTCACTATGACAATATGTCGTCGTTTTATCTATCAGGGGCCGTTCAAATATTACGTAAGCAGATTTATTACAATTATTTACCCCCCCATCCCCCTTGTCAGCAAAAGTAAGCAAAGCTCTTACCCTCTCCCCCCATGCTTACGTAAACATTTTTCAATTATAAATGTATTTTTTTTATATTATAATTATAATAACTACCGATGACGTAATCATCATCTAGACTCCCCTACCCCCCATGTCATCCAAAATAAGCAAAACAAAGACCCCCCACCCCCCCATAGTGCAGTTAAATTCAAATTTCACATTTCTTAATTTTAATATACCCTATATTAATATTTTTAAACTTACGCGATCTAAACTGAACACATAATTATAAGTATTATATACTCCAGTCATCCCGTGACCACGACAGTGTGTAAACCTGTTGAAACGTCGGGAAAAATAGGTAAATAAACGCGACAAATACCCGTTGTATTAATACTTATAATTATAGCCTATGTTCACCGGGGATAGTGTAGCTTCCCAACGGTGAAAGAATTTTTCAAATCGGTCCAGTAGTTAAGAAGCCTATTCAATACAAACAAACCTTCCCTCTTTATAATAATATTTTATCAATTATATGTTTTAGAAAAAACTAAATACCTAAAACAAAGTAACATTAACTTACCTATGTTAAAATAGGCAGTAGGTACGGTACTTAACATTTTTTTACTATACGAGCGTAGGTACAATAGAATACAATACAAATACCTACGCTTTATTGCACATCAAACACAGAAAAACAAAAACAGTAAAGAACAAAGATACAGATGCATAATGGGCGGCCTTATCGCTAAGAGCGATTTCTCCCAGGCAACCTTTGGATGGACACGTAGCTATAGTACAGATATGACGGTGGCGTATTATAGACTAATGGTACCTACCTCACATTTATTTGCTTTTTTTAATAATGGTTTACTGTATGTTAGTGTGTTTATGTTACGTTTCTGGGACAATACCATAGTCACAGTAAAGCGATTGTATAGCAGAATTCGTCACAAGTTCTCCAGTCTTAGGCTCCGCGCAAATGGGCCACCGACCACAGCCACCGGTGGCTGTCGCGCGCTACCACCACATACGATCTATACGCTATAGCTAGTGGCCGACACCGGCTACACGTATGCGGCGCGTCTATACAAAATATATGAAAAAGTATGTTAAGTGGCTGTCGCTGGCCACCAGTGGCTGTGGTCGGTGGCTCGTTTGCGCGGAGCCTTAAATAAACGTTAGTTATTTGTCGTGATAAACGTCACCTGGAGCAATGCCAACTTGCCGAGATGTCTAGATGCAACTCCTTTTGTGTCTATTGAAGGGTTTGACAATTATAGACTAATGCGAATTGCCATGTAGAGATAGCCAGGCGTAGGGTGCGTTCTCAGGCTGATCATCAGCGCTGACAGCTCAGCGTGTAGCACGTCAGATCAGCGCGGGTCGTTTTAGTATTCTGCTGATCGCCGCGGAGTGACTCGACATTGATTGTACGCAACCGGCGCGGCGCGTGCGGTCAGTGCGACACTAAAACGCTCACTGAAGCCAGAAGCGCGCGGGCGCTGGTCGGCGCCGATCGCTCAGCGACGCTGACGAGCGGCGCGTAGGACGCGCGTTCTGTCAGCGGTAACCGGTCGGCGTTATTCTAAAAGGTTTCTATAGCGTCTATACAGATTGCGCTGAGCTCTCAGCGCCGATGGTCAGCGTGACACTAAAATCAGCCTTACTGGTGCGGAGCGTAGCGGAATCAACCAAATACCTACATTGGTTCGAAGTGCACAAACTCGTCTCCCGTTGGTTCGTAATTGGTGAATTCCATCAGTCTCTGGGTGGGGTACACGCACCCTAAGCCATGAGTGTGAGCATTCTGTCGCTTTATACAAGAGTCCTGTTTTTGCGGCAGAAACAGAACTTTTGTATCTACGATGAGATATTATTGTAGTGTAGACTGTAGTTCGCCCTCCGACCAGGTTGGATGACGATCTGCGAAAGACTGCAGAGAGATGCTGCAAGCTGAAAACAGGGCGCTATGGCGCTCATTGGGGGAGGCCTATATCCAGCAGTGGACTAACATAGGTTGATGATGATGAGTTATTATTAATATTGAATATACGTATTTTATGCGAGAGGAAAAGTAACGTAAGAAATTAAAAAATACGGAGCTGTCTTTGGAGATAGAAGTGAAAACAAAGTAATTTTATATTTTATTTATACTGGGAAGCGTGCGCTGACGATGACGTGAGTTTCAAGCTTTTTGTTCACCCAAAAAGTGTTCAACGCGCCTAAAGAAGGTTTTACTTCAATAAAAAATTTTAAACCACATTAAAAGTATTTTAAACTCGCGCCAACACGAAACGCTAGTCTTAAAATCGTATCGGCTATTTCTCATTTTATATAAATATAGCGTTAATCAGCTCAAGCTAGGTGTACGTCCAAAGAGGCCATTTCGAGGCTTTAGACTAAAGTTTAGTCTGCAAATATTTGTTCGAAGTCTGGGATGTATTTGCAATAAAAAAAATGAATGAATTAACACTTAATTGCACTTAAAACTATAAAATAACACCTTATATCTAAATATAACACATAAAAAGTACAATAGGCGGCCTTATCGCTGACAGCGATTTCTCCCAGGCAACCTAGGCATGGAGAAAAAGATATAAGATAACGTAGAGTTGGTAGATTACAAACACAAACAGGTAAAGAAATATCAAAAACAAAAAAACAAAAATAAAAAACAAACTACATACATTGCAGCTACTTAAATTAGAATCTAACCTAACAGATAACCTACAAATAACAATAACTACATACAATAGGAAGGTACCACAGAGATAAAATCTGATCACAGCTGGAGCTACAAGAAACATCTGAAGTGACAGTAACTGAATGAGAAAGAGAGAAGAATGAAGGAAAATTTTAGATAGCTAAAGATAGAAAGTGGGACTTCAGTTTAGATTTGAAGGAGTTAATGGAAGGTGCGAGTCTAATATCAACAGGCAGTTTATTCCAGAGCCGTACAGCCTGAACACTAAAAGAGTTACCGTAGAACGTTTGGGAATGAGTGGGTAAACTTGAGTAGTAAGTTATCTGATGACCTGAGATTGTGAGAGTTAGAAGAATTAAGGAACTCATTTGTTACTGTGTATAAAAAACACACAAGTTCTGCTTGCGTTGGAGCTAGATGATACTATGTTAATGTGGCGTGTTCCACTAAAGATAAAAACGATGCACCGAAACAACAGATTGCCTTCATGCTTCAGGTATCTACTTTTAATGTACCTATATCGATAGCTCAACCCCACTGCCTTCTCCCCGTCGCCGAAACTGTCGTTTATTCAGATGGCTATGGTAATCGGAGACACGGCGGTCAGCATCTGCGCTACAAGGATGTGTTCAAACGACACCTCACCGTTTGCGATATTGACCCGGGGTGTTGGGACGAGCTTGCTTCTCGTAGGTCATCTTGGCGATCTACTATTCACACCAACATTAAAGCATTTGAGGGAAAACGCCTCGAGACAATGGACGCAAAACGCCAGATACGAAAACAGAGACCTAAGCCCTCCTACACGTAAACTTATAACTTCTCGGGCCAACTCTACTGCCATGCATGCGTATTCAAGACCAAGTTCGGTCTAGCGAGCCATATTAAGGCTTGTGATAGAAAAAAAAACCGATGTCTAGGGTCGCCGTCATCGAAATCTATAAGGAGGCCTATATACGAGTATACCTATAATGTATATGCTTGTATATACAACAACCTAAGTAAACCTCTCAATAGAGGGAACCCCAGTCCAAAAATACACATTTCACGATGTTGGTACAGTATTTACTAAATACAACCGAATCGAGTGCTGGCATAAGGCCATGCTGATGACGTCATGCGTCTACATACAGGTGATGAGGTCACCGGGGTATTGTCAATGAAGTGCTTTTTGATCTGCTGCTATGTCTAAATGTGTGATAGCTCCATCTGTATCTACACTAATATTATAAAGAGGAAAGGTTTGATTTTTTGTTTGCTTGTTTGTAATGAATAGGCTCCGAACCGAAACTACTGGACCGATTTGAAAAAAATCTGATTCTGAATCTGTGAACATAGGCTATATTATATTTTCAAAAAAGTTAGGGATCCGTACTAAAACTGTGCGAAGCCGGGAATGTCCGCTAGTGATTAATATAATAAGCAATAAATGGACAAAGGTTGATAAGTATTACAGAATGATATAACCAAAACATGTATACCCTAGACGTGTACGTAACCCAGAACAAATTGTTCTGTCTAGAACTCCCAAGACAGCCTTATATAAAAAGAACTGTTATGCTATGTGTGGTTCTATATATAATAAAATCCCTAATGACATCAAAGATTTATCTTTAACAATATTTATAAAAAAGTTAAAATT
This sequence comes from Eupithecia dodoneata, assembly GCA_947044415.1. NCBI lineage: Eukaryota > Metazoa > Arthropoda > Insecta > Lepidoptera > Geometridae > Eupithecia > Eupithecia dodoneata. The sequence goes on from OX345685.1 coordinate 5,151,188, forward strand.
ATGGCTCATTGGAAAAGCTTTCTTATAGTGTCAAAGAACTCATGGACCTAAATTTGAAAATTAAATAGCACATTATTGACATGTTAAATTATATAACTTATTAATTTAAATTATTTTAACATTGCATTGTAGGAATCTAGTTTTAGAAATTGTTTGCATGCCATGTGTTTTGGTGAAGTATGTGAAACTACCTATTCTAATGTTTAAGACCTTGTATTACGACAATATTTCTTGCAATAAATGAATTGAAAAAAAAATAAAAAAAAAAAAAAAAAAAACATTGAATATTGAAAAGAGGAATAAAAATTGTTGGACATCAGAAATGAAAACGTTTCAATTTTGGTTTATTATCTTTCTACTTGTACCTGTTATGACGACGACCGATGATGTGGCGCGGTGGGCGAAGGTCCGTTGCGACTGCGACGCAGGAGGTTGCGGGTTCGATTCCCGCCTCGAAACAATTATGTGTACGATCTGCAGATAATTGTTCCGGGTGTTCTGGTCGTTTTCTACGTATAATAAAAAATATCTATCTATGTAATATATTGTATTATATATATCAGTTATCTACCCATAACACAAGCTCTGCTTACAATGGGACTAGATAATGCTGTGTGAATTGTCCAGCATTATTTATTTATTGTACCTACTTAGTGTGATTAAACCTTTGGGCTTTAGGCTTTGAACCAACCTTTCGTACCTATGAAAACCTTAAAACTGAATAGATCAATGCAATTATGATAAAAAAAACTGATTTAAATCATTTCATCATTATCATCATTATCAGCCACCACTGCTGGACATAGGCCTCCCCCAATGAGCGCCATAGCGCCCTGTCTTCAGCTTGCCGCATCCAGTATTCTCCTGCAGTCTTTCGCAGGTCGTCATCCCACCTGGTTGGAACGCGTCCTACACTACGTTAACCGAGTCGTGGTCTCCACTCAAGAACACGTTTGCCCCAGCGGCCTAAAAAATATATTTTTATAAACCCTGGAGTTTCTGACATTGTTTTGTAGGTTTCGAGTATGAAACCTATCATTAAAACTCAGAGTGGCCATAAAGTTGTCTGGCCCGCCATTTTATTTGCAATAAAAGCTGTATTCGCGTTGCGTAACAAAGTTCTACGTGGCTCTACCTTATGCGTAAGCGCAGACGACCGGCTTCGCTGGTTTATGTTTGTGTGTGTGTGGCATCTGCTACTAACTGTCTCTGGAGTAAGGAAAAGAGTAGAAATGAGGAGGTTCTCAATTCGACTGTAATTTATTTTTTATGTTTGATACCTCAGAACTTTCGACTGGGTGAACCGATATTGGTGATTTTTATTTGAAAGCTGGCGCTTCACTCCTCCTTTTTGAAGTCTGTTAGAAACCGTGTCGTGTAGTAAGGCTCTTATAGCGTAGCTTCAGCATCAACCTAACAACCGGTCTAAGACCTCAGTAGGATACATAGCGGTGTATTTACGATCATACATTGGGCGCTTTATGTATCCTGACTTTATGTACATAACGGTCAAGACAGAACATCGTAAGAAGAGATATGATGCACATAGATTTTGTAACTTATGATCTCTTGCGTCTTGTTCGACTTCCTAGTGTGAGATAGATAATAATTCTTTATTGCATTCTTAGAAACTAGAACAATGTAAATAAAAACATAGAAACTAGATACAAGTGTTGCTAGATGGGAGCCACGAGCACCTCCACAACATCGCGCCGCCCCAGCCCCGGCCCCAGGAAGACGACCGCCCATGGCGACCCCTTCCGCGGGACCTGATCCCTGCGGAACCACCATAGAGTCCTAGGGTTTATTAAAAAAAAAAAAAAAATATACAGATAAACCAAATGCAGCCAAAAAAAAAACTTTGAGAAGTGGGAGAAAAAGATATTCCCACAAAACCCAAGGACCGAGGGGTCATCACCCCTCGAGTTGACGCCGGGGTAATGAGGCCAAGCCTCGAGGCCCCTCTCTGTCCCCCCACCAGGGCCGGAAAGAAATGTATTGATTGCTTGATGGGTAAAGGTGGAGTCGCATTCGCCACAGTTGTCGACGACCTCTATGGCGCGGTGGGCGAAGATCCACCTGCGACTCGGGAGGTTGCGGGATCGATTCCCGCAACCTGATCTGCAGATACATATTTGTTTCGGGTGTTCTGGTCGTTTTCTATGTATAATAAAAAATATATATCTATGTAATGTATTGTATTATGTAAGTATATCAGTCATCTAGTACTCATAACACAAGCTTAGCTTAGGGGCTGAATGATGCTGTGTGGATTGTCCAGCATTATTTAATCATCATCAGCCTATATCAGTCCACTGCTGGACAAAGGCCTCCCCCAATGAGCGCCATAGTGCACTGTCTTCAGCTTGCCGCATCCAGCATCTACCTGCAGTCTTTCGCAGGTCTTCATCCCACCTGGTCAGAAGGCGTCCTACTCTGCGTTTACCGAGTCGTGACAGCATTATTTGTTTGTAAGAAACTTAATAACCAGCTAAAACATTGGTTAGTTCCATACTCCATACCAATCAAGCATAGTTCCCCACTAGCAGTCCCCGAAACCCATTTCCCGCTAGTACTAAATCAAACACATGTAGTAGCTACGCTCCCTAGCAATTCCGGCTGCTATTAATAGATTTGTTTTAGTAACGGCATGGTCTGCTAACCCACTGAAGCGTTCTACGTAAACATAACACATCCTTGTCAATTACGGGAGAAAATACATCAATTTGGAGTAATATCAATGCGTTTTTTCGAAACTTCATCAAATGTGCGCATATTTGCCTATATATCGATACAATCACTAAAAAATTTATTTCGGTTTCGGACCCATATACAAATTTAAATTATGAAACTTAATTAAACTTGAGAACCAAAGAGAGAGAGCCAAAGTTATCGACATAGCTCTAAGAATTTGCAAGCTGAAGTGGCAGTGGGCCGGCCATATCTCGCGAAGAACCGACGGCCGCTGGGGCAAACGTGTTCTTGAGTGGAGACCACGACTCGGTAAACGTAGTGCAGGACGCCCTCCGACCAGGTGGGATGACGACCTGCGAAAGACTGCAGGTAGATGCTGGATGCGGCAAGCTGAAGACAGGACGCTATGGCGCTCATTGGGGGAGGCCTATGTCCAGCTGTGGACTTCAGGCTGATGAAGATGATGATGAATTTAGAAAGTATTAAGTGCATATTTACCAAAAACATTCGACAACTCGTTGTTTAAACAAGGAGTTTGCTCTCAACTTTTTTAAAGCCAAATCACGACGACCACTTGACTAACCGGTCCCCGAAGTCCTTTAGTTAGAGCGAGATAGATGTAGTTGTGGTTGTGTCAGTTTGGAGATTTTTTTCTTTAGGGTTCTGTACGCATATTCAGACAAGGATCAACATCATCATCATCATCAATAATCATTTATTCCGTAACTTTCATGAAATACATGTCACATTAGTTTCGGCTATAGCTACGTAGCCATTTTAAACTTACTAAGGTAAATAATAATAATAAAAGAAGGAAGTTGGATCAAGGGCCAGATCCAGAAGGCGGTACTCTTGGACACGTCACGAATTTCAAATTGCATAAGTTAAACTAGGAAATAAATATATAAATAATGCTGGACAATTCACACAGCATCATCTAGCCCCATGGTAAGCAGAGCTTGTGTTATGGGTACTAGATAACTGATATACATAATACAATACATTACATAGATAGATATTTTTATTATACATAGAAAACGACCAGAACACCCGGAACAAATATCTGCAGATCGTACACACATTTGTTCCGAGGCGGGAATCGAACCCGCAACCTCCTGCGTCGCAGGCGGTCCTTCGCCCACCGCGCCACATAGGTCGTCAAAGTGATCGCTTTGATTTTTTGTTCACTTCAATCTTTTTAAGGTAAAGAAGCGAGCAAGAAACCTTTACCTTGTTAGGATTGTTAGTTTTTGAGTTGGAGCAAAACTCGTCCCAAGCTTTTTTATAGAATGTTACAGATAAACCGGTTGAACGATACATTTTTTGCGCTGGCTCCCTTCGGGTCTTCGACACTACTTGACATTTAGGATGATCAATTTTAACTATTTCGGGATTAGATTTGTATGAGTTTCCTTGTAGATTATATATAATAAACACACACACAGATCTCCTGGTACTGGTACCATCTATGGTTGTCTGGTAGAGATCGCTCCTGAGCGATAAGACCGCCAATTGTAATAATTTTTAAGTTTTTTCTGTACATAGTTTCCTATTTAAAGCAAAAAAGAATAGTAGAGTGCAATAAAGAATTTTCTATCTATCTATACTAGCTGCGCCCCGCGGTTTCACCCGCGTGATAGATATTTTGGATTTTTATCTTTATAAATTGTAGCCTGTGTTATTCTGATGTATAAGCTATATTATTGTGAAATTTCTTTAAAATCCATTCTGTAGTTTTAACGTGAAAGAGTAACATCCATCCATCCATAGTCTGAGGGCTTGCTACACTACGTTTGCCTACATAAATGTGCACAACCATGCAATAAAATAAATATTAATATACCCATGTGATGAGTCATCATCATCATCAGCGCACAGCAGTCCAATGCTGGACATAGGCCTCCCCCAATGAGCGCCATAGCGCCCTGTCTTCAGCTTGCCGCATCCAGCATCTAACTGCAGCTTTCGCAGGTCGTCATTCCACCTGGTCGGAGGGCTTCTTACACTACGTTTGCCTACATAAATGTGCACAACCATGCAATAAAATAAATATACCCATGCGATGAGTAAGAAATACCTTCTAATTCTTTACCACAAAGTGACGTGTTCGTAGAATTGTAACAATCATTTGTAATATTCTGCAAAAGCATTAATTTTTATCTGCTCGCCAATTGATAGTCGTCAAGTAGGACGTAACTCGATATGATAAGATACCATTTGTAGATAAACTCGAATTTTTACGTGATTCACTTGGTAAGAAACGGGTAAAAGTTATAGGTTGGGTCGCTTTGTGAGATTTTAGTAGAAAAGTTTCTTAATTTTTCCTAAAACTAATGCTACAGCGATATTAAAACCTTAAAATAGGTATCAAAAAATCCTCAATGAAATTTATGATATTTCCTTTGTTTAATCTATAGGAAACTAATAATATTATAAAGAGGAAAGGTTTTTTTGGCTCCGAAACAACTGGACCAATTTGAAAAATTCTTTCACCATGTTGGCAAGCTACACTACCCCCGGTGAACATAGGCTATATAATATTTTCAAAAAAGTTAGGGATCCTTACAAAAACTACGAAAATGTAACCCAGAGTGTAAAAAAAATCACCTAATAAAGTGAAATTCGAGTTTAACGCGGGTGAAACCGCGTGGAACAGCTAGTAATAAGATAAAAATAGGTGGCGGAGCTAGTGTGCCTCGGGGTACCGCCATAATGTAAACATCTGAATTTAGTAGTTTTTTGACTCTTATAAATCAGTGAAATGAAATAAATATAAATAAATAATGCTGGACAATTCACACAGCATTATCTAGCCCCATGGTAAGCAGAGCTTGTGTTATGGGTGCTAGATGACTGATATACATAATACAATACATTACATAGATAGATATTTTTTATTATACATAGGTAACGACCAGAACACCCGGAACAAATATCTGCAGATCGTGCACACAATTGTTCCGAGGCGGGAATCGAACCCGCAACCTCCTGCGTCGCAGGCGGACCTTCGTCCACGGCGCCACATCGGTCGTCAAAATGAAATGAAAGTTTATTTCTTTAGACCTACAAATAAGCACTTAGACAGGTTCCCATAGAGTACTTATGAACTTTGATCGTTTCTTTAGAAAACAACGAGTGCAAAGCCGCGGGCACTAAATCTCAAATAAATCTTTAACACTTCGAGTGCTGAAATCACACCGTATGTGTTTTCTACAAGTGACTAATATGCGTAAATCCACACTAGCGCAGCGGCTGAGAAAATACAGATCTTTGTGACTCAGCACAGCCGTAATATTTTTCGAACGAAACGCATGTGCGGCGCAACACAACCGCTGTGTAGAGCGCTGCCCTACTAATTGCACTTGCAGTAATCGACATTTTTGGGTTTTTCACTTTTTTGCAGAAATGGTATCCCAAGGGGCTAATCTATACATAAAAAAAATAATTTCATTATATTTCTTACTATAAAGTATGTTTTTACATACCAAGAATTGCAGTACTTGCATGAAAATATTACTTTTGCTAACCAGATCTACAGTATTAAACACGTGCTAGAAGATTATGCAGCACTTGCTACTATTACTGTGGAATCATTTAGTATAAAAGTATTTGCAACTGATATTAGCTAACGACACACGCAGTATTCTACAGTTTATCCATAAATAACCTTGATTGTTTCTTAGAATTTTTATATTTGTTGATTTTTTAAAGACGTTCGTGTAAGTTTATTCCGATTTTCATGTTGATTATGGAAAACTTGATAATTATGGCTGATATTTAGATACATTTTAATCTAGTTTCACTCAGACAACTAGATTTTATCTAATACTTTAATACTATTTGTTGTTATAGATAAAGAAGGTGGAAAAACCCAGTAGTTTTTCCATCTTCTATATCTATAACAACAAAGTATGTTATGTTTTAGAATAATTATTATTTTTGCTATGATAAAACCTTTGTTTGCTAAAAATGTAGATCACTGATTTACTGTAGACAGACTGTTAAATAGTTCCTAATTATATGTTAATTGATATTTAATATGATATTTTGATAGAAATATTTTAACTAATAGTGAGACTAAAAGCACGTACAGGAGAACTCACGGGGTTGGAATTTGTTAGCGAGTTTGTTTACCTTGGTTCTTTGATCAGCGATCAGGGAGGCTGTAACAGAGAGATTCGCAGACGCACGCAAATGGCCAAAGTAGCAATGACCAGGATGACTAGGATCTGGCAAAACAGAGGTATATCCAATACCACCAAGATGAGAATCGTGCGAACTTTGGTGTTCTCAATATTTCTGTAATCATGGTCCATTCGTGCAGTCGACCGAAAAAAGATAGAGGCTTTTGAGATGTGGTGTTGGAGGAGAATGTTGCGCATACCGTGGACAGCAAAACGAACTAACAGATCCATTCTCGACCAACTGAATATCAGAACCAGATTGTCGACGATCTGCTATCAACGAGTTCTCAGCTATTTTGGTCATATAGCCAGAAGGCAACCTGACAACCTCGAAAAATTAGTGGTAATGGGCAAGATAGAGGGAAAAAGACCAAGAAGACGGTCACCAACCCGCTGGTCTGATCAAATTAAGGCTATAACGGGACTCACTTTGCCTGCAGCCCTGAGACAGGTCGAAGACAGAGTGGTGTGGAAGCGGTTCATCAGCGTCACCGTGAAAGCCTTCCAGGACGGGCACGACCTTCAGCAATGAAGACAACGACAAAGAAGAAGAGACTAAAAGTCAAACTTCGTTCTAAAGTGAATTTTAAAGACTGTTTTAATTATTAATTAATATTATTATCTTCATTGTGGTATAAGTCCTTGTCATGGACTGTTCCTTGAAATATAGTATAACTTTAGTATAACTCTAGTCAAAACCTTTTTATTTTGTCTCCTATGAACTACTACCCATCTACACTTTTAACTAGCACCAAGCATTAAAATAGAAAATCAATGCTAACTAAAGATACAGTATCCAACACGTACTAGCTGTTTTCGCAGTAATAAACACTAATGCTGCATTTGGCCTCAGTTACCCTGCAATTCTCATAAGCCCAGATGGTAGATGGAAACGCAGCAAGCCGCATTTTATTTAAATGGGACTTTAAAGTAAAGAAAAAAATATGTCAACAGGAAGCTTGATTTTTTTCTGGTTTTTTAGATACGCTAACAAGTTATTTATCATGGCCATACTGCAAAGAAACCCAAAAATATGATTATCGCGTTTTTCTCGAAACTGGCATTTTGCAAGTACTGCATTTGCTATAAGGAGGGCAGAGCGGCAGCACGAATTTTTTAGGTTAAAAAAAAGATCGCAGTCGTCGAAAAAAAATCCCAGTCAAAGTGTTAAATAATTCGTACCACCTAGCCATAATACCTAATACAAACTGCATGACCTAATCCTTTCATTCGTAGGATCCCTCAAATTGCCTCCGCGGCCTTCCAGACGCAGTAATGATGTCAACTATGACAGCATCCGTTAAGTGGGGACAAGGTCAGCAGATCAGGGATAATGTCTCTTAAAAGACCTGGAAATAGCTCGGGGATTGTGGTTCTTCTCATCAATTCTGCTAACTAATCGGTTTAGATGTCCATATATGAAAGGAATTCTACATAAAGAAGAAAGAAAGAAAGAAAATACATTTATTTGACACCATACATCACACATAACATAATAAGAAAATAATTAAAACAATAAAAAATTACAAGGAATAGATAAGACATACAGAATAGAGCAAATACGAGTTACATAAGGGGCCAAACAGGTCCCTGTCTCAGCATTATGCCGCTACAAGCCGGGGTTAGTAGCGGCGCTGATTTTCAGACAGGTCCTGGTAGATAGTGCGTGCGATGCTATTTGCGCGGAGATACTGTTAAAATGGAGACCACGACTCGGTGCTGACAGCGAGCTATGGAAAGATCTATGCTCGATCTATTCTCTGAGGGATAGGATTCGTAACGAATTCATCTGACTGAGGACCAAAGTTATCGACATAGCTCTAAAAATTTGCAAGCTGAAATGGCAGTAGGCCGGCCATTTATCTCGCGAAGAACCGACGGGCGCTGGGGCAAACGTGCTCTTGAGTGGAGACCACGACTCGGTAAACGTAGTGTAGGACGCCCTCTGACCAGATGGGATGGAGACCTGCGAAAGTATGCAGAGAGATGCTGAATGCGGCAAGCTGAAGACATGGTGCTATAGCGCTCATTAGGGGAGGCCTATGTCCAGCAGTGGACTGTTTAGGTTGATGATGATGATATTCGACCCCCAGCATTGCGTCCTACTCATCAGCTCGAATGGAGCTGATAAATAGACCTCGGAGACTCGCCCACCTCACCTGACCTTGTTCATTTAGCGACGGCTCCATTATATTACGCGAGGTACGCCCGTTGCCGTCGTATTTATGGCAATTTACTGGCATCCGTTCGTGTTTTGGGGATTTATTGTAATTTGAACTCAAGGTCTAATAATAATAGGTACTGTTTTGATAAGGTTCGTTAGTGTGAAAAAAATGCTGGACAAACCACACAGCGTCATCTAGCCTCAAGCTAAGCAGAGCTCGTGTAAAGGTACTATACTCAGACTTATGAATGAAAACTTAACAAAAATCGATAACAATAAATAAATAATGCTGGACATTTCACACAGCATTATATAGCCCCATGGTAAGCAGAGCTTGTGTTATGGGTACTAGATAACTGATATACATAATACAATACATTACATAGATAGATATTTTTTATTATACATAGAAACCGACCAGAACACCCGAAACAAATATCTGCAGATCGTTCATACATTTAATAACTAACAGAAAACAAGGTGACAGCAAGGTTATCGCTAAAAACTGCAACACAAACTTCAACAACACATAATATCATGTGTAGAGCGAAATAGATTTAAATTTGTATTCGAAAATGAAAGAGAGATCCATTAAATCCCAGTTGCAAATGATACTGTTTCTCTCGGAATCGAATTCGTTAAGGGTTGGCGCCTGAAGAAATTGAAACTATCCTTAATGAAGATGACTCGTGGCGTGACATCAACCATTGACATCGTCAATCTGCACAAATGGGGGCCAATTCTGCTTACTAAGCGTTTTAAACCAGTCTATATTTATCCTGATGGAGATGGGTACCCAATGAGCGCTTTTCGCCATCTGTCTGAATTATTTATAATTTATTTATTGTCCAAATAAATCATTTATTAATAATTCTGGACAATCTACACAGCATCATCTAGCCGCAAGCTACAAGCTAATCAAAGCTTGTGTTATGAGTACTAGATGACTGATATACATAATACAATACATTACATAGATAGATATTTTTTATTATACATAGATAACAACCAGAACACCCGGAACAAATATCTGCAGATCGTGCATTCAATAGGGTAGTGTCCTGGGTAAAAAATATATTTTTCTATTTAGTCCGTCAGTTAGATTATTAGAAGATATTGGACACGTATTTTTTCTTTTGTCAATCGAACAAATGCTTACAAAAATAAAGCGCGTCAAAGTTTAGGAGTGGGGGCTCGTGACGTCACAACTTGCTAAAAAGTGTAGCGAAACGTGACGTCATGCGGAACTTTAACTGGCTATATCTTCATATTCTATTTTATTGACAAAAGAAAAAACACGGATCCAATATCTGCTGAGAATAATCTAACTGACGAGTCTTAGTAGATTTTTTTAAGACACTAGCCTCGCGCAACCTCCTTCGTCGTCGCCATGCTGCTGATGATGACGATGATCAATCAATATAGAAAAGTGCCCCAGTTGATTTTACAAATCGGAGACACGTCAGAGCATCGAATCGACGCCTCCGCCGTCAGCAATCAATGCATCAATTGTCTGTGTTATCGAGAGGTCATCTTGGCTTGTCGTCAATATCCTAATGGAGTGTCGTTTTGGGTGTGATAAGTGGTTCAGAGGTCGTCCGTTCGTTGACTCTGGGACCGCTGGTTGATTGAACATTTTGAAATTAAGAGAATAAATTATAATTAACACGAAATTGTTTCTCTTGTGTTATTTGTATTTGTACCGATGTGGTGCGGTGGGCGAAGGTCCGCCTGCGACGCAGGAGATTGTGGGTTCGATTCCCGCCTCGGAACAATTGTGTGTACGCTCTGCAGATATTTGTTCTGGCTGTTCTGGTCGTTTTCTATGTATAATAAAAAATATCTATCAATGTAATGTATTGTATTATGTATATCAGTTATCTAGTACCTATAACACAAGCTCTGCTTACCATGGGGCTAGATAATGCTGTGTGAATTGTCCAACATTATTTTTTATTTTTTTTGTATGTGTTTGTCTTTTCTTTAGTACCAAATAATATTGTTATCTATCTATGTATATCTATCTACATATCTATCTAAGACTTTTACCTGTTATAAGTAATTTTAGTTATTCCGTGATCATGGCGCATGCAACGGTGCCGAAATATTGGAAAACTCAAAAATCAAATCATGGTAAATATCCCGTTTTAAATGACTTTAGTGTTGATAACCATGAAAGTTCCAAAAGTTTTATTATCTAAGACTAAATCTATCTGTTCCATCGCCTCTCCTATAACTCTATTGTTTGCTGGAAGAAAACTCTTTGTCAGGGTTAAGCTCGCCTAAGTACATAAATAAATAATGCTGGACAATTCACACAGCGTTATCTAGCCCCATGGTAAGCAGAGCTTGTGTTATGGGTACTAGATAACTGATATACATAATACAATACATTACATAGATAGATATTTTTTATTATACATAGAAAACAACCAGAACACCCGGAACAAATATCTGCAGAGCGTACACACAATTGTTCCGAGGCGGGAATCGAACCCGCAACCTCCTGCGTCGCAGGCGGACCTTCGTCCACCGCGCCACATCGGTCGTCAACATATCCTGTTAGGTTAAGTTATTTCTATGTATTATTGTGTGTACAATCAAGAATTAAATAATTTTATTTAGCACACACAAACACACAATTTTATTTAGCACACCCGAAACAAATAATCTGTAGATTGTACAACAGGCGGGAATCGAATTCGCAACCTCCTGCATCGCAGGCGGAGCTTCGCCCACAGCTTCTTTTCGATTTAGATTTCTTGTCTCCTATCAGTCTAAGCCTTCTACTCGTATGCTTTCAGCCTTCAAAACGACTCCTTAATATGCCCCAGACGATCCAAGGTATCCTTAACCGACCCACGGTGTGCCTATGTCTACACAATGAGGGTCGTCGACCCGGCCAGTCGAAAGTCGAGGCCATTGTTCTATCGGCCATTTTTAATTGGCATGGGTTCAGCTCTGCCTTTTCAGATGCTTAGCTTACCTACTTTCACATTTTGACGACCTAACGTTGAATCATCAATGATTTATTCGAAATAGACCTTTTTAATATTAAAGCGCTGATATATTCTGCCTAGTCAGGGCGTGCAAAATTACTACTGCTTTACTTTTCGGTGTTAATATTGTTAGGCTTTAGGAAATAATGTCAAAATATTAATAACTAGCTGCGCCCCGCAGCTTCTGCCCTGTGGAAATCTATGTGTCAAATGGTTTATAAAGCTTCCTCTTAAATCACTCTATCTATTAAAAAATCCGTTGCGTAGTTTCAAAGATCTAAGGGACAGACAGATAGCGGGAAGCGACTTTTTTATACTATGTAGTTACTATGGTCCGTAGAATAAGTACTTAAAAGAAATAAAATCTCTTACTTTTCTAAGATCTGAAAGAAATTATTCAGCCTATATCGATTACCCTCAAGCCCAAATCAAACGTTGCTGGTCACACTGAATACCGTACAATTAGACCCACAGGGTCAGTCTGTACTCATCGCGGCAACTGGAGCAGAAAGAGTACAAAACCACATTGTGTACTGCGATGTACTACGTGACTCACGCGTTAACATACCCAGTGAACAGAGAATTGGGCTTTATTGTAGAGATTGGAATTTACAATCCGACAGAAGACAGGCTTTTCTGGAGTTAGTTCCACTCAATGCTAGATTTATTCCCAGAGATTGCCACGGAATCTATACTAATATTATAAAGAGGAATGGTTTGATTTTTTGTTTGTTTGTTTGTAATGAATAGGCTCCGAAAATCCTGGACTGATTTGAAAAATTCTTTCACCGTTGGGAAGCTACACTACATAGGCTATATTATATGTAGTTTCAAAAAAGTTAGGGATCCGTACTAAAACCGTGCGAAGCCGGGAAGGTCCGCTAGCATTTTGATAAAAATAAATTACATAGATTAGTTCCAACTAATGCCATGACAAACAAGTACAGTCAACGGTAACATCATTAAGTTCGAAGAAGCTATACTAGAGCGAGATAGTAAATGGCAGGATGTGGCAGGTTCGATTCACGCCATGCATTATGTTTGTAGTTCGTTTGAACGAGTTTGTTCTGTAGAAGATATGCAGAGCATGTCTTGCTCTTCCATGCTGTTACAAACAAAGCGCGCGAAGCCGCGGGCGGTCGTTATCCATACAAAATCATATGTCAAAGTGTTTTATTTCCTTTTAACCTTTATTTTTGTATATTTCAATTGACAAAAATTCACCCTTTTTTATTGTATTTTAGTAAATAAACGTACAAGAACCTTTACCTTGTTAGGTTGTTACTTTTCGTGTCGGAGCAAAACTCGTCCCAAGTTTTCATCATCATTATGTTAGTCCACTATGCCTATGTTAGTCCACTGCTTGCCACTGCAACATAGGCCTCCCCTAATGAGCGCCACAGCGCCCTGTCTTCAGCTTGCCGCATCCAGCATCTCCCTGCATTCTTTCGCAGGTCGTCATCCCACCTGGTCGGAGGCAAGCTTCTTTATTTATTTTAAAACAAAATGTCAAGAAACCCATACATCCTCAGAACGTAATCTAGTCTACGGAGTACCACAGGGCAGTGTATTAAGCCCGCTGTTATTCTTAATCTACATTAATGACTTGCCTAGAGTGACATGCCAACCAATGACCCTATTTGCGGACGACAGTACCTTAACTATAGCTTGTAGAGACCATGCTTCATATGAAAATGACATTAATAAATCTTTACAAAAGACAAAATACAAAATACAAAATATTTATTTCTTAAACTTAATGTACAATAAATATAACAGTGTTTGAGATTCCCTTTTAAGTAAAAGAAATACCTGTGTTAGGGAATCTCGCTCTTCCAAAACAAATTAGATAAAAGTAGATTAAGTTAAGACAAAAGTAAGTAGTTATAAGTAAATTAAATTAGTTTTTTTAATATACTACCTATTTTTAAAATTATACTAAGAGTTTTTAAAGTTTTAGTGTACAAATGATTAAGAACATGCGCGTGATCGTATATGTGTGTGTAGGTAATGTAGTGTGTGAGTGTGTGTAGTGTTGTAAGTGTACTTGGGTCTCCCGAGGCTCCAGTCTCATAAGAGTCTGGGCAACAGGAGACTCAGATGTGTAAAGTTTTTGAGTGGGTCCCTCTATAAAACTCCAGTCTCTTAAGAGTCTGGGTGATACAGGGAGAGCATTGGGTGTCAGTTCAGGAGAAAATCATGTCCGCGTATAGATATATAGATACATTTATATTGTATATTAGAAAACATTTCTACCATTGATATAATTAAGTAGGTGGTAAATAAATAAAGGATGATGTTGATGATTTAATTTTAGATTTAAATGATTTAATTTAATTTATTTACTTAACAGTGCTTCTGTTTCTTCGTAGCTTAAGTTTAATAACCATTTAATTAGATTTTTTTTGCATTCATAGTTACTTAAGGCATATATATTCTTTTTTTGATTTATTATATTGTAGAGGTGGCCGGCTTGAGATGGGAATTGGCGTGCAGCAAAGTTAGATTTTACAGATTTTGTAGTAACAATTTTTTGTTTCCTTCGTTGTGTTAATTTGCTAGGGTCATATTCTATACTTTTATGTGTTTTTAGAACTGTTTGTAATATATATAATTTTCTGATAGTTAGCAATCCAGAGTCTGAGTATAATAATTGAGTTGGGTATTGGTATGGTTTAAAATACATCACTTTGATCAAAGACCTTTGCGCTCGTTCTACATCTATAAATTTAGTTTTTGTGGCCCCGCCCCATACGGTTATGCAATAGTTTATGACTGATTCTGCCAAGGCAACATAAATCTGGTTTAAGAGAGGTTTTGGAGCTGAATGTCGTAGGCCTTTGAAAATCCATATAAGTTTTCTCACTCTATTCATCAGCAGTTCTATGTGTGCATGCCATGACAGTCTCTGGTCAATCATTATGCCCAAGTATTTGGTAGTATTTACTTTATTTATTTTAGGACAGGGACATAGAGGATCTCCAGGAGTGCAAGCATGAATTTTTATAGTAAAATCAGAATAAGGTTGGGTGTTATTGTACATAGTAAAAGTTATGAAATTAGTTTTAGAAATATTAAGGGTGAGAGAATTAGTAATGAGCCATTTAGATACTAGCAAGAGCCCTGCTTCAGCCTTCGACTTAACATCTTTGACATCTGTTATTTCATGGCTTAGTAATAATAATTTAAAAATTAATCTCAAGAAAACGAACATAATGCATTTTAATCAAAGATCTAATCATTTATCAGAAATTGACATACATTTTAGTGATCATTCCATTGCCGAAGTAGAGACGGCTAAGTTTCTAGGGCTAATAATTGACAAAAGACTCAACTGGAAAAGTCACATCGAAAGTTTATGCAAAAGAATGAGTAGTGTAGCTTATGCTCTACATAAACTAAGCTCCACAATTAACACCGATGGTCTTCTAGCCGCATATTATGGATTAGCTGAATCTTTGCTCTGTTACGGGATTATTTTTTGGGGGAATAGCACCGACCACGACCGGGTTTTCAAAACGCAAAAACGTTGCCTGAGAGCAATGTTTAACTTAGTTTCTGTTGATACTTGTAAGCCCTACTTTGTTAAGTATAAAATTCTTACTCTACCAGCCCTGTATATTTTAAATGTAGCTATGTTTGTGAAAAATAACCTACATTTATTTAAGAGTTTCTCCGACGGCGTGGTACGTAACCGACGTAACAATACCATTAATAGACTTTGTACGCACCCATCACAAACTTTGTACGCACCCATCACAAACTGCCCTAATACGAAAAAGTGTGTTAGGTATGGCACCCAAAATATATAATCATGCCGTTAAATGTTTAGACAAAAATAATTCTGATAATTCAAATGTATTTAAAAATAGACTTAAGAATGTACTCATAGAGAAATGTTATTATAGCGTTAATGATTTTCTACTTGACAAATTTTGATTTTATATACCCACCAATTAGAATGTATAATTAATTTTAAGTTTATCTGATAATTTTTAATATAATTGAATAGATACCTTATTTAGAAAAGACATATCACATTAGTGACAAATCTGCAGTGTGCCCTCTCCTATTTGCACGCCATGTAGTGGCAAAACATGTAGCTCATATATAATATTTTAACATAATTGCATGCTCACACCATGTTAATACTCATGTTTTAAGCAAATAAATGATTCTTATTCTTATTCTTATTCTTATACCCTAGATAATCTGATCACGATATTCAACAGTACTATCTTTTGTTACAGGGCTGTGCATGAAGCCAAGGAGACTGCACTGGTGTTAATCACGACTAACTAACGAGTAAGTAACGCTGAATTATTACAAGTATTGGAGATTATTTGTCGCGTACCTTTTGATTTATTTTGTTAGGGAAAAAACAAAAGGTACGCGACGATGAGGTTCAAGATGTATCACGAAGGTCTCTAGAAGTATTTAGCGCAAAAAATATCGCAGTCAAAGTGTAAAGTTAAGTTGTTTCTGTATTATTGTTTTATTAATTCGTTGTTCACAAAAACTTTCTTTTGTAAATCCTAAGAAATGAATTAGTGTACTTGCCCAAAAGTGCAATGGAGCCCTCGCATTGGAATGTCAACGTCGTACCTCCTATAATTACGTTATCGGGGGGCGCCGCGAAGTCGCGACCAATTTATTGTTATTCGTCTAGCTACTAGGGTGGAGTACAATGGAATGTAATAGTAGGATATATCCTACTAATATTATAAACGCGAAAGTTTGGATGGATGGATGTTTGTTACTCTTTCACGTAAAAACTACTGAATGGATTTTAATGAAACTTTACAATAATATAGCTTATACATCAGAATAACACATAGGCTACAATTCATAAAGATATATAGTATATTATCCAAAATATCTATCACCACGCGGGTGAAACCGCGGGGCGCAGCTAGTATATTATATATCCTATGAATCTATCTGTCAATCATAGCTCTAAGAATTAGCAAGCTGAAGTGGCAGTGGGCCGGCCATATCTCGCGAAGAACCGATACCCGCTGGGGTAAACGTGTTCTTGAGTGGAGACCACGACTCGGTAAACGTAGTGTAGGACGCCCTCCGATCAGGTGGGATGACGACCTGCGAAAGACTGCAGGTAGATTCTGGATGCGGCAAGCTGAAGACAGGGCGCTATGGCGCTCATTGGGGGGAGGCCTCTGTCCAGCAGTGGACTATCATAGGTTGATGATGATGATGATGTTGTATTATTTATCTGCAGATTTATCAATTGTAATACTAGTGGTCATTCGTTTCTATCATTCGATTGTATCTTTGTTAAAAACACTTCGTTTACCGTAACATAGTCCGTCAAAAATATTCGAAACATCTTCCAACCCACACTTGCCAATGAATATTCCATGGGCCCCCTTTTCTACCCCTAACGACGTCCTCGAGACGGGACTCAATTTGTTTTTATTGCGGGAGTGAGGGTTACAGCCCTCGATTTGTTTTTTTTTAATGACTGCGGGCTAAAACTAACCCGAATTTTTACAGGAAAACATATTTTTGTTTGAATGGCGTCGAAAGGAATCAAAATTTTGCGTATCTATCCAGTTATTACCTACCTGGATTTAGATACACAATCCTGAGGTAGTTTATCTTTAAGTTAACTTTCTTGTTGTTGATTTTTAAATACATAAATTCCAATAACAATAACTGAAATCGACATTCTTTGAGTCTCGATAAAGATATCCTCAACCTCAAGAGCTTATATTGGTCCACAGCTGGACGCAGGCCTCCCCCTCATGGGGGTAATGCCCATTATCCCTACGCTGGGATGCGGGTAGGGGATCGCAGGGGATGCTGTCCGCTCCCCGGTGGATATCCCTTAGAATAGAATAGAAAATTCTTTATTGCACTTTAACTATAAAATGTACAGTAAAAACTTAAAAATGAAATACAATTGGCGGTCTTATCGCTCAAGAGCGATCTCTACCAGACAGTAGTCGCCTCTCCTAGAGTTGGGAGTGGTGTAAATTCTAAGTCGGCCCTACACAGCGATAAATTTAATTAGCATTGAATTTCAAATGTGCAAAAAATACAGAAACTTACAGCCATTGAAGTCATTAATTCTTGATTTAAGCTAGTCTTTTAACACGTCGACTGCGATCTTTTTTTTAACCTAAGCCATTCGTGCTGCCGCTCTACACAGCGGTTGTGTTGCGGCGCACATGCGTTTCGTTCGAAAAAACATATTACGGCTGTGCTGAGTCACACAGATCTGTATTTTCTCAGCCGCTGCGCTAGTGTGGATTTACGCATATTACGCATGACATGAGTGTGCGCCCACACATGCGTCACTTGTAGAAAACACATACCGTGTGATTTCAGCAATCAACGTGTTAAAACAGAAACTTAGTTTTATTTTAGCTTTATTAGGAATGACACAGTCTGAACAAGAATGTAAATTGTTTCGACTAAATCTATTCCGTGAAGGTTCGTGCAGTTTTATATCGAGGTTTTTAGAACAAAATCGCCTTGCAGAGTATACAAAACTGCGCTCCCAGTAATTTTGCGATGTCGTTTTCTGCTTGCCCTCCTGTTATTTGTATATCGCCACGGACGCCACTACATAGTATAAATGGCCAGAAATACTAAAGTCATTTAAAACGGGATATTTACCATGATTTGATTTTTGAGTTATCCAATATTTCGGCACAGTTTCATGCGCCATGATCACGGAATAACTGAAGGCAGTAAGTTTTTATGGGGAGATCTACCCTCATTTTTTGTCTTTTGCTACGGACGGTACCACTATATACTTTAGTGTTGATAACCATGATAGTTTCAAAAGTTTATAGCCAGAAATAATAATATTTTATTTGACGACCGATGTGGCGCGGTGGGCGAAGGTCCGCCTGAGACGCAGGAGGTTGCGGGTTCGATTCCCGCCTCGGAACAATTGTGTGCATGATCTGCAGATATTTGTTCCGGGTGTTCTGGTCGTTTTCTATGTATAATAAAAAATACCTATCTATGTAATAATATTGTATTATGTATATCAGTTATCTAGTACCCATAACACAAGCTCTGCTTACCATGGGGCTAGATAATGCTGTGTGAATTGTCCAGCATTATTTATTATTATTTAGTTTAAAAGCATGCAGTTATATTATCATTAATTTCAATACGTATAATTTTCAATCAATGTTAAATTATGAAATAAAAAAATAATATCACTACATAGTAGTAAAAAAACAAAGTCGCTTCCCGCTGTCTGTCCCTATGTATGCATAGATCTTTAAATCTACGCAACGAATTTTGATGCGGTTTTTTTTTTTAAATAGATAGACATAGTGTTCATTAGTTGGTCGGAATCCTAACGGACGGAGTGGCAGCGCATCCGCCGCGCGGCCCCAATTGCTCCCGTCCCGTCCTGCGGAACGGGCGGATGCCCACAGGTCGACACCGACACTGCGGCTGAGGTGTGCGGTGGTGGTGTACTGAATCAGATCGCATGTTTATGAAAATTTATTTAAAAAAAGCTAATAATGCTGGACAATTGACAAAACATCTAGCCCCATGGTAAGCAGAGCTTGTGTTATGGGTACTAGATAACTGATATACATAATACAGTACATTACATAGATAGATATTTTTATTAGAGGTTTTTAAATTTTAGAGCCGGTAGGGAGCGGAAGCGCGATATGAGCGATATGTATCTGTGCGTGGTTACTTGTCTGTTAAATCCTACTAATACAATACAATAACTCTTTATTGCACACCAAATACATCTAAGATACACAAGACAGGAAAAGAAAAAACAAATATGCTGCACAATGGGCGACCTTATCGCTAAGAGCGATCTCTGCCAGACAACCTTTGGATGGACATGAAGTGCTAATATTATAAACGCGAAAGTTTGTGAGGATGTAAGTATGTTTGTTGCTCTTTCACCCAAAAACTACTGAATGGATTTTGATGAAACTTCACAATAATATAGCTTACATATCAGAATAACATATACCTAGGCTACAATTGATAAAGATATATTGTATATTATTCAAAATATCTATCACCACGCGAGTGAAACCGCGGTCAAGTTATAATAATGTATAGATAACGAGCAGAACACCCGGATCAAATATATTAGCAAATTGTAGGTACTAATATTTTTCCCAAGGCGGAAATCGAACCAGCAAACATCCCGCGTCGGAGGCGGACCTTCCCCGCCACGCCACAGAGTTTGTTAACTCATAGGTATCTACTACAAAAGTAAAAGAAAGTAACCGCCTAGAAACAGAATCACATTCATTGCTATTATGTCACGCTCTGCGCGCGCGCATACTAATGCCAATGTCATATGTTATGACAGTACCTCTGGTGTTACCAGAATTAATAATGAACTGATGATAGCAGATGTGAAACTGGATGTCGAGTCTTAGATATATAGTTTTTTTAAATCATATTTATTGTTAACACTTTGACTGCGATTTTTTTTCGACTTCTGCGATCTTTTTTTATAACCTAAAAAATTCGTGCTGCCCCTCTACACAGCGGTTGTGTTGCGCCGCACATGCGTTTCGTTCAAAAAATATTACGGCTGTGCTGAGTCACAAAGATCTGTATTCTCTCAGCCGCTGCGCTAGTGTGGATTTACGCATATTAGTCACTTGTACAAAACACATACCATGTGATTTCAGCACTCAAAGTGTTAAGGACTTTTACTTCGTAAAGTATGCCAATTCTATCATAACCTAAACTTATAACTAACAAAACAAAATAAAAACATATAAATTGTGGTTATTTTTAAAGGGAGTCGATCCTTTGGTAGGCTTGCGTGGGGCCGAAGCCAACAGCACAGAGGCTCTTTGAGAGAGTTAATCTAAAAGCGATGGCTACACATAGCGGGTATCATCCTCGGGTGCACAATTATGATACACCTAAAGATGCTATCTATGGAGACTATTGCAAAGAAAAATGAAAGAAATAAAACCAGGCTATTGTGATGGATGGATGGACTGGGTAATCGGGCTATAGGGGAGATTGCCTAGATTATTATTACTTATTATGAGTTACACATCTGTCTATCCCAACTCATTTATTATTATCATCTCATGTTTTGGTATTGAGACTTGACTGTCCACCGGCGCTATGACTAATGTTATGCAAATGCCGTATGAAGCCGTAAATAGCGGAAGCGTGAGTGCAAATTGGCGTGACATGTGTATTGTAAGGGTTTGATTTTGAAGGTCTCTCTGTAGGTCTTGTTGTATTTTGTATCATCATCATCAACCTATGTTAGTCGACTGCTGGACATAGGCCTCCCCCAATGAGCGCCATAGCGCCCTGTCTTCAGCTTGACGCATCCAGCAACTGCCTGCAGTCTTTCGCAAGTCATATTTTGTAATAATAAAAAAATAATGGTGAACAATCCACACATCAGCATCTAGCCCCATGGTAAGCAGAGCTTGTGTTATGGGTACTAGATAACTGATATACATAACACAATACGTTACATAGATATTTTGGATTATACAAAAAAACATCCGAAACAAATATCTACAGATCGTACAAATATTTGTCCTAAGTCTGAATCGAACCCGAAACCTCCTGTATCGCAGGCGGACCTTCGCCCGCCGCCGCGCCCCAGACGTCGTCGTCGGAATAGCGCGTGACAAATTGGGATCAAAGCTAGATCTCTAAAAAGTATATTAAATTCCGTAAAGGGCTACATGATGCTGTGTAGATTCTAAAGTAATTTAACGGGATATTTACCATGATTTGATTTTTGATTTACCCAATATTTCGGCACAGTTTCATGCGCCATGATCACGGAATAACTGAAGGCACTAAATAAAATCAAATCATGGTAAATATCCCGTTTTAAATGACTTTAGTGTAATAACCATGATAGTTTCTAAACTTTTATCTTGCTGTACGATATGCCAATGCTCAGACTCGCCTTTCTAAATTGCAAAATTCATCTCGCATCCGCAGAATCATCGATATAAATATCCATCATGTTGTAATCATTATGTTGGTGTTCGATTTTACTATTGGGAAGATTATAATACGTCTGGATTGCTTGAATAACGGAGCTGAGACGTAGATACTCACGATAGGGCTGGTCCACCAGTTCAAAGTCGCTCAGCGAGCTATGGAAAAAGCTATGCTCGGAGTTTTTCTGAAGGATAGGATTCGCAGCGAATACATCCGACAGAGAACCAAAGTTATCGACATAGCTCGGAGAATTAGCAAGCTGAAGTGGCAGTGGGCCGGCCATATCTCGCGAAGAACCGACAGCCGCTGGGGCAAACGTGTTCTTGAGTGGAGACCACGACTCGGTAAACGTAGTGTAGGTCGCCCTCCGAACAGGTGGGATGACGACCTGCGAAAGACTGCAGGTAGATGCTGGATGCGTCAAGCTGAAGACATGACGCTCATTGGGGGAGGCCTATGTCGTAAGCAGCAGACTTATATAGGCTGATGATGATGATGATGCTTGAAAAAGATGTAAAAAAATCTTACACGACTTGTCTAGACGTAAAAGCTTGTTTCACACACAAAAGTCATTAATGGAGACTAACACCATTTGCCTTTAGATAATTCTTTAACGAATCCTTCAGTCAAACTCGTCTGAAGTGCCTCGAGCATTCCTTCAAAACATACTTGAGTTCGGTATGCTTAGTCGATAATTTGATTCTAAATAACTAGCTGTTCCCCGCGTTTTCACCCGCGTTAAACTCTAATTTCACTTTATTAGGTGATTTTTTTACACCTTGGGTTACATTATTGGAGTTTTAGTAAGGATCCCTAACTTATTTGAAAATATAATATAGCCTATGTTCACCGAGGATAGTGCAGCTTCCCAACGGTGACAGAATTTTTCAAATCGGTCCAGTAGTTTCGGAGCCTGTACAATACAAACAAACAAACAATAAATCAAAGCTTTCCTCTTTCTAGTATTAGTATAGACAACAACCTAAGAGGCGACGTGGAAGGCCCAGGATGAGATGGCGCGACGAGCTCGAGGTACATCTTCCATCCTGTTGCAGCGTTGGATCGCGAGGAGTGGAAGGAGAAAAGGGAGGCCTTTGCCCAGCAGTGGGACAATAATGGCTTAAAATAAATAAATAATAATAGACAACAAGCTACTCTAATAACGACATTTAATTTCTTCAATTCTATGAGAAATTTTCAAAGTTTAGTTCGAGTGAATCATTTTTTACGATCAAGCGTACAGAAACGCGTTTAGAGTTTGAGTAGTGGTTGAATCGTGGTCCAGGTACGACTAAAGATACGGTGGTAATTCTCGTTTACATAATAAGAATTCCTCATAGCTGTAAAAGCTATTGTCATAATATCCTAGTCATATCGCAATCTGCCTAAATATCGTAATATTTACAACATCAATACAAAACTGTGGTGATTCATTATTAAGTCTCAAGGTCTGTTTGGAATCTACTCGTTGAATGCTAAGTGTACACATGTTTACACGTGGATTGTAATTAGGTTTCGATGGTGTAGGAGTACATCATCATCAGCCTATATTAGTCCACTGCTGGACATAGGCCTCCCCCAATGAGCGCCATAGCGCCCTGTCACGTTTCCTCTTAGTTTAAGTTTATTATGTTCTGTGTAAGTCTTATAACAATAAAATTCATTAATTCTTTCATTCAAGAGGAAAGTTTAACACTTTGATTGCTGATATCACACAGTATGTTTTTTCTACAAGTGACTAATATGCGTAAATCCACTCTAGCGCAGCGACTGAGAAAATACAGATCTGTGTGACTCAGCACAGCCGTAATAATTTTCGAACGAAACGCATGTGCGGCGCAACACAACCGCTGTGTAGAGCGGCAGCACGAATGGCTTAGGTTAAAAAAAGATCGCAGTCGTCGAAAAAAATCGCAGTCAAAGTGACGCAGATATTTCCACGCGGGCGAAGCGCAGCTAGTGTTTTATAAATATTTGCCAAGTTTTGTCCAGCATATTCAATTCAATTTCAATTTAATTTTTTTTTATAACATAAGGTATTACAGCATGAACTTATAAGCTAGTGTACATGTTAATCCTAGCCTATATTACAAACGTTTAGTAAGTATTATACTTGAAACAAAAACTTATACCCCCATATCTTTAGTCATTACCTCAAATAATTCTCCACTCAAACTTTTTCAAGGGCGTTTCGAGCATTCCTCCAAAACATGCTCGAGTTTGGTATGCTTAGTCGTTAATTTGGTTATATATCAACCTCTCTTATATACCTTCGCGATGGGTAATTGTAGGTTTCATCGTCGTAAATGTAATTGAGATAGTCTCCAAAATCCATTGTAAATAACAATAAACTATTTCGAGGAGCATTCAAGGTAGGTAGCGAGGTACCTTGAGATGACAGTTCGTTATTCCACTCGTATGAAAAAATTCTCGAAGGCTGTTTCGAGTGAAGGCTTTTTTTACGATCAAGCATACCGAAACGCATTTGGAGGTTGAGTAGAGTTTGAATCGAAGTCGAGGTAATGACTAAAGATATGGGGGATAGTATTGAAGATAATTTAAATAAACTGTGACGAATTCTATGAAATGCAACTTTGTTGCTAATTTGGTTATTAAAATTCTACGTAAGCTTTGGTGTGAGCGATTACGTTGTATGGCTTGTTGTTAATTTTTTTTTAATCAAAAATAGTATTTCGGGTAGGTCGGTAAAGGAGCGACAAGAACTTGCATTGTTGTAGCGATCGTGCACTGTCCAGCATATCGCAGTTGCAACACTATCTATATCAATAGTAAACATGCTGTCGCCCATAAAATCGTATAGCTATAAACTTCGTAACTCTTCTCGTCTTATCTACATGTTTATATGGGAGCAGGTTTTTAGCGATGCTGTAGGGAGCTTTAGTGCTTGGGATATTATCTAGCTTGATGGAACCAGTCGGCTAGACCAAAAATAGTCTGAGGGATACGTAATATCTTGATGATTATTTTCATGTTTAATTCAAAATGTGTTTAATGCTCTCTGCGTTTATTTACTCCTTCTAACACTTTGACTGCTGAAATCACACGGTATGTGTTTTCTACAAGTGACTAATATGCGTAAATCCACACTAGCGCAGCGGCTGAGAATTATTATATATCTAGGTTCCTAAATAGTTTTTTTTTTTCAAAATACTTACCTAAACTTAAAAGCCAATAGCATTTTGCACATTTTTATGCGAAAATGGACAAGTTTTCTTGCTATTTGTTTCGTATTAAAAACATCAATATCTTACGTTTTTTTTATTAATGAACATAGCTTATATTGTCTAGTTGTTTCCGAATACACATACCTCGGGCAGATTCTGCAGTTAGGTAAAAACAATTTCGAGAAGGAGGCCAAAAGGAGGATCCAGCTGGGCAGCGTTTGGGAAACTACGTAGAGTCTTCTCGTCATCCATACCGCAATGCTTGAAAACGAAAGTTTTCAACCAGTACGTCCTACCCGTTATGACCTACGGAGCTGAGACGTGGACACTCACGATAGGGCTGGTCCACCAGTTCAAAGTCGCTCAGCGAGCTATGGAAAGAGCTATGCTCGGAGTTTCTCTGAAGGATAGGATTCGCAACGAATACATCCGACAGAGAACCAAAGTTATCGACATAGCCCTGAGAATTAGCAAGCTGAAGTGGCAGCGGGCCGGCCATATCTCGCGAAGAACCGAAGGCCGTTGGGGTAAACGTGTTCTTGAGTGGAGAACACGGTAAACGTAGTGTCCCTCCGACCAGGTGGGATGACGACCTGCTAAAGACTACAGGTAGATGCTGGATGCGGCAAGCTGAAGACAGAGCGCTATGGCGCTCATTGGAGGAGGCATATGTCCAGCAGTGGACTAACATATGATGATGATGACCCGTTTGTAAGCCTAACGTGCAAACACATGTTCATACAGGCATTATTACAAATGCATAAATCGTTATGTCCCTTTGTTTCGATGCGCAATCCATTTTCTAACTCAACTACTGACAATAGAGTTCAAAATCCATATCTATCTGGAATGAGTTTACGGCTATCGGCTGGACTTTGAGTGCGTCCATGATGCTCATTGCCATTCTATGCTTACATACGGTCAGGGACGGATTTAAAGCCAACCTGGGCTCAGTGGCAGTGGGCCGGCCATATCTCGCGAAGAACCGACAGCCGCTGGGGTAAACGTGTTCTTCAGTGGAGACCGCAACTCGGCAAACGGTAGGACGCCCTCCGACCAGGTGGGATGACGACCTGCGAAAGACTGCAGGTAGATGCTGGATGGGTTAAGCTGAAGACAGGGCGGTATGGCGCTCAGTAGTGGACTAATATAGGCTGATGATAAACCGGGGCTACAGCCCTTGGCTTCATTATAGGTAGAACCCTAGACGACCGATGTGGCGCGCTGGGCGAAGGTCCGCCTGCGACGCAGGAGGTTGTGGGTTCAATTCCCGCCTCGGAACAATTGTGTGTACGATCTGCAGATATTTGTTCCGGGTGTTCTGGTCGTTTTCTATGTATAATAAAAAAAGTAACTATGTAATGTATTGTATTATGTATGTATATCAGTTACTAGCACCCATAACACAAGCTCTGCTTACCATGGGGCCAGATAATGCTGTGTGAATTGTCCAGCATTATTTATTTAACCCTAGCGCATTCGTTCGATGACGCACTTTCACGTTTACTCCGTTTAATCCGGCCCTGCGTACGGTGTTGGGTTCTGGGGAGTCGTTATATTTGTCGTACGTGCTGGTATCTTGTTAATGATTTTTTATTAGGCTCGAAGACGGTGCAAAACAAATATTATGGCATAGCTGATGCTGAGTTTGTACTCGTAGGTAGGTTAGGTTACCAATTACCATCTATATAACATTATATTATACTAGCTGCGCCCCGCGGCTTCGTCCGCGTGGATATCTATGTGTCAAATGGTTTATAAACCTTCCTTGAATCACTTTCTATCTATTACAAATACCGCATCAAGATCTAAGTATACATAGGGACAGACAGACAGCGGGAAGCGCCTTTGTTTTATACTATGTAGTTATAGTTTATTGACATTTTATGCATAGGTACAGGTTCAGGTTCAGGTGGGTACACTCCTTTATCCGCATTTGGACTCCAGTTGGTCCTTTATGTGTATTTTGCTGGCATAGCCTTGCTCCGTCCGGAAGCTACCCTACAGGTATTGTTCTTAACACTTTGACTGCGATTTTTTTTCGACGACTGCGATCTTTTTTTTAACCCTAAAAAATTCGTGCTGCCGCTCTACACAGCGGTTGTGTTGCGCCGCACATGCGTTTCGTTCGAAAAATATTACGGCTTTGCTGAGTCACACAGATCTGTATTTTCTCAGCCGCTGCGCTAGTGTGGATTTACGCATATCAGTCACTTGTAGAAAACACATACCGTGTGATTTCAGCAATCAAAGTGTTAAGTTTGGCAAGTCATAGTGGACACACAATGCATAAAAACCCTATGCGCAACAATTATTTCGGGTCCGCTCTTGTTAGCTTGAAAATGATAACTTCGGTACATAAAATTTTTAAAATACCTGGGTCGAATTTTGTTAACAAATCACTTTATCTACTATGACAAATCGTATCGTCACTCTGAGCCGATTCGAATAACAATTATTATTGTGAATCGATTAATTTCGTAGAATAAGGGCCTGCGAATGTGTATTTCCGTCCTTGATGGTAAACCTTTACCTCTAAATGCAATGCCTCTTCAGACAAAGGCCTTTGTTACCATAAGGGATGTCGCGGCAGAGGTTGCAGAAGTGGGTCAATCGTTGCGCAGTAATATCATCCCCCTTGCGTTTTGTAGGCTCGAGGAAACCTTCAGCGAGGTCAAGGACCTTTATATAAGTTACTAGCGGACCTTCCCGGCTTCGCGCGGTTTTAGTACGGATCCCTGACTTTTTTGAAAATATAATATAGCCTATGTTCACCGGAGATAGTGTAGCATCCCACCGGTGAAATAATTTTTCAAATCGGTCCAGTAGTTTCGGAGCCTATTTACAAACAAACAAAAAATCAAAACTTTCCTCTTTATAATATTAGTATAGATTTGATTAGCCAGGCTGTTGGATTATAGCACAGTATACATATGGACCAGTATGGAAACTAAGCCTAGTTGATGAAATAATCACCTACGCTACTGCAACCGCTACTGACAGCACCGCGAAAACCCCTTAGAAGTCGTGACGATGCGCATGTCGTGAGTGTGCCGTTTCGAGCGTTTTTTTCGTAGTTTCCTTACTGCCCGTATTTATACTGTGATTATAGTCTTGGCTGGATTTTCGTAGAAACGTAATTAAACCCTAGTTATTCGCGCATAAAAACATACATAAGTACTCGCGTAGAAAAAACTACCAAATACATACAAAATCAGACTTTTATTTATGATTTATATACACAATCGCGACTCGGCAAACGTAGTGTAGGACGCCCTCCGACCAGGTGGGATGACGACTTGCGAAAGACTGCAGGTAGATGCTGGATGCGGCAAGCTGAAGACGGCGCTATGACGCTCATTGGGGGAGGCCGTCGAGCAGTGGACTGATATAGGCTGATGATGATGATGATACACAATCAGACTTTTATTTATGATAAATATTTAAAAATAAGCGTCGTAAATTCGAAACTCCAATAACTAGAGACGATAATACAGTCGCTGTAATTAAGGGTTAAATAATTTCCGGCCCTTTTTCCACCACTGCGGATTCTGATAAACATGTTATTGATAATTTATCAAATTATACGCAACAAATAAACATTTTGTAAATACTTTGTCAAATTAGACGTCACAATTTTACTAATAAAATAAAAATATAATAAATAAATAATGCTGGACAATTCACACTGCATTATCTAGCCCCATGGAAGCAGAGCTTGTGTTATGGGTGCTAGATAACTGATATACATAATACAATATATTACATAGATAGATATTTTTCATTATACATAGAAAACGATCAGAACACCCGGAACAAATATCTGCAGATCGTACACACAATTGTTCCGATGCGGGAATCGAACCCGCAAACTCCTGCGTCGCAGGCGGACCTTCGCCCACCGCGCCACATCGGTCGTCAAAATAATACTTAATAGGTACAATTTAAACAAATAAAATTAATTTATGTTAGACATAATTTAAAACTTCGTCCTAGATGTAGAAAGTCTTCGTTACGAGCCAGTTTATTAGCTTTTGCTTAAAACTTGTCATTTCCATCAGGTGAGACTGTGGTCAAAGGAAAAATAAATTGGAACTATCATGGTTATTAATAAAAAAGTAATTTCAAACTATATTATAATAGTTATTCTGTGATCATGGCGCATGGAATTGTTCTGAAATATTAGAATACCCAAAAATCGAATCATGGTAAATATGCCGTTGTAAATGACGATCGTGAAAATAGCAAATTGGGAAAGTTTTATAAAGTGATGCTCGGTTTACATTATTCCAGTCCCGTGATCTAGCGAGATTCCAGTCCAGTGCTGGACTGGATCTGTAACCTCTACATTATTCCAGTTATTTAGAAGCCGTTGAAGTGTGAACACTACAGACGAAGTACACGTGTGTACTTCGTCAGCACTGGAATGGCACTGGATTGGCCGTCTACATTATTCCAGTTGCACTGGATTGATCGCACTGGATTCAAAAGTAGACCGCGAATCCAGTTACTGGACTGGAATGCTTACTGGATTCAATTCATTCCAGTGCCGGTTTATATTTTTCCAGTAAGCAATCCAGTACTGGACTGGATCGCTGGACTGGAATAATATAAACCGGCCAAAATACTGGAATACTTTGTCGAGGTTGAAGCCATTTAAAAGCAAATGTGACCAATGACGCAGCTGCGTCTACAATTTCTTTTTCCCTTCGCTTACATATAAATCCGAGAGCATCGACCATCAGCTAATTGTTCTATAGGCCTATTATGAAATTCATTGCGAGATAAGGTCGTGTACGCCTCGGGATTTTATGCCTGATCCAATTATTGTCCGGGTCGGAATCAATTGCTTTGATAAGATCCCCTATTCTACCTTCCCGTATCCCTTCAGTCCTTTGTACATTGATGGCGTGTTCGCGAAGAAACAAACTTTTATATTCAGATCGTTTTTTATCATCATCATCATCAGCCTATAGCAGTCCACTGCTGGACATAGGCCTCCCCTAATGAGCGCCATAGCGCTCTGTCTTCAGCTTGCCGCATCCAGCATCTGTTATATTTATTGTCATACTCATACAAATAAAAAATGACAAAAATGTTACTTAAATTAAATTATTGAGATTCAAATTATTTATTTACATAAGAGCATAACATTACAGATATCTTTAAGAGCCTTTATTCCTAAAATGCGCAGAAACAGTACTTTTCAAACCCGTTTATATCATGAACCACTTATCTTATAGTATATGTTATTTACTAATAATTTTAGGAAATTTTAGTGTCCAAATAGTTTGACTATAAAATATTTCGATTAATATAGTATGTACGCGTTCTATCAAGATAACTTGTGAGAGGTTTTCATAATTTCCCTTTCAGCATCAGTTTCGAAGCTCAAAATAATAGAAAATACTGACATATCTAATTAAGAAAAAAATATAACCTACTGATGAGATCCTTGGCTAAAAATCTAATTAGATAGATGTTTGGTTTTGGTATCCTACTATGAGAAATTAAAATTAAAAAAATGTGAAATATTACGAATATTTCACATTTTTAAATGATGTTTTTACCGATATACCTTATTTAATTTAATATAATAATAGCCTACCAATAAAGTGGAGCATCTGTTTTAAAATTTTTATGATTTTGTTGCTATTATTTTTCTATAAATATTTAATGAGCGACGTGACCACACTCTAGAAAGCCTCGCGGCGGACTGATTTTCGCGCAGCGTTTTATAGTAGTTTTAAAATATTTATAGAAAAATAATAGCAACAAAATCATAAAAATTTTAAATGTATGATTTTAAAAAAGATGCTTCACTTTATTGGTAGGCTATTATTATATTAAATTAAATAAGGTATATCGGTAAAAACATCATTTAAAAATGTGAAATATTCGTAATATTTCACATTTTTTTAATTTTAATTTCTCATAGTAGGATACCAAAACCAAACATCTTTCTAATTAGATTTTTAGCCAAGGATCTCATCAGTAGGTTATATTTTTTTCTTAATTAGATATGTCAGTATTTTCTATTATTTTGAGCTTCGAAACTGATGCTGAAAGGGAAATTATGAAAACCTCTCACAAGTTATCTTGATAGAACGCGTACATACTATATTTATCGAAATATTTTATAGTCAAACTATTTGGACACTAAAATTTCCTAAAATTATTAGTAAATAACATATACTATAAGATAAGTGGTTCATGATATAAACGGGTTTGAAAAGTACTGTTTCTGCGCATTTTAGGAATAAAGGCTCTTAAGCCTAGTACAATTCTGCAGACATTTGTTTCGGGTGTTCTGGTCGTATCTATGTACGGTAAAAAAATATATATCTATGTAATGTATTGTATTATGTATATCAGTCATCTAGTCTAACACAAGCTCTGCTTAGCTTGGGGCTAGATGATGATATGTGGATCGTCCAGTATGTTTTATATATTTATTTATCTACTCTACTACGACTACTCGTAGAGTAATGCCAGCCTTCCAATTCCGGCGTAACGTGGAATCTCATTGTACTCCTAGACACGCTTGAATTGCATTTGCAGTCGACGCCACATTTCCTCTGCCAATATGTGTAGACAATGAATGGATATTACTATATACTTTACTACTATGAACTTTATAAGAATTGTGCCAGCGCAATACAATTCTTATGTGAATGGTGGCTCGCAGGTCTCGACTCGTTTTTGATGTGAAGTGAAAAGTGTGATTTACCTACGTAATTCATTTCAATCCCCAACTATTGCACTGGTAAATATTTTAGTTAATTTTCTGTCGTCTATTTGGTGTTTTCCCTATTTCTTGCCACATAATTAATTCATAAGTCATAATGTTTATTTAATAATAATAATAAAAAGGCGGTACTCCTGGACTCGATACGCATCGTCAGTAAGTAAGTCAGTAAGTTCCTCTCTCTGCAGCCCCAGTCACCTGACTCAGCTTGACTCTAGCGAGCAGCGGTCGGTGTTCTACCGTTTTGATATATTTTTACTGTACAATAGTTTCATAATAATTTATTGTATTTTCTATATACTTAAAAATCATTTTTATAACGACAATTTCAATATCTGAAGTGAAATAATAATAATTTACTTTACCTACAGTATTAAGTCAAGTAAATTCACCTCACATGCTCAACCACAACTCAAATAAGCTCAATTTAAACAGGTGCGGTAAAAACACCCCGTCAAAATGACTTGCGTGCGTTCATTATTGATCCACACGAGTAGGATTTGTGGCGCCCAACGTGGTACAACTAACATGCTGAGATTGCACTTGTAAATTGTACTTTATGCCATTGTGCTACAATTTCATTTCGAGCAACTATCTTGGTTGATGGCATGCAGTTATTTGCAACTTCAGTTTATATTCTTTAGAAGCTAACCTTTGTTGTAAGAATTTGGCGCGCTCGTGGTAGGACTGGTATGCTGAGATTGCACTTCTAAATTGCTTCTTTATGTCGTTGTATTACAATTTACTTTTGGGCGACAGTGCTGGTTGATTTATCGTAATGTTTTTTAAATAAATTGAATTTTATTCCGGAGGGATTTTAGTATTTGGCCATCAAAACTGAAAAAACAAGTTACTATTGGTGGTTTCATCTTATTAAATATTAGCAAATTAAGACTTAAGGTTTTCTTACCGTTTCCTTTTCTTCTAAATAAATATACGGTTAAGTTTGAATAATAATTTGCGTCAAACCATTGATGAATCAACGATAATCGATCCTACGACCTTAAGGTCGAACGTTAGGTTCACTGATCCCTACTGTTGCGGACTGCGAAACTATGTTATTTCCAACGAGTATCCCACCCCATTAGAACTTGCACCCTAATATACTGAATATACGGTCTGTTTCAGAATAGCCGGTTTAATGGCGCCCAACACGGTACACCATGTATAGAGTTGTTTGCCATTGCAGATTGAGTCGTATGTTTGTATAGCTCGGTTGGTTTTAGCATGAAAACACGACGTTAAGAGAATGGGGTTATATTTAAATAAGGCCTTTTGAGAGTCTCAAGGGCTTGCGTGGTGATATTATACCGTGAAAACAGCGTTTGAACATGTAAACCGATGATTTAAATGTAGCCTTATTTTTACTGACTCTTCTAAATACTTACCTACTACCAATGATGTTATATATACGTAGATACGTTGTATCGAGGTCTGCCTTACAAAACGAAAATCTGGTACGTATCCTAATTAAACTCAGTCCGTCCTGCTCCTGGCCGCGACGCGCACGTTCGTTGAACACGAGGTTACTTACGGAATATACTTAAATAAACCTCGAAAATGCCAAGTTGTGTGTTCCGAAATTGCAATAACTACACAAGGACTATAAAAACCAGAAAGGGTGTATCTTTTCATACGTAAGTACTGTTTAATATGTTAAAATGTAAAATGGTGAATTTTATTTTACTCAACAATCATTGCCGCGCTGCGTTGCCGCTTTGCCACCAACACGAACGAAACAAGCAATGCGTTTAAGTTTATGAGTGACAGAGATAATGCCATGCGGCGTTGTATGTTCGAACGTCGACGCTAGGTATGTAGCTATAGTAAAATATCGCAATGTTTTTATTTCTTTACAATGAGTATGACGTCTCTATATGTAAAATCTCTTTGCCTACTACTGGTTTTTCTTTAAATATTTTTAATACTTACTAGATTTTGTGGGACAAATCTTGCAACTTAATTTTAGACTCAATCGATAGAGCTGATATTTGTATTTTGCCTTCGCGAATAAAAAAAATGTGGGACACCACCTCGGGGTTTTTAAAGATAGGTAAAGATAGATAGATAGATAACACTTTATTACACTACACAAAACAGAAAATAATACAGAGATAAAAACTTAGAACAAAGGTATAAAGGGCGGCCTTATCGCTGAGAGCGATCTCTTCCAGGCAACCTTGGGATGGACTGGACATGAACGAACAATATAGACGGTGGCACTTTAATAAATAATTGGTAAAAAATACACTAAACACCTACATTACAAACATTATAATAAACTTACATAGACATAAGATAAGGCTATCAATATTTTATATGGATAGATAATATTGATGCAGCAGTTTTTTGAAGATAAAGATCATTTATTTGCATAAACATATTGTGCTATTGAGATGTTACAAACAGGTAGGTTTCAAATATGTTTTTACCGATTACGGTGTACAAATTGAGAGATATTTTTCTATATTTTTCTTCATACAATACCGAAAAAATAAAATAGTTTTAGATAGTTTTTAATAAAGTAGTTTTAGCGTGAAGAAGTTGCAACAACCAAAGTAATACAATGCGTGCCATTAATAACTTGCTTTATAGTCCCGTCGAAGCATAAAGCTAGACGTCTATCAACTTCGAAAACTAATCACTCACCCTACGCCCGCCCTACCGCTAGCGGGGGTGGGTCGAGCGTCGACCTCGCATCGACCTGGTTTCCACGAAACGGGGGCTTTGGACGTGACGTCATAATTAGGTGGACCTTTCACGCAACTGGGCGAAAAGGGTGAGAAAGACATAATAATAATAATATATGACGACCTCTGTGGCGCGGTGGGCGAAGGTCTGCCTGCGACGCAGGAGGTTCCCGCCTCTGGACAATTGTGTTTACGATCTGCAGATTTATGTTCCGGGTGTTCTGGTAGTTATCTATGTATAACAAACTATTTATATCTATTTAATGTATTGTGTTATGTATATGACTCATCTAGCACCCATAACACAAACTCTGCTTAGCTTGGGGCTAGATGATGCTGTGTGGATTGTCCAGTATTTATTTATTTTATTCATAAAAATACAAATTGAATTAATTACTCCAAAGCATTCTCTGAACCAGGGTTGGCATGATTAAAACAAGTTGTTTCAAAACACGTGTTTAAAACAGTGTTTAAAACAGTTTGAAATAAAACTATGTTTTTTATTATTTTCAAAACACAGTTTAAAACAAGTTTTAAACAAAAAATACCACAGACAGGCTGTGGTATTTATACACTGCATAGGTAACTCCCCGCCAGTAAAGTCCCGCAGGGAAAGTCCCTATGTCGGCCGTTTTATACACTGCACACTGCATAGGTAACTCCCCGCCAGTATAGTCCCGTAGGGAAAGTCCCTATGTCGGCCGTCGAAAGAAAGTAATTCACTGGATTAGTGGGTACGGTACCTATTCCCCGCTCTCTCTCTAGTTCTCTACCTATCTACAACACTACATACAAGGTGTATGTAAAGTGTTTTGTATTGATTAATAATAATTTTTAATAATTAGATTAGAGGTACTGAGATATGCAACAAAAGTAAATATTTATCGTTTTGTTAATTTTTACTAATGTGAATTAGGAAATACTTTAGAAATGGATTATTTTATTATTCGCTATAATTGATTAGAAATTGATAACTTTAAGGTAAAAAGTAAAAAAAAAAACAAAAAAAACACTTGTTTTAAACATTTTGAACTGTTTGTTTTATAAAATATAAAAAAAAACTGTTTTTTTTCCAACCCTGCTCTGAACTGATCTACCACCGGAATCATCGGTATCTCAAGTTAACCCAGGTCTGCGACCTGACACAATGAGCGTCTATCATGGCGCTAATTGTCATAATCAGGTTGGTATTTCGACTGCTGCCATGGTGCCCGTGACTCAAGCGCGCTGTGTACGCCTTATTGCTATTCACGTTTGTCTATTCTCTATGGAATGATTCACTTGAAGATGGCTCTGTATTCGCTGTTACATGAATTAAATAAAATTAAATAAATAATTATCTAGCCAATGTATTATTTATATCAGTTATCTAGTACCCATAAAAGCTGCGCTTAGTTTGGGGCTAGATAATTCACACAGTGTCATTTAGCTTCAAGATAAGTAGAGCTTGTGTTATGGGTACTAGATAACCGATATACATAATACAATACATTACATAGATAGATATTTTTTATTATACATAGAAAACGACCAGAACACCCGGAACAAATATCTGCAGATCGTACACAAAATTGTTCCGAGGCGGGAATCGAACCCGCAACCTCCTGCGTCGCAGGCGGACCATCGCCCACCGCGCCACATCGGTCGTCAACCATATAACACAAGCTCTGCTTAGCTTGGGGCTAGACTATGCTGAGCAAATCGTCCAGCATCATTATCTAATTCATTTATATTATTACTAACTGCGCCCCGCGGTTTCACCTGCGTGGTTATAGATATTTTGGATAATATACAATATATCTTTATAAATTATAGCCTATGTGTTATTCTGATGTATAAGTATAAGCTATATTATTGTAAAGTTTCATTAAAATCCAATGAGTAGTTTTTACGTGAAAGAGTAACAAACATCCATCCATACTTTCAAACTTCCGCGTTTATAGTATTAGTAGTTTCTTAGCTCTGCGTGCGTTGAGAAAAGGTTGAAATTGTTATTGAAACGATTTAAATCTGCCGATGGGTAGGTTTTGCATTAATTAATTCAATCAACCCATTCTAAGCCTACCAGGTGTACAGCCAAAGAATCATAGCTTAGAATAACATCATAAATTCATAAGTACAAATTATCATAAAAAAGATGTATCCACAAAAACTGGTCATCTTATCGATTGGATATCGATCTCGCTACAAGATCCGCAAACACCTACGCCTGTTCACGGAAGCGCGAAGGGCCGTGACTCAGCGGGTCGTTGACCCCGCGTGGGTGCCTTGGTACCTGCGCGCGCGCATGCAGCCTGTAGCGGGCTTGACTTCCGTTCCGATGGGCTTTATAGTTAGCTAGATTTAGGCTTTCATTTAGAAAAATTGCAAAATTAAATATATATGGTACGTTTCAAACATCATCATCATCAGTCTGTCATAGTCCGACATAGGCTTCCCCCAATGAGCGCCTTAGCGCCCTGTCTTCACCTTGACGCAATTAATAAGGGGATTTACTTTTTGCATACACATAGAGCTACCGTCTCATAATGACAGTGACCAACTGAAGGTTTGATGTTGTTCCATTTTCAGCGTTACTAAATTTTTCAAAACCTCTTGGTATTCTATCTATATATCTAATCAGTCGGTAACCCACTGCTGAGTATAGGCCTCTTCCTTATCTCGCTACCCCTGGCGATCTTGTGCCAGTCGGATCCACTGC
Source organism: Eupithecia dodoneata (assembly GCA_947044415.1). Classification (NCBI taxonomy): domain Eukaryota; kingdom Metazoa; phylum Arthropoda; class Insecta; order Lepidoptera; family Geometridae; genus Eupithecia; species Eupithecia dodoneata. Next base: position 5,188,516 of record OX345685.1, read on the forward strand.
TTCCCTACAGCCTCCACAATGTCGTCTGACCATCGGGCAGGTGGTCTGCTTCGACGCCGCCGCATATCCCTAGGCCACCATTCGGTGACTGCTTTGGTCCATCGGTGATCCTCTCTCCTTGCCAGGTGTCCTGCACATCTCCACTTTAGCCTCGCAATCCGAATGCCTACATCCTGGACTATAGTTTTTTGTCGAATTTCAACGTATTCGGTCCACGAGGTGGATACCTAGCCCGCTCCATGGCTCTTTGAGCAACTCTAATGGTGTAGACGTGCTCGTTTGTGAGGGGCCATGTCTCAGCTCCATGTGAGGATAGGCAGTACACACTGGTTAAACATCCTAGTCTTGAGGCACTTGGTATTAGGATTGCAACATAAATACTTCATCAATACAAAATTAATACGTTTGGACGTACCGTGCACCAGCCGTCGATCACAAACGAAATAAACTAATAAGTCGGTGAAATTGTTAAAATTGGATCGACGGAAGCGCTTGCGCATTCCGGCGCGTCGTCTATTTCGGTCGTTTTTTCGGCGCGTTCCATAAAAATGTTTTATTCCCTTTTCAAAATAAAATGGATCCGCGTAGGGCGCACCGTGACGGCCGGAAAGTGAATTAATGAGGTTGGCTCTGGCTAGTACACTTCTTAGTGGATTTATCAAAGTGAATTAATGAGGTTGGCTCTGGCTAGTACACTTCTTAGTGGATTTATCAAAGTGAAATTATAAAGAATAATACTCAATACTCAATGGTTTATTGCTTACGTGTACAAAAGTTCTTAAAATTTATATATATAAGTCCAACATGCACCCTGCAAGGGTATTGCAACATACATTTAAAGTTAAATGCTATAGTCTATCCATCCAGAATGTAGAATGTTTGTAAACATAAGAAATCAGCTGATTTTTAGGGTTATCACCACGTAATGGGCCATTCTATAAGGATAGGTAATGATAAAAGTAGGCTGATTTTACAGGGGTGTTTCGTTTATGCCACTTAATTATTTACATCAAATATTACCAGCCCAGTAAGGCACCCCCATCAAAGCTCAAGATGTGACCTAACTAAAAAAATGTCTTTCACCCCTACATCAGCTGATTGAACTGTCAGTGGCTCTGTTTACAAACATTCTACATTCTGGATGGATAGACTATAGCTGGCTATATACAATAAAGCTAGTAATATGCTTAATTTACCATTTCAAGTTTATTATTATTTATTATAAACCAATTATATTATATCTAATCACTTATAAGAATCGCATAAAAAAGAAACAAGATTATACCTTATACTAAAAGCTTAACACTTTGACTGCTGAAATCACACGGTATGTGTTTTCTACAAGTGACTAATATGCGTAAATCCACACTAGCGCAGCGGCTGAGAAATACATCTTTGTGACTCAGCACAGCCGTAATATTTTTCGAACGAAACGCATGTGCGGCGCAACACAACCGCTGTGTAGAGCGGCAGCACGAATTTTTTAGGTTAAAAAAAAGATCGCAGTCGTCGAAAAAAAACCGCAGTCAAAGTGTTAATACCTATTAAAACTAAAAGGTTGCATTGTCAGAATATTGAATGATGGAAGTTTTCGCCGTCTGTGTCCGAGGTTTAGGAATTTATTATGCCATCTTATAAACCATGTATACAAAGCTACGTGAAATACAATAAGAAACAAAACGTTACAGATTTACAGAAACAGAAACATTTCAACGCATTTGTTGTTTATGCAAATTGCCGGTAGGTAGTTTAAGCATACAAGTTAAAAAAATTCTCTACCGCCCGTGCTAGTGTAACACTGTGTTTGAATTGAACGTGTTGAAATGATTGTCATCATCATCAAAAGCAGCTGAGGTTAGTCTCCTGCTGGACATAGGCCTCCCCAAATGAGCGCCATAGCGCCCTAGGCCGAGCGCCACAGCAGCGCCCTGTCTTCAGCTTGCCGCATCCAGCATCTACCTGCAGTCTTTCGCAGGTCGTCATCTCTGTTCAGAGGGCGACCTACACTAAATGTACGACCGATGTGGCGCGGTGGGCGAAGGTCCGCCTGCGACGCAGGAGGTTGCGGGTTCGATTCCCGCCTCGGAACAATTGTGTGTACGATCTGCAGATATTTGTCCCGGGTGTTCTGGTCGTTTTCTATGTATACTAAAAAAAATATCTATCTATGTAATATATTGTATTATGTATATCAGTTATCTAGTACCCATAACACAAGCTCTGCTTACCATGGGGCTAGATAATGCTGTGTGAATTGTCCAGCATTATTTATTTATTTTACTAAATGTAGGTAGCCGTGGATTATCAAAGTGAAATTATAAAGACGAATGAAGGTCGCATTGTAAGGGTTATTGGGATGAATTGGGGATGTTTGTTTGTGTGGACGTGTCTATAATCAGTGTTTATTTCCATTAGCCTATAAATAAGTATTTATGTATCTGTACATGTTTTGTATTCATTTATTTACAATTTTTAATGTCTATAATACGCCACCGTCTATACCTATACTATAGCTACGTTTCCATCCAACGATAGCCTGGGAGAAATCGCTCTCTCATAAGACCGCCCGTTGTGCATCTGTATCATTGTTTGTTTGTTCTTTTCTGTTTGTTTTTCTGTGCTTGATGTGCAATAAAGCGTATTTGTATTGTATTTTTTGACGTGTTTAAGATATTTGATCCTGTTAAAAATTTATAGATAGATACATAAAGAAATGCTGGTCAATCATAAATACATAGATAGATAGTTTTTTTATTATGCATAGAAATTACACAAAACACCCCCGGAAAAAATGTTATCAAACATTTTGTAGAATTACTAGCTGCACCCCGCGGTTTAACCCGCGTGTTGATAGATATTTTGGATAATATACAATATATCTTTATGAATTGTAGCCTATGTGTTATTCTGATATGTAAGCGATGTGAAGTTTCATCAAAATCCATTCAGTCGTTTTTGCGTGAAAGAGCAACAAACACCCTCACAAACTTTCGCGTTTATAATATTAGTAGGAAGGATCTTCGATTGTGCAAATAATTAGGGTTAGGTAAGGCTTTCGACATAAAAACTCTGGTGCGATCCAAATAAAAGCTGATCCCAATAGTATACATCTACGCTACACAGCACTCGACATCCCTGCCGACAATTATTGATAGCTCAATAAAATATATGAGGTAACAAAAGTGCCCCAATTAAAAAATAATTGGAGATATAAAAAATACATAAGTGCCCTAATAAACCACAAGAGCCCTTCGCATCCAAAATTCCACTGACGTTTAAAGATTGACTACTTTAAACAGTTCTATGTAGTATCAGAATCAATCAAATGCAGTGTGCAGTGTATAGAACGGCCGACATATGGACTTTCCCTACGGGACTTTACTGGCGGGGAGTTACCTATGCAGTGTATAAATACCACAGCCTGTCTGTGGTATTTATACACATTCATTTGCAATTAAAGGTAGTTTTAAACCCTGTTTTTTTCTTCATGTTTTAAACATTGTTTAAAACTTGTGTTTCAAAGAAGTGTTTCGAAACACAGTTTAAAACATGTTTTAAACTGTGTTTCGAAACACTTAATAAAAAACATAGTTTTATTTCCAACTGTTTTAAACACGTGTTTTAAAACAACTTGTTTTAATCATGCCAACCCTGATGTGGACAACCTGTCTGAATAAAGAAACTTAGTTTACGCTGCAAGCCTACATCGATTTATAAACCTGGATATTTTTTGTATGCAAAGGGCTTACAAAGCCTAAGTAATATCGTGGAAAATATTTTACGGCATTGCTATCAGAAACAAAGCACAGAAGCTCGAAACTATTTTTGGTTTTTTAAATAGAATAGAATAAGTTTATTTGTAATTCAATACACAAAAATATAAAACAAACATGATTATAAAAAATAAAGGACAAAACAGATTTTTGTAATTGAGTCACAAAAAGGACTCTATCTCAGCATGAGTTAATTGTAAGCATGTTACAACCAACGCTGGTCTTCCGATAGAGCCGTTTGGTGACGTCACAGAAGATACCACAGGACAGATATATTTTAACCTTTCATTCATCATTTAATTGGTCTTCGAATTCATAGCAGTTGTTTTTCTTAAATACTAGTTCTATTATTTGATTGTAATTTTCTTCGTTATTAATATAAATATTATGTATATATATTAATATTTTTTTTATTTAGCCTGTTTCGTCCCACTGCTGGGCAAAGGCCTCTATATATAATATATAAAGGATTTATATTATTATAACATTATTGGTCTGGCCTCTCTAGTGTTTGTTGCGATTTTTGCTCCAACTCGAAAACTAACAACCAAACAAGGAAAAGGTATCTTGTTCGCTTCTTTACTTTACCTTAACACTTTGATTGCTGAAATCACACGGTATGTGTTTTCTACAAGTGACTAATATGCGTAAATCCACACTAGCGCAGCGGCTGAGAAAATACAGATCTGTGTGACTCAGCACAGCCGTAATATTTTTCGAACGAAACGCATGTGCGGCGCAACACAACCGCTGCAGAGCGGTAGCACGAATTTTTTAGGATAAAAAAAAAGATCGCAGTCGTCGAAAAAAAATCGCAGTCAAAGTGTTAAAAAGATTGAAGTGAACAAAAAATCAAAGTGATCACTTTGCTTTCTAGTTTCACCTAATTTGAATTTTGTGACACAGGTCTTACAGGTAAGATCTAAAGGAAAAAGAAGCACTTTGATAATATTGAAATTGAGATTGTTTTGTTTTCAATAGTCTCCCTGTCACTCACCATAGGTATTGTTTTGACAGCTGGATTGCAAGGGAACCCTGATCATTCAACAGTGTATTCGAATACTTAAGTTTATTTACATATGAAATAGTTCGACGCATTGTCATCAGTACATCCGACAGAGAACCAAAGTTATCGACATAGCTCGGAGATTAGCAAGCTGAAGTGGCAGTGGGCCGGCCATATCTCGCGAAGAACCGACAACCGCGAGGGTAAACTTGTGTTTGAGTGGAGACCACGGCAAAAGTAGTGTAGGATACCTCCAGCTAGGTGGGATGACGATCTGTGGAAGACTGCAGGCAGATGCTGGATGCGGCAAGCTGAAAACAGGGCGCTATGGCGCTCATTAGGGGAGGCTTATGTCAGCAGTGGACAATTATAGGTTGATGTTTGATTTTCATGCAAACATAAATGTCATAGACCGAATATTTCGTAGCGCTGTTAGTAATGCCGAGTGGTCGGCTATCAGTCGACCATATTAAAATTCTATAATTATAACAACAAGATCCAAAAATACCCCCGTCATACAGTCACCATGACATATGACCGTGCCGGACTGCGACAGGAAGTCCTCAGACCTGCCGCAACGAAAATAACGTTGCATTTTCTATTTTTGTGAAAAATTGGGCTGAACTCCATACAAATACTCTTTATTGCACACCAATATAACAAACAGTAATGACACAGCAAACAGTAGCAAATTAGGCGCCATTATTCCTAAGAGCGATTTCTTCCAGGCAACCTTTATATGGACACGTAACTATATCTATATATATAAAAGAAAGTCGTGTTTGTTACAACACTTATAACTCAAGAACGGCTGAACCGATTTAGCTGAAAATTGGTGGAGAGGTAGCTTAGAACCAGGAGTCTAACATAGGATACTTTTTATCATTTTAACCATTTGACTTGACACATAGATTTAACGGGGGCGAAGCCGCGGGGCGCAGCTAGTTACAGATAAAGACGTCAATGTTCAATAGAAAAAGTAAAATCAAGTAATAAGAACTTGAGTTTGTCACTACTCTAATTTTAAGATATTATATATATATATATGCCTATTTCCAGCAGTGGACTACTTTAGGCTGATGATAATGATGAGATAATATACAGATATTATTTATCTTAACCCTTATATCATCGTTTGATTGTTATTTCCTTCTAATATGAATTTATCGTAGGACCAATGAATGATCCCGAGCCAGTTCTCTATGCCTGATCTACGACAGTAATTTGTGGCAATCAAATTGACTGACAGTTGTCTTGTAGGGACTCCATAATGTTTGGAGACGGTAGGATAATGCTCTAATTTTTATATGGGTATCGTTTTCGAGTTGAAGTGAACAAAAAATCAAAGTTATCACTTTATTTCTTAGTTTAACTATTGTAATTTGAATTTTGTGACGTGTCCAAGAGTCCTAACTAAGGTCTTAAGGAAATAAAGCGCTTTGATATTTGACTAGATCGGACTCGTTGATTACGAAAAAGATGTACATTTGAAAAAGATGGCTGGCATTTGTGTATCGCAGTTTTCATTTTTGGATATATTATTTTATTTCGATAAAATCAAAGACGTTTCGGTACGATAAAGAGAAATACAATTACAAATAAAAATAAACATAAAATACACCGCACACCTTAACAACTAGTTTGTTTATAACCTTCATTGTAGTGATATTATGTTTTTGGACAGCCTATTTCGTCATACTGTACTATAATACTCCGCAAACAAAATAAATAGTAGTACATAGTATTTTACTTTAAGACTAAATGATATCGGAATGTAATAAGGTCCGACAAAACCCGAGGAGAAGCCGTGATCAAAAGCGAGCCACCTTTCCTTTCCCTCGTATGTTTCGGCCGTGACCCGACACGCGAAGCCCTATGTGACCCACATCCCTGTAATCTGACGTCGGTCGGCTGCATCGATTTTATAAATTTAAAATAACGACTTGTAGCTACGAGTAACATTATGGAAAGGTCTGATCTGTCGGCCGTGAAATTGGTTCAAAAGGACGCGTAAGCACAAAAAACCGTGAGATATATCCACGCGAAAAGTTAAAGTATATTTATTGCTTAGTTACATACATGTTAAATTATGATGGCTCACAAAAATGAATTATTTTCGTTGACGACATTTGTATAGAACTAATTTAATAGGTAAGTTAATTGATGATTGTATTTTATCATTTATTTTGCTTATTTACATGTATATTGGATAATTTTTGCTCATTGATATGTACATTAGATTATTGGTTTTATTGAATTCGTTGTTTGTTATTTATTATGTTGACTACACTTTTGTATTAGGTAATTGGTAATTTTGAATAATTGGAACCTGTAAAAATAGATGAATGATTTGAATAAATAAATAAACAATGTAATTGACCTTTAGGGGCGTGCAGTGATTAATTTACATGCATATACAGCTAGATGATACTCGGAGTTTCTCTGAAGGATAGGATTCGTAACGAATACATCCGACAGAGAACCAAGGTTATCGACATCGACGGCTCTAACAATTAGCTAGCTGAAGTGGCAGTGGGCCAGCCATATCTCGCGAAGAACCGACGCGACGGCCGCTGGGGAAAACGTGTTCTTCGTCCTCCGACAAGGTCGGATGACGACCTGCGAAAGACTGCAGGTATATGCTGGATGCGGCAATCTGAAGACAGGGCGCTATGGCGCTCATTGGGGGAGGCCTATGTCCAGCTGTGGACTCATACAGGCTGATGATGATGATGACGAGAACTAGATTATATAAAAAATACACTTCAAAATAACGACAAAAGGAATCAATACACGTATCAATGTGAATTATACAAAAAAATACATATAAGTACTAATTGAATATTTACTAACCTAATGACCATTTAGATCAAGAAAGACCCATCAATATCTTGATCCATTTGTTTTGGATGGATGGTTACATAAAACCACCAGAAACCGTTATACCACATAACCACTATACTAACTATATTATATGAACTTGCTGTGCCCCGCGGCTTCGCCCGCGTGGAAATCTATATGTCAAATGGTTTATAAACCTTCCTTTTGAATTCTGTCTATTAAAAAAGCTGCATCAATATCCGTTGCGAAGTTTTAAAGATTTAAGCATACATAGGGACAGACAGACAGCGGGAAGGTACTTTTTTATAATAATGTAGTGATATAGACTATATCAACATATAGAGGTCACCTACCAGGAATCGCCTCCTTAATTCGACAATCATGGTTGCCGTGGCGGTTCGTTGACCCTGCCGCCATTTTGAAATTTCACTGACCAATTGTTCTTTGTACGACATATGATTTACGATTTGAATATTTGACCGTAGCAGACAAGACGTGCATTGTCAATGGCGCATTAAAACCACCTTTTAAACTTCTTTCGCGATTTGTTAACATATGAACCACTAGCGCCCGACCCGGCTTCGCCCGGGTGGACATTTTGAAATACATTTTTCTATGAACGTAGAGTAAAATGTATCTTTATACACGAAAGTTCTCTTATTTTTCTGGTTAATTATATAGCCTGTAACACTCACAAATAACGTGTCTTTCTATTGGTTAAAGAATTTTATAAATCGGTTCAGTAGATCCAGAGATTACCCACTCACTACAAACTCACAAACTCTTACCTCTTTATAATATTAGTACCTATAGATAATAGGCTAGTGTCTTAAAAAAATCTACTAAGCCCGTCAGGCAGATTATTAGAAGATATTGGACCCGTGTTTTATCTTTTATCAATTGAACAAAAAAATATGAAGATATAGCCAGTTAAAGTTCCGCGTGACGTCACGTCTTGCTACACTTTTTAGCAAGTTGTGACGTCACGAGCCCCCCCACTCCTAAACTTTGACGCGCTTTATTTTTGTAAGCATTTGTTTGATTGACAAAAGAAAAAATACGTGTCCAATATCTTCTGATAATCTAACTTACTGACGAAATAGAAAAATATATTTTTTAACCAGGACAACTACCAACTACGTTCATGTTTAATTTTACTAACAAAATATGGATCACAGTAATCTGAAATAAAATGATTTCATTTTTTTATTTATAACTATTATTTATTTATTTGAGATTGAGATATTAACATCATTATAGGTTTTTTTACTAAGGCGATGCTATATCTAATTAAATTATTATTATTATCAACATCATCAGCCTATATTAGTCCACTGCTGGACACAGGCCTCCTCTAATAAGCGCCATAGCGCCCTGTCTTCAGCTTGCCGCGTCCAGATTCTGCCTTCACGACCATCTGACCACACAAGAAAACATTTTTCATTCTTCTATCGATCTAAGTTACAATAGAGTCACTCTGTTGGTGTATAAAGAGGTAATGGCGGACGAGCGGTCCATAAATCGACAATGTCAAAATCGGTACATCAGTGAGTGCTTCGTTCTTCGGTTGACTGAGACTCGGTCCGAGCATTTTTACGTTCATGTTCACGACTATTAAATTTGTTGAAATTATTGGTCGTTTTTACACATGTCCGCGTTAGCATACTTTTCTCAAATATCAACATCATAAAACAGTATTATTCTATAGTAAAATCTTTACCATAACCGGCACACTGCGATTACGCGGGTTCAACAACCTTCTGTAACAAAGGTGCGGTGTTGATAAACATAGTAGGTAATTATGGCTTAGTTTTATCGATACTGTGTAGGAAAACCTACACGTATTGTGGGTAGCTACACCCTTCAACCTGAGACCCGACCCCCGCGGTCTGAACTCTGAATTAATGAATGAACACTATTACACCTCTACATAGTATAATAATTCGCAGGTCGTCATCAGACCAGGTGGGATGACGACCTGCGAAAGACTGCAGGTAGATGCTGGATGCGGCAAGCTGAAGACAGGGCGCTATGCCGCTCATTGGGAGAGGCCTATGTCCAGCAGTGGACTGCTATCGGCTGATGATGATGACATAGTATAAAACAAAGTCGCTTCTCGCTCCTGTCTGATAGATACCTAGATATAAAAAAAAATTGGTACTAAAGACACACATGGCCTTTTGCGGCGTTGGATTGCGAGGAGTGGAAGGAGAAAAGGGAGGCCTTTGCCCAGCAGTGGGACAATAATGGCTAAAAATAAAATAAATCAATAAAAGACACACATACAAATAACATAGAAATTTTAAACAAAATTACAATAGTTTTAACAATTCAAACGAGCACTTTATAGTATACTAGCGGGCCGTCCCGGCTTCTCACGGGTATTTATTATTTTTATTATTCATAATTTATTTGCGGCCGTTTATTTCCCGTACCCGTACCGCAGTGACGTTGTCTGATAGAGATCGTTGTCGATAAGACCGCCAAATTCTTACATATTTTATCTGGTATCGACATAGCTCTTAGTATTAGCAAGCTGATGATGAATAAAATAATAATCTGTCTACTTACAAACTTCACTCTCAAACTATCAGATTTCGCGAGGCTAAAAGGTCAAACGTACCCAGCATTATAATTTCGCAAGACACCGCGGATCTCCTTGCGCCACTCCGCTGCCTGAGAACTTAATGCCATTAAACTGTAGTTTGTAATTGTTTGGGAAACTGCGGTTAGACCAACGGAGCTCTAAAGTCATGAAACTGTGCCGAAATATTGGATAACTCAAAAATCAAATCATGGTAAATATCCCGTTTTAAATGACTTTAGTGTTAATGCATTAATTAAACTGTAGTTTGTAATTGTTGTTTGGGAAATTGCGGTTAGACCAACGGAGATCTGAATTCATGAAACTGTGCCGAAATATTGGATAATTCGAAAATCTAATCATGGTAAATATCCCGTTTTAAATGACTTTAGTGTTAATGCATTAATTAAACTGTTGTTTGTAATTGTTGTTTGGGAAATTGCGGTTAGACCAACGGAGCTCTGAATTCATGAAACTGTGCCGAAATATTGGATAATTCGAAAATCTAATCATGGTAAATATCCCGTTTTAAATGACTTTAGTGTTGATGCATTAATTAAACTGTAGTTTGTAATTGTTGTTTGGGAAATTGCGGTTAGACCAACGGAGTCTGTTATCGGTTACCGTAAAGATAATTTTAGTATTTGCATACTAGAACAGCTTTTATTTGACATGTTTTATTTTTACGCTATGTGAAAGTAACAACGGAATTTTTTTTAAATTTTGAAACCATTAAATTGTGACGAGCTTTGGTCCGACTCGAAAACTAACACTTGAATTAAAATGCAGGTCTCGACAGAGCCTGCATGCATTTGCTCCCCTTGGAGTCGAGACCTTAGGTCTGTAGACTATTGAGACTCACCGGGTTTAAAAAATATATATCTGGGGTCGAATTCTGCTAACTAATCGCTTTGCTATGACAATGGTATTGTCGCAGAATCGTCAATAGATGAAAGAAACTCTAGATAGTGCGTGCGCTATTTCACGTAGAGGTTGGTAGAATTACCTCGCGCGTCCCTCTTTCTGTAGTTTTTTATTTTCATGAGAAGAAAAATGCCAAAATGTGGCATTTTGAGATGATGCCATTGTCATGGTGAAGCGATTAATTTAGTGGCCCCTGAGCTAATTCGGCCCCTCAGGACGAAACGACGCGTCTGGACGAAACGATGCGTGACTCAAGAGCTGACGAGTATCTGGCGTAGCGCATTAGCATTGCCATACAGCGAGGCAATGCAGCCAGCAGCGTCTTGGGGACCACTTATCTTATAGTATATTATACTATTGTATTTTTTTCTTAATTAGATATGTCAGTATTTTCTATTATTTTGAGCTTCGAAACTGATGCTGAAAGGGAAATTATGAAAACCTCTCACAAGTTATCTTGATAGAACGCGTACATACTATATTAATCCAAATATTTTATAATCAAACTATTTGGACACTAAAATTTCCTAAAATTATTAGTAAATAACATATACTATAAGATAAGTGGTTCATGATATAAACGGGTTTGAAAAGTACTCTTTCTGCGCATTTTAGGAATAAACGCTCTTAAGTTTACTAAATAAGCACTTAGACAAGTCACATTTTATACATTATATTATTATCAAATAAAATTATTTTACTGTTCACTTCAATTTTTTGTCCACTAGTGGAAGAAGTGAAAAAGAAACCACTAGCATGTTCATCTCTTATATGTCTAATACTATGGTTATTTGCCTATTTAAGTCTCAAGTATGGATCAGTTGAGCTACCTGTAGATTGCTTGTAAGCAGTTACCTCAATCGTTTCAATAGTAAATACTACAGAGTGCTAATTTGTAATAAAGAATCCCTTCAATGTAGTGTCTCTTTGTTTCCAGCGAGCAAGAGAAGCGATGGCGGACACGGATGTAGAGACCTTGCAGAACGGCACAGCGAACCTGACGCTGGAGGAAGAGGAAAGGCTGAAGCAGCGGCCCGCGGACATCGATGCTGTAAGTCATACGCAGTCTTAAATCTATACTAATAGGTATTATAAGGAAAGATTCGATTTTTTGTTTTGAATAGGTTTGCATTGAATAGGTTCCGAAACTACTGGAATATAATATAATAAGGTTTTTTTTACTTCAACACAAACTATTTACATTTTCTCTATTCACTAAATTAATAATACAGCTATGTGGAACAGTTGAAGTACCACGTAGAGTGGTGAAAGCCTCCTCCAGGTTCCATCCTCGGTCTTAGTGACAAACAGGATACATAATACAATACATTACATTGCATATTAAATGTATATTAACTACTAGCAGACCTTCCCGGCTTCGCACGGTTTTAGTACGGATCCCTAACTTATATGAAAATATAATATAGCCTATGTTCACCGGGGATAGTGTAGCTTCCGAACGGTGAACGAATTTTTCAAATCGGTCCAGTAGTTTCGGAGCCTATTCATTACAAACAAACAAAAAATCAAACGTTTCCTCTTTGTAATATTAGTATTAACTATTTAAAGAAATAAAGTTTTCATAGACCATATGTTTATAGGGAGAAATTAGCTTGTCTTATTGGGGTAGGTAACACACAATAACAATGGTATCATCACAGAATTACATGTTTTAGTATTCTCCCTTGAAAATAGCACCGCACGCGCTAGACTTTATTACATCTATGGACGATGACGGTCATTGCATAGTAAAGTGCAAAATTCGGATCCTAGTCAGTCATCTTCAACCAGCTCTGGCAATGGTTTTGCTCCAATCGCGCCAACATGATTTTCAATCTTTGTCTCCCCAAAATTATAAGCGCTAATACAACGGGTGTTTATCGCGTTTATTTACCTATTATTTCCCACGTTTCAACAGTTTTACTCGCTGGTAGTCGGTCACGGGATGACCTATTATTGCTTATTATTTATGTGTTCAGATCGCATAAGTCTAAAAATATTGTTTTTCATCCCAAGTTTTGCTTATCCAAAAATCTGTCGTGTAACATAAAGTCTTTCTGTTCCAGGATGTCCGCGAGATGGAGCGGCGCAAGCGCGTGGAGGCCCTCATGTCCTCGAAGCTGTTCCGCGAGGAGCTGGAGCGTGTGCTGGACCAGCAGATCCACGAGGGCGGGGACGCGCCGCTGCTGCAGCGCATCCGGGAGATGGTGGGCGGTCGGCTGCATAGCGGCTCTCTGAGGGTTAGTAGCTTAAGGCCCACATGTCCTCGAAGCTGTTCCGCGAGGAGCTGGAGCTGCGCTGGACCAGCAGAGCCACGAAGGCCCCGCCCTCGTGGCTCTGCTGGTGCAGCTGCTGCAGCTCGTCCATTTGTCGCGCACATACTTAATGCAAATTTAAGACTTCATGGTTTTCTCATGGATGTCAGTGTCAGAACTGGACCAAAATTGAAATGGGACCACACGGGAAGCATCAGCTTTCGTCCATAGGTCGCGGGAACCGCTTCCGATCAGGCGGACTGCATGCTTGTTTGCCAGATTGACGGTATAATATTCATTCTTGCTCGCTCCCAAGCCAATAATAAATGTTATTTATTGCTTTATACATATGTAGCTACGATCGTACCTACTACACTTCAGCGCGGTGAGTCCTCATACGACCTCACTGCACGCCGTCTCCGAGGGAATGCGAGAAGCTCACAACTCGGAGACGGCGTGCAGTGAGGTCGTATGAGGACTCCCCGCGCTGAAGTGTAGTAGGTACGATCGTAGCTACACATATTTTATATCTATTGGCTCTACGATAACTTGTATTTCATTATACCCAGGGTCCAACATGCGTGCTGCCGATCAACGACATCCGCGGCATCGAAGGCGTTGGCTACGAGAAGGGAGAGAAGATCCTGCGGTGCAAGTTGGCTGCGGTCTACCGGCTCGTGGACCTGTTCGGGTGGACTCAGAGTGAGTTGTTTACTGAGGCAGTATTTATATGAATGATCACCTGACCTCGAATATCTTTATTCACCGAGGATAAGGACAACGCGCAGTTTTATGGATGTTATTATCAATTTGTACACACCGAGCATACCTACTATTTTATGATTATGACACAGTTTCAAAATATTAATTACCACCATAGATATAATTGACATAATCTCAGTACTCCTGACCTGACATTAATTTGCGTTGGGATTATTACACCGGCTTCCCACGGTGCGTGATATTGCGGACGCACGCGCACCAGCCCGCACCACGCACCGTGGGAAGGGTCTCGTCCGTGGTCGCAGAGGACGTCTGTGGCGGTGCGCCGGTATCCGTCGCGAGGCGGTAACTTCAAAGGTGCGGTGCGGCGCCTCGTTTCACTCGCGTGAACGCGTTCTCTTTCACTTTGCATTTTGAAATTAAGTTATCAAAAGATCTACACAGACCGCACGCACCGTTGGAAGAGCCCTGTCTGCGTGCGTTGCCGTCCGTGATCGTCGGCTGTGCGTGATGATCCGCAGAATCGCGGACCGTGGGAAGCCAGCTTTAGATTGAAAACCTTAGAATAACTAGGCTTAGAACCGCAGTAGGCGCACGCGAAGTGACGCAATTTCAAGTTAGCCTTTAAAGGCTACGTACATCGCTCGACACGTCAGTGCTCAAGGTCAAGACCTACTGGGAAGAGCTCCGTAATTTTTTAATAATAATGACTTATTGTGCAGTGAAAGGGTGTAACAACTCTTTTCATAATAATCAGAAACAATAGAAGATTCAATTTCACGGGTAAATACAACCTGGCATCTTATATTCTTGAGTAAAACATTGGTATAAGCACAAAAATAAATCGTAAACATAACAGACGCCATTACATAAAAATGTTGCTAGCTATTAGAAAAATTATTTTCCCCCATAGGTACTTATTTGTTTAATCTATTTCTACTTTACACTTGTAGGACTTTTATTTGCCAGATATAATTAGGGTAACCTACTATCTTACCCGGATTTTTAAGTGAAATATGTAGGTACCTATGTTCTATTAAGCTTGGTATAAATAATCAAAAACGTTTGTTTTATTTTCACGGGCAAGGAAATAGATTGTTACAGACTGTCTGGATGTTGATGTCGGAGCGCAAAAAAAATGAAAATTTCATTGGTTTCATTAGACGATGAACCCTAGTTTTATTCATGTCTTGATATTCAAATTACGAGAGGGTGCTATCCCAACAAAGGTATGAAAATGTTTCGGCCATAATATTTATTTCTATCTATTTAACTAATTCGCTAACTCAACACTCCCCTGTATGTAAACACCCATAGAGTATATAATATTTACAGGAAGTTTTCTGTTAATGAAATATCATCTAACAGAAAAGTGATAAATATGATAATCATTTACTCCTTACAAAATGTTACAATTTCCCTACCTTATGGGGAAAATGTTAGTAGCTTGCAACATTATTCATGCACTTGTGTGCGTGTCGGCTCTTGTAATGACGTGCCGGTTACGCACACATTGCTTGGTTTTTGGCTTCAACTTAGAGCGGAATGTTTTGTGAAATTATCACTCTATGTCTTATTACTCTGAGTTGAAAACTTTATTCATATAAATTCTTTATTCATAGCATTAACAAATTCACTAAACTAGTTTCTTAATTATCCAACACCATAAAGACTACATAAACATAACTAAATAGAAAACTTAAATGGTTTCCGACTCAGCATTATGTTGTTTTAGCTATTGTGCATAACTTGGGACTTGTTGTTGATGCCGTGTGGATTATCCAGCATTATTTATTTACTTGACGATAGGGCTGGTCCACCAGTTCAAAGTCGCTCAGCGAGCTATGGAAAGAGCTATGCTTGGAGTTTCTCAGAAGGATAGGATTCGTAACGAATACATCCGACAGAGAACCAAGGTTATCGATATAGCTCTAAGAATTAGCAAGCTGAAGTGGCAGTGGGCCGGCCATATCTCGCGAAGAACCGACGGCCGCTGGGGCAAACGTGTTCTTGAGTGGAGACCACGACTCGGTAAACGTAGTGTAGGACGCCCTCCGACCAGGTGGGATAACGACATGCGAAAGACTGCAGGTAGATGCTGGATGCGGCAAGCTGAAGACAGGGCGCTGTGGCGCTCATTGGGGGAGGCCTATGTCCAGCAGTGGACTGCTATAGGCTGATGATGATGATGATTTATTTATTGTTCTAATCTCTTTTCCAGCCGGTGTGAACGGCCAGATCACCGCCCGCCTCAACACCGCCGTGGAGTCAGTCCTGACGACTCCTCGCGGGCTACTGCCGCATGAGGTGACCGCCTCCTCGCTCGTGAAGGTGGATATGCAGGGGATAGTGCAGGACCAGGGAACAACCAACTTCCCTGTCAATGTTGAAGGTAGGTAGAGTGTTTTAACGGGTCCAGGTGGTCTTAAGTATCCAGATGTCTTCAGACAAGTTGAATCCAGATGCTAGTTAGTATTCGAAGGTGATCTAAACATTAGTGCAAGATCAACTGACAATAATTGGATATCTGCAAGAGTTACGAGCGGAGGACTAGTGGAATACTGCAATGGACAAATTGCGACTTCTCAAGGACAGTTCTGGTCTGAGCCGTAGAAAGTAAGTAATCTCTTCAATGAATAAATATCTTAGTTTTTATACTTATTTGCTTGTTTTAATATTCCCCTCTCCTTCCAGGGTTCTCCCTCCACGCGGCCGTGCACGCCGCTCGTCCGGACATCCGCTGCGTGCTCCACGTCCGCTCCGGGTCCGCTCTGGCCGTGTCCTGCATGGCGGGGGGACTTCTGCCGCTGTGCCACGAGGCCGCTGCGCTAGGGGACTGTGTGGTGCACCGCGTTCCGCTTGGTAAGTCTTTGCTGCATGAGAAACAGGTTTATTTAACCTAGTTCAGTTCCTAGTGGTGTTTTTAACGATCGATGTGGCGCGGTGGGCGAAGGTCCGCCTGCGACGCAGAAGGTTGCGGTTTCGATGCCCGCCTCGGAACAATTGTGTGTACGATCTGCAGATATTTGTGCCGGGTGTTCTGGTCGTTTTGTATGTATAATAAAAAAAATATCTATGTAATGTATTACGTCTATCAGTTATCTAGTACCCATAACACAAGCTCTGCTTACCATGGGGCTAGATAATGCTGTGTGAATTGTCCAGCATTATTTATTTATTTTATTTAGTTCAGGCAGGGTTCAGGTATTATTTTAGACCTTTAGAACATAAGATAATTGGCTCTTGTAATCCATTTAGTCCAAGTTGTTTCGAATAAAATTTATTGTTTACCCCAGGTATCCTTGACAACGAGGAGAAGGACAAGCTGGTCCGAGCACTGGGACCCTCCTCCAAGATACTGATCCTCGTCAACTCTGGCGCTCTCTGCTGCGGCGCCACTCTCGAGGAGGCGTTCCAGCACGCACGTCTGCTCACCGCGGCTGCTGATGTGCAACTGAGGCTGGCCTCTATCCCGCTAGATAGACTGGCTCTCATCGATGACGTCACCAGGCGACAGGTTAGTTGTTCAGTCTAGTTATAATACGGATATATCTAGTAATTTAGTCAAGTTGGTCCTTTATAATATGGGCATACCTCGAAAAGAACCGACAACCACTGGGGTAATAGTGTGCTTGAGCGGAAACCGCGCCTCAGCAAACGTGGTGTAGAAAGCCCTCTAGCCAGGTGGGATGACGACCTGTGAAAGACTGCAAGCAGGATGCTGGATGCGGCAAGCTAAAGGAAGGGCGCTATGATGGTCATTCGCATATGTCCAGCCGTGGACTTAAATAGAAGATGATGGATGGTGGTGGCTATAAGTAGCAGTGTTGCTAGGTTAACTAGCCTAACTTTGACCAGAGCTTGTTGGGATATTCAAAAGCTTTACTTATCTATGTTAGTTGAAGGTTTCTTGTTGCTGTGTTGCTCTCTCGCAATGTTGATATATGAATATTTCGTATTATGTTTTGATTTTTATTATAACAACTAGTTTGTTATTCCCAGATCTTCGAGGCAGCCCACAAGGCTCCAAACGACCAAGCGAAGTGGCGCGTCGGCGGCGAGGAGTTCGAAGCTCTGATGCGGATGCTGGACAATGCGGGCTTCCGCACCGGGTACATCTACAGGCATCCGCTCATCAAGGTAAATTACAATAAACCTTTTAAAAGGCACGAAACAAAAAACATGTAGACCTTTTGAAACTATCATGGTTATTCATACTGACGACCGATGTGGCGCGGTGGGCGAAGGTCCGCCTGCAACGCAGGAGGTTGCGGGTTCGATTCCCGCCTCGGAACAAATGTGTGTACGATCTGCAGATATTTGTTTCGGGTGTTCTGGTCGTTTTCTATGTATAATAAAAAATATCTATCTATGTAATGTATTGTATTATGTATATCAGTTATCTAGTACCCATAACACAAGCTCTGCTTACCATGGGGATAATGCTGTGTGAATTAGTGTCTAGCATTATTTATTTAAGACTAAAGTCATTTAAAATGGGATATTTACCATGATTTCATTGTGATCATGGCGCATGAAACTGTGCCGAAATATTGGAAGACTCAAAAATCAAATCATGGTAAATATCCCGTTTTAAATGACTTTAGTGAAAAAAACATATGCTCTCGAGTTAAACATACAACTTCACTTTCAGCGCTGCTAACAACTTCGGTTGTAGCGACAATGCTGAGACAGGGACCTTTTTGACCCTTTAAGTAACACATTATCTGTCATCTGTATCATTATATATTTAAAAATAAAAAAAAGTATATAAAAATAAGGGAAATATATATAAAAGAGAAAAATATATACAAGAAAAAAAAAAAAAGAAAAAAAAGTGATTTATGTCTAATAATTTGTTATGTGTTTCTGTATATGTGTTTGTGTGTGTTGTTATTATTTTTGAAAGTAATAATACCAATTACTAGTAAAATTCTTGTATGATGTCAAAAATGATGTTGCATTTATAGCAACAGTTTTTATGGATTTTAAGAGTAACCGCAAACTAGCGTACTTACAGATCCAGTGGTCTGATGAGTCCTACTAGTTTGCAACAATAAATAAAAAATAAAAAAAAACACATTATCTGTACCTATCTATATGTTTTATCCAACCCGCAACCTTCTGTGTCACAGGCAGACCTTTTTTGGACTCGCTAGTTTTAGCCCAATTTTTTTTTAATATATTTAAAAAATATTTGGGAAACATTTAATATATCTAAAAACGTAACGAGACGAAACAGGATAAGATCAGGAGAGTTAGGTTAGCAAAGTTAAGGCAGACTTTTGCCTACCACGCTACAGAGGTCGTCAAATTTATGAGAGGTCGAATGTCAAAAACTCAGTTTGGTCAACTACCATGGAGGGTTAGAATGCTATTAACCTCTAACAAAGGGTAAAGGTTGAACACTGTCTAACCTCCTTCCCTAAGATGAGCTCCCCAAAACTAGGGGTGTTTTGGGGAGGCGCGTTCAGCAGTGGATGTGTGCTGATGGAGGTATACTTTGTTTCCAAAAAGAAAAATTCAAAGAAATAAACATAATAACAGTACCGTGTCAATATATTTATGAAAACTTGTTGTACACTCATAAAAATATCAATCGGTACCCTAAAAAAAGTGATATACATAATGTAAATACTAATAATAATAATAATAATGCTGGTGAGTTGCAAAAATTATCAATAAATAAATTTTAAAAAATTGTTAAACATATTCTTTGTAAAAAAGCTTATTACAAAATATCAGATTACCTAGAAGATAAAAAAGCTTGGAACGAGTTTTGCTCCAACTCAAAATCTAACAACTTACAGATAAGCAAATCATATGTACTAGACACATAAGTTATGAACATACTAGTGGCTTCTTCTCACTTCTTCCACTGGTGGACAAAAAATTTAAGTGAACTATAAAATATGACCTGTCTAAGTGCTTATTTGTAAGCTTAAAGAAATAAATAAAAACTTTTCATTTTCATTTCATTTCATTTCCAGAACGACGTGCCGAAGCCCAAGAACGACGTGGAAGTGCCCCCGGCCGTCTCCTCGCTGGGATATCTTCTAGAGGAGGAAGAACTCTACAAGCAAGG
The DNA here is from genome assembly GCA_947044415.1 of Eupithecia dodoneata. Classification (NCBI taxonomy): domain Eukaryota; kingdom Metazoa; phylum Arthropoda; class Insecta; order Lepidoptera; family Geometridae; genus Eupithecia; species Eupithecia dodoneata. The sequence continues at coordinate 5,208,707 of OX345685.1, forward strand.
GTGAATATGACTAAATAACTTTAAAACGTTTTCATACATACAATTTCATAGAAACTAGTTGTTCATTATTATAAACAACTCGTATATCCTAAAGGAAATAAAACCCTCGTGTATAGAAGGTTACGCTTAACCAAGACAGACCTCTTTTCTGCTGCGAACCATAGATAGATAGATAGATAATTCTTTATTGCACACTAAGTATAAAATGACAATGTAAAATAAAAACTTAAAAAAACTAGATACAATTGGCCATCTAACCATCTGCAAGGAAACATCTCTATGCCCGTTTGGCCGGTCATATTTTCATGGTGGATGGATAGAATATTTCTGTTGAGATTGTTAATAGTTTCTATTTAATTCGTGTTTTCAACAATTAAACAAATACTATATTTGAACCAATCTCTCATTTCAGGATATGGAAGAAAGGGCAAGGCAAGACGGGCGAGCGCACGCGCTGGCTGAACTCTCCCAACGTGTACCAGAAGGTGGAGGTGTTGGAGACGGGCACGCATGACCCCAAGAAGATCACCAAGGTAGAATACTTGAGGCTCGAGGCGGAGTAGACTCGCGGTACGTTAGGGTCCGGGAGCCAGTAACAGATTTTTATAACCAAGTCCCTCCCAAGCAAAACTTCGTAATACGCATTAGGGATTAATATTATTAATAGTCGTGACCGTCAGCTGCGACTCCGTGGTTGGGTTGGGCAGTGGCAGCGATGACGACATTATTCCCATGGAATAAGGTTAAAACAGAATTCACGAATATGCGAATTTTAATTTCTCAGGAGGAAATAATTGACCAAATTTGTACCTGGCTCCCGGACCATTAGGAAGGTGCCTTTCTACTATGTGCTGGGTATTTAAGTGACGGAGTATGTCAAACTCATAGATTTTAACGAAAACATTATTAATGAAAGCGGGTTTACTTCGAGCCTAGTTTGTGATGGTAGAAAACAAACGTTTCACGTTGAGATTGCTCGAGTTTTATAGCTGAACGATTGTATTGGTAGATTAACTTATAAATTAACTTAACTCATATATTCTATCGTAGTTTGAAGAATTAGCTATGAAACATATTTGGAACACCAAAGCTTCATCTCTTAAGAGTGTATAATACCTCAAACTGCTAATGTTCAACTCCGCCGGATGTCCATATCGTCTAAACTACTGAATATTTAACTTTGAAATTGATATATGGTAAAGTTCAGGACTTAATCTATCGATCATATGTTTCGAAAACACGATTCCATAAAATTTTCTCGATAGAAAAAAATCGCAAAGTTACCTCTAAATTTTTACTAAAACCTAAATTTCGTAGATAACCCGCTCACATTCGTAATGGACACTTATTTAGCTTCAATATGACTATTAGTAGATGGGCAGATATCGTCAGCTTAGCTACACAGCACATCATGTCTCAGGCATCCAAGACATGAGGCAAATCCGAAACGAACAAAACCTATCCGAAGAGGCGTAACATGTCCGAAAAGGCGTAAAAGGTTCATTACAAAAAAATGGTCAAAGTTTATATCAGTCCGCTATTTGTGGTGTAGTGCTTTATTTAAAAGCCATAATTCACCCATAAAACTTTTGAAGGTTTAATAAAATTCAAGAAAGTATTCGTCTTGTCTCAAAAAATGTTGTTAAACTTAGCACATTCTTTTATCGTCAAGTAATAAAAAAAAATCAATATCAGAAAGAAATTATCAAACTCGTGTAGTTTATTATTTTGAAATGTCTTCTAGGATAGCCATATTCATTCTGTAAAGTGAGATTTGCACACCAACCACATCTTTAAATATTAACACTTTCATTGCCAACAACATACGTGTGGTTCTAGCAGAGCTTGTAGCCCTAGCGGCGCGCCCCTGCTGCGGGACGCACTGCAGAGGCTTGGTAGTGGTAGCGTTTAAAACAACATAGGCTTACCAAGCAAGATTGATAATTTCGAAAAGTGTAAAAAAGAAGAATTTAAGGGCAGTGCAAGCGTTAAACGAACATTGGTTTACCTCCCAAGCAAGATTTAAAAAATTTACAAGTGTAAAAAAGGAGAATTTCCTTCACAAAAATTTTTTCACGACCGTACAATAGTATATATCAAAGTACACTTTGTAACATCACAAGTTATTTAAGAATAAGTAAACTATGTTTTTGATTAAATGTTTATTATATTTAATTTATCTGTAAGACGAAGTAATTATGAATTATCTAGACATTCCACTAACTTTTTTATATATTTGGTTTTCTCTTTGTGATTTTTTTAAATATTTTCTACCTATTTTACAATTTTATTTATTTTAGTATATTTTGTATAACTTTATATTTTGGCATATGCACATCAATTTTTATTACATTATAGTAATTAATTAAAATTTATTACTAAGGACATAGTTTAATATGTTAACCACTTCGTTAAAGTCTATTAATCTGAGAACTATTCCAGTTAAATATTTAGAGTTTGGTCAGAATCAGTCAAGCATTTTGTGTTCAGCGCTCAAAATGGCTAAAAAACTAATTACTGTTCTTTTAATGTTTTTAAACTTACGCGATCTGAATACATAATTATAAGTGTTGATACATCGGGTATTTATCGCGTTTATTTACCTATTTTCCCCGACGTTTCATCCCGTGACCACGACAGAGTGTAAACCTGTTGAAACGTCGGGAAAAAACGACGGTACCGTATGGTGATTATGTAACTCGCGACCGGCGACAGGCGTAAATCAAGCAATCAGTGCTGTCAAACGCCAATTTTGACCAATTTTGACGTCATCAGGTGGTTATCAACATTCTACTCAACGTTGTCTACGTTGTTGAATGCGGGCAGGAATCGAACTAGAGTTCTTTCTTCCGGTTTCTACGTTGAGGAAAGCTTTCCTCAAGTCATGTGCTGTCGCTATGCGAGCCTTGCAGGCTTCTCAAGAGCTGTTCATTAGCCTGTTGGCTGTTCTGATCATCCTGGGTGACGGCTTCGGGCGATTAGGAGTTCCCGGGGCAGGGGTCTCGTGTGCTGAATAGCGAGTCCGTTGAGGTGTACGTGGCGATTTTGACGTTGTAGCTGGTGTCAAACTAATAGAAAATTGACGTTTGACAGCACTGATTGCTTAATTTACGCCTGTCGCAAACCGGTCGCGAGTTACATAATCACCCGGCCGTTGCATCAATACTTATAATTAATGTACTTGTATATTTGCTCCTTATATTATTTTTATGGAAAATCATCGAAATCGTGTTTAGATTTAGTTGATAGATATTATCTGAAGTTATTTGTAAACAAATATTATTTAAAGCTAACGCTTCTTGCTTAGTGTGTATTTAAAGATTTATTATAACGACTGACTCAGATTTGAAATGGAGCAAAAACATTTATCTTGTGTCTTTTTATTTATTTAAAAAGAACACGTAATTATTAGAAAAGCAGATTCAATTTTAAATATATTGTTTTAAAATTGAATAATTTGTTTTTGCTGCATAATGATGCGTCCAGATTGTGTAACATATTATATAACTTATGTTATTTACGACCACGTTATAAAACATGTTTTGCGTCCATTTCCGATTTTCCTCATATTCTGGTGTAAATAGTAGATCGCCAAGATGACCTATGAGAAGCAAGCTCCTCCCAACGCCCCGGGTCAATACCGCAAGTGGTGACTCTACTGCCATGCGTGCCGTAGGATATTCAAGACCAAGTTCGGTCTAGCGAGCCATATTAGAGGTCATGATAGAAAAAAATCCGTGATATCTAAGGTCGCCGTCATCGAAATCGATGAGGCCTATATTTATCTATATATATATATATATATAAAAGAAAGTCGTGTTAGTGACACTATTTATAACTCAAGAACGACTGAACCAATTTGGCTGAAAAAGGGGGAAGCTAACTTAGAACCAGGAGACGGACATAGGATACTTTTTATCATTTAAAACATTTGACAAATAGGTATACACGGGGGCGAAGCCGCAGGGCGCAGCTAGTATATATATAAAACATTTTTCATAATATGTTTTGTTACATAATCTGGACGCACCATAAGACTGAAGATCAAAATAGCTTTTCTTGTATTGTGCTTTTAGAGTTTTATTCAATAAAAACTATTAAAAAAAATAAAATCTTTTCGTATCGCTTCACTCACATTGAAATGCTCTTGATTACTAAAAACTAATATAGATTTACTAAAAACTTAAAGCTGAATTTTTTAGTGTTTTAATGTGTTTTTTTTTGTGTGACTAATTTTAAAATGTTTTGCAGTGGGTGGACGCTAACAATGACGAGGTAAATAATGGAAAATGAACTTTATTTCTCTTCTTTTAACTTTCTTTTTTCATTGACTTACCTTCTGGGTCTTCAAATGGGTATAGTTAAGTCTTAACACTATACAGACAGCCCTTGTCTAAGAATAGACTAGTGTCCTAGATCTACTAAGTCCTTGAGTTAGATTATTAGAAGACATTAGGCCACCATCTCTTTTATTTAAGATTTATTAGACTAAAAAGTCACTGACTTTATGTGTCAATAGGGTAGTGTCCTGGGTAAAAAATATATTTTTCTATTTAGTCCGTCGGTTAGATTATCAGAAGATATTGGACACGTATTTTTTCTTTTGTCAATCGAACAAATACTTACGAAAATAAAGCGCGTCACAGTTTAGGAGTGGGGGCTCGTGACGTCACAACTTGCTAAAAAGTAGCAAGACGTGACGTCACGCGGAACTTTAACTGGCTAAACTTGCTAAAAAGTGTAGCAAGACGTGACGTCACGCGGAACTTTAACTGGCTATATCTTCATATTTTTTTGTTTCATTGACAAAAGAAAAAACACGGGTCCAATATCCTCTGATAATCTAACTGACGGACTAAAAATATATTTTTTACCCAGGACACTACCCTATTGACACATAAAGTCAGTGACATTTTAAGCTATAAATAGAAATGTTGGTCTAATGGAGATCTGTTCAAAATAAAAATCTCTTTTTTATAATAAAATATTTATAATACGATATTTATAAAGAGAATTGATGATAAACACGAAATCAAATTTTCATGTCATTCAAAAGAACATGTGAATAGTGAAAATATGAATTTAGAAGATATCACTTCGAATAACGTTTATTAAATTTTTTCTCTTATTTTGATTTTACTATTTCACAACTGGCTTCTTCACTTTTTAATTTAATTATATTTTTCCTTTTACTTTACTATCGGTCTGGGTTAATTGTGGTGTCCATTCTTTTACATTTCCACAGGATAATCTAACATGATAAACAAACTATATATAAAACATCCTCTAGCTAGAACCCTGTTTTCTAACAAAGTATAAAGAATAATTTATAACTTTACTATTTGACATGACATAGCTCAAAACTAAAACTAGTAAATATATTTATAAATATAAGCTAGGAATGAATGAATTAATGAACACTTTATTGCACTAAAGAAATAAAATAAAAATCTTATATCTAGATATCAACAAAAAGTACAATAGGCGGCCTTATCGCTGATACCGATTAGGTACTAAAATAAGATTTGATTTGATTTTGATTAGGAGCTAGGTACTAAAATAAAACAAAAAACGTAACTTAAATTTAAATAACTAAATTTATTTGACATGACATTACTCAAAACTGAAACATTTTAAGATACTATAAGCTAGGTACTTCAATTAAACAAAAAAAAACTGAATAAAATATCAAAGTGTGGTAACATTTAGACCTTTCTAGACCTTACAAGTAAAAAATCGGCAAATTTTGGATAAAATCTATATAACTAATTTCTTTATTTAAAATCTATCAATAAATCATATTTAAAGCTATGAGGGTGCTAGAGGGTGTATTATTTATGGACATATTGATCTTATTACGTAAAATCTATTTGACTTCCCCGATGTCCTTATTCACTTACGCTATGATAATGAATAAGGCTAGACAATTCTGATTGATGTGTTAGAAATATAGGGAAAATCAAATACGACACTTATATGCATAGAGTCTTGCAATAATTACTTCAGATTTAAAAAAATTATCAAAAGCATTTCATTGTTAATCCCCCTGGTGTAGAATGAAATTGTTTATTTAATAATTTCGTTCCAATAATCGAGTTTGTACAGTGAGCGAGAAAAGGAAATAGTTAAATGTTGCCATTATCTCAACCTTCCCGCACTACCTATTTTTGTTTAATCCTTTTTTATCCTTTTCCGAATGTAAGTGCATGATGTCATAAAGTAAACGAAATATTTTGTCATGGCTACCCTGTACTTTTTTAAATTGTACCGATCTTTGAAATTAAATTTTTGTGCTGTACTTTTTATACCTATTGATCTTTAAAAATAAATTTTTGTTCTTATCAAATGCATCAATGATGGATACCCTACTTGCTTACTTTTCTCTTCAAAGAAACCTACATTTGTTGAAAAATAACTTAAAAAAGCAAAAAAATAAGTCGAGCAATTGAATTTTTTTTGACAGAAAATGCATGAGAATGGCCCGTATTAAAAAAACATGAATAATTAAAAAAAAACTGTACACGCTCGATAACCAGGACGAAGCGACAATAATACCTTATTTACTACACCTATTTACCTATTCTTTGCACGCACTAACCTAAATCCTTATTCTCCACTGGCAACATTAACTAATATTTCTTTTTTTCTCCCTCCACTATGGTACATTGGATTTTCGACCGTATTGCGTACGGCAGTGGGTGCAAGAAGGCTCGCCAGCGCATTCCAGTACGCCCGTGAAGATTGATACTCTACAGTTTGTGCCTATGAAGACGAACCCTAAGGAATTCAAGAAGTTGCAGCAGCAGGTGTGTACCTACCTTTATCTGTTACTTTTACTTTTTAGGTTATCGTTAGTTCTGTAGTATGCCCTGTCCACTAGGATTCTCTTCAGTTTGTTAATGAATATTGCAGTTGAGATCCGGCTCACTCCATTATAGTCAATGTTATTTAAATTTTTGCCAAAATTACCAATTTGGGGTAGCTTTAGTCGATGACGAGGGTAGTTGTATCAGCCCACGTCGGGAACTCCTTAAGATAAAAAACTCGATTGGCAGTAATAGGATTTCTTATAAACAAAATATTTTATTTCTATAGGCTTTCAAAATAAGCACTTAGAAAAGTCAAATATACTATAAATTATTATCAAATAAGGTTATTTTACTGTTCACTGCAATTTTTTGTCCACAAGTGGAATAAGTGAAAAAGAGACCACTAGTATGTATATGAATGCAGTTCAAATTGTTTTTAAAATCAAAATGAAGTCTTTTTTCGGTAAAATTTTCTATCTACAATATTGAGGGTTCTTTCCCTCCATGTGGCCATTGCTGTGGGACGCCCTGTATATACATAATTCAACGTGGGAATAACTAACACATTTATCTGCAATCTAGATCAAGGAGAACCGTCGCGCGGACAAAATCAGCGCCGGTCCGCAGTCCCATATACTGGAAGGTGTCACGTGGGACGAGGCCAATAGGCTGGTCGGAGAGGACGCCGTCAACACGCAGACTGGAGACCATGTGGTGAGTTTCATCATCTTCATCAGCCTATAGCAGTCCACTGCTGGACATAGGCTCTCGTCTTCAGCTTGCCGCATCCAGCATCTACCTGCAGTCTTCGCAGGTCGTCATCCCACCTGGTCGGAGGGCGTCCAACACAACGTTTACCGAGTCGTGGTATCCACTCAAGAACACGTTTGCCCCAGCGGCCGTCGGTTCTTCGCGAGATATGGCCGGCCCACTGCCACTTCAGCTTGCTAATTCTTGTTGTGGTAATAGACACGGGCAATTCACAGACTCAAGACCTGAATTTAGCCGAAAGACTAGACAAATGCGTCTCCCAAAAATCAACACAGTGACCGGTACCATACGGCCTGCATCTCGCTGTCTTCTTGCTACCTTTATAAGTCATAGATCTACCTTTGCCCTCCAAGATCGATAGACGACTCGACAACATAAATGAAGTGAAAGAAATGCCTTTTGGACACAATACTACTACAAAAGAGATGATTATATCTACGAAAGACTGCTTCAGTGTTATATATTTTTCTAATGATTGTTCAATTGTTTTCTGTTTCGTATACCAATAAAGTGAATTTAATTTTATCTTTTTGTCCTGACCTCGATTAAACCGTACCATTTAATTTCAGGTCCTAATGGGCGCAGCTTCCAAAGGCATCATCCAGCGCGGCTACCAACACAACGCGACTATGTACAGCGCCCCCTACGCGAGGAATCCTTTCGATCACGTCACCGACAACGAGATCGAGGACTACAAGCGGGCTGTGGAGCGGAAGACGAGGGGAAACGACTGTACGTATTACATACAGACTGCACGTTATACTGCACACACAGACTGCACTGTAGGTAGGTAGGTACTGCACAACACGACAGTCTACAGCAAAGACTGCACAATATACAACTACTAGAGCAAAGAGCTCATTCACTCCAACCTCCGGCCTGCCCTGAGTGAGTGAACTCACTTAGGTTGTTGTTGGGGCTGTCGCGTACCCTGCGCAGCATGGATGCGGTCTGTTTACGGAGTATGGCAGCAAAACCATCCGTCTGATATTCCGCAAACATTCCTTAATATAATTGGTCATGGCCTGTTCTGTTTTTTTTTTAAATTATATTAGCCCTGAGTGTCCCACTGCAGAGCAAAGGGCTCCCGCCCCTTTTTCCACTCATCTCGGTCCTCAGCAAGGAGAACCCACTCTTTATTGTATAGGTCGAGCTCATCCCGCCATCTCCGCCTAGTCCTTCCACGTGGCCGTCGTCCGTCCGGTACCCAGTCAGTGGCGATCTTCGCCCACTGCTGGTCTGACATACGCCACACATGTCCAGCCCAGTCCCACTAGAGTTTGGCGGCTTTTTAGGTAGCGTCGGCTATTTGCGTTTTGGAGCGCAGTAACGTGTTTCTAACGCGGTCTGTAAGTCTGACTCCCAGGATACTGCGCTCCATAGCCCTCTGGCACACACCGAGGCTGAAATTTTGGCTCTTCGTTAATGACCAGGTCTGTGCACCGTATGTGAGGACTGGGAGAATGCACTGTTCTGATTACATCAATAAATTAATAACAAATGACATTGTATTGTTCCAGACGACACGGACCTGTCGGAGTCGGAAGCCATCAGCCACCAGATCACATCCCCCGCCAGCGCGCCTTCCGAGACCGAGGAGGAGTCTCGCGACGGTAAATATATTAAAATCCTTTATTGTATTCCTTCCTACCGAACCGACGGCCGCTTGGGCAAACGTGTTCTTAAGTGAAGACCACGACTCGGTAAACGTAGTGTAGGACGCCTGACGACCTGCGAAAGACTGCAGGTAGATGCTGGATGCGGCAAGCTGAAGACAGGGCGCTATGACGTGAGTTAGCGTAGGCCGCAGCATTAGACTAACATGGGCTCATGATAATGATAATGCAGTATTTAGCGGGTCGTCATCCCACCTAATCGAAGACGTCCTACGCTACGTTTGCCGTATCGTGGTCGCCACTCAATAACACGTTTACCCAACCGGTTATCGGTTCTCGAGATATAGCAAGCCCACTGCCACTTAGCTTACTAATTCATAGACCTATGTCGATAACTTTGGAAAAAACTCTACTCACGGTTTTTTTTTAAATGTATTTCCAGAACATCGCGTGCTGCGAATTGAAACCACTCAAGCGCCGGTCAGGAGTCAGCCTGAAGTCGTATTGAGCGATGGTAAGTCATTTATTACACACATAAAGTCATTTACGAGTATTATTAATATAAATAAAGAGAAAGTCCTATGACTACTATGTAATGACACAACGATAGAAGTGATCACCGACCGACTGGAGCCGAGCGTACAGCGTAACGAACCCGAGCGTGACGTGGGCCGTCGCGTTCGTTCATTGTTTTAGGCTCTCATTCGACAGGTCGACAGACGGACCGCATTTCAACTGCAATCCAACCGCAAATTTGCAGTTCATTTGCAGTTCTATTGCAGTCGGCGTGCAGTTCACTTGAACAGCACGACGACTGCAATAGAACTGCAATCGACTGCGCAGTTGGTTTGCAATTCTATTGCAGTCGTCGTGCAGTTCACGTGAACAGCACGCCGACTGCAATAGAACTGCAATCGAACTGCGCATTTGGATTGCAATTCTATTGCAGTCGGCGTGCAGCTCTGAAATGCGGTCCGTCTGTCTAGAGCCTTAAAGGCGAAAAAGGAAAACTTCTTTCAACTTCAACTTCTTGCTAGATGGCTCTGCGTCTGTTTTGATGCAATTCTACCAAGAAGCTCTACTTAATTTGGGAATGTTTGATTTGTACATATTTTTTTTGCATTTACGCATGATTTTTGAGTTGATTTTCGAAACTCAAAGCTGAGTTGTATGAATACACTTTGTGGCTTCACACTACCTCTATTCATGATAGTTTTCTTGCCTCTAGTTAGCTACTCTGATTCTTATTGTAAAATATCATCGTTTAAAAGCAAGTTTTAATTACACTTTGATTGCTGAAATCACACCGTATGTGTAAAGCTTTCAAACGCAACAGTTTCGAGCTTCTGTATTTTGAATTCAATTCAAATTCTTTATTATCGGACAGCAAAGGTCCATAAAAACAGATACACAAAATTACAAGAAAGAAAATACCTACAATTACAACGAATTATTTTGCTTCGATGATACCAAAGTCGTAACATATTTTGCACCAATATTCCTCGGGTTTTGTATCCCCTTTAGATATTAAAAGTATGCAGGTTTTTAATTCGGAGTATACATGAAGAATTCTAAATTATACCCTGCTAAACATGGTCTAAATAAGAATTAATGATACCTAACTAAAGGATTGAGAACTAGAATGAATTTACATAGACGATAATTTACGATTCTTTGCTGCTGCAGTACAAAATATAAATGAATCAAAGAGTATAAGGCCGTTTTCCACGAAATCGTAGAAATAAGCAATAGCTTAGCAGCTTTTTTTTAACAATTCAATTCAAAAAGCTTTATATCTTTAGGTATTCTTACAAAATAAGCACTTAGAAACTCAAATTTCATACTATAAATTATTATCAAATAAGAAATAACGTGTTTTTGATTTTAGCTTCCCTTCATTTTAAACGACAGAAATTTACACCAAAAAATCTTCTTGAATCATGAAAAAATCTTAAAAATAGCCGAGAGGCTTTTGCGCATCAGGCTAATGCCAAAAAATCTGCCAGGCTATTGCACTTGTTCTCCCTCCCCTTTTATCATATAGCACATGATCAGCTGAATACCCTGTTTACTTAATTATCATCCCTGCGTTTTGGTGGAACACGGGCGTACGTTTTTTTTTTATATGCATGTATATAAAGCATCGTGTTTTTTGTAGTTGACACAACCGATTTCTTGAATGCTGAACGCTCGCATGCCGACCGGACGAAAGGTATGATTTTTACTCATAGATTTAATTATACAACATGGATTTGTATACAGGACTTTATAACTAATATGGAGTTACTTTGGTTTTGGACTGTAAAAACGCTTCATCTAAAATATCTGTACGATTTCACTGTCCAGCCTTGCAGTGCGTTAACACTTTGATTGCTGAAATCACACGGTATGTGTTTTCTACAAGTGACTAGTATGCGTAAATCCACACTAGCGCAGCGGCTGAGAAAATACAGATCTTTGTGACTCAGCACAGCCGTAATATTTTTCGAACGAAACGCATGTGCGGCGCAACACAACCGCTGTGCAGAGCGGCAGCACGAATTTTTAGGTTAAAAAAAAGATTGCAGTCGTCGAAAAAAATCGCAGTCAAAGTGTACTGGCTATGGGTACTGACCGGCGTTATGGGGCGTAATGCAACGTGCTACACAGAGAGCGTTCGCGCAGTCACTACAGAGCAACGAGACGGATTCTAGCACACAGTGTAACATATCATGCTCGCTGCGAATGTTACAATACAATACAAAAATACTTTATTGTACACTAGATACAGATAACTACAAAAAGTCATCACATGCGACGAGTGCAATGAGCGGCCTTATCGCTTACATTACGCAACGTAACACCGATCTTACCCCCGGCTTAAGGTTCTTGATATATTCAAGATGGCAACTTTACTAATTTGCATTATAATTTTATTGCCAGGTGCATGGTTTTTAAATCTATCTATACTTTTATATATGAAAGCTATCTGATGTTTTAATACAAATATATATATATATATATTTTATTTATCTGCTTCACCGCAAGTTAGGTTGGCTTAGCTTAAAACATTGGGGTCGTATCGCTAAAGTTTGGCAGTGAAAGCGTTAAAAAGCTTAGCTCGCGGTGTAGTGTACCTTTGCCCAGTATTGGGCCGACATTATCTACTTAAAGCGGGGTTTACACTAATAGTTACTTGAGCAAGCAGTTGTGGTTACTGTTACATTATTTATTACCAAAATATTGTATTATCGTGGTAATAACCATGATAGCTTAAAAGTTAAAAGATGGTTAAGTTAACAATATTGCATAGATAGCTAATATAAACCCCGCTTCAGTCTTCGTCATTTTACAAAAAATTTAATAAACAGAATACATTATAAAGAAAACGTCAGCTAGCTTTAACTATACTAACACTATCTATCCCTATCCTAAGACACCCGTGATCCGATCCTATCAGATGACGATGTGTTTCTACCGTCCCCGCGGGGGCCCATCGTGTCCCGCGCGCATCATAGAGGTGAGACCGTGTTGGGTAGTAAATTGTCGTGTTGTGACAGTGTTGGGTAGTAAAATGTATTAGATCATGTTGGGTAGTAAATATCATTGATCATCATGCTGTGTTGTAAATTATTCTTGGTGTCGTAGGCAAATGGATTTAATGCGAAGCAAGGCTCTTCAAATTACGGTCGCTCTGATATTACGCCAGTCAAGTGCGCCATTTACTTCCGTTTTGACCCAAGGATTCGATCAGTGCTTGCGCACGTCTGCTCGCCTCGAGGCTATATTCAAACTAGAGTCTTGTACCTGACTTCAGCTCCTATCGTGTCTTACGGATTGTTAGACACGATTGGAGTTTTACTCTGGTGGGTATTAACCGATTCCGTGCGGATGGCGCCCTAGAGGTGCCATAGATGGCACCTCTAGGGCGCCATCCGCACGGAATCGGTTAAAATGCCATAATTTGTCAGATTGTTTTTTTTTCAACCTATAATAGTCGAATGCTGGATAAAGGTCTCCCCTACGACGAGAAATTACGAATACAATTATAGTATTCGTAATTTCTCGTCTGTCGGACCGTTACATTTTGTTCTGGTTATTGAATCATCATCGGGTTGCAATTTTTTTCCCCAAAGATTTTTGTTTACGTGTGTACATTTATTTCAAATAATGCATTACTTTTTATCTGTTTTTTTGAAGCGGGATCAGTTGACAAAGGAAATTACCTATGCATAAGATTAATTATTTAGTCAACTCATCCGTGGGATGAGTTTAGAGCCTGAATGACCTAGTGACTAACATTATTTATCATACACTAGGATGGTGTACGATTCACGACAATGTGCTTATTGTGAATGTCCTTATTCCTTAAAACACCTAATTTTCAAAAACGGTGTAATTGACTGACGAATCTCCCTGCTCTTAAGATCCCTCACTGCTGTCAGAGTCGGAGGTATTCCTCGATTCTGCAGCATCAGGATCGTCCAGCACCGGACTGATGTCTCCGCTGGTCTCTCCTACGCCGCAGCGCGCGCCAGCTCACGTCGTTGTTCGCTCTAGCACCACCGCTGTAGCTAGAAGCATTAGAGGTAGTAATAAGACTTTCATGTTGGTTTGTAAAAGTATTGGAGGTTCAGATATTGAGGGTTGATGTTGGGTAGTTTGAGACTGGATTATGTTGGTTTATTTGATTTGGGCGAAGCTTTACGTCGCTAAACTAGACTTTCATGTTTGATTGTAAAAGCGTTGGAGGTATAGGTGTTGAGGGTTGATGTTGGGTAGTTTGAGACTGGATTATGTTGTTTTGTTTGATGTGGGCGGAGCTTTACGTCGCTAACTAAGATTTTCATGTCGGGTTGTAGAAGCGTTGAAGGTATAGGTGTTGAGGGTTGATGTTGGGTAGTTTGAGACTGGATTATGTTGGTTTGTTTGATGTGGGCAGAGCTTTACGTCGCTAACTAAGACTTTCATGTTGGGTTGTAGAAGCGTTGAAGGTATAGGTGTTGAGGGTTGATGTTGGGTAGTTTGAGACTGGATTATTTTGGTTTGTTTGATGTGGGCGAAGCTTTACGTCACTAAACGGATGCTGTTAATCATCGCTGATCATCAATATCATCATATATCAGGGTTGCTTTTCCACCACAGAGCTGTTCTGTAGCTAAGCGTGTCAGACTAACTACAAGCTATGTTGTATAGATTGTCGGGGGGTATCCTAGATCCCCTTGATATTAAGTCACTGGTGTTCCTCGACTCTGCAGCGTCATAAACATCCACCACTCAATATATTTAATCGTTGTCATCACATTGGCTTAATAGGTAGGTGATTAAGTATAGATAAGCGTCACAATGTGAACCCTATTGGGCGTGAACAACAAGTGGACCACTGTTATATGTCTCTTTCCTACGACGCAGCGCATTTGAGGTAGACTCTCATGTTGGGTTGTAAAAACGTTATGGGAAGTTGTTGAAGTTAGTTGTTTTTATTATTGTTATTTATAATACACAGACAGCTGTTAAGCTGATATTCGTATTATGTTATATCTTAGTCTTTGTTTGTTGTTCTTTTGCTTGAGTTAAAGAAAGTTAAAGTCGATTAAAGTTAGCAAGACTACGTGGATCATGGTGTCTATATTTATTTTCATATTTCATCTTTAGTATATTTCCTTCATTTATATCTAGTTTCGTTATTAACAGCCTGATTACGTTTACACTTAAATAAACAAATAACACAAGTAAGCTAGAAAACCTTTCTTTCATTCCTCTAACTTATTTGTGTCGTTTTGTGGTGAAAAGGTAGGCGAGATAAAATATATACATAAAAATAAATAATAGATAAACATATATTTTTTTTTTACTCGGTCTATAATTCAAGGTCTTGAATATCCCAGTATTTTCTGTTTTATTTGTAGTTTTATATGTTAGTTATTTTATCTCGTCCTCTTGTGTACTGCTAACTGACCTAATCTACGGGCGGGTCTCTCGCGGCTAATCGCTTTAAAAAACCTCTGCAAAAAAAAAAACGCCAAAGAGCGATAATAACTCTCAGTACAAATAAAGTGGTCGATCGCCGACGATTCCCTCGCCCGTAGGTCCGGTCTAACAACCACGCTTGCACGCTTCATTGCTTACAGGTGAAGATAACGAACCGCTAACCGCTAGCAAACGCACCCTGCACGATTACACCCACAACTCTAACATAGACAACCTCATCAAGGTGTATAACAGCCCAGAAAACGAAGTCAAGCACCCTAGATGTAAACTCAGCCTCAGCAGCAGGCTGGATGCTGTACAGCAAACAAGCAGCAGGCTGGATGCTGTACAGCAAACTAGCAGCAGATCTAGCCTCTCTTCAATCCCTTCTATCGAATGGGATGGCAAATGTAGATCTGAATATGTTCTACGCACTAAATCTTTACCTAGACAGAGAGTCAGCAGTCTTAGCAAGTTGTATAGAACTAGGTCTCATAGCGGGTTTATAAACTCTTTTCTTAAAGACCCGGAACCTTTGCACTATCATCTGCCTAGGTGTCAATCTTGCGGCACGTTCAGTGACCATTCCCTTAAGGATCCGACAAGTAACAGGAGAATGCCGACATCTCTCTACCTATCTGTAGATAACATACATCAGAGATGCGTAGATGAAACAGAAATGGTTAAGGTAAAAGAGACTGTGATACCAGCGTTTAGGGTTGCTAATGCGCCGGAGTTTGTTGAAAGCCAAGAGTTCAATGAAGATAATTACCTGGAAGAGCTTAACAGCTTTGCATCGACCAATCAGACTGTGATAGAGAAAGCTATAGATAAACCTGCTAATGATATCGAAGTTGCTGTTGATGATAATAGTGATACGTACAGAGCAGATTACGTGCAAATTGATATCGATAATGATAACACTCTGGAAACGACAGAAGGCGAGTATCACAGTTTCACGGAAGATTTCGAAGAGGCATACGAAAGCCCGGTAAAAGATCTGGTAGAGAAAGATATTAGAGACTATTCTGTCCCTATTGACTTCTACTGCGATGATTATAACAGAAGGAGTGAGGATAGTCCAAAGAAATCACCTTTTAAAAGTGACAGAAAAAGTGGTGAAAGTCCGACGAAATCTCCGTTTAAAGCGCGAGAGTCTGTTAAAGTGCTGGAGCCCATTCTAGAAGAATCTAAGAGCTCTTACGGCGATGATTCCGGTAATTCCGAGAAAAAATATTCGGACGCTTTTTTAAGTGCAGAGATTACGATTGATGATCATTCAATAAGTCAAGTTCAAACAAATGATAATAGAAATGCTAAAGTTGAAGAGAACATTGAAACAGATGCTCATACTGGAATTACGGTTTATGCATGTAGCAAAGATCCCGAACAACAAATAGATGACCATTTAATTGTAAAGGCGATGTCTGATGATTGTGAAGCCACTGTAAGTGGTAATGATTCTCGATCTAATGATGATAAAGATATAGTTATAAATTATCAAGAAATGCTGAACGATGATAATACTAAAAATGCGAATTCTCGTGACAAAACTCCCGAAAAAGAAATAGATTATCATTTAATCACAGAGACGATTGGTGATGCTTTGGAAGCCACTGTCCTCAATATTACTGAGTTTCAATCAAATGATAGCAGACATATAATGAACCAACAGACCAATGAGTCTAGTGCCGCAAAAGCTAGTTTATGTACCAAGGATCTCGTAAAACAAATGGATAGCCTTATCACTGCCGACACCATTATTCATAATGTACCTACAGCTGTAACTGAACTTCAATCAATGACTCAAGGCAATGTTCAGTACTGTGATAATATTCATGGATTAGACGTGAATCCAGATAAAAATACTGATAAATCTGTTAATGTTGGTGATAAAAATCTCGAAGAAATAAAAGGTCATATGACTATAGAGATTAAAACTGATGATCTTTTGGCGGCGGATTTTAATGTACTTTCGCCTTCTGACAATGTATTCCAAGCGAATCCAGAAAAAAGTAATAATGACACACTGGATTGGATTCAACATGATCCACAGGCACCTGTGTATCATGTTGAATCAAATGCATACAAAGATGTATTCGTGGTAAGTCCAACAACAGGCACAGAAATAGCTGCGAAAGAATTTGATGTTAATTCAGGTGGCAAAGATTTTCCGCTGAAGCCTCGGGAACCGGTTCTTGAACCAATTATTGAAGAGTCAAAAAGTTCGTACGGTGATAATTCTAATATCTCCGAGAAACAAGATTTAGATGCCCAGATTGCAGAAATTACAGATAATTTGGCATACGTGACAAACGATCAGCCCGATGATGTTAAACATGTAGATGAAGTAAAAGAAGTAGGAGATGATAATGAACCGAAAAATATCAATGTTTCGCATGGCAAAAACTCCGAAGAAAAAACAGACGTGCTTCCTACAGAAACGACGTCGTGTTTAACTCGATACGTTGATAACGAACTCCTTATTGATAATAAGGACGCAAGAAAAAGTTCTATCGAATACAGCGTTAGTTCTTTTGGAACCACGAGCTTTAATTCAACGATAGAGTTCGAGAAATACGAAGTGATTGCTGATTTACTTTCGGGCTTGTTAAATAAAATTCATTACGATGAAAAAGGGCAAGACTTTTTCAATGCAACTGAAAACAAACGAACTAAAATCTTTTTTGATGATCTAGCTGATAATTCTGAACAAACAAAAGCAATGGGTGCCCTTAATGAAAGAGACAGTGAAAGAACAGCTGATTATTTAGAAGATAAACAAGTAATTGAAAAAGTGATGGCACAGGAACTTAAACATGACGATTATCACAATCAAGAAAGTTATGAAGAACATTTTTCCATAACAAAAATGATTCAAGACATCGAACAGACCTCAAATCTGAATGAAACAATTTTGACAGAGGCCAGTGACAGCGGTGTAACTGAACCTTTTAAAGTAGCTGAAAGTCTTCTTTATTATATATTCGATCGGGTATTCGTTGTCAAGAAAAATAAGATTAAAAAGATAAATAACAAAAAAGTTGTCACTGTGGTTGATGCAGAAGATATCATATTTACTGCCGTATCTTTATGGCCGGACCTCGATGAAAACTATGATTTAACAACTGATTCTTACCAACACCAGTTCAATATTGAATCTAATCTATACAATGATGCCAATATTGTTGAAGACATTAATTCTCATCATGATAAACCACAAATTATCACAGACAAATATAATTTGCATGACGAACAAGATATACATTTACACAACGAAAACTTTGAAGAACAAACTGGTGAACACAAACAAAGCTATTTTGATTATAAGCTGGATAGTAATTACGTCCAAAGCATTGATGAGGAATCGAAAAATAATATTGAAATTCAACTGAGGTTGTCAGCTGATATCAAACAAGGTGCTAACATTGTTGCCGTTGAACATAAAATTATTCAGGGTGGTAAGACTGTAGATAAAATTGGTTTTGAAGCAACGATAAACATTAAATCAACGAACTTACCGTATAATCAAAACGATATAGCCGAGCTCGGCCACCAAAGAGTGAGTGAAAATGTCCTGTATCCAAAGAATATCGTGAACAAATCTAAGAAAGATAAAATTACTAACGCGAAAACTGATGACGAAATACATATCATTCATACCGATGTAAGCGATGAACAAAATGATTACTCGTGTCAAGATCAATATCAGGCAGAAACCCATTTCGAAACAAACCAAGACTATTTGCATGCAGACATTACTAATGATAATCGTTTAACAGAAGATCTTTCTGACCATCAAATACATTACAAAAGAGATAAATATGATGAAGAAACAAATATTGAATTTGACCAAGAACCGACAAATGATTCTAATGTGATGGAGCACTTTGATAGTTCAGTTACAGCCTTTCGAGAATCTGATATAGAAATAGTGCTCAACAATCCAAAGGAATTTCAACACACTACAAAATACCACAAAGATGATTATTCTACAACAGATGACGAAGAATGCAAAGAGCTGTCTGATATTAGTATTGAAATAGCTGAAGACATTGTTTTTGAGATATTCGATCATGCATCACAAAGTAGAAATAAAAAGTACACTCAGAATGATCAGAATTATGAAGCTAGTGAAGAAAAATCTGCTACCGCAAAAAATCATGATGACGTACAAGGTTTCGAAAAAAATGATGTAGATCCCGAAACTTATCATCAGGTCGGGTACAATATTGAATTCGACAAAACTTACAAAGTAAGATCTGAAGATACAACCAATTTTCAAGAACCACCGGACGAATCAGACTTAGACCAAAAAATTGAAGACTGCACAAACATAACCATGGTCGACAATGATAAAATGAACACTGCGTTTGTACACAACGTTTTCTGTGGCCACGCATCTTCGCCAAGAAAGAACTTAAAAGCCTTTGACACATGCAATGAATCACCTATAAGGATGCCTAGTACTAGCTTCGTAGGCCAAGACCTGTCACTGTACAATAAAGATGACACGCTATTAGGCTCTCCTTTTGTGAAACAAGCTTCCATTATATCTATGTCTCTAACAGAGAATTCCGGTGGCATCAAGTACTGGCTATCCTTCGATGATAGTAAAACAGAAAATAACGCCAGCTACGTCAGCTATGGAAGAAGAAGTCTTAGAAACACCGATGATGTTGTTCCAAGCTTTTACGGCGTTCATTTCGAAAAAGATGAAAAGTTGCAACGCTCCGTTCTAGTCAACGATATTGATATAGAAACACCGCTTACAGATCGATATAGAGTTAGTAATTCAATTGAATTCCCGGATTTCTCGTCGGATACATCGCGCTTCTATGACACCTGCGAATCAAATGATGATAGTCTTAGGAAGAAATTTGACAGTCCCCAAAAAATACAAAACATACCAGAAGATGAATATGATTTTGATAAATCTGAAAGGAAATTGCTGTATGAAGTGCAAAGGCGAAGGGATCACTTGTACACAACGTGGCCCCCATTCGAGGACACGCTGTTTTACAAAATAATTTCTAAGTTTAGAATGTCGGAGAGTTTTGATTCTAGCGAGCTAGATCGGGCTAGGATTGATAGCTTATGAGTTACTAACCTATAAGCATATAGACGAAAAAAACGGACTCCGCAAAATCTTTAATCTTTTTAGGCGTGTTTTGGAGTCATTGGCCGAAGCTTACAGGCTCACTAAGATATCTGTGAAGCGCGTCACGTCGCTGTTATCGCTTCGGTCATACTAACTTTGCATTAACCTGTACCCGACATGACGTGAACCAATACCAACTGAGGGTCGTATTTAGTTCCATTTTCGATCGTTTCACAGATAGTCATTAAGTCAATAGTTATAAGAATTTATAGCAGTATACTAATCCGACATTACTAATGTTGTTGTTTATGCTTAGTTCGTTTCTTTTCGTTTTTTTTTATCATTTTATAAGGAAGCTTGTGTTTTTGATTTGTAATAATAAGTTTATTTAGACGTAGGTAATGTGTGCCTGTTTTGTGTTTTTGGTACATTTTGTTGTGTAATTGTTTAATTTTAGCTGGTTTTACGCTCAAATAATATATATGCTTCTATAATTTAATTGTGTCTATGTGATTATAAGATTTTTCAGTAAGTACACTTAACCTCAAAATTCTTTTTGACATTTTAGAACAGGCTTAAGTCTCTCTAAATGCGCATTCATACATCATCCGTTTGTTTTCCTGATGCACTAGTTCCAACTGACAGTATTCCGGATTCAGTAAACGATCGTTTTGCGAAGGGTCCGTTTAAACGGTCCTGTTAAAAACGGATCCGTTACAACGGTCTTGTTAAAACGGATCCGCTGTGAGAACGTAACCTTAGATATCTGTTATGTGAGTCGCGTCTCTGTATTCGCTCTGGTTATAACTAACTATGCACTAACCTGTAACGGACATGATACCAACCAATATCAACAGAGAGACGAATGTAGTTCCACTTTCTGCCTTTTTACAGATATCTTGGTGATAGTATACAAAGAAATTCTTAACGTGAACTTAATATAATAATAAAAGCCTTTATTCAGATACTTAAAACTAGTTTTACAAATATGCTTAAAATTAGACATCGGCAACCCCTATTGCATCTGTTTCCCCGGTTTTGGCAAAGGCCTCTTCCAACTGCTTCCAATCCCCCCTTGCTCGTGCAGTTCTAGACCAAGTCTGTCCTGCGGTCTCTCTTATTTCGTCCTCCCATCTTTTATATTGTCACCCGCGTTTCCTCTTTTTGTCTCTGAATATGAACTGGGTGTCAAATCGAATTTTAGGGATGATTGTAACTTAGTATAAGCTTTGTTTTTAACGTAACCGTGGTTTATGTAAAAGTTTTAAAGAGGGGAAAGCACATTTACTTTTAACCCACCTTGGCTCATCAAGATTTTTGACAGATTTTTACTAAGTCGTAGTCGTGAGTACTCATTCACGACGACGGTACCGCAGATGACTTATTCACGTATAGTTGTACTAATCTATTTTCACTGCTCATTAGTAAATTTTATTGTTTTTGTCGTATTTAAAATGCAGTTAATAGACGTCGGAAATATATCGAATACATCATCAAACAGGTAATTCAAAAATCCTCATTTAAAACGGGATACTTACATAGATACCATGATTGAAATAATTGGATAACTCAAAAGTAAATATCCGTGGTATGGTAAATATCCCGTTATGACTTTGATAGTTTGATAACTGATAACGTTGATAGTTGATGACTTTGATAGTTTGATAACTGATAACTTTGATAGTTGATGACTTTGATAGTTTGATAACTGATAGCTTTGATAGTTTGATAACTGATAACTTTGATAGTTTGATAACTGATAACTTTGATAGTTTGATAACTGATAACGTTGATAGTTGATGATTTTGATAGTTTGATAACTGATAACTTTGATAGTTGATGACTTTGATAGTTTGATAACTGATAACTTTGATAGTTTGATAACTGATAACTTTGATAGTTTGATAACTGATAACTTTGATAGTTTGATAACTGATAACTTTGATAGTTGATGACTTTGATAGTTTGATAACTGATAACTTTGATAGTTTGATAACTGATAACTTTGATAGTTGATGACTTTGATAGTTTGATAACTGATGGTAACCATGATAGTTTCAAAAGTTTTATTGATTCAAAAATAGTTCAAAAATGTGCTTTCTCCTTTTTTTTCACTTTGTGCTTTTTCAATGGAATGCCTGTATGTTTTCTAATGTTTTGTGTTATTAAAGTAAGTTTACAACAATTCTGCTTTAATTTAATTATTTTGGTGTATTTACTAATACAGCACTTAAATGAAGCCATGTTTTAACAATTTTAATACTTTAGTGAGTTCCTATGTTAGTCCACTGCTGGACATGGCCTCCCCCAATGAGCGCCATAGCGCCCTGTATCCAGCTTTTATATCTGGGAAAATATAAAATAAAATATATATCTCAAGAATTAAATCTACAGGTGATTTTAAAAATCATTAATAATGAACATTTCGTGAAGCAGAATTCGACTAACAGTTCTGTTTATTTTTATTTTACTCAATGTAGAAAATACAACATAACAAAAAACTATTTAATTCAATGTTTTTGATGAGCAAACTCACCGCTTTGGTGCGGAACTAATGCAAACCATCATCATCAGCCTATAGCAGTCCACTGCTGGACATAGGCCTCCCCCAATGAGCGCCATAGCGCCCTGTCTTCAGCTTGCCGCATCCAGCATCTACCTGCAGTCTTTCGCAGGTCGTCATCCCACCTGGTCGCAGGGCGTCCTACACTACGTTTACCGATGGATATGGCCGAGGTAGAATGCAAACCATATTTAAGATTAATTCATCGCGTACCTTTTGTTTAATTTATTAATCTTTAATATTTTATTTTTATTTAGTTGGAAAACAGCTTATAAAACTGAAATAAGTAAACCAGTCGTGGTTTAACAGAAGCTTAACAGTTTTCACTTATAGTACGTACTAAAATGTTTTCAAATCGCTAAAATTTAGGTTTAAAGAACTATATTTCTCATAAAAACATTAGCGTTCACTTAAAATTAGATAAATTTAGTCGTAGGACGCCCTCCGGCCAGGTGGGATGACGACCTGCGAACGACTGCAGGCTGGTTGCGTCAATCTGAAGACGGCGCTCTACGGCGAACATTGGGGGAGGCCTATGTCTATCATAGGCTGATGATTATGAGAAATTTAAACAGTAAATGTGTACTAAACATAAGTTAGTAGGTAGGTAACAGTGCAAATCAGTTTTCAACGTTGAAACATGGCTTTATTTCGCTTATTTGTTTGCAATGCGTTTGCATGACCAGTTGGAGAGTGGTTCAAACAGAGTCGCTTCGTCGTGGTGCGAAGTAAGTATGCCTTATGTTTGTATATAGCTTTTTGATTATATTTATGTTATTTCTATTTAAACTTTATTGCACTACTAAGGGGACAAAGGGCGGGCTTAATGCCGAGGCATTTTCTACCTGCCGACCAGGAAACGCATGTTTAAAATAAGAGGTTTGGCGTGCTAACATTACTTAAAGAAATATTAGTTGTAACTGTGTTTATGTCATTTTTATATATTATAACCTAGCTGTTTTCCTAAAATTGATAAAAATAAATAAATATATAAATTGTACAAAACACTGAATGTTGCGTAAACAGTGGCGTTCATCGTAACGAAAGAGAAAGATAGAAAGAAAATACATTTATTGATTCACAAGTAGGTACAGCTTGTTACTAAATAATAATAATCTATAAGATAAACAAGAACATAATGTGGTCCGATCGGTAGGACATAGGCAGTAGGACCACGTGGCCAGAGGGAAAGAAATAAATAAAATTAACTACGTATGTATTATAGAAAAGCAACAAGCGACTCCACAAAGCGAACCAATAGGTCCTGTCTCAGCATATGTTGCTCTACTTCTCCATAAGAAGTAGAGCAACGCTTTTCTGACAGAACCATTGGCGCGCGCGTGTCCACACGGGTGGCAGACCACAGATAAGACAAAAATATATATATATACACATCAAATTGACATCATAACGGAACTTAATACGTGACCCAATTTAAGGGTTTGTATCCAAAGGGTAAAACGGGACCATATTACGAAGACTCCGCTGTCCGTCCGTCTGTCTGTCACCAGGCTGTATCTCATGAACCGTGATAGTTAGTTGAAATTTTCACAGATGATGTATTTCTGTTGCCGCTACATACTAAAAAACATACTAAAAAACACAAATACAAACTAAAAAACAGGATAAAATAAATATATAAGGTTATTCAAACAAACGTGATATTTTTCGCTCGCTTTTGATAACGGCAACAGTAAGTATACGCTTGAAAGAAATAAATAAATAAATAATGCTGGACAATTCACACAGCATTATCTAGCCCCATGGTAAGCAGAGCTTGTGTTATGGGTACTAGATAACTGATATACATAATACAATATATTACATAGATAGATATTTTTTATTATAAATACGACCAGAACACCCGGAACAAATATCTGCAGATCGTACACACAATTGTTCTGAGGCGGGAATCGAACCCGCACCTCCTCTACCCACCCACCACCGCGCCACATCGGTCGTCAAATATTCACAGAATATCTAGCTGCGCCCCGCGGCTTCGCCCGTGTGGAAATCTATTTGTCAAATAATTTATAAACCTTCCTCTTGAATCACTCTATCTATTAAAAACAACCGCATCCGCAATCCGCTGCGTAGTTTTAAAGATCTAAGCATACATAGGGACAGACAGACAGCGGGAAGCGACTTTGTTATACTATATAATATAGTGATGAATACTATATAATATATTGTTTTTAATATTTTATTAATATTTCCAGGCGAGCACACTGTGAACGGGGACCATTCGGACGCGCACCAGAGCACCTTCTCACACAGCAGTAAAGAGGTTCGTTTTCACCCACATTACCCTATTTCCGACGTTTCGATCGCGTTGCAGCGGATTGCAGTTATAGCTTAGTAGGGCATAGAAGTAGGTACTCGGTGCTATAACAAACCAGATAAAATCTAGAAGGTACCTTAGAATAAAAAAAGATATAGAATAAATATGCCGGACAGAATTTTCCGGGATTATTTATGCTATAGCTTGGGGCTAGATGATGCTGTGTGAATACACGCTAAGCCCAAGCTAAGCAGAGCTTGTAGTATGGGTATTAGATGACTGATATACATAATACAATACATAGATATATATTTTTTTATTATACATAGAAAACGACTAAAACACCCTGAACAAATATCTGCAGATCGTACAAATATTTGTCCCACGGGAATCGAACCTGCAACCTAATAAATCGCAGGCGGACCTTCGCCCACCGCGCCACAGATGTCGTCATTGAGATAGGTTTAGACGTTTTCCTCGTGAAAAGGTAACAGATAGATAAAAAATTTACATTTTTCTTCTTTCAGGGTTCTCCCTCAAAGGAGGTGTCCACCGAGGATTCTCCCAAGAAAGATAAAAAGAAGAAGAAGGGACTCAGAACACCCTCCTTCCTCAAGAAGAAGAAGGAAAAAAAGAAGGAGAAATCTAGCACGCCGCAACCCGCCTAGGTGTAAGTAAATAATCATGTGGACGAAAAATCAAAGTGATCACACATTATTTCTTAGTTTTTAGTGTAATAACCATGAGTTTCAAAATTTTTATTATTTCTTTGGTTTCTTGAATGTGAAAACACGATTTTGGTATAAAAATACTATAAAAAACATGAAAGCGCATTGTTTTGCACATAATTAAATCTAGATCTCAGAAACCCTGCGGTCTATAGTAAATACTGATTAGTTGGTTCCTTAAACCAGTTTCTTCATAAGTTGTGTAGTTTTCTTGTAAATAAACTAAACATGATTTTTGCGCTTACGCTGTTCCAAAAACATATCGTCTGTCCCGCACCTATGAACCCGAAATTCTATGCCTATCCTTTTCACAAAATGGCGGGCAATATGCAATCTACAAAAACAAATGGCGGCAACGAGCCCTCGTTGCCGCCATTTGTTCTGAGGGCCTACACTACGTTTGCCGAGTCGCGTTTACGACACAAACATATATCCAACAATATTTTTATTTGTGTTTTTGTTTGCAGGTAAAGCCGTCAAGAAAACACTGCCATCGCTTCAAACTTACCTTTTAAGAATAAAACGCGTAACAGCTTATACCGAGGTGTACATATTGTGTGGTTTCAAGAACACGCTGTATGTGAGGCGTCCGCCATTTTGGCCCTTTTGACAGTTAACGTCATTTGTGACAGGTTGAGTTATCTGTGGGGAAGAACGAAAGATAGGTTCTAGTGGTCGATATATTGCTTGGGAATGTTATTTTGACATTATGTATTGTTGCTGCGGCTCGGGGAAAAAACTTGCCTTTTAGAATCTTGTTAGTGACATCTAGCGGCGAAAAACTAACTCACAGATGGACAACCTATCGCGTAAGAATTTTAATATAACAAATCGTTCAAAGAAACAGAACGAAAAACTGTTGCTTTAAATGAGTTATGTCGGTATATTTATTAAATTTTAAATGGAATAAATGAATACAAAATGGCGGATGCGGGACGCCGCTCAAAATAGCTCTGCTATTTCTGGCAATTATGAGTCTTATGTAGCTTTTATAAGGCTCATTTTAAAACCCACCTATTGGCGTTTTGTTTTGGTGCACTGTAGGTTATTTAAGCTATATTCCATCTGTCAAATTTTAATGTTATTCGCCAGTGCTCTTAATGTTGCTAATAGATGGCGCTCCTTATGTACATTTTATTGTATAATCTAAATGGAAAGTCTTGTAACATTTGATAAGAGTTGTCGGGCTTGAAGAAAATTAATACAAGCCTATATACATCTATTATGTAATGATTTTTTGTTTTGTTTTTCAGTAAACTGTGTACGCTCGCCAAAGGTCAGCAGGTAGAGAATGCTATCTAGCATTATGCTCGCCTATGTGCAACGTTTGTACAATATAGTGTATTCGAGTTTTAATTGTAATATACTATTTCTATCTCATTCTAAAATTACAAAAATGAGATATTAAATAGAAAGTTAGGCTTCCCAATTAGCTTATACAATAAAATTACTAGTTTAAGCTATTTAATAGTTTTTCAATCAGATTTATATTTATTTTTCGATGATTTCAATTGATTTATTGACTTGCCAACTTCTTATGATGATGGATTTTTTTTTATAACTTTACATATTTTTAGTTTTTAGTGCGATTTGGTCATCATCGGCAGCTCGAGTACATACGTAAATAACAATTTATAATTAATATTTAATTTTGATAAATCGATTGTTTTTATTACGCTGATATGAGTACATAATCTAAAGCATTGAACGTTTTTAATTAAAAAATAACTAATTATTACTAAAATAAAAGAAGCATTTTTGTCTGTGAAATAAGTACAAGGCTTAGTACAACGTTTTAGTATTTTATACAGATTTTATATGATGGAAAATATATACAAAAAAATTTTTTTTTTACGGTGAAATTTTAAAAAAAAATAGTATATACGACCAAAATCGCACTAAATCTTTTTTGGTGCATTCATTAATATTAGGCATGTGATGCTTGCACTGACGTGCTTTTATAAATATAAAAAAAAAACTTATTCCTAAACTTTTTGAGCATTTAGTACCTAAAAAGGGAAATTACGAAGATATCACAAATCAACATTAAATGACAAATTTGCTAAAAAAAACTAAATGCCTGAATTTTTATGAATAAGGTAGGTAAGATTACATAAAATAGCTTTTTTAGTTACATAAAAGTATATATAAATATATCTGTATTAATTTTACAACTCAATAAAGTATCGAACAAAAAATATATAAATGGCGTTTAAATCAGCTCTCCGCAGATTTTTTTTATATACTTTTGTGTAACATAGCTATTATTTTAATATAAAACAAAATATAATATATGTTAGCACTATATATAAGATTCGGCTAGACTACGTTTGTAGAGATTTTTAACTTCTCTTTTATTATTGGGACGTAAATTTTTGTTACAAATAGGCTATCAACAAATTTTGTGAATGAAAAAATTTTTGACCATGTAAAATACAAAAAAACTAGAGCGAATAGATCTTTTGAATTTGGTTATCTTTGAGACCATGTAAAAAAACGACAAAAATTTAATTATTTCTTTGGCTCCGTTTGAAAATCGTTTGACAATGTAAAAAATTAAAATTACTCGATCGGTCTCGCTTGACAGACAAAAGATCCACCTTTATTGGTTCCTTTTTTTCTGTTAAGCGACGGAATCCTAAAAATCGATTCAGGTTATCTAAATGGTATTAAACGCGAAGATACAGAGCAAATTGCATCAAAATAATTGTTTACTTTGTAAAAAAGTATTTCAATTTGTAACAAAATGTTAAATTATAATTCTGTACATTGTTTTTATTATCGGGGTCCAATTATATGAATTGTTTGAATCGATTGTTTCACCTGTTGGATCCCGTACCAATTTGACATTACCTAGACTTTTCTAGTGTTATTAAAATGACAAATTGATGTTTTATTGATTGCTCAGAATAAAACTTAAGGCTAGCCGCACACACAAAATAATATTGACAATGCAATATTGTCAAATCTTCGTCAATAGAATGCTCCCCGAACACTACGCAATATTATTGGCATTTTTTCATGGTACAATCTGACTCAGTCGCTCCGCAGCTAGATTCATTCCATTTTGCCTGCCTTCAAATTTTCCTCAACTAAAATATTGACCCGCGCCCGTACATGTCAATATTATTGATAATATTGCTGCTTCCCCCCGATATTGACGTGACAAAATCAGAATTTCTCGATAATCCACAATAATATTGAACAATACCGCAATACAGGCCGCACACATACAATATTATTGACAACTAGCTGTTCCCCGCGGTTTCACCCGCGTTAAACTCGAATTTAACTTTATTAGGTGATTTTTTTACACCCTGGCTTACATTATTGGAGTTTTAGTAAGGATCCCTAACTTTTTGAAAATATAACCTATGTTCACCGGGGGTATTGTAACTTCCCAACGGTGAAAGAATTTTCAAATCGATCCAGTAGTTTCGGAGCCTATTCAATACAAAAAATCAAACATTTCCTCTTTATAATATTATAGTATAGATACGTACTTAATTGTCAATATTATTTTGTGTGTGCGGCTAGCCTAAGGGAAATAAAAATGCGTTCAATAACCAACAACGTTGAGGTAAGCCCGTTTTTTTTCTAAATTATTGAAATAATTATTTGTGTAGGTAATATACGTAATAATTAAGTATTAATTGTTATTGTGTTGAAAAAAAATACCGTCATATTAAAAGCTCCCAATAAAATGCAGATAAATTACAATGCCCTTATGTTATTCGATTATTGATTACCTATTTATAAATTAGTTAGCTATTATAATTACTTTTTCTTTTTTTTTCGTATTTAGAAGAACTGTTCAACATTTTATTAGTTTAATATTTTATCACAAGGGGCCGTTCAAGTATTACGTAAGCACTATGGGGGGGTGGGGGGGTCTTTGTTTTGCTTATTTTGGATGATATGGGGGGTAGGGGAGTCTAGATATGATTACGTCATCGGTAGTTATTTACTTTTTTACACGAATGGCAACCCTCACATTGTATATGCTTGAAAACGAAACGCATTTTCGGGGATTCCCGCAAATAATGCATACGTTTAGGCACTCGCTTTAGAACCGATTAGGGGAATTACCGCGCGCTATTCACTCGTCTAAATTTCCTCTGTCAGTGTATTGTTTACTTGTGTACTATAATTATAAAAGAAATACATTTATAATTGAAAAATCGTAAGCATGGGGGGAGGGGGTAAGAGCTTTGCTTACTTTTGCTGACAAGGGGGATGGGGGGGGGTAAATAATTGTAATAATAATAAATCTGCTTACGTAATATTTGAACGGCCCCCAACATGTTTCCATTATAGGTTTTATAATTTCACAACACAACTGACAAATGGGTTTGGTAAAAAACATCGGCTATTTTACCTTTACTTTTATTTATTTATTTAAGAAGATAGGAGTTTACGGTATAAACCAAAGCACTCACTATCTTATGGGACTTTAATACATTGTTCAAACTTAACACGTTGAATGCTGAAATCACACGGTATGTGTTTTCTACAAGTGGCGCATGTCTGGGCGCACGCTCATGTCATGCGTAATATGCGTAAATCCACACTAGCGCAGCAGAAAATGCAGATCTGTGTGACTCAGCACAGCCGTAATATTATGTTTTTTCGAACGAAACGCATGTGCGGCGCAACACAACCGCTGTGTAGAGCGGCAGCACGAATGGCTTAGGTTAAAAAAAAGATCGCAGTAGTCGAAAAAAAATCGCAGTCAAAGTGTTAACAGATTTTTTTATAATAACATTGGCTTGTCGTGAAATATATCGACTTGCTGGATCTGGTTTTCTATGTTCTATGTCAACGCTATGTGCATTTTTCATGCGAAGCTTTTTTTTGACTTACATTTAAATGACTTAGAAAAACTAAATTTGCACACGACTTAGAAAAACTTAAAGTAAATAATTAATAATATAAATTTACAACGTCCTATTTGTTTATATGTTTATTTTATTGATTTTACATCACTATAATACATTATCTTCAAAATGCTGGACAGTTCTTGATAAAATTCTGTCACAAACAGATTTTCAACGGCGATGTTAGAGAGTAAGGAAGCTTATAAACGTTATGTTGTAATTTTTGTATGTAACGTGTTTTTTTTTTAATATATGCTATTTCGAAGATTATTATACTTATGGTTTTATTTAGAAATCTCTAGTTTATATTAAATTTCACCCGCGTTAAACTCGAGTTTCTCTGAAGGATAGGATTCGTAACGAATACATCCGACGGAGAACCAAAGTTATCGTCATAGCTCTAAGAATAAGCAAGCTGAAGTGGCAGTGGGCCGGCCATATCTCGCGAAGAACCGACGGACTCTGGGGCAAACGTGTTCTGGAGTGGAGATGGAGACCACGACTCGGTAAACGTAGTGGACGCCCTCCGAACAGGTGGGATGACGACCTGCAAAAGACTGCAGGTAGATGCTGGATGCGGCAAGCTGAAGACAGGTCGCTATGGCGCTCATTGGGGGAGGCCTATGTCCAGCAATGGACTAACAATGGTTGATAATTATGAAGTAAATAATTATTAAAAAAACTGACATGCCTGTTATTAATTAATTATTCATATAACGTTAATGTCGTTTAGATCAAGCCGTGTGTAATTGGTCAATGCATTATAATTCATATTACTCGTGGATATATCCATTGAATAAATAGGTATGGCGTACAATAATAACTCAAACTCGACGCCAAGCAAAGTTTA
This sequence comes from Eupithecia dodoneata, assembly GCA_947044415.1. Classification (NCBI taxonomy): domain Eukaryota; kingdom Metazoa; phylum Arthropoda; class Insecta; order Lepidoptera; family Geometridae; genus Eupithecia; species Eupithecia dodoneata. The sequence goes on from OX345685.1 coordinate 5,240,252, forward strand.
TTTGAAAGAAAATAATTAACTCTTAATTACTCGCGTGGGGTGTTTAACACCCCAGCGACTGTTTGATCGTCTCTAGTTATCGGAGTTTCGAATTTACAACGCTTATATTTAAATCTTTATCATAAATAAAAGTCTGATTTTGTATGCATTTGGTAGTTTTTTCTACGCGAGCACTTATGTATGTTTTTATGCGCGAGTAACTAAGGGTTTTTTTTTTTTTTTTTTTATTGTTGCAAACTAGTAGGACTCATCAGACCACTGGATCTGTAAGTACGCTTGTTTGCGGTTACTCTTAAAATCCATAAAAACTGTTGCTATAAATGCAACATCATTTTTGACATCATACAAGAATAGTAACTAAGGGTTAAATACTAACACAACACACAAACAAGTTTACTTACACACATTATAAGACTACATAGTAGAAAACACGTAGCACAGACAAAATATCAACAAACTGAAATGAAATGAAAGTTTATTTCTTTAGGATTACAAACAAGCACTTAGACAAGTCATATTTTATACTATTCATTATTATATTGATGTTCACTTAAATTTTTTGCCCACCAGTGGAAGAAGTGAGAAGAAACCACTAGTATGTTCATAACGAAAAGGTACAGAAATATAAGTACCTACTAACACAAGTAGCATTTGGTACTAAGTAGCCCTCACAGCAAGTACCTAGATGAGCGCGCGTGCGTAGGTCTAATAGGTCCTGAGTCAGCTTGTAGCTCTATCATTACTCTGCTGTGAATATGACGCTACAATAGTTGTAATGGACGCTATTACAGATCTTAAGAATCTATAGAAAGCCTCTTTACCACTTAAAGTGTTTCAAAAGAAACTTATAACACCTTCCAAACACTCATACCTTCAAAAGTCCTCTTATAGATCTTCTTGTGCTATAAAAGATGTTTATAACTCTGACTTACCTCTAAAGCCCGTACAATAGCGCTACAAGACGTCACTGTAACTGTTTTAGGATTATGATTACTATTGTAGGGCTACTATACCACCTTCCTGTAGAATGGCTTTATAATACGATACTCTACAGCCTAAGGATAAATTAGAAGCCCTTAAACAGCTCCTATAACGCAAAATTGCTGTACAAAGTCTGTTTATGCAGCTTCTGTGCTAGTTGGGTAATAACTCAAGGTAATTTGTGAAAGAGCGCTGGTTTCCAGTCAGAACCCGGTAGAGTGGCAGACACGATCTCAGATCCAGCGCACACAAGACATAGATAGGTATGCAAATACATATTTATTAAAGAGAGATGACAAATATAAATAATCATAGGTACATTGCATCAAAAAAGTAAAATATTTGTGTCGTGTTTCGTTTACAGACATTCAACATCGAGTTTTGACGACGGATGTGGCGCGGTGGGCGAAGGTCCGCCTGCGACGCAGGAGGTTGCGGGTTCGATTCCCGCCTCGGAACAATTGTGTGTACGATCTGCAGATATTTGTTTCGGGTGTTCCGGTCGTTGTCTATGTAATATAATAAAAAATATCTATCTATGTAATGTATCTTATTATGTATATCAGTTATCTAGTACCCATAACACAAGCTTTGCTTACCATGGGGCTAGATAATGCTGTGTAAATTGTCCAGCATTATTTATATTTATTTATATTTATAGTTTGGCTAGTGTATAGGTACCTAGGCAGGCGGCTAAGTATTTAAACTCGAAGGAGTATGTACCTACCTCTTTATTTCTATGCATAAAAATCACCTTCTGCAATCTGCATGGATACTATCTTGCTTGTCAAAAACCTGTCATTTTCGTAAACATAGTTTTCTTTTCTTTATCAAAATCTCTCTCAGTTTTCAGCCTAAATTCTAAGTTATTCCAATAATGTGTAAAAGGTAGCATTCGTTGTATTTCTATGGTTAATACAACTTACCATATCCTTTACACATTATTGTCAAGATGGATTCTAAAATACAAGGTCTTCAAATATATCGGAACACCAAGAACAAAAAGGTAAAAAAGGGCTTCACACACAGCTGCTATAATGTACATTACATCCCGGGATGTATAGCTTTAAAGTCATATAAAACGGGATATTTACCATGATTTGATTTTTGAGTTTTCCAATATTTCGGCACAGTTTCATGCGTCATGATCACGGAATAACTGAAGACACTGCGAGTAGCCCTGTTGTGACAATGTGTAAAAACCGAAGAAGTGATGTACCAACCGCGCCGCGTTCTGATACCGTCAGTGTTGTGTGTCGTGATCGAGCTGCGTTCGATAATAATGAAACCGGTGGTAGTGGTAACGTTCGTAGCAAAAGACAGAAAATGAGGGTAGATCGGTATATCTGCTCATAAAAACGAACTCGCAGTGTCTTCAGTTATTCCGTGATCATGGCGCATGAAACTGTGCCGAAATATTGGAAAACTCAAAAATCAAATCATGATAAATATCCCGTTTTAAATGACTTTAGTGTTGATAACCACGATAGTTTCAGAAGTTTTATTGTATAGCTTTAAATTATCTTAATGTATTAGGTACACAACAGGTTATGTATCAAATGTCCCTTAACTATTTCTTCTTTTTTAACATCCGAAGAGAATTATCCGGAAATTTATTAGGATGTATCGAAATATAAATGTATACATAATATGTCGAATCGCTCTGTAGGTATCTTAAGATATCCGTTCAAATATTACGTAAGCAGATTTATTACAATTATTTACGGCGGCGGCAGACTGATGGACCGGAGCGGCCGATATTTCCCCCCCGTCTCGCCGCTCGCATACCTCAGGCGCGGTACAGCGGTTTCTGTCAAACTATACCTGAAGCGGTAGCGAAAGACGAGTGATTATGCGGTTGGTAGGTACATAGAGACACAAAGGCCGCGGGGCGGCGCGATAAACTAGAGTATCTTTTCGCTGAAGTATTCAGTTTCCTTCTGTTTTAACACCTTTACTGCGAACGTGGCGATTATAGCGATGCCCCTTTGTTTGGTGAATGTCGTCGGTAAACGCAGATCTCAGAAAACAAGTCTAGACGTAAATTCCATTCATTTATTTTATCTTTACGTAGGTATATGTTACAGCCATAGTTGTAAGGAACATAAATCATTTAAAAATAAATATAAAGCGGAACGGACAAATCCTGTCCAGTGACAGATTTCATGACCAAGTCGGTCCCAAGCAAAACTTCGTAATATGCATTAGGGATTAATATTATGAATACCTAAGTACCTACTCGTGACCGTCGTCAGCTGCGACTCCGTGGGTGGGTTGGGCAGTGGCAGCGTTGACGACATTATTCCCATGGAAAAAGGTTCAAATCAGAAATTAAAATTCGCATATTCCAGTATTCTGATTTGAACCTTACTCAATGGGAATAATGTCGTCATCGCTGCCACTGCCCAACCCACCCACGGAATCGCAGCTGACGGTCACGAGTACCTATTCATAACCCCTAATGCATTCTACGAATTTTCGCTCGGGAGGAAATGTTTGACCAAATTTATACCGGGCTCCCGGCTCACTGCGTTTACATACATTATATATGCGTCGGTACATGACATTATGTGTGCGTCCAGTGCTTCAAAGTCAAAGTTAAACTCATTATTTCTTTAGGCCTACAAAAAAAGCAATCAGACAAGTCAAAATTCATAAAAGCGCAGTCTGTGTCCAGCCTTCCAGATATATGTAAGTATAGACAGTTATTTGCTGCGGCGGCAGTACAAACCATAAACATAGTATTACATTTTGAACAAAAATAACATAATTAACTTAGGTATAACGAAAAAACAATTGCAAAAATATCAAAAAAAGAGACTAATGTGTGTGAGAAATGCCTTATTCAAGAGTAGGAGTTAAAATTCTGCGCCTATCTCAAAGTCAAAAATCATTTATTTCTTTAGGCTGACAAAATAAGCACTTAGACAATTCATATTTTATATATAAATTATTTTACTGTTCACTTCTATTTTTTGTCCACTAGCGGAAGAAGTGAAAAAGAAACCACTAGCATGTTCATCTCTTATATGTCTAATACTATGGTTATTTGCCTATTTAAGTCTAAATATAATATGATTCGATACATGTCAATATTTAAGTAAAGCTATGCACAACAACAAATTACTTACATACTATTGTCGGTGCGAAACTGAGCGACATCTGGCCAAGCATTAACATCATTGAGATAATCATTTATGGAGTAGAAAGCCTTCTTGATGAGATTTAGTTTTATGTAATTTTTAAATTTACGAATAGGGAGCTCAGTTGCTTCAGATGGAAGCTTATTATAGAAGCGCACGCTATTGCCCATAAATGATTTCCCTACCTTGTGTAATCCATATGATGGGATGTGTAACTTGTTCTTGTTTCTAGTATTTCTATTGTGAACATCACACTTCTTCATAAAGCTATCTACTCCTGATACTCTGTATAGAAGTCTAGGTTGTAGATTGAGTGAGTGTAAACTTTAGTAGACAGGGAATTATAGTTTGTATCCTACGATTTATTTATTTGATTTCCTTTAAAGTTGCGCGCGTCTTCACCGGGATTTTACGCACTTAAACACATTTACGCGAAATAAGTTAATTTATGAAGGGCAATTTTAGACTGGAAGGCCTATGTAAGTACGCATTTTTTATTTAAGTTGTACACCGTCGTGTAACGCCCCTAGGTATTCTAATTAGATTAATTTATAACTTATTTTAAGAAATTAAATAATATCTAAAATTTTGTAAAATTCCGGAATAGGTTCTTGTATTGTTTTTCTATTACACTAATGTCTTTATTCGGTTATTTATAAAGAACATAGAAATATTAACATAATCCGTCAATCCGTTCTCAAGTCATGCGCTTCTTAACTTAACTAATTTAACTTTATTCTTTTAATTCTTTACCTACACCATAACTCGTAATAAATCGGAAATTAACGTTTTTTTATTAATAGTAAGATACCTGAACGGTGAATCCGCGCGCAAGTTTAAACTGGGCCGGACTAAATCCTAGTTTCTTGGTTCCCTTCGCAATATAACTACGTATACTATATTTTCTTTACAGAGTGCCACAAAAGTCATCGATGTAAAGAGAGACAACGCTAAGCTAGAAAGCGGATGCTCTAGCTGTAGACTGCGACCATCGCCTTACGTAGAAGCCGTTGTGAAGTCAAGTACGATCGCGGCAAGAAAGAAGAAAAACTGGAGTCAAATGCTAAACCAGACTCTAGATGACTGCTGTTGTTGCTGCTACGCCCTCAAGAGATATCTCGGCGAAGTGTTCACACTCAATATATTCTGTTGCAATGACGAGTTGATTATTGCTGAATTGCTGAAGGATTTGGTTGCTATGACAACGTGCCTTTGCAAGGACTGCTATCGTATGCTCAAAAGGATGCTCTCATTTCTTCAATGTGTTTCGAACTTTTGTAATAAATATTAAATGTAAATAAATATTGCCATAAAGAAGGTGAGTTGTACCTATTGTGTATTTGTGTGTACCTACATAGGTAGGTACTTGTATTGTGGGTATATTATTATAGAATACCCAGCGCTTGAATACCTACCCAAACTTTCATCGTGTCAAGAGTTTTTGACAGATTTTCTTCGTAAACTGTCTTGAGTTGCGTCGCAAGCAAGTTTACTTACGGTCGAATACTCGAGTATTCGACCGTAAGTAACATTTTATGCTTGGTTCTAGAATCCTGCAGGTAGGTATATTTTTTTTTAAAACAAAGGGTTTACAAAACTAAAGATTCGTAATAGATATTGATGGAAAATAATTTACAACACTGTTTAGTACGTACCATCTGAGCATATCGCTGAAGTTCAAAAAAAAAATTTGTTTGTATTGTATTCACTAAAATACCCGCCGGGTACCTACTGCGAAACTGAGCGACATTTAGGTATACTCAATAATCAATACCTACTTAAATATTTACTACAAACATGTCGTACAGAGGATCTTAAGGTTTAAAATGTTTCAAACATGCACCCTGCGACACGGCAATATCTAGCTAGGTGGCTACTAACTTACAATAAATTTAAATAAATAAAAATAAATAATATGTACTTATAATCTAACGACATATTCTTATTTTAACATAATTAATAAAATTATATTATTATAATTACTTATATATTTTTGGCAATAAAATTTTATTATTTATTTATTTATATATTTTAAAGCTAATAATAAGGAAAAACATAGGTAACACATTGTATTATATTATCTGTGACATAAGTAAAAAAAATCAGGTCCCGCTTAGGTTAACAGATGTACATTTATTTCGCGTCTTCTGCGGCTCAGGTGGCAACACTGAGCCCAAAATTCGTCGGATGTTCGACCTTATTTCAAGTCGCATTCGTGATTTATAAACTCACGCCGTCCGTATGTGTTGTAAAACCCTCTCTGAATGGTTCTGCCTCCGTCAGCTTGATACAGAACATGCGCATTCACCGTACTTATGTCCAGCATGCGATAAAGATCACCATGGGCCATCTTCGTCTCGTCCACTCCTCCCTTGGTGGAATTGTAATATACCTACAATTGTTTTTTTATCATCATCATCATCATCATCAGCCTATAGCAGTCCACTGCTGGACATAGGCCTCCCCCAATGAGCGCCATAGCGCCCTGTCTTCTTTTTTTCTTCTTCTTCTTCTTGTTTTTTTATAGCATCGATTAATTAAATTTGTTTTCTAAATAATCAGCTGCAGAACCACTAGATTCTTCATGGGGTATGAAGAATCTAGTGGTTCTACAGCTGATCAGCCATTCTTCGATTTGTTGATCAACATTTGAACTGGTTCCCGGTATAGCTTGTATACCTACTAGTAGGTAATTTGTCCTGTATTTCTCTACTCCAATACTCTACGTCTATTTCTAGGTGGTTCTGTATCATTCGTCCTGTATGTTTTCAGGTAGTAACTACCCCATAGTAAATCACAAATAACAACTTAACAACTGTGAAAAAAAAAGTTACGTAAGTGGTGACGTAGGGCCTGAGAGGCTTCGGTAAAACTTTAAATACGTATACGGCATGGGTGCAACCAAACTTGAAGCTACTGAGACGCATAAACCCGGGATGCCAGGGAAAAGGCGTGAAATAACGTTTCGTTAGTGCTCTCGGGCCTGTGAGGCCCCACGTCACCAGTTAAAGGCTAAATATGTATTGTACTCGTATTAAGTACATATTATTATATCAGTCATCTAGTAGGTACCCATAGCACAAGCTCTGATTAGCTTGGAGCTAGATGATGCTGTGTGAATTGCCCAGCTTTATTAACTTATTTTATACTCATGTAAATACATTCCACAGCTCACCAGTGCATCATCAATGGTTGTCTCCAATAATAAATTACGGTCGAAGACTGCCAGCTCTAGCGGCGACGTCACAGCAAAGCGAAGATTCAGGAAGAAATATAAATACAACAAGACTACAGCGTACAAAGAACTGTTTTCAAGTGGCTCTAAAACTAAAGTCGTTCACGACTGCTGTTGTTGCTGTCGCGCTTTGAAAAGTTACTTCTGCCATATTTTATCCTTGAATATCTTCTATAAGAACAACGAAGCTGTGTTATTGAATACGTTAAAAGAGGTCATCTGCCTGTCTGGTGTGGTTTGCAAAGATTGCTGTCAGATTTTGTGGTCGATATTAAAGATGAGCTGCGGATATGTTAAATATTTGATAGGATGTGAAAGAGCGTCAAGAGAGACCGTTGGCTGGTTCCAAAGGCGCCAAAAATATTAAAATGCGCCATATCACGCGTTATTCGCGCTAAAATTAGCGTCATAACGCTGATAACGCGAGTTACGTTATTTAAATAGCGTGGTAGCTTTGATGATGCCTACGAAATTAAATGTTTTATCGAAATGGCGTGTAAATCATAAAAAAAAATGTATTTTAATGTATTTTATCTCGTCTCTTTTAATAAAATTGTTTGTTGAACATATTGGACCTATTGTTAGTTGTGTACTGTAGAGCCCGATCCGTTTAGAGTGACACTTCAACATCATCATCATTAGTCTATAGTAGTCCACTCCTGGACGGAAATAGGCCGCCCCTAATGAGCGCTATAGCGCCCTGTCGCGTCGTCAACTTGCCGCATCCAGCATCTGCCTGCAGTCCTTAGCAGTGATGGGGCAACTTCTGACTTCGCAATGCTTCATACACGACTTCAAGGCCAAAATCACATTAATTAATATCCAAAATAATATCGATTTCTGTGATTACTGATTACCAATTAATTTCGTAGCTCAGTTAGACCAGGGAAAGTCGTGGGTTCAAGTCCCGCCGAAATGTTTTCTTTTTATGATGAGGTAGGTACATCATCAATTGAATTTCTTCGAGTTTACCCCGAGCGCGAGGGCTTACACACTATAATAACATAAACCTTAAAATCATACTCGCGTAATACATTCAATACCATTTTATATGTATCTTCTTGAAGGGTTTTATGCTTCTTTCTAAATGTTTATTATACTACTGCGTAACCCTTGGAAAGCTTGCGACTACCATTGGTAGAATTGCGTCAATCCAGACGCAGAGCCATTTAGCAAGAAGTTGAAGTTGATGTATTATGTTAGATCCTAACAGTGTTGCTAACTTGGTGATTTTATCACTAGATTTAGTGATTTTTTTAAGGAATTATTGTATATTATTTGTTATAGGTATGTACTTACTGGCAATAGTAGGTAATAAAGAGTGAAAATATTCTATTAACCTATTTTTTACGGTGTATGATACTATGTATGCTTATATCTTTAAAACTACGCAACACATTTTGATGCGGTTTTTTTTAATAGATAGAAGGATTCAAGAGGATGGTTTATAAACTATTTGAAACATAGATTTCCACGATGGCGAAGTCGCGGGGCGCAGCTAGTATATAATAAAATATGACAATGTATTGTATTATGTAAGTATATCAATACAATACAATACAAAAATACTTTATTGTACACCAGATACTTTTTTGGCAGATACAGAACATTATTAAAGACTTGTTACAAGTACAATCCTGTAGTCTAGTACCCATAAAACAGGCTCTGCTTAGCTTGGGGCTAGATGATGTTGTGTGGGTTATCCAGCATTATTTATTTATTCATAATAATTCACGATACATCTATTGTTTGTGAATCAAGTAATTTACAGTCAGTACATAAGACTTATTTTAGATAGCCAGGTTCTGTCGCTTAGGCGTACAAACATTTCAATAAACATTGTAATAATATTTTAGCTAACATTCAGCATTATATTATTTTATTTAAAAGCATGCAGTTATATACAGGGTGTCCGGTAATTAATGGACAACCCCGCAGCCACGTGTGGGGGGCACCACGGCCAATTAGGAAAAAAAATATAACAAATCTATCTGCAGCAGTTAAGGATTTTTTTTCTTAAGTACAAAATTTGATACCTTTGTTCACGTCATTGGGCACTACGGCTACAAATTCAATGATTTAAAGATACAAGAAGGTTTATACAATGGATCGTATAATCTCACAAGATACCTGTCTTGTAATCACATGTAATTATAAGGTAATACGGTAAATATTTACTGTGTAATAATCTAGCTAGAGTAAACCCGGAGTAGGCATTAGCCAGTTGTAGTTCACTGATCGGCGGTCAGGAGCAAAGTGGAATGTTCTCGTGGCTCTCTCGACCCAATGGCTCGCCTCTGCTCGATGGTCGCAGGTTCGAGTCACGACGCGAGACTGTCGGACGGACTGACACATGACGGACGGACTGACGGACGTTCAGGTGGACCGTCAGAGGCTTGATTTTGGCGCGCTTCCTTCATGTCACTCGGAGGGGTGAAAGAAACGAGAGCGACAACATGACAATGAGTTAATTTTCTCTGGGAACAACCGTGAATAATTGGCCTTGCCATCGCGCATTACAAAATTTTTCTAGCTGCTCCGGTATTTTTTTCTAAATATTTAAGAAAAATAAAAATTTGTGTTTTCGATATTTTATAATAAAGTTTGAGCACCTGTGGTATAAAAAAAACGTATGGAGACCTGGGTGGCCCATAGCTTATAAAACATGCCTACTTTATGAATTTTTTTATATGGTATTAAACAAATTTTTTTTATTGTCAAATTATCGAGTTAATATAATAATCTATCCTTCTCTACCCGTATTTATAGGAAATTTATGTCGGAAATCTGTGGCAGTGTTTTACAGTAAAATTAAACCATGCTTTCTGTTTGGTGAGATCGGCCTTAACCTTATCTCGAGTTTGAGCGCTGGGAGGTGCGACAGTTTTAAACTTATGCGCTTTCCAGTGTTCCATAGTATCTTAGAGATAATTCTTTGTTCATTTTTAATAAATAAATTGAAATTGAAGTGTATTATAGGGTGGTTGAGGTGTTTTTAATCAACATCAAAATATGAAATTAAATAATAGGGAACGATAAATAAATAGATTTATGTAGGTACATCAGGAGATGTATGTATACGTCAAGATAAAGCTGTAATTTAGAATGCGTTTCTTTAATCGCGCTAAAACTGGTACGTAGTGTACCACAGGGGTAGTACTTCATTTTATTTAATTCTAGATGTAGGTATTAGATAGAGTTAATGAAATGAAAGTTTGTTTGAATGTTTTAATTTTTCTTTATTTGAAAAAATCAGCATAATTAAACATAATATCAAACTTCAAATAATCAAACTCAGTGCTCATAATATTTGTGAAAAGCTTAGTTATTTGATAAACAGTTCCTATAAAATAATTGAATAGTATAAAATATGACCTGTCTAAGTGCTTATTTGTAAGCTTAAAGAAATAAAAACTTTTCATTTTCATTTGAAGAAGGTGAGTTTCCCAGTAAATTGAAACTGTCGATTGTTAAGCCACTTTTTAAAAAAGGTGACAAACTTAATATGGACATTTATCGACCGGTAACTTTGATACCGATACTATCAAAAGTTTTTGAAAAAATCATGTTGATTCGTCTTCAGAATTTTGTGACGAAACATAATATTCTAAAGCCCGAACAATTTGGATTTCGAAAAAACAGCTCTACTTCTCTGGCTTGTTTCAACGTCATCAAACTAGTAATGGACGCTATAAATGATAATGTACCCGTGATAGCGCTACTACTAGACATGTCCAAAGCCTTCGATTTTGTAGATCACAAATTGTTGCTCTACAAACTCAATAAGTACGGCATTAGAGGTAGAGCTAATGAATGGCTTCAGAGCTACTTATACAATCGTCAGCAGTGTGTTGAAGTAGCGAAAGTTTATAAAGGAAACAAACATACTGTGCGGTCTACCTTTAAATACAATAGATTTGGAGTACCGCAGGGTAGTATTTTAGGGCCGTTCTTATTTCTCGTATACATTAATGACATTCCTAATATAACTAGACATAATATAATTTTATTTGCTGACGACACCACAATTCTAATAAGGGGAGAAAATAATATGACATTTGAAAGTGAAATTAATATGACATTATCTAATACAATTGAATGGCTGAATAAAAATAATTTAAAATTCAATTTGACTAATAATATAAAAAAATAAATATTCGTAATATTTCACATTTTTTGAATTTTAATTTCTCATAGTAGGATACCAAAACCAAACATCTTTCTAAGTAAGTTTTTAGCCAAGGATCTCATCAGTAGGTTATATTTTTTTCTTAATTAGATATGTCAGTATTTTCTATTATTTTGAGCTTCGAAACTGATGCTGAAAGGGAAATTATGAAAACCTCTCACAAGTTATCTTGATAGAACGCGTACATACTATATTAATCGAAATATTTTATAGTCAAACTCGTTGGACACTAAAATTTCCTAAAATTATTAGTAAATAACATATACCTACTATAAGATAAGTGGTTCATGATATAAACGGGTTTGAAAAGTACTGTTTCTGCGCATTTTAGGCATAAAGGCTCTTAAAGACTCACGCAGATGTGATGGAGAGACGGACGAGACATAAAGACAGGCTCTATGTCCCAAAATGTAGAGTAGAACTTGCGAATAAGAATGCATATCATCAAGCAATAAGAATTTATAATAAGTTACCCAATGAATTTAAATCTATGCAACATAATTTATTTAATATTAAGCTTAGAAAGTGGTTTATTGATAAATGTTTCTATGACATTAAAGAATATTTAAATTATAGGACTTTTTGATAAAATTGTAAAATTTTCTTTCTGACATTTTAGTTATCTACCTTTTATGATAATATATATTTTTTTTGACATTACTTATAAAGCCTAAGAATATTGTAGCTAATAAATTTGTAACAATTTTGCACGCCCGGCCCTGACGAGGCAGAATGTATAGGAACCTTATTATTAAGAAGATCTATTGTACCTACATTCCTGCAAAAATAAATGATTTATAAGGGTAACTTAAATCTAGCGGATTTCGCTTAGGTAAACAATATTATTATATAATAATGATGTCCTTAACATTTAAAGCAATCTAACCGAATTATATAAAACCGGCCAAGGGCGAGTCGAGTCGCACACGGAGGGTTCCGTACCATCGTATATTACTATATTAAAAATGCAGATGGGTTCAAAACTGACGGATAAATCGGCAAACTTACACACAAAGAAAAAACCGTACAGTCAAACAGAACCTCCAGTTTGAACCGAGTTTTAGATAATTTTTATTTATTACGTAGGTACCTAACCTACATACAAATAAAAAAAAGTTAAAGTTAACGACAAAGCTCCAAGAATTAGCAAGCTGAAATGGCAGTAGGCCGGCCATATCTCGTGAAAAACCGACAACCGCTGGGGTAAACGTGTTCTTGAGTGGAGAACACGGTAATCGTAGTGTAGGACGCACTCCAACCAGGTGGGATGACGATCTGCGAAAGACTGCAGGTAGATGCTGGATGCGTCAAGCTGAAGACAGGGCGCTATGGCCCTCATTGGGGAGGCCTATGTCCAGCAGTGGACAAACATAGCCTGATGATGAAGAGACAAATAAAACTTTAGAACCCTACCTAATTTTTACTGTGTTGACTCTTTCAACTCTTACTAACAAATTGTTTATCACAAACATTGCAGGCGAATGGCTTCTCCCCTGTATGGGTTCTCACGTGGTGAACTAAAGTACCTTTTACATTGAACTGTTTATCACACACATCACAGGAAAATGGCTTAACACCAGTGTGGATTCGCATGTATTGATTAAGTTATTTTTTATTAAATTTTTTAACACGTATATTGCAGGAAAATTCCTTGCGTCCTATGTGAGTTCTCATATGTGAAACTATTTGAGATTTTCGTGTACATTGTTTACCACATACATCGCAGGCAAACGGCTTCTCACCTGTGTGGGTTCTTGTGTGAGTCACTAAATGGTCTTTTCTACTAAATTGTTTATCACATACATTACAGACAAATGGCTTCTCACCTGTGTGAGTTCTCATATGAGTAACTAAATGATTTTTTCTACTAAATTGTTTATCACATACTTTACAGACAAACGACCTCTCACCTGTGTGAGTTCTCATATGAGTAACTAAATGATCTTTTCTACTAAATTCTTTTTCACATACTTTACAGACAAATGACCTCTCACCTGTGTGAGTTCTCATATGAGTAAATAAGTTGCATTTTTGACAAAATCGTTTATCACATATATAACAGGCAAATTTCTTCCCTTCTGTGTGATTTCTCATATGATTAACAAACGAGGATTTATGAATCAATTCTTTGTCACATACATTACAGACAAAAGGCTTCTCACCCGTGTGAGTTCTCTTATGAGAATCTAAATTGGCTTTTTGATTAAATTGTTTGTCACATACATTGCAGACAAAAGGCTTCCCTTCTCCTGTATGAGTTCTCATATGAAATACTAATGATTTTTTATGATTAAATTCATTTTCGCAGAAATTGCAGACAAATGGCTTCTCACCTGTGTGAGTTCTCGTATGTTCAACTAAATTACTTTTTTTATTAAATCGTTTATCACATATAGCGCAGGGAAATCGCTTTTCACCAGTGTGATTTCTCATGTGAACAACTAAATTACTTTTCAGTCTAAATTTTTTCTCACATACATTGCAGCCAAACGGCCTCCCACCGGTGTGCATTTTTATGTGTCCAACTAAACTAGATTTTTCAGAAAAGGCTTTAAAACATACATTGCAGGCAAAAGGTTTTTCACCTGTGTGCGTTTTCATGTGTCTAACTAATCCGGGTTTTTGGTAAAATTGTTTATCACATATATTGCAGGAAAATGGCTTTTCCCTTGCCCCTATATGAATTTTCATATGTCTAACTAAATTGGATTTGTCTTTAAATTGTTTTTCACACACATTGCAGGCAAATGGCTTTAATCGTGAGTGTATTTGCATGTGTCTAACTAATTCAGATTTATAATTAAGTTGTTTTTCACACACATTGCAGCCAAACGGTCTCCCACCTGTGTGAGTTCTCATATCTTTATCAAAACTACTTTTTTGATTAAATTGTTCATCAGTTGCATTAGCTACTCCTGTGTGAATTCTCATGTGTTTTACTAAATTTTTCTTTTGATGAAATTTTTTATCACATTCATTGCAGGAAAATATGTTTATTAAAGACATTTTTAAGTCATCCAGTTTGGTTTGCTCAACATGACTGTCAGAATGAAGTTCTTCCACATCATTCCCTCGATCACTTTTATATTCTTCTAATGGTATTACACTTTTTGTAAACATTTCACGGGTACACTTTTGTTTTACCTCTATCACTTTATCTGGTTCCGTGATCACCTCTTCTTTTATATCAATACTAGGTATTGGTTCATCTTTGATGGTTACCTCGGGACCTTCATGTACCTTCACAGAAAACTGTTGTTTTATTCCTTGGCTGACCTCAGCGGTATATTCTTCAGTTGTCTGAAATAATCAATATGAATATGAAAAATTACATCATGCTTTCATTAACCACCTGGTTCCATTCCCATTGAGACTTTTTTGTGATATGCCTTTGGGATTTTCCCCAGCACAGTCTTCTTTTTATATAGCCACTTGCTTTTCCATTAAAGTTTCAAAAAACACATTGCATATTTGTTAAGATTAGGTACATGTATTAAAAAAATATATAAATAAAATGTTTTAATATCAGACACCGATCAATATCATGGTTAGTACATACATATGCTATGTTATTCTTATTAGGCACAGCAGGTTATAATGACATATTATATTGTTATAATGACATATTATATACACTGATCCAATGCTATTTCAACATTGTTTGAATACAGTGTCTCTATTGTTCGAATAATGTGGTCCAAAAGCTACTCGTGTAGAAAGTTTGACAGTAAGATTTGAACAGACTAATTTTGACCTCTTCTGAAAGAAGAGAGAACCTTCGAACCAGCATATTAGCCCTCACAGCCAGCGCCCTTTGCTCCCTCTCTATATCCATTTCACCACTAAGGTTTTACCTCACACCACATTTCACCTGCCCATTTAACCTGATTGGTTTGATTGTTGTACCAATTTTAAAAAACAGAATAAATTTCCAATGTATTGTTTAGACTGTTTGTTATTAGCAATTAACAATTATCTCTAGGTATTTATTAGTAAAATACTAGATGCGCCCGCGGCTTAATTTTATGTGTCAAATAATTTATAAACCTTCCTCTTGAATCACTCTATCTATAAACAAAATCAGCATCCAAATCCATTGCGTACTTTTAAACATATAAGCATACATAGGGACAGACAGACAGCGGGAAGCAACTTGTCTTATACTATGTAGTTATACCTCAAGACCCTCATGGTAGAGGTGGTTGAAGATCTTCTCAGATCTGCGCAACATTTGAGAAAAGGTGTGGCATCGCAGCAGCTTCTGGTTACAAAAATAGCATAAGATTTTTGGTCTTGCATCATCGGTGTTGAACTGAAAAATGGTTATACCTGATTAGATAGGCACAGTTAGATATCTAGGACAGTGAAGGGACAAAATGAAGTTTTTTATAAGACCAAGAAAACTGGTAGTGGCCTCCATTTTAAATTGACTAATACGAAGACTGGGAGCGTCCTGTCTTCGTATTAGTATTATTCACTATGGCGCTCAATGGGGGAGGCCTATGTCCAGCAGTGGACAGTAACTACAGTAGGGCCTCGATAATCCGTACTCTGGCTAATCCGAACGTCGCTATAATCCGAACTGCCGACTCTTTTACCTTGACTCTTTTACTCTCTCTCTCTTTTACCGTGACGGCTAATCTTATGTTTTCTCTTCAGTTGCGAATGAGTCTTTTGTTGACAAGACTTCTGCTTCAAACGCAATGATGTTATATATACGTAGATACGTTGTATCGAGGTCTGCCTTACAAAACGAAAATCAGGTACGTATCCTATCCTAATTGAACTCAGTCCGTCCTGCTCCTGGCCGCGACGCGCACGTTCGTTGAACACGAGGTTACTTACGGAATATACTTAAATAAACCTCGAAAATGCCAAGTTGTGTGTTCCGAAAGTGCAATAACTACACAAGGACTATAAAAACCAGAAAGGGTGTATCTTTTCATACGTAAGTACTGTTTAATATGTTAAAATGTAAAATGGTGAATTTTATTTTACTCAACAATCATTGCCGAGCTGCGTTGCCGCTTCGCCACCAACACGAACGAAACAAGCAATGCGTTAAGTTTATGAGTGACAGAGATAATGCCATGCGGCGTTGTATGTTCGAACGTCGACGCTAGGTATGTAGCTATAGTAAAATATCGCAATGTTTTTATTTCTTTACAATGAGTATGACGTCTCTATATGTAAAATCTCTTTGTTCAAACGTCAAGAAAATTCCTCATTCACAAGCTATATCAGCACTGAATACATGTTTGGATTGGGCTGATGAAAATGACTTGTCTATATCCGAAAAGATGATGCTGCGCAATTTGAGGGACAAAGCATATTTTTGGTCAATAAATAGAACCTGCCAAACTAAAATTGATGATTTTATGAATAAGTTCACGTACGCTCCGCGAGTCCGAATAGGGGTTGTTTTTTGCTAGTTTGGATTATCGAGGCACTACCTACTGTATATATATACTACATATCTATATATAGGCTGATGATGAATACTAATACTGAGTCTATTTATTCAATTATTTTTCAGTTATTCATGTTTGCTTATAAATATCCAATATTAGAGATTACAATGCATTCAATAGTAAATTTATACCAGTTTCCTCAAATGATTGGTTTCTTTGACCTTGACATGTTTCAGACCACAGAACAGAGAATACATAGAATTAGCATGATGCCTTTTTACTAAGAGAACTAGTGTCGCTAAACTCACACATGTATAAACTAACACACATAGAAATAAAAATTCTTATTGGTTGAAAGAGTACGTTAAAAGGGCATAAAACCATAAAACTAATTTTATTGATATTAAACCTTATTTCGGTAGACACATGGTTCAAAACTCAATAAAATAAACAGCGATAAAAATGAATATCTACTTTGTCTACTTAGCAAAAGATGGCGCTTTTGCCAAATATTTTTATAGTCTCTATTCCCAGCAAATAAGATTACTAATACAATGGCTGCCTTTCTTGATTATACACAACACAAAGCTACTTAACAAGAGATGGCGCTGGCGCTATTGCTATCGACTTTTATTATAGTCTCTAACAACGGGCCATAAGATCGATAATACAATGGCTGTTTATCGATTACCCAGAAAACACAGCTACTGCCTTAGTGATGTACCAATGAGAATACGAGACGAATCTATCGATATCGATTATTACCTACTGATGAATAACGAAATAGGTACGTCAGGTTATATTTGTGGTGGTCGAAAAAAAAGGTTACCTTTTCTTTTATTCTTTAATGACAATTAATGAAAATTTATTGTCCTTGAAATAGGACGTACTTGTTAAATAACTGTCTTTTCGTAAGTTTTACGTTTAATTTTAATAAATGATGGATACGCACATTTATGGCTTTTATCAAATCACTGACATGGTTTGATACGGGAAACTGTCCGACTTGATGAAAGTTTATATTTTCGAACAGTTTTTCTCCAACATACTTACGTAATATTTTCATTATTATAAATTATTTTTTTATTACCCTTCCATAGTATAAAATACATCCAGATTAAATCATCACAAAAACAAAACAAAAATTAACGCCCTAAAACATACTTAAATGGGTAATGTTTACGAAATCATAACCATTAAAGTTATCGATAGCACATTTGTGTTTATTACGGCACATCCCTAATTGAGTAGCAAAAGTTGCGGTTTAAGAAAAATCGACCTTAAGTGTTATGACTCACAGTCTATTTTTCTATGTCTGTTTTCTATATTTGTTTGACGGTTTTGCATTTTGAACAAAACTAACAAAAAAACAATAAAATAATGCTGACAGTTGATATGATATGCCCCCTTTCGTTAAATATTTGGTTCGGCTTTCGTTTTTACACTCTAAAACGGCACAATACGGTATTTTTATATTTTATTTGTTTTTTTTTTTAAGTATGTTTACTCTAGCTAAATTAAAACACGACTGATGTAAGCGGAGCTTGAAGTGCGCAGTACTGCGCCTACTAGGTGAGACGCGGGCCCCGCCTACTTACTATTTCTATGTATTCTCTGTTCTGTGTTTCAGACCCTCAAATCTCACCAATTAGTTCAGAGTTTCTCCCGCTTCGAAGCAGTTAAAATATAATTAGGTATTTACTAAAATGGAGTTTATTTGTTCAATTTATTATTTAGATGACACATCAAAGCTCAAATTCATGTAAGTAGGTACAAATAATAGGGACATACTTAAATAGGGAAAGACAGAATTTAAATAGGGGGGAACCTATTTTTACTATTAAGATGCTTTATCAATTACCTACATAAATTTTCAATAAGTAAGTATTTCTTGACTCATCAAAGCCCATGTTGTGTTTTATTTCTGAAACCTAATCAAATTAATCATTATTTATGCAACAAACTTGCAAAAAGCCTCAATATTTACCTTAGCACTAGACAGTTTCTCATAAACTTCAATGAGTACTTTGTTTTTCAAGGAATGCAGTCTTGAGTTACCGGTGAGGCAAACTCTACACACGGAAGACATTTTCCAGTCGACACTGCCTTGATTTCACAACAAATAGAAAATCCTACTAATAAACCTACTACTTAACACAATTATGCGATAGGTGTAGGTAATATTCATATACGCGCGGTATTACGACAGCGCTTAGAAAATATTTGATTCAATTCAACCACAGTAAAAAGTTTTTAATGAATCTAACGGTTTCTTTAATAAAGAAAATATTTTATATTCAACTTCAACTGCTTCAACAAATGGCTAAACACACAAAAAACAGAGCTGGCCTAACATAACATAGAATACAACATAGAATTGGGTTGTTTTGCTTACTATTTACCCGTGGTTCAAACATTTGAGTGATCTATTTATCAGGGCTGGAAAATGAGGTCTGTCAGGTTTTTTTTTTAAGTTTGATTGTTTTGTGTTGGCGCGAGATTAAAGTTTGTACAGGCGCCGGGCGTTACGTTACGTACGAAATAATGTAATCGCACGTGATCTGCAGCTAAACACCTAGACGAGTTTGTTGTCCAGCTGGCGCGCAGAATGTACGATCGTGCGGACAACTCTCGCCACGTACATACACCTTAACGGACTCGCTGCTCAACAGTGTTCAATCGGTGCTCCTGGAGTCGCCCGAAGCTATCAACCAGGAAGATCAGAACAAAAAAGTAGAGATTCCGTAAATAAAAATCCGCTGTCGAACACTAATAACATAAAATTTCAAATGCTTTGATAACTGGTTCATTGGTTTAGTTCAGGGGTGGGGAAACTTTTTCCTTCGCGTGCCAATATTTACTAACGAAATATATGGCGGGCTAAGTTGTTGCATTTTTGGCTATATTATTTACTGAGATAAAAATATTAAAAATTATGTATTTTCTGAAACACTAATTTATTGTATTCTTGCCACGTACACCTTAACGGACTCGCTCCTCAACACACGAGACCCCCGGATGCAAAAACTCCGTAGGGACCTCTGCCCCCGGGTGCTCCTGGAGTCGCCCGAACGAAGCTATCACCCAGGAAGATTAGAACAGCCAACAGGCTAACGAAAAGCTCTTGAGAAGCCTGCATGGCTCTCCTAGCGTCAGCACATCATCACTTGAGGAAAGCTTTGCTCGACGTAGAAACCGGAAGAAAGAACTCGAGTTCAATTCCTGCCTGTATTCAATACGTTGTTGAACAACGTTTAGTCGAATATTGACGACCACCTGTTTTGTGGTTTTTTTTCTGCGTTTGTTATGGATGAAATTTACTGAATAAGTAATTAGCCGCAAATCGTCAAATATTTTCTATGATCCCGTCGCATCATAAAACCATCAGCAAAAAAAGGAAACTTGACGCAGTCATCCATCCAAATACAGACCGCGTCCTCCGACGGACTTACGGTTTATGAGATGACAGTCGGGCCAGTCGGGGCAGCGGAGGCTTAGTACTAGGGTGCAGTTTTTATTAGGAACCCTAAAAAGTAATACCTTGTAGGACTTATCTCATCCAGCACCGCTATACCTATACTCGTTGAAAATATGTATTACAGGTTTTCTGGGTATTTTCTATCACTAAATAGTATAAAAAAGTCGCTTCCCGCTGTCTATCTATCCCTATGTAGGTAGGTATGCTTAGATCTTTAAACCTGTTTTTTTAAATATTTAGATAAAGTGATTCAAGAGGAAGGTTTATAAACCATTTGACACATTAGATTTCCACGCGAGCAAAGCTGTATGGGTTATTTATTATATGTAGTACTTAATTTTACTTAATTCTATATACAACAGCAGTGTTAGGTAGAGTATGAAATGAAAGTTTTATATTATAATTTTTATTTATTTGGTAGAATCAGCATAATTATATTAAGTCTAGCGGTTTTCGCTTATAGGTAAACAATATAATTATATTCTAATGATGTCCCTAACATTTAAAGCAATCTAGCCGAAAATAATAAAACCGGCCAACGGCGAGTCGAGTCACACACGGAGGATTCCGTACCGAAAATTCCTTGCGACCTATGTGAGTTCTCATATTTGAAACCATTTGAGATTTACGTGTAGGTACATTGTTTACCACATACATCGCAGGCAAACGGCTTCTTACCTGTATGAGTTCTCATGAGTAACGAAATTATCTTTTCTACTTAATTGTTTGTCACATACTTTACAGACAACCGACCTCTCACCTGTGTGAGTCCTCATATGAGTTAATAAGTTGCATTTTTGACGAAATCGTTTATCACATATATAACAGGCTTTCGTCCCTCCTGTGTGATTTCTCATGTGATAATCAAACGAAAATTTATAAATATATTATTTGTCACATACATTGCAGACAATAGGCTTCTCACCCGTGTGCGTTCTCTTATGAGAAACTCAACTAGTTTTTCGATTAAATCGTTTATCACATATAATGCAGGGAAATCGCTTTTCACCTGTGTGGGTTTTTATGTGTCCAACTAAGCTAGAGTTTCCTCAAAAGATTGGTTTCTTTGACTTTGACCTGTTTCAGACCCTCAGATTTCACCAATTAGTTAAGAGTTTCTCCCGCTTCTAAGCAGTTAAAATCGAATTAGATATTTACTAAAATGGAGTTTATTTGTTCAATTTATTATTTTGATGACAAATCAAGGCTCAAATTCATGTAAGTATATACAACTGATAGGGACATACAGAATTTAAATAGCAGGGAACTTACTTTTACAGTTTACATTTTTTATCAATTATAATTTAAATAAGTTTTTCTTGAGTCATTTAAAACGGGATATTTACCATGATTTGATTTTTGAGTTATCCAATATTTCGGCACAGTTTCATGCGCCATGATCACGGAATAACTGAAGGCACTGCGATTGCGAGTAAGTTTTTATGGGCAGACATACCGATCTACCCTCATTTTTTGTCTTTTGCTACGAACATTACCACAAGTTTTTCTTGACTCATCAAAGCCCATGCTGTGTTTTATTTCCAAACCCAAATCAAATTAAGCATTATTTATACTAGGTGTACTCCTCAGTAGGTGCCAAGCCAATTTCCATTTTTGGCGCAGTATCTGATGATGACTTTAAATCTTTAAGCAACATCAGCAGCATCTTTAAGAACTAAAGAGAAAAATTTCCTGGGGTTTAGGAAACTTTTCTTTTTTGACAAAATCTGACTCTATCGTGTTGCTTTTTTGTGAGCGACAAAGACAAAGTCCGAGCCTGACAGGCGTATGTGAGGCAAGGTGTGATGTTCATCGCTTTTACTTTATTTCCATTGCAGGTGTTAGATATAAAAATAATAAAAAAATATCATGAAAAGTTATTGCTAGACAAAACATAAGTGCACTGAATAAATAAATATAGCTAAATATGACAATTTCGCCTGAACTAGGAAAATGAAAATGAAAATAATTAAAACTTAATTCAGTCTATTGTATAGGAACGGACCAAGAAATAGGTAAAATTTGTTCGCAAAGGCATACTGCTGTCTTAGTACTGTGTTCATTATAAATAGTTGCTGGACTGCCAATACATTACAGGACTCATACAGAATATTAGTGGGAAAGATGAAAGGCCGAAATGTTGCAAAGTAAGTTGTAAGTATGTAAAACTAAATGACTTTTTTGATTGAATTGTTCATAACATAGGTACATAAGGTGCTTTACTGGCTTCTCACTCGCGTGTGTTCTCATGTGTGAATCTAGATAACTATTTATTAAACTGTATATCACATGGATGACAGGCAAACAGCATCTCACCTGTTTGAGTTCTGATGTCGACCAGGATATTTTTTTGATTAAATTGTTTACTGCATACATTACAGGTATATGGCTTCTCACCTGTGTGTTCTACTATGCCCGACCAAGCTGCTATTGTGTTTAAATTGTTTACAACATACATTACAGGTATATGGCTTCTCACCTATGTGAGTTCTCATATGCTGGGCCAAGTGATTATTTCGTATAAATTGTTTATTACATACATTACAGGTATATGGCTTCTCACCTGTGTGAGTTCTCATATGCTCGACCAAGCTTTTATTTAGTGAAAATTGTTTACTATATACATTACAAGAATATGGCTTCTCACCTGTTTGGGTTCTGATGTCAACCAGGATATTTTTTTGATTAAATTGTTTACTGCATACATTACAGGTATATGGCTTCTCCCCTGTGTGTTCTACTATGTCCGACCAAGCTACTTTTGTGTTTAAATTGTTTACTACATACATTACAGGTATATGGCTTCTCACCTGTGTGAGTTCTCATATGCTGGACCAAGTGACCATTTTGTATAAATTGTTTACTACATACATTACAGGTATATGGCTTCTCACCTGTGTGAGTTCTCATATGCTGGGCCAAGTTATTATTTCGTTTAAATTGTTTACTACATACATAACAGGTATATGGCTTCTCACCTGTGTGAGTTCTCATATGCTGGACCAAGTTATTATTTTGTGAAAATTGTTTACTACATACAGTACAGGCATATGGCTTCTCACCTGTGTGAGTTCTCATATGCTGGACCAAGTTACTATTTTGTGTAAATTGTTTACTACATACATTACAGGTATTGGGCTTCTCACCTGTGTGAGTTCTCATATGCTCGACCAAGCTTTTATTTAGTGAAAATTGTTTACTAAATACATTACAGGCATATGGCTTCTCACCTGTGTGAGTTCTCATATGCTGGACCAAGTGACCATTTTGTATAAATTGTTTACTACATACATTACAGGTATATGGCTTCTCACCTGTGTGAGTTCTCATATGCTGGACCAAGTGACCATTTTGTATAAATTGTTTACTACATACATTACAGGTATATGGCTTCTCACCTGTGTGAGTTCTCATATGCTGGGCCAAGTTATTATTTTGTATAAATTGTTTACTACATACATTACAGGTATATGGCTTCTCACCTGTGTGAGTTCTCATATGCTGGGCCAAGTTATTATTTCGTTTAAATTGTTTACTACATACATTACAGGTATATGGCTTCTCACCTGTGTGAGTTCTCATATGCTGGACCAAATTCTTATTTTGTGAAAATTGTTTACTACATACAGTACAGGCATATGGCTTCTCACCTGTGTGAGTTCTCATATGCTGGGCCAAGTGATTATTTCGTATAAATTGTTTACTACATACATTACAGGTATATAGCTTCTCACCTGTGTGAGTTCTCATATGCTCGACCAAGCTTTTATTTAGTGAAAATTGTTTACTACATACATTACAGCCATATGGCTTCTCACCTGTGTGAGTTCTCATATGCTGGACCAAGTTACTATTTTGTGTAAATTGTTTACTACATACATTACAGGTATTGGGCTTCTCACCTGTGTGAGTTCTCATATGCTCGACCAACTTATTTTTACGAGGAAATTGTTTATTACATACATTACAGGTATATGGCTTGCCACCTGTGTGAGTTCTCATATGCCGGACCAAGTCATGATTTATTGTAAATTGTTTACTACATACATTACAGATATAGGGCTTCTCACATGTGTGTGTTCTCATGTGACAAATTAATTTAGATTTAACATCAAAACATATATTACATACATGACAGATTAATAACTTCTGTTGTTTGTTAATTGTTTTGTCTTCGATTATACTAGTTGTTTCAGTATGCTTCTTAACAGAGGAATACTGCTTATCTATTACTTGGCAATGTGAATTTATTTTGTGTGAAATGAGTTCGCTTTCCGTGTCAAACATTTTATTACATTTCTTGCAATCAAATGTTTTTGAGTGAATGGCTTTAGGGTTTTCAACATAAGTTTTATGAGTAGGTTTTCCCACAAGTTTGTCTAGATCACTCTTTGTACTATGTTCATCAAAAGACCTAATCTCTAATTTATCAACTTCTGGTGTCACTTCTTTTTGTATACCAATACTAGGTAGTTGTTCATCTTTTTTGTTAAAAGGTGAGCCATCTGGTTTGTATTGGTGCATGTGAGTGTCAGGTAGAAGTTGTTCCGCCTCGTTTTCTTGGTCACTACAATCCTCTTCTTCTTTCACATCAATACTAGGTTCATCTTTGACTGTTCCCTGTGAACCTGCATTAGTGGCATACCCATCAATGACAACAAACGACATAGTAGCCACAGACAAGCACTGTGTTATGTTTAGATCGACCTCCATATAACTTTCATGAGTTAGCTGAAATAAACATACATGTTTACTATGATTTTGTTCATGGCAATTAATTAATGGAAATAATTTATAACTTTAGAATTTGAATTGTTACCTCAAGACCTTTATCATAAAGATGATGGAAAATATTTTCTGATCTGAGAGCCATCTGAGAAAAGGTCTGGCATCTTAGCAGCTTCTGATAACAATAACAGCATAGAGCTCTCGGCCTTGCATCATCTGAGTTGAACTGAAACAATTCAAGGTATTGTAATAAAGTACAAATATACTTTTGGATAATATTATTAATGTGACCTTTGCAACTTGCAAAGGTCACACACACAAACTGAGGAATTTACTTTTATATCAATACTAGCTGCACCCCGCGGCTACAAATGTGTGGATATCTAGGTTTCAAATGGTTTATTAACCTTCCTCTTGAACACTGTACTGCATCAAAATCTGTTGCATAGGGGCATACAGACAGCAGGAAGTGACTTTTCTACCTTTTTGATTAAATATTTTAGTTATTTGACCTTCAATATAATATTTGATTGTTAATTTTAAACTTATTTGTTTCTTAGTTTAAAAAAAATAGCGGACTTTGTTTTTATAACTAAGGTAGCTAGTAGCTACCCCAAGATAGTTACATTATGCTACCTACTTGTTATGGACTTACTTGGTAAATCAGGACTGAAGATTGTGGGTAGCTGCCATCAGCATCTTTATCAAAGTACCCACATATATTTCATTATTTATTGAGTGAGTGCACTCACACATAGGGTAGGTATTTAATACACCACATACCTTCCCCCATAGTCACTTTATAATTATTTAATTAACTTTCTAATGTTCCTAATTTAATATCCTACTATTTACAAAACACTTGTTGAGTTTAGCTACTGTCCTTGCAACATGTCGCCTGCGCATGTTACTATGGCTTGACTTGGTATGCCTAGCACATCACGGGTTTCATTGCAAGGGCCTGGGATTACATCCGAATCCCGTCTCCGAAGCTGGTTGATATGCCTGGTGACTATCGGTCCCTCTTCCATCTTCACTAAGAATCGAACTGGACCTTTGATTCTGACAATTTCTCCTTTAACCCACTTTTCTCCTCTTACATAGTTGCGCAGCCACACCTTATCCTTCAGTCTGAAGGTTCTCACCGGTACATCCCTGTTGCTTTCAAGTTGTCTCTCAGAAATTGGCTTCGTTGATAATGGGTGCAATATATCAAACCGTGTTCTAAATCGACGTTTATTAAGCATTTCTGACGGTGTCTTCCCAGTGACTGAACTTGGTGCTGATCTCAACCCGAAGAGAAGGCGTGGTAGTATAATATCCATGTCTGTCCCTACCAAACTTTTCAATTTATTCTTGACGGTCTGCACGAACCTCTCAGCTTGGCCATTCGACGATGGACTATACGGCGGCGTTAATATATGCCTAATGCCATTAGACTTCATAAAGTTCATGAATTCTTGTGATGTGAATGCTGTACCATTATCTGACACAAGAACTTCTGGTAGTCCTTGCTCTGCAAAAATTTCTCTCAATGCTTTTATTGCACACTCACTTGATGTTGTTCGTACTATTTTTACTGCCGGCCACTTTGAATAAGGATCAACCACAATCAGGTACATTTTTCGGTCTACAGGACCTGCAAAATCTATGTGTAAGCGCTGCCATGGGTTGGACGGTGTGATCCATGAGTGAGCAGTACTCGCTGGCATGTTCCTGTTTACTTGACAGCTATCACAGTTCGCTACTAGGGCTTCTATTTCATGGTCTAGTCCTGGCCACCAAAAGTAACTCCGCGCGATTGATTTGGAAATGACTATTCCATCATGTGTCTCGTGCAGAGCCTGCAGCATGTGTTCTCGCATTGGTGGCGGTATAATCACTCGAGTACCCCATATTATGCAGTCATTGCTGATGGAAAGCTCTTTTCTTTTCATCCAATACTGTTTCAAGTTAGCATCCTGTACATTATCCGGCCAACCATGTAATATCCAGAATTTCACCTTTGTTAGAACATCATCTCGTCCGGTTTCTTCTGCAATATCTTTCGCTGTATATTGAACCGCGCTCGGTGTCTCTGACAGCAATAAAATATCATCAAAGTCCTCAGTGTTGGGCTTCCATTCTTCAGTCTCAATTGGCCATCTACTGAGTGCGTCAGCATTTCCAATGCTTGTACCACTTTTATATTTTAATTCATAGTCATGTGAATTCAGCTTCAAAGCCCATCGCATCATTCTTGGAGATAGTACTTTTGGTATAGCTTTATTATGGCTTAATATACCGAGAAGCGGTTTATGATCAGTGTATATTAAGACATGCCTTCCATAAACATACTGATTAAATTTATCCAGACCAAACATGATCGCAGCCGCTTCCTTATCTATTTGTGCATAGTTACGCTCTGCTTTACTTAATGTTCTAGATCCCATTGCAATAGCTTTTTCTGTTCCATCGTCCATTATATGAGACAGCACTGCTCCCACCCCGTATTCCGAAGCATCGCAAGTTAATGTTACTCGCTTATTATTGTCGAAATGTATCAGGGTGTCCTCACATGATAGTACAGCTTTGGCCTTCTGGAATGTTTCTTCTTCCTTCTTTCCCCACAACCATACTGCATCTTTATCTAGCAATCTATGTAGTGGTTCCAACATTGAAGCTTTGTCTTTTATGAATCTATCATAAAAGTTCAACAAACCCAAGAACGCTTGAAGTTCTTTTATATTCGTCGGACTCTTAGCATTCTCTATTAATTTAATTTTCTGCTCACTTGGGTGAATGCCGTTCTTGTTTACCACATAACCAAGAAATTCCACCTTATCCGTAGCTATTTCACATTTATTTCGGTTGAGTCGGAGTCCAACATTTTTCAAACAAACTAAAACTTTTTCTAGTCTCTCCTTGTGTTGTTCTTCATTTCCACTTATGAGTATGTCATCCAACAGTACTGTTACTCCTTTGATACCGGCCAATGTAGTCGACATTACCCGTTGAAATATACCCGGGCATGCCTTTAATCCATAGGGCAATCTTCTCATTTTATACAATCCTTTTATTGTATTCATTGTTAGGAGCATTCCTGTTTCGTCTGATACTCTAAGTTGCGTGTATGCCTCTTTCAAATCTAGCTTGGTGAAGATGACTCCACCTGCGACCTCAGACAGACTCTCATTGATGGTTGGTTGTGGATATGTATCAGTTTCAGTAGCAGAGTTTACTGTCATTCGATAGTCTCCACACAGTCGTATACTTCCATTTTTCTTCACCACTGGCACCACAGGTGTGGCCCAGTTAGAGTATGCTACTGGCTCCATTACTCCAGCACTGACTAACCTGTCAATTTCATCACAGACCCTGTCTCTAATAGCAAAAGGTACTGGTCGATTTCTCATAAATTTCGGCTGTACATCCTTTTTGCAACTTATCACTACTTCTGGTCCTTTGTACTCTCCAAGTCCTTCAAAAACTTCTTCATATTTCTTTAGCATTTCAGTCAAAGATTCATTCATAGTTGTTTCTACAAGATTAACTCTATCTATACCTTCAACTGTGATCCCAAGCGGCTTAAACCAGTTCCTTCCTAGGAGGTTGCCTCGCCCTTGCCCAATCAGTATTTGCAGGTAACCTTTGAAGTTTTTATATTCAATAAAAACTTTGGTCCTGCCATGCACCTGCACCTTAGCATCAGTCCAGGTATGCAGATTTAGATTGCACTTTTCTAATTCCAGACCATTGGGCCAAATCTTTTCTGCATGTTCCCGGGACATGATAGTATAAGAGCAGCCAGAATCTACCTCAAACTTTACTGATTTCTTGTTCAGTTGAACTTCTGTCCATATTGCAGGTTCCCGGTTTATTCCACCGACACAAAATAAACCATTCAAACATTCTTTATCCTGAATCTCTTTGACTTCACCAGTTTCCTTATTTTTCTTGCACATTTTTGCTATGTGGCCTATTTTACTGCATGCATTGCATTTTGCATAAGCAAACTTACAATTGTGATACATGTGGCTCCCTCCGCACCTGTAGCAGTATAATTTTTTTCTCTTATCTTCTTTCACTGAGTTCACCTCCATAGGCTCCCCCTCATTGTGTCCGGTACCACTTTCTGAACTGCAGCTGGGTCCTCCAGCATCTGGTGCAGACAGTATTTTGATATCTTCTGTACATTTTTCTGCTTGCAATGCCCTTTGGACTGCCGTTTCGTACGTGAGGTTCGCCGTCTTCAGTAAACTTTCTTGTATTTTGGCATCTTTCACCCCGCATACAATCCTGTCTCGCAGCGTCCTTTCCAAATCAACAAAATTGCAAAATCTACACATTTTTCTAAGAGCCGCAATGTAATCTTGCATCGATTCATTTTTACCCTGCTTCCGTGTGTGAAATTTGAATGATTCAACAATTTCATTAGGCCGCGGACTAAAATGATCATTTAGTTTTGTTTCTATTTCAACTAAAGAAGCCTCACTAACAGATTTTGGAAACACTAATGTTTTTACTAAACTGTACAAATCACTGCCACATGATGCGAAAAAGATGGCTTTTTTGCTGACATTGTCAGTCACCCCCTGTGCTACTAAAAAGAATCCAAATCTTTCTTTATAAGATTCCCAGTCCGCATTTTTGAGGTCAAATGTTTCGAATCTCCTATCAGCCATTGTCCAACACACAATCCACTACTTTTCACAGGTTTTTTTACAATATTTCGCGTATTTTCCGTCGTCGCCAATGTTATGGACTTACTTGGTAAATCAGGACTGAAGATTGTGGGTAGCTGCCATCAGCATCTTTATCAAAGTACCCACATATATTTCATTATTTATTGAGTGAGTGCACTCACACATAGGGTAGGTATTTAATACACCACACTACTATATCTTAGTTAGTTACCTAAAGCACATATTAGGTAATTTCATGTTGAGACCTATACATGTGGAACAAATGTTTGTAACACTGCTCTCTCAAAGCCACATGCACCTCACTCTATGTTATAGTAACAAAAAAATACTTTATGAAAGTTCACAACAGTAGAAAACTCTCTATGGTAGGTATAATTCTGAACTCATTTCTGTCCTAAAAGTCTACAAACAACAGACCTAAGGGTATTTTACTGATCTAGCCGCTGAACGAATGAATTTAATAATACCTAGCAATACTTTAGTACTGATACCAATTAAAGTATTGATAGGTACCACGTTAAGGTCAGTCGAACCGGCATTTGAAAATACCGCTATTCCTCTGCCTGTGACAACTTCTCAGAAATTGTGTTTTGACCGGCTAAGCGGACAAAATATCCGAAAGAGCTGCGCGTACATTATCTCTGTGATGTCTGAGCAAATCCAAACGCATCATTCAATTGTTCGGCTTGCAGCTGCTATAGAAAGCACAGTCCCTGGCCCCGGGGATAAGAAAATTGTAGGTATATTAACTCAAAACTAAGGCAACATACAAACCCAAAAAATTACGCTGATCAATAATGAAAAAGTCGTAACTGACCACGTTACTTACCTTGGTATTACTAAGTTTTTCGTACATATTTAGGAGTCGGTAGTTTGTCACTTCACACAGTCTCTTATTGTCGGCGAGACAAATTCTACACTTGAAAGACATTGCCCTTTTCGCTTTCACTAGAATAATTCTTCATAAACAAAATAAATACATGACGAATATATCTTGGTAATTGGAAGTTTGCTTGCATAGAAGTTTGTGACGCTAAAAATGGCCAACGTTATTTACCCGTACCAGATTTATGTCGAGTTTACCGATCTTGATCTATTCGTCCTGGCAACTAGATCGCGTTTGTCCCTAGAAAGAGAATTATACTCGTGCTTAGTCCTCTAGGTTAGTAGAATTAGATATTATTAGAACACATGTAGTACGCTCAATAGTAGCTACTACCACACTATTCGTTGAGGAGTTTGCCTTAGATGGCAACTCTAAGTCGTTAAAATTTTCCAACGCTTGGTTGCTTACTCATTTTATACCTCCTACCTTTCCTGCGCAAGGTTCAGTCCGCTATTCGTCATTCGTTTTTTAGTGTTCAACCACACTACACCTCTCCTAAAAATATTAAAAATATTCATCGGTGTACAAAAATAAAACTACCATCATGTCGAAATGTCGGCATGACATGGATAGTGTTTATTTTTTATTTTTATTTTATTAATGAACAAAATCCACAGCTCTTAAAAATAAATAAACTTATCTTATAAATATCACTGACAGCCAATAAAAGGATTTACATTATTATTAATAGAAAAATAAGGACGACATCACCAAAAATGCCACAATAGAGTAGAGTAAAAGATGTCGGAACAATACATTAAAAGAATATTACAAATGAACAGCCCTAAGACTATATATATATAAGAAAAATATAATTTTTGCAAAAAATTAGACATTAATGTAAAACAAGATAGGAATCAGAAAATTACCTATCAATATGAAGTAGTTAGATCATTTACTCCTACCATATTACACCGCCTATATTATGAACCTAACATGTATATAAACCTATTTAACTTATGACCTATTAAACATGTTATAAAAAAGTTATTAAAACTTAAGAAAAGTATTAAAAAATCACGCTTAAATAAACGGAACCAGGTTCCCACGGTAAGTTCTTTGTCATCAAACGGATCATCAAGCGCTTCATCGAGTTCATCGCGAGATTCTTCACCGGACCGATCTGAAAATCGTAAGTACCCTCATTTTTTTTTCTATATGCTTTACATTGAATGTATCAGAACTTCGTTGGGATTATTCGCCGCATTCATAAGCATATCATTTTAAGCCGCCTGATAAAAATTGCACCAGAGTAGTCTGAGGGACTATCTCATCGCAAAGTTTTTATTAACGGGCCTGGTGAGATGATGCATCAAAGTAGTCTGTGGGACTATCTTACCGCATAAAATTAAATTATTGCATCAGAGTAGTCTGTGGGACTATCTTGCCGAAATGAATACCAACTCACTATACCCAAAACTCACCTTTGACTTTTATCATCACTACATAAAAGTAGTCTGTGGGACTATTTCCCTCACAATTATTTATAAATGATACCTAAATAGATTTAACGTATCCAAAGTTTCTGTAACCTAACAATATTGTAACAGAGTAGTATATGGTACTATTTCGCCACAATAAAAGCAAAAAAGCTTCTTTAAGCCTGTAAATGCAATGCATCAGAGTAGTCTGTAGGACTATCTCGCCGCATGGGTAAAGGATCTCATTAGTAAATATTTTCTTTGAGAGATTATTCGCTGCATTCATAAGCATGTCATTTTAAGCCGCCTGATAAAAATTGCACCAGAGTAGTCTGAGGGACTATCTCATCGCAAAGTTTTCATTAACGGGCCTGGTGAGATGATGCATTAAAGTAGTCTATGGGACTATCTTGCCGCATGAATTTAAATTATTGCATCAGAGTAGTCTGTGGGACTATCTTGCCGCAATGAATACCAACTCACCAAAACCAAAACTCACCTTTGACTTTATCATCACTGCAAAAAAGTAGTCTGTGGGACTATTTCCCTCGCAATGATTTATAGGTGATACCTAAGTGGGTTTAACGTATCCAAAGTTTCTGTTATCTGACATTATTGTAACAGAGTAGTATATGGTACATTTCGCCACAATAAATTAAAGAAAGCTTCTTTAAGCTTGTAAATGCAATGCATCAGAGTAGTCTGTAGGACTATCTCGCCGCATGGGTAAAGTATCTCGGTAGTCGATATTTTCCTTGAGAGATTATTCGCCGCATGTCATTTTAAGCCGCCTGATGAAAATTGCACCAGAGTAGTCTGAGGGACTATCTCATCGCAAAGTTTTTATTTACGGTCCTGGTGAGATGATGCATCAAAGTAGTCTGTAGGACTATCTTGCCGCATGAATTTAATTTATTGCATCAGAGTAGTCTATGGGACTATCTGGCCGCAATGAATACCAACACCAACTCACCAAAACCAAAATTCAAAGCTGCGGTGCCTGATACAGAACTTAAAAGGGACAAAGCTATTCAATCAAGGCAGTAGCAAATGGCAGCTGGAATTAGCAGTCCAGGGAAAATAATTTCCGACCAGCTTAACAAAAAGGACAAAGACAATGAACTTAAAGGAATCAGTGGATGTCGGTCGGATATTTTGCGACATTCAATATTCCGAATCTGAAATGCGCCGAAACTTGGCACTATATTCTGTTCGCAAAGAACTTAAAGATCAGTTGTCTTCAATAAAAATTGACCAGTTTCTATTCGAGAAAGACTACCGAAACCATCAAAACGGCGAAAGCCGTGACCAACTCGTCTTCAGACTTGAAGCACCTAAGAAACCGAAACCTGCAACCGCAGCAGGTCCATCGGGAAGACATTTAAACTGGAGGGCGAGGGGGCGATTCCGCAGGCAACCGATGACCCAGCCACCTCGCCAGCAACCGCATGTGTCTCAGAACGCTCCGCCACGTGCGACCTCATCGCACAGTGCTCTAACTTGTTTCTAAAGATTGTTATATGTCAAGTTTAGACCTAAAAAATGCCTACTTTTTAGTAGGTAAACATCCATCCAGAATCACGTTACTTACTTACTTGTTTCTGGACTGGTTTCCGCAACTTGGCCGCCGTTGGGCCTTTTTTGCGTGTCGGGTGGGGGGCTGCTAGTCTAACCACCCGATGTCCTCCAGGAAGGCCAGCAGCTCGCTGATGCCGGTGCATGCCTCCCTAGGCGTCCTCGGTGTCCCAAGGTGATGCAGTCTTTGAGAAGCCACGCTGTCGCAATCTACAAGCAGATGCGCTGCCGTCTCCTCTGCATTCATGCACCCCCTGCAAAGGGGGCTGTCCGTGATACCCAAATTAAAAAGGTGTTTGTTTAGCATGCAGTGTCCCGTGACAATCCCGACGACTTTCCGGAGTTTGTCACGTTTGAGATTGAGGAGTTTTCGGGAGTACCGTGGGTTTAAAACCGGGAATGCCTCCTTCGACTGCCTGCAATCTGGAATACTTGCCCAGTGCTCTTCGTGTCGTTTGGCTGTGCGTTGACGGATCCATGAGCGGACTTGACTAAAGGGGAGGGGAATTATTGGTTCAGGCCCTGCCGGTTGCCATTCTGAACCTCTCCTCGCCAGTGAATCAGCTTCGTCGTTACCTCTGGATCCGCTGTGGCCTTTTATCCATTGTAGGGTGACTCTATTGGACTTACTTATTTGTTCTAGCAGGTGGTGGCATTGCAAAGTCAGTCCTGAGTTGTGTTCTCTCCTGTTCAAGGCCTGTAGTACTGCCGCGCTGTCCGAGAGGATCCTGATGTTTTGGTCAGTTACCTTCCTTCGTAGCACTGCAGTCGCAGCTTGGATAATACCTACACATTCCGCCTGGAAGATGGAGTTGTGGGCACCCAGTGCTGTTGTTTTGTGAATATTAAGATCTTCCGAGAACGTTCCCGCCCCCGTACCTGTTTTCATTTTAGAGCCGTCAGTGTATATTCGTACTTCATGTATGTTTGAGCTATCACTTGGCTCTTCGTGCATTTGTAAAGTGAAGCTTTTTGACAGTATGTGTGTTTTAGGCACCCTATCATATATCGAGAGTAGCATAGGGTTACTTTTTGCATAGTCGTCTATAATAGTGGTGTGTTGTGCTTTTGTGTTGTGGTTCAATAAACGTAAAGCCCAGAGTCTGTATGCAGCTGCGGCTGCCTCTTGTTGCACATGTAAGTGCAGTGGTAATAGGCCTATCAGGGCTTCGAGTGCTGCCGTGGGGGCAGTTCTCATACACCCTGTAGTCGCAACGCAGGCCAGTCTCTGGAACTTTTGTAGTTTATTTATGGTAGTGCTTTGATTTGTTCTTGGCCACCAGACCAGGGCACCATATGTCAGAGAGGGTCTAATTACAGTGTTGTATAACCACAGGGTGATCTTTGGGCTGAGACCCCATGTTTTCCCTAACAATCGGCGACACTGCCAGAATGAGATGGTAGCTTTCTTTATCTTGTTTTCTAGATGTGTTGCCCAGTTAAGTTTATTGTCCAAAGTTATACCTAAGTATTTAACTGAATCGGATAATGTAAGTTGCGTGTCGAATAGAAATGGTAGCTGGTATGTTCCTAATTTACGCTTGTTGGTGAACAGTACTAGTTCTGTTTTCGTTGGGTTCACGGTTAGTCCATAGTCTATACACCATTTTTCGACGGTCTTTAGCGCGTTACTCATAATGTTACACGTCACGCTGGCAAAGTGTCCCGATATGAGTATCGCAAGATCGTCCGCGTAGCCTACCGTGAAGAAACGTTGAGCGTTGAGCTTGGTGATTAGATCGTTTGCTACCAGGTTCCACAGAAGTGGTGACAAGACTCCTCCTTGTGGACATCCTCTTGAAACCACTCCTCTGGTCCCCCCCTGCACATCAATCCGTACTGCTCTCAGCTTGAGCATACTGATTATCCAATCTACCAGCGTTGGCTCTACGTTGTGCTTCTGTAGGGCTGCGTTGATGCTGTTAAAGTTTGTCTTGTCAAAGGCTCCTTCAATGTCTATGAAGGCTGCCAGACACAGTGTTTTGTTTGAAATGTCCTGTTCTAATCTACTGACTACTGTGTGTATCGCAGATTCAGTTGATTTACTTGAAGTGTAGGCGTGTTGTTGTGGGTGCAGTGGTTTTATAGTTAGTATGCTATCCCTTATGTGTCGATCACATAGCCTCTCTAGCGTCTTCAGTAAGAATGAAGTGAGACTGATCGGCCTATAGGATTTTGCTTCAGTGTAGTCGCTTTTGCCTGGTTTGGGTATGAATAGGACTCTAACCTCTCTCCACATAAGCGGTACGTAGCGGAAGGCCAGGCAGGCTCTGAAAATAGCCGTCAACGCCCCGCCTATGTGTACTATCCCCCAGCGAAGGAGGCCAGGAAATATTCCGTCCATCCCTGGCGACTTGTATGGTTTGAAAGTGTTGATGGCCCAGTTTACCTTATCTCCGGTTACCACTGAGCATGCTACGGTCCAGTCGGTCTCCGATGGTGTGACTTGACTGGTATCGTGCCACTCTGTTTCACCGTCTATGAGGCACCCTGGGAAGTGTGTTTGTAATAAGAGTTCATGTGTTTCTGCCGTCGATTTCGTGTAGGTGTTGTCAAACTTCTTAAGCGAACCGATCTCGCGGTTTGGCTCTGCCGCCAGGATCTTTCTGATTCTGTTCGCTTCAGAGTTTGATTCTATGTTAGTGCAAAAGTTTTTCCATCTGAGACGACTCCTACGGCGTAACTGTTTTTTGTAATCGGCCCGGGCCTTCTTGTATACGTTCCAGTCGGAGTCGTCGTATGTGTTCATGGCTCTGTTAAAAGACTTACGGACCTTACCCTTGAGCTCCTCCAATCGTCGAGACCAGCCTTGCTTGCCTTCATCCGTTTCTCTATTGACGGTTAGAGAGCAGGCTGACTCGTAGCTCTTGTTAAGGCTCTGCGTGATATGCTGTACTGCTGCTTCTATCTCTGCTATGTTACCTATATCCAGAATCACGTAAATAACTACGTTTTCTCATTGACGACACAATGTACGATTTTAATGTCGTCCCTTTCGGAATCTATTCAGTTCCATACATTTTTGCCAAAATTATGGAACCATTGGTCGGGTTACTTCGTTCTTGCGGATACATATCATCAATCTTAGATGATTTGTTCGAAGCTGGATTGACGTTTCAAGAATGTTTACGGAACATTCAGCTTCAAAAATTCTGGGCTCTAGGAGTCATAATAAACCATGAAAAAAGTATGATAATTCCTTCTAGATCTTTTAAATACCTAGGATACGTTATACACACCCATAAATGTCATAAATGTCTCCCCTTAGGCAAGAAGATACGCATAAAATAAGAATTACAGACAATAAAAAAATTAAAACGTTACAAAATTAGAAAAATTGCGCAACTCCTAGGGTTATTATTATGTGCGTGCCCTGCTATAGAATATGGGTGGCTCTACGCAAAGCAACTAGCACGCTGTAAGTTCCTTAACTTGCAAAAAAGTTTAAATAACTACGATAGTTGTAGCTTGACCTTTTTTTAGTTGTAGTAGATGACCATACCACAATCCCTATTACCCGACATAAACTGGTGGCTTAATATAATTACCACTTCCGTCCACAGAATCAGAAGTGATAATATAATTACCACTTCCGTCCACAGAATCAGAAGTGATAATTTTAGAAATATTTTCTGATGTCTCAACAACGGGGTGGGGCGCTGCGTGCAATGAATATATGTACGGCTAATGGTAGTTGGTCCCCTGCGGAACTAAAATTGCACATTAACCAGCTTGAACTCTTGGCAGCCTACTTGCACTCAAAACTTTTGCCAATAATTATATTAACTGTCAGATAGTACTGCGAATTGATAATACAACTGCAGTTAGTTATATTAATCGTATGGGGGGTATTCAATACCCCCATTTAACTCGTTTTTTCTTTAATTTCGAAAGATATATGGCAGTGGTGCGAATCCCGAAAAATTTTGGTAGTAGGACAATTATGTTCATCATCATCATCACCAGCCTATAGTAGTCCACTGCTGGACATAGGCCTCCCCAATGAGCGCCATAGCGCCCTGACAATTGTTTCAGATAGAGAACTAGACGAACCCATCGTGACGTAGAATAGGAACTATCAAATGCTGGGTTTCAACAAATTAAAGACAAGTTACCTACACCCCAAACAGATTTATTTGCTACCCGCATTAATAAAAAATGTGACAAATTTGTTTCATGGCAAATAAATCCGGAAGCCGTCGCTATAGACGCCTTCACGCTGGTCTTTGGTATTTGTTTTACGAATTTCTTCCAGTAGCTGTTACTTTGAAAACACTTCGCAAAATTATATTAGACATAGCTGAGGGTATAGTTGTTGTTCCTAACTGGCCGACGCAGCCCTGGTACCCTTTTAGTTATCAGACTACTCGCTTCAGATAATACGAGTAAAATAACACTCAACTCTAATGATGTGGAATCATTCCTCTTTACAGCAATGGAAACATCCGAGCCCACACTACCCTGGTTGCAGGGCTATTGTCCGGGCGGCGATGTTGCAAACGACTAGTACTAGTACCCGATTCTGCTATCGAAATCACCATGGCCTCTTGGTCGCAAAACACACTAGCAGTATGATGATTGTTTTAAAACACGGTTTGCATTTTGTGCCTATAACATCAATATGTACGAACCATCTATACCGATTAGTATTTAATTTCTCACTCAAGTAATTAATGACGGTGGTCAATTCGGTACAATTAATTCTCACCGAAGTGCCTTAGCCATTATTGTGGGTAATATTATGTCAAATGACGATAGGATTACCAGATTTTGTAAAGGAGTCTATAGATTAAGATCTCCATTGCCACGTTACAACACCACTTGGGATGCAAGTTTAGTACTGAATTATCTTGAATCCCTCTATGCAAATTTCGTTTGTCTTTCCTTGGAATATCTTACAAAAAAGTGTGTTAAATTACTAGCACTGATTACAATATATACCTAGCATCCAAACACACACATTATTACACTTGATAATCAAATAGTCTAGAGCAGGATCTAAACAACCAACTCTCTACTTACCATTCTTCGATGATAGACCTAGTATATATCCGGGGAAAACCCTTACGACATATCTAGACAAAACCAAAAGTTTAAGGACATCTAATGAGCTGTTTGTTAGTTTTCGTAAACCTCACAAGACTGTCTCCTCACAAACACTGAGTAGGTGGATTAAATGTATGTTATTATCATATAGTTGGAATTGACGTGCCTGTATTTTCTTCGCATAGCATGTTGCTGCATGGCGAGCCATGCAGCAACTTTAAAAGCTCACAAACTTGGTGTCAACCTAGACATCATTAGGAAAACTGCAGGAACTGCCGTTAATTCCACTACATTCGCCAATTTTATAATAGGCCTTTATTAAATGATGAGGATAATACAGCTCTAGCAAGAACTATGTAAATAATTGTCACTGTCAAATATTAATTAATAATTTATGGTAATTAATTATAATTACCCAATTATTTTATTTTATAATATTTCCTACATCTGTTGCTCTCAACATCTACATGTGTTCTAATAATATCTAATTCTACTAACCTAGAGGACTAAGCACGAGTATAATTAATGATTAAACGAACTTACCTGTACGTGAAGTTCTATCATAATTATACGAAGTGCTTAGTCCGAAGAGGCTACTAGACAAACCCACCCCCCCTGAATAGCCCTCGAGCTTCGGAAATATTGCTAAAATAGATTAAGTAAGGATTTTTCGGAACTAAATGACGAATAGCGGACTGAACCTTGCGCAGGAAAGGTAGGAGGTATAAAATGAGTAAGCAACCAAGCGTTGGAAAATTTTAACGACTTAGAGTTGCCATCTAAGGCAAACTCTCAATGAATAGTGTGGTAGTAGCTACTATTGAGCGTACTACATGTGTTCTAATAATATCTAATTCTACTAGCCTCTTCGGACTAAGCACTTCGTATAATTATGATAGAATTTCACGTACAGGTAAGTTCGTTTAATCATTAAAAAAATATCATGAAAAGTTATTGCTAGACAAAACATAAGTGCACTGAATAAATAAATATAGCTAAATATGACAATTTCGCCTGAACTAGGAAAATGAAAATAATTAAAACTTAATTCAGTCTATTGTATAGGAACGGACCAAGAAATAGGTAAAATTTGTTCGCAAAGGCATACTGCTGTCTTAGTACTGTGTTCATTATAAATAGTTGCTGGACTGCCAATACATTACAGGACTCATACAGAATATTAGTGGGAAAGATGAAAGGCCGAAATGTTGCAAAGTAAGTTGTAAGTATGTAAAACTAAATGACTTTTTTGATTGAATTGTTTATAACATAGGTACATAAGGTGCTTTACTGGCTTCTCACCCGCGTGTGTTCTCATGTGTGAATCTAGATAACTATTTATTAAACTGTATATCACATGGATGACAGGCAAACAGCATCTCACCAGTTTGAGTTCTGATGTCGACCAGGATATTTTTTTGATTAAATTGTTTACTGCATACATTACAGGTATATGGCTTCTCACCTGTGTGTTCTACTATGCCTGACCAAGCTGCTTTTGTGTTTAAATTGTTTACAACATACATTACAGGTATATGGCTTCTCACCTATGTGAGTTCTCATATGCTGGGCCAAGTGATTATTTCGTATAAATTGTTTATTACATACATTACAGGTATATGGCTTCTCACCTGTGTGAGTTCTCATATGCTCGACCAAGCTTTTATTTAGTGAAAATTGTTTACTACATACATTACAGGAATATGGCTTCTCACCTGTGTGTTCTACTATGTCCGACCAAGCTACTTTTGTGTTTAAATTGTTTACTACATACATTACAGGTATATGGCTTCTCACCTGTGTGTTCTACTATGTCCAACCAAGCTACTTTTGTGTTTAAATTGTTTACTACATACATTACAGGTATATGGCTTCTCACCTGTGTGAGTTCTCATATGCTGGACCAAGTGACCATTTTGTATAAATTGTTTACTACATACATTACAGGTATATGGCTTCTCACCTGTGTGAGTTCTCATATGCTGGGCCAAGTTATTATTTCGTTTAAATTGTTTACTACATACATAACAGGTATATGGCTTCTCACCTGTGTGAGTTCTCATATGTTCGACCACGTATTTTTTACGTGAAAATTGGTTACTGCATACATTACAGGTATATGGCTTCTCACCTGTGTGAGTTCTCATATGCTCGACCAAGCTTTTATTTATTGAAAATTGTTTACTACATACAGTACAGGCATATGGCTTCTCACCTGTGTGAGTTCTCATATGCTGGGCCAAGTGATTATTTCGTATAAATTGTTTACTACATACATTACAGGTATATAGCTTCTCACCTGTGTGAGTTCTCATATGTTCGACCAAGTATTTTTTACGTGAAAATTGGTTACTGCATACATTACAGGTATATGGCTTCTCACCTGTGTGAGTTCTCATATGCTCGACCAAGCTTTTATTTAGTGAAAATTGTTTACTACATACATTACAGGCATATGGCTTCTCACCTGTGTGAGTTCTTATATGCTGGACCAAGTTACTATTTTGTGTAAATTGTTTACTACATACATTACAGGTATTGGGCTTCTCACCTGTGTGAGTTCTCATATGCTCGACCAACTTATTTTTACGTGGAAATTGTTTATTACATATAGCACAGGTATATGGCTTGCCACCTGTGTGAGTTCTCATATGCCGGACCAAGTCATGATTTATTGTAAATTGTTTACTACATACATTA
The DNA here is from genome assembly GCA_947044415.1 of Eupithecia dodoneata. Classification (NCBI taxonomy): domain Eukaryota; kingdom Metazoa; phylum Arthropoda; class Insecta; order Lepidoptera; family Geometridae; genus Eupithecia; species Eupithecia dodoneata. Next base: position 5,281,730 of record OX345685.1, read on the forward strand.
CAGGTATATGGCTTCTCACATGTGTGTGTTCTCATGTGACAAATTAATTTAGATTTAACATCAAAACATATATTACATACATGACAGATTAATAACTTCTGTTGTTTGTTGATTGTTTTGTCTTCGATAATACTAGTTGTTTCAGTATGCTTCTTAACAGAGGAATACTGCTTATCTATTACTTGGCAATGTGAATTTATTTTGTGTGAAATGAGTTCGCTTTCCGTGTCAAACATTTTATTACATTTGTTGCAATCAAATGTTTTTGAATGAATGGCTTTAGTGTTTTCAACATACATTTTATGAGTAGGTTTTCCCACAAGTTTGTCTAGATCACTCTTTGTACTATGTTCATGAAAAGACCTAATCTCCACTAATTTATCAATTTCTGTGGTCATTTCTTTATTTATATCAATACTAGGTACTTGTTCATCTTTGTTGTTAAAAGGTGAGCCATCTGGTTTGTATTGGTCCATGTGAGTGTCAGGTAGAAGTTGTTCCGCCTCGTTTTCTTGGTCACTATAATCCTCTTCTTCTTTCACATCAATACTAGGTTCACCTGTGACTGTTCCCTGTGAACCTGCATTATTGGCATACCCATCAATGACAACAAGCGACATAGTAGCCACAGACAAGCACTGTGTTATGTTTAGATTGACCTCCGTATAACTTTCATGAGTTAGCTGAAATAAACATACATGTTTACTATGATTTTGTTCATGGCAATTAATTAAAGGAAAGAATTTATATTGGTACCTCAAGACCTCTATCATAAAGATGACGGAAAATATTTTCCGATCTGAGAGCCATCTGAGAAAAGGTTTGGCATCTTAGCAGCTTCTGGTAACAATAACAGCATAGAGATCTCGGCCTTGCATCATCCGAGTTGAACTGAAACAATTCAAGGTATTGTAATAAAGGACAAATTTACTTTTGGATAATATTATTAATGTGACCTTTGCAAGTTACATAAACTGAGGAATTTACTTTTATATCAATACTAGCTGCGCCCTGCGGCTACTACTGCATGGATGTCTAGGTTTCAAATGGTTTATTAACCTTCCTCTTGAACACTGTACTGCATCAAAATCTGTTGCATAGGGGCACACAAACAGCAGGAAGCGACTTTTCTACCTTTTTGATTAAATATTTTAGTTATTTGACCTACAATATAATATTTAATTATTAATTTTAAATTTATTTGTTTCTTAGTTTTAAAAAATTACATATTATGCTACTTACTCTATCTTAGTTAGTTAAGTACCTAAAGCACATATTAGGTAATTTTATGTTGAGCCCTATACATGATTGATCCTATTGAATGGGTTTCTACTAATGGATATTAACTCAAAACTAAGGCAACATACAAACCCAAAAAATTACGCTGATCAATAATGAAAAAGTCGTAACTGACCACGTTACTTACCTTGGTATTACTAAGTTTTTCGTACATATTTAGGAGTCTGTAGTTTGTCACTTCACACAGTCTCTTATTGTCGGCGAGACAAATTCTGCACATGAAAGACATTTCCCTTTTCGCTTTCACTAGAATAATTCTTCATAAACACAGTAAATAAATACACGACAAATATATCTCGGTAATTGGAAGTTTGTGACGCTAAAAAAAAATGGCCAACGTTATTTACCCGTACCAGATTTATGTCGAGTTTACCGATCTTGATCTATTCGTCCTGCCAACTAGATCGCATTTGTCCCTAGAAAGAGAAGTCTACAAAACTCCTGCAAATACTATCTCATTCACACAAGAGAACAATATAAAATATCATCAAAGCCTGAGAAGAAATGAAATAGACAGACACTATTCCTGTCTTGTTAAGCGTGTCAAGGTCAAACAACTAGATTTTATCATTTTCATTTTGTTTTCAACCTTACAACAAGATTTCTTTCAATTTAAATGTAGTCGAGTTATTCCACGAACTATTATATAATTACTACACCTTTTATGAATTAAGACCCGCAGTAAAGATGGTTCAGAGCAGTGTTTTTCAGTGTAAAAGTTACAGTGAAATGAATGTGCCGGATTCATCATTCCTCTCGTAAGAACAATTTATTTTGACTACAAAAAGGTTCAAAATGTATAGTTTAAGTTTAAGTTTATTTTCCAGATAAAACAAGGCTCCAAAATGATGTTTTATGTTATTTTAGATAGGTAATGTTGCGAAAATTTAGGGATGCCTGCACTCGAAAATAAAACTCCTCAAATGACGCACTGAAATATCTGAATGCGTAGTAAAACAATGTTGTTAGTTATTACAAATTTCCCGTTTTGCGTCTCCTTTGCATGGAAATCATGTACTAAAAATATTAAGACACCAAAATGATATGAAGCAAACATCTGTAGTGAAAATTTTTATATATTTGGTTTTTTTAACATTGAGTAAGAGGTTATTGGCGGTGAATCAATCAAGTATTTGTGAAAGCGAATTATTTACATCGTCATAAATGTTTTTATTTCTATCTAGGTACCTACTTTTTTTATTCTCAATATTATAAAGGGCTTTGTTGCACACTTCTATCTACTTTTAAAATCAATGAAGTATCATCAGCAAATAAGACTATATCACACTTTTGCTAAAAACGGAAGATCATTTACGTAGACTAAAAATAAAAAAGGACCTAATAAGTATTGCTCCTTGCGGGACGCCTAGTTCCTAGTATGTCCCTTATTCGCCTCCTACGACACCCACGGGAAGAGTTGGAGTAGTGCTATTCTAAGGCCTGCACTACACAGCCTTTATGAACACTAAAGTCATTTAAAACGGGATATTTACCATGATTAGATTTTTGAGTTATCCAATATTTCGGCACAGTTTCATGCGTCATGATCACGGAATAACTGAAGGCACTGCGAATAGGTACCTACCTACCTACTTACATCAGTTTGTAGGTTTCGTTGCTATTTATACATTTTTTTGCATTTAAACCATATTTTTCTCGAGCCGTTCTTTTGTATATCAAAGTATTTTATATGACTTGGCAATATCCGTTATATGTGTTTGCTTAGCATTATCTTTGTCAATAACCGAGTATCAGCCTGTATGTAATATTCATGAGGCAGTTGACCCCGAAGTCGATGAGTCTGACGATGATGGGTATAGACAGGAGGCTGATGCCAACGGCGACCGCGCCGCGCAGGTGTGGAGGGACGTACTTCGTCGCGTACGGGTTGCACTGCAGCTTCTGCGCTGTGAACGACCGGATGTGGTGAGTAGTAGCGTTGGCAAGGCAACCGACGCCAGGTTCTGCCAAATGACGGCATCTCCAGCACCAATAAGGACTCTAGTCGGCCGTCCATCAGCAGAAAGCTTTTTAACTTATCGAGAGTATCAGCTACAATATACACAAAGACGGCCTGATAATCGCTGTAGTTCATTGCCTTGGGAGTGGCCAGGTTCGGTGCCAGAACACTGACATTCTTGGTGATCTCCCTCGAGTAGTCCCGAAATAGCGGATAAAAAGATTGTCTAAACATATCGTACGGCATGCTTATTCAGGGCAGTAGATGACCATTCGTTTGCTAAGTCGCGTAGATACCCAAGGTATAGATGTTGGGGACTGTAGGTAGGTATGACTAAAAACACTATTAATTACTGAGAAGTGTATAAGGAGAGGCAGGCCAAACGACGGACATGCGCGCGCGCGGTGTCTGAAAAAGCTACTGGCTTGCATGTGCGGGCGGCGAGGCGCGCGGCGCACCCTCCCGCAACCCCAAGCGCACCCACTTGCCCTGCGTCTCCCGCGAGCAACACGCGTTTATTCACTAATAAATTATAATAACAAATTCAATCAAAAAAAACAAAGAAAACTATCGCTATTCTTATAATTAACATTTAATCCTACGCGTCGTTTACACAAGGTTTTATTTTGAATGTACGTATGACTTAATTTTACTTAATTCTAAACAACAGCAGTATTAGGTAGAGTTTATGAAATTAAAGTTTGTTTGATATTTTAATTTTTATTTATTTGGTAAATCTGCATAATTAAACTTAAGTCTCGCGGTTTTCGCTTATAGGTTAACAATATTATTATATTATAATGATGTCCATAACATTTAACGCAATCTAGCCGAATTAAATAAAACCGGCCAAGGGCGAGTCGGTCGCAAACGGAGGTTCCATACCGAAAATTTCTTGCGACCTATATGAGTTCTCATATGTGAAACCATTTGAGATTTTCGTGTACATTCTTTACCACATACATCGCAGGCAAACACCTTATGACCTCGTGTGAGTTCTCATAATGAGTAACGAAATGATCTTTTCTACTAAATTCTTTTTCACATACTTTACAGACAAACGACCTCTCACCTGTGTGAGTCCTCATATGAGTTAATAAGTTGCATTTTTGACGAAATCGTATATCACATATACATATAACAGGCAAATTTCTTCCTTCCTGTGTGATTTCTCATTTGATAATCAAACGAAGATTTATAAATATATTATTTGTCACATACATTGCAGACAATAGGCATCTCACCCGTGTGAGTTCTCTTATGAGAAACTCAACTACTTTTTCGATTAAATCGTTTATCACATATAACGCAGGGAAATCGCTTTTCACCTGTGTGGGTTTTTATATGTCCAACTAAGATAGAGTTTCCTCAAATGATTGGTTTCTTTGACTTTGACATGTTTCAGACCCTCAAATCTCACCAATTAGTTCAGAGTTTCTCCCGCTTCTAAGCAGTTAAAATATAATTGATGTTCTGGACACGACGAGTCTGTTTTTAAAATCTATGGCTAATTGATACTATTAGCGAAGTTATGTCTTATGCATAGAATAGGCAATAGTAACTACGTGTCGTCTCCGATTACGCCATAGATTAAGTTATAGTTATTAGGGACTTGTTTATTCTCGAATGCAAGGAACGCAACATTGCTCTAGTAATAATAAGAACATTCTAGTAAGGCTTTGTAGATATAAAAGGCCGAGCCTGTTTACGATTAGAGTAGTTCATGGGTAGTTTTTGTTTAGTACTGGTCAGTTCTTGTCTGCGAGTTGAATAAAGGGAAGACTGGAGAACTGGAGTATTATTTCGAAAACCCCTAAGGAAGAAAATAAAATATACAGTCCACTGCATCCAATTCAGTCTTGGTCCTTCGAGTCGGGATCGGAGTGAAGAGATCCTGTGCCTACTGGATTGGAGGGGAGCCGGATCGGAGTGAATAGATCCTGCGCCTACCGGATTGGAGTGGGATCGGAGTGAAGAGATCCTGCGTCCACGTTCATTGATTCTTCGGGATCGGAGTGAAGAGATCCTGCGCCTACCGGATTGGAGTGGAGAGATCGGAGTGAAGAGGTCCTGCGCTCACCGGATTAAGGAACGAAGAATCGAGCAATTGCGCAGCATGGTTGTAACCAGAAGCCAGGCAGACGCGTCCGAACGACAAGGCGTTGTTCTGCCGGAAGTGGCTGGTCGGCAAGGCGCCGAACTGGAGGCCATTGCGCCGGAACGAAGACTGTCGCTTGTTACAGTGTCATTAATAACTGTGCTTTAAACTAATATATACCTATGCAATTGCACTGTAATTAACTCTAATTTATTAACGTTGAAGGAGTCACGCGCAACTGTGGCTTAATTTTGTGTAAGCCGAGTCGAGCTGTCAAGTCCCGAAGCGAGGCCTCGAGCAGCAGCACGCACAGTCGGCGCGCATTCTGAAGCGAACTACAGAGCGAATCGAACGTGGCCACATGACCTGTCAATATCCCTTTGCCATTTTTAGTTTTGTGCTCCTCATATAATTTACTTATGTTTGATAATTGATTTTATGAATATTCGGTTGTAGAAAATAGTAGTGAAAACCTCTCCTGAATTGTAATGGAATTTCAATACACAACGTTTATAATGATATAACAGTGTTTTATGTTCAGATCCTGCCCTCCTTATTGAGTTCGTAATAGCTCAGAAGTGGGATACGAAAAGCGACGCCCGCAAGGAAAGTTCGAATGGCATTGGAGTCCCGACACTCAACCAGTGAGTTCGACTAAAAGAAGTGTTCGAGGTTATAGTGATGATAAAAATAGAAGGAATTAGCGATAAGGCCGTCGATTTTACCTCACAATTGAAACTTAGTACTATGTTATGTTTGGCTGATCTACCTACACTTTAGAGTAAAAGTGAGAAAAGTTTTTTGCAGTTATCTCGTAAACGGTAAGAGATACGTCAAAAATAACCAAATTTTCATCCCCCTATGAAACCCCCACTCACAACATGACCAATTTTTCTAAGCCATTTTGGATGACGTTATCATCATCATCACCACATTTTTGATGGTGCTATAAAGATCTACATATGTTTTTGTTACTGGGATTTGTTTACATAATTTGCATCTAAATGTTGAATAGAACATAGTAGGGACTTCATTCCTTACAAAATACTTTGCTTGGTTTAAATGTTATTCCAGCTGCAATGAAGCACACGCGCAGACTGCCGCGCCCAGAGTGCAAAGGTGCTGCCGCCCGCATGGTTGGACAGCATTGTCAAGGGCGCTACTGCCACGCTGTCCAGGGGACGGCTGCCACGCGCTGTTCAGGGTACTGCTGCTACGCTGTCAAGGGCGTTGCTGCCACGCTGTCCAGGGCACGGCTGCCACGCTATTCAGGGTACTGCTGCTATGCTGTCAAGGGCGCTGCTGCCACGCTGTCCAGTGCACGGCTGCCATGCTGTTCAGGGCACGGCTGCTATGCTGTTAAGGGCGCTGCTGCCACGCTGTCCAAGGCACGGCTGCCACGCTGTTTAGGGTACTGCTGCGCTGGCTAGGATGATGCTGCCGCGGTGTCCAGGGTGCAGCTATCCAGGTTACGATAGAAAACGGGTAGCAAACACGAATAGTAAAGAATATTAACAATTTGTAGGTATTATTATCAGCGACCAGGTGCGGCTTAGATATGACTACATTAGATCCAACCGGTACCGAACTGGAGATAGAATAAAAATAAAAAAAGCATTTATTTGGACACGGGTACAAAAGGTACAACGGTAAACCGGTATCGAAATATTTTTACATAGGATATTTTATTTTCGGGCTCATCATAAAAACAAGTTGACAATGTCATGAATGAAAAGTTCAGAAGTTATCATTGTTGCCAGAGAATTAAATTGCATTGCCCAAACTAGGTTATGATAATGCTGATTTCCATAAATCTAAACACATAATTTAACCAAATGCTTTAATTTACAACATCATTTTAATGATCCTACTAGGGTAACCCTAAGGTCTACCACCCGTTTAGATAATATTTTATGCAGTCAATCTCCTTCTAACGAAGCAGTAATCAAGCGTTTCAAATCGGACCATTTTGTTTAGTATTCAGTTAAATTATAGAATAGGACAGAATCATTCATTTACAGAACACAATTAAGTATTACATTGCTGTTGATGTAACAGAGGTATCAATGCAATTCTATCAGTACTTTTGGACTGATGTCTGAATAAATATACGTATCTACGTACATGCATGCCAGTTGATGCAAACTTAGTTATTTCTTAACATAGTTTTATAGCTGTCAAGAAACCAGGCTCTGTAGACTGCGCACTCACTTTTTTTTCAAGACTTAAACACTTTGAGTAACTCCACTGAAGTACACCACAATAGTAACCAGTAGAGCAACACAGATGACTATACTATAGCCGTGGTAGGCAAGTGAAAAGAAGAAAACAGTATGTTTAATATTTGTATATAATAGTTTTCCTAATTATCTTAAAAGCTAAGGAACAAATATATTAGCGCTACTACAAACATTTGGCTTCCAATTAAGATGTTCACCAAGAAAATATAATAAAAAAAAAGATGATTCAAGTCTTTCTACATTAATTTATTCATATTTTACGTCTAAATTGATAGATTTCGTTTTGTTATTTTTAAATTGTAAAAGTTTAGTCTTGTCAATATTAGTAAATAATAGTACACATGGTATACAATTCGTAATGTCATTAATTGCATTTTTATATTAAATCAATAAGAGGTATATGTATACCTACCGATCACAGCGAGCTGTGTTAAAAGTTTTAAAGTAGGATTTCATTGTTCTTACTGTCAACCTTTTGAATGTTATAAACTATAAACAAAGAACACAGTGCACTGTTCAGACTTTAAACGTGCGTAGTTAGAGATTGGGTCAGGTTTAATGATTAGGCCACTCCCTAACAGTCATAATGTATATAGAAGTAGTAATAAGTTATAATAATAGAATTCTTATGATGCTAGAGAAACTTTGCTGCAGATCTTTATGGTTTTTGAACCTAAATACAAAGCTTTACTTTTAAGGAGGTGGCTCTTTGTTTGGCCTACATATTTTAATGGTTGTATAGAAGAAAGCGGATCTCATGAAATATAGTAAACGGATTCCATCTTACAAATCTGGCAAGCATACTGAGTACTGATTCAGACGCGATTCCGCAATGACTGACCGATTTCAATAGATAATCTAAAATAATAATGATAATAATAATACTAATCTCATCCAGTTGACATCTCACTTCAACAAAGAGTAGACTTATTATACAAATGCCATTAAGGCATAATATTGGATGCCTGGGACAAAGCAAGAATGTAATTATTGTATTCTGTGACCTTTCTAATGTTTTTGTTTGTGAAGATCATGATAAATTAACAATTGCAACATTATGGAATTCATAACAAAGCACTAGCTTTTATGCAATCATATTTATCTGATGGGTTTCAGAAAGTTAATATTAGAAAAGAAACCTCAAGGGGTTTAAAAATGTAAGAAGGCGCCCCGCGAGGTTCAATATACCGCATATTTAATTTTCAGTATATATAAATGAGCTTTTTATAGCAAAAGTTATAAAGATACAGTTTTATTTGCTGATGACACTACATTGAATTATAAATATTTTAAATAATAATTATCACGGTATAAAAGATTCGATGTTACGTTTATTTGCTAGATTGGTTATCTGTCAAAAACCTGTTATTTAAAGCTAATTCATGTTCCTAAGAAACTAAATAATGTCCTTAATTCATTCGACTTGAAAATGTAAGAGAATTCCCCACCAGAATTATGTTAGAATATAATATTGTCCACCATGAAGATACCACTGTATTATTAGCCACGTGAATCCTCAAGATTTTTTGTCTGAAAGATTTAATTATTCTTTAATTATACATAAATGTATAATAATAAATATTATACAGTCCATTAATAAATTCAAAGCCTAACACAGAACATTTTTAAGTACTTTTGAACCAGCACTTTAAATGTTGGACTGAAATAATAAATAATTCTTTGTATGCGCTATAATCAAGTAAAGAGTTTACGCTTTTGCGTGAAGTTATGTTACAGGCACCTAAATTTTTGACTGATAACATAAATGGTTATTTGCAAGCAAGTTACGATTTTATGGTAATAACGTGTAGTTATACAACAGTACGAGTAATCTTTATCAGTATCACAGACAGATTTAATCATATTAGTAGTTGGTAACGATGTATGTTATGGATTGAGCTAAAGATTCTATATTATACATGGCTGGTCACGATCTTGTTATGGATCGAGCAACAGATTAATTTTTTTATTAATTTATGTTATGGGTCGAGCTACAGATGTCATCATATTAGTAGCTGGTAACGATCTATGTTATGAATCGATCTTCAGATTTTGTATTGTTCATAGCTGGTAATAGTCAATGTTATGGATCGAGCTACAGGTTCAATATTCTCAATGGCTGGTAACGATCTATTTGTTTATTTATTTCTACAGGAAGTACACTAAGTACGTACACATGGTACACTTGATATCGAAGTTCTATTCATTTTTAAGTTTTGTTTTACAATTTTATCATACAACACGCAATAATTTTGACAAAGGAAACACCACAGGAGATTGTGCAAAGAAAACGCAGACACTAGACAGATACGCCTTCTTTTAAAAAAAAAATTAAATAAAAAGATTCATAGTTCATTTATCCCAGTAAAATAAATAATATAATAATAATCAATTAAAAGTATGTCAAAGTATGCTGCTGTATAAGGGCATTGTGAAACTATACTAAAAATATTCTACAAAATTACTTACTCGTATTAATACAATGAAAATAATTATGATGTCAAATTAATTTAAATTTACATTTACGTTTAAATAATGCTGTTGTATAAGGGCATTCTATGGATTGAGCTACAGATTCAATATTCTCAATGGCTGGTAACGATCAATGTTATGGATCGAGCTACAGATTCAATATTCCCAAAGGCTGGTAACGATCAATGTTATGGATCGAGCTACAGATTCAATATTCTCAATGACTGATTACGATCAATGTTATGGATCGAGCTGCATATTTAATATTCTCAATGGCTGGTAACGATCAATGTTATGGATCGAGCAACAGATTGAATGTTCTCAATGACTGGTTACGATTAATGGATCGAGCTACAGATTCAATATTCTCAATGACTGGTTACGATCAACGTTATGGATCGAGCTGCATATTTAATAATCTCAATGACTGGTAACGATCAATGTCATGGATCAAGCTGCAGATTCAATATTCTCAATAGCTGGTAATGATCAATGTCATGGATTCAACTACACATTCAATATTACCAATGGTTGGTAACGATCAGTGTTATGGATCGAGCAATGGATTCATATGTATTTAATGGTTGGTATCGATCAGTGTCATGGATCGAACAACAGATTCGAATGCATTTAATGGTTGGTAACTATCAGTTTCTTAGATTGAGCAACAGATTCAAATGTAATTAATTTTTGGTAATGATCAGTGTCATGGATCGAGCAACAGATTCGAATATATTTAATGGTTGGTAACTATAAGTTTCTTAGATTGAGCAACAGATTCAAATGTATTTAATGGTTGGTAATGATCAGTCTCATGGATCGAGCAACAGATTCAAATGTATTTAATGGTTGGTAACTATCATTTTCTTAGATTGAGCAACAGATTCAAATGTATTTAATTGTTGATAATGATCAGTCTCATGGATTGAGCAACAGATTCAAATGTATATAATGGTTGGTAACTATCAGTTTCTTAGATTAAGCAACAGATTCAAATGTATTTAATGGTTGGTAACTATCAGTTTCTTAGATTAAGCAACAGATTCAAATGTATTTAATGGTTGGTAACTATCAGTTTCTAAAATTGAGCAACAGATTCAAATGTATGTAATTGTTGGTAATGATCAGTCTCATGGATCGAGCAACAGATTCAAATGTATGTAATGGTTGGTAACTATCAGTGTCATAGATCGAGCAACAGATTGTTTATGGACCCTAGTCTAGTTAACATACTGGACCAGCTGGTGTTATAGTGTAGAAGCATAAAACCAGTTACTTTGATGAATTTAATATTTACACTTGATGATTGATTCCCGAATTAAGAACTAAACGAATCTTGTTTTATTATGTGTTGATGTTAATGTTTAAAATTTGCAATACCTACCTAACGAAGGGACTCGTTAGTGGTCAGATGGCCGAGCTGTTACAGTGTCATTAATAACTGTGCTTTAAACTAATATATACCTATGCAATTGCACTGTAATTAACTCTAATTTATTAACGTTGAAGGAGTCACGCGCAACTGTGGCTTAATTTTGTCTAAGCCGAGTCGAGCTGTCAAGTCCCGAAGCGAGGCCTCGAGCAGCAGCGCGCACAGTCGGCGCGCATTCTGAAGCGAACTACAGAGCGAATCGAACGTGGCCACATGACCTGTCAATATCCCTTTGCCATTTTTAGTTTTGTGCTCCTCATATAATTTACTTATGTTTGATAATTGATTTTATGAATATTCGGTTGTAGAAAATAGTAGTGAAAACCTCTCCTGAATTGTAATGGAATTTCAATACACAACGTTTATAATGATATAACAGTGTTTTATGTTCAGATCCTGCCCTCCTTATTGAGTTCGTAATACGCTGGAACCACCAACGTCACCCGCCTCACATCCGTCATCCACAGCCATCCGTCGCGGTCACGACCTAGCACTAATGTCCGCACCCGACTTCGCCCGCGGCGGAAAGAGTATGGAACGCTATAGGAGTGAGCGTTCTCCCGCCCGAACTGTGTGCTCTCTACGATCAAACGGGAGCATAGCAGCAAGGGCACGGGCAGCGGAACTAGCGGCGGAGGAGAAACTGGCGGAACTTAAACGGAAAGAACTCCAGATAGAGGCTGACCTCGTCAAGAAGAAACTGGCTGCCGATCTAGCAGCATTGGAAGACGAGGAAAGGAGTATACATGAAGATGATTATCAGCCGGAACACAGCAAGAGAGTCGAGCAGTGGATGCAGACAGCTGAAGAGGAGAAAAATGACACTATTCCAAGAACCGAGAAGAACATCCGATTCAACGAGAGGAATGTATCAACTACGCCAGTCAGGACTAAGAGTTCGACCAACATCGATGCGCTAGCTGAAGCAATAGAGAAGCTAGCAAGACCAAGGATGAAGTGCCCAGACCTGCACTCCTTTTCCGGTTCACCGAACGAGTGGTTGTCATTCAAAGCTGCCTTCAGAGACTCAACGAGAACATACAAGCTGACACGTGCTGAGAACATTCAAAGGCTGAGGAGCAGCCTTAAAGAGGAAGCAAGAGAGCTAGTTGCTTCACTCTTGTACACCGCAAGCGATCCAGAGATAATAATGAAGACTCTGGAACAATGCTTCGGAAGACCAGAGATCATCATATGTAGACCGGGCCATTGATGATCTTCGAAGACTACCGAAACCCGGACCATCTGCAATAGAACTCAACTCATTCGCCGTCAAGCTTCAGAACGTGGTCTGCGTGTTGAGCAACATCGGGAATCGAGGCTACCTGTACAATCCGACCCTGGCGAGGGAAACATTGGACAAGCTGAGCCCACACATTCGCTCACGCTGGTGTTACTACGCAGCCGAACAAGGAACGATCGAGCCAGAGATCGTATTGCTATCACACTTTCTTATGCGCGAAGCGGACCGAGCCCTGCGATTCAGCTATGCACCTCCGACCAGCAAGAAGGAGCACACGCCGAAACAGAACACAGCATTCAAGAAGAAGACGAACGCCGTGTACAACACTACTGAAGAACTCACTGAAACTGAAGAGAAATGTTCATGCTGCGAGAAGGGACACGCGTTGACAGATTGCCCCAAATATAAAGCAATGACAATTGACGAGCGATGGGAACACGTGAAGAAGAACAAGTTTTGATTCAAGTGTATTGTGAAGAAACATCGACGCTACAACTGCAAGGCGACTTCGTGTGGTGTTAACCAATGTTGGCGTCTACATCATCGAACGCTACATCAAGAGAAGAAGGAAGACAGTGCAAGTCCAAGCCCAACCGAAGCGGTCTTGACAGTGGCCTCTGCTGCCCCGAATGACAAGGCAGTATTGCTGAAGATGTGTCCAGTCACCGTCGTCGGTCCACGGGGGGAGATCGAGACGCTCGTTCTCTTGGATGAAGGAGCCACAGTCTCTCTGATTGATGAGAAGCTGGCGCGTACAATCGGAGCAAAAGGAACTTCACTGCCACTACGAATGCGTGGAGTCAACACTACACAACGTGAGGATGAAAGCCAACTTGTCACCGTGCAACTGAAGAGCAAGAACGAGAATAGCAAGCTACATCCACTTCGGGCAAGAACCATAAGGAATATGAAGCTGCTGCAACAATCGATCCCCGCGAGACTGTTGGATCAAGATCACCTGAGAGACTTACCACGAGATGAAGTTTTCTACGAGTCATCACATCCTGGGATCCTGATTGGAGCGGACCACTGGGAGTACATAGTCTCACAGGAACTACGAGTTGGAAGAGCGAACCAGCCAGCCGCATCGAGAACAAAGCTGGGATGGGTCATCCACGGAACCATACCACGCAGCATCATCGCAAATCAAGACAGTGTGCTGCACATCTACACACCTAAAGCCATAGCAAAGCAGAACCAAGAGCTGCACGAGCTGATAGAGAAGCATTTCAGCATCGAAGCAATTGACATCACCGAAAAGCCACGTACGAGTGAACGAGATCTCCGGGCTACAAAAATTGTCGAAGATACAATCGATAAGATAGACCAAGGATATGAATCTGGTCTCAAGAAAAAAGACCAAGGATATGAATCTGGTCTTGAGATGATAGATCAAGGATATGAATCTGGTCTCAAGAAAAAAGACCAAGAATATGAATCTGGTCTTGAGAAGATAGACCAAGGATATGAATCTGGTCTCATGAACATAAACCAAGGATATGAAGTTGGTCTACCATGGAAGGAAGAAGACACGAAGCTACCTCAGAGCTACGACATGGCACTTCGTCGTCTTCACAGCATTGAAAAGAAGATGGACGCTGACCCAGTCTTCGCCGTAGAATATACGAAACAGATCGAGAACCTGCTTCAGAAGCGGTATGCTGAACCTTGCGATGGATCGGAGGAGTCTAGCACCATCTGCTGGTACTTGCCTCACTTCGCAGTACGCAACCCCAATAAGCCCGGGAAGATAAGGCTTGTCTTCGATGCAGCAGCGAAGAGCAATGGAGTCAGCCTGAACGACCATCTGCTGGAGGGACCTGACCTTTTGATGTCCCTGTCAGGCATCCTGTACAGATTCAGAGAGAAACGAGTCGCGATTACGGCCGACATACAGGAGATGTTTCTTCAGATCAAGATTCGTCGAGAGGACCAGCCAGCGCAACAATTCTTGTGGAGAGGCAACGAGAAAGAGAAGACGCCTCAACGATTCAAGATGACAAGCATGATATTCGGTGCTGCGAGTTCTCCATTCATGGCGCATTTTGTTCGAAACCACAACGCAAGGATATACGCTCACACTCATCCCCTCGCCTGCGAAGCCATCACCAGAAGCCACTACATGGACGATTTAGTAGTGAGCTATGATGACGACGAGGAAGCACATCGAGCCGTCATGGAACTGCGCACAGTACACGAGGTTGCTGGGTTCACGCTGCGAGGATGGAACAGCAATAAGGACTGCGTATTGGAAGACGTGCCGGATGAGCTACGAGCTACAACACCGACGCAATTCGACGGAAAGGGATCGGAGAACAAGATCCTTGGACTCTACTGGAACGCCGAACGAGATGAACTTGGATTCAACACTTCCATGAACAGAGTTCCCGCCGAAGTACGAACACGAGTCCGCGCGCCAACGAAAAGGGAGGCACTGAGCGCGGTAATGTCCATCTACGATCCGCTCGGACTGCTGAGTCACTATACGATACGAGCAAAAATAGTGCTACAGAATCTATGGCGCATCAAGATGTCATGGGATGAACCAATCCCGGAAGAAGAGAATAAGCTGGCGAACAGCTTATTCTCTTCTTCCGGGATTGGTTGGAACAACTGAATGACCTGACTTGTCTTCGGCTGGAGCGACACTATGCGATTCAAGACCACACGGACCTGCAGCTCCACATATTATGTGATGCCAGCGAACAAGCCTACTCAGCCGTGGCGTACTGGAGAATCACGAAACCGGATGGAAGCTTCAGCGTTTGTCTCGTCGCCGCCAAGTCTAAGGTTGCTCCAAAGCGAACACAAACTATTCCCCGCCTAGAACTACAAGCAGCAGTCATCGGAGCAAAGCTGGCCGACGCCATCAAGAAGAAACATCGTGATCTATTGGAGCGATTCCATGACAGTTTTACACTGAATACGGAACGATGCTAGAAAATACACGCCCTACGTCGCGCATCGTCTAGGGGAGCTATCTGAACTTACCCAGAAAGAAGATTGGAAGTGGATACCGACCTGCGAGAACACTGCAGACGACGCGACAAGGCTGGTGAACACACGCATAACGGTAGAAGATCGATGGTTCCGAGGGCCAGACTTCCTTCGCTGCCCAGAGCATCAGTGGCCGAAGGAGACGTCTGACAGCAACCACGAGGAAGAAGTCCTACACATGCGAGTGGACGAAGAGAAGACAGATGGATGGCTGCCGAATCCATCACGCTTCTCTAAATACGAGACACTAGTTCGAGCTGCAGCACGAGTACTCTTCTTCATTGAGAGATGTCGACGACGCGCCACGATTATGGAGACCCGGCACATCGAAGACGCGGAACGTGCGCTTATTCGCCACGCACAAAGGGAGAGCTTCTCAGAGCTGCAACGAATAAAAGCGTCTCGTCCAATCACGAAATCGAGTCGCCTGTACCGATTGGACCCGATTTTAGAAGATGGCATTCTACGAGTACGAGGACGCATCGGAGCTGCCGACGCACCGATGGAGATGAAGCGACCTGTAATACTCGACGGCCGTCACCGCATCACAAGACTCATTGTTCTACGAGAACATTGCGCAGCTGGTCACGCTAACAGGGAGCGCGTGACTAACGACCTGAGGCAGAAATATTGGGTGATTCATCTACGACCGACAGTACGTGGCATTGAGAAGGAATGCAGACTCTGCCAAGTACCTACGGAAGATGAAGCCTCAACCACCAGCTACGGGAGACCTACCGACATTGGTACCTCGCGGCGAGCCTACGAGCAAGAGACGACCACTTCGAGAAGGAGACATCGTGGTCATTGTGGACCCCACTCTACCTCGAAACGTGTGGCCAATGGGTGTCGTCGAGCACACCTACGAGGGATCAGACGGAGGCGTACGGGTGGCAGATGTCCGGACCAAGACTGGCATCTTCAAGCGGCCAACCAGCAAACTCGTCGTGTTGGTGAAAGAGGAGGCTTCGCGAGCTACGCCGGGGGGAGGATGTTCTGGACACGACGAGTCTGTTTTTAAAATCTATGGCTAATTGATACTATTAGCGAAGTTATGTCTTATGCATAGAATAGGCAATAGTAACTACGTGTCGTCTCAGATAACGCCATAGATTAAGTTATAGTTATTAATTAGGGACTTGTTTATTCTCGAACGCAAGGAACGGAACATTGCTCTAGTAATAATAAGAACATTCTGGTAAGGCTCTGTAGATATAAAAGGCCGAGCCTGTTTACGATTACAGTAGTTCATGGGTAGTTTTTGTTTAGTACTGGTCAGTTCTTGTCTGCGAGTTGAATAAAGGGAAGACTGGAGAACTGGAGTATTATTTCGAAAACCCCTAAAGAAGAATATAAAATATACAGTCCACTGCATCTAATTCAATTGGGTATTTACTAAAATGGAGTTTATTTGTTCAATTTACTATTTTGATGACACATCAAAGCTCAAATTCATGTAAGTATATACAACTGATAGGGACATACAGAATTTAAATAGAACTTAGTTTTACAATTTATACTTTTTATCAAGTAGGTATAGGTACTTATTAAAATTTCAATAAGCTTTTCTTAACTCATTAAAGCCCATGTTGTGTTTTATTTCCAAACCCAAATCAAATTAAGCATTATTTATACTAGGTGCCATCCTCTGTAGGGGCCAAGCCCATTTCCATTTTTGGCGCAGTACCTACACATATGATGATGACTTTAAACCTCTAAGCTTTATCCCCAGGACACTTTTCTCTATAGTTCTTTCACAAACTCTGACTCTATCGTGTTGCTTTTTGGTGAGCGACAAAGACAAAGTCTGAGTCTGACAGGCGATGTGAGGCACGGTGTGATGTTCATTGCTTTTGTTTTATTTCCATTGCAGGTGTTAGATATAAAAATAATAAAAAAATATATCATGAAAACTTATTGCTAGACAAAACATAAGTGCACTTTGAATATAGCTAAGTATGACAATTTCGCCTGAACTAGGTAATCCTGTGTTTCAGGCGACAAGAGTGCTAAAAATTATTTTATAAAATAATCACTTGTTATGTTAAAGGCATTTAGTTAATTTATGTTGTATAATAAGGTACTAAACTTAAATTGAATAAAATAAAATTAATCACTATTCTAACTAGCCTATCATTATGTATACAAATATAATTTACTTGATAATATCTAATAGCTCCTCTGTATCATCGTAGGATAGACTTTGAAGTAAACATTTTATGGATTTTTTACAATTATTGTAATTAAGTGCGTGAAAATGAAACAGTGAATTTAGTCTGTTGTATAGGAACGGACCAAGAAATAGATAAAATTTGTTCGCAAAGGTATATTTTAGGGTTGTTGATTGGGGGCAAACTCTAGCGTTCCGTCTCTTATTAGTCAGTTCAGTGCTGAAGGGAAGGGTTGCGTGCTGTCTTAGTACTGTGTTCATTATAAATAGTTGCCGGACTGCCAATACATTACAGGACTCATATAGAATATTAGTGGGAAAGATGAAATGAAATGTTGCAAAGTTGTACTTATTTAAAACTAAATGACTTTTTTGATTGCTAATAACATAGGTATATAAGATGCTTTACTGGCTTCTCACCCGTGTGTGTTCTCATGTATGAATCCAGATAAACTTTTATTATAAATTGTATATACCATGGATGACAGGCAAATGGCTTCTCACCTGTTTTGAGTTTTGATGTCGACCAGGATATTTTTTGTCTAAATTGTTTACTACATACATTACAGGTATATGGCTTCTTACCTGTGTGTTCTCATATGCCCGACCAAGCTTTTTTTTAGTCGAAATTGTTTACAACATACATTACAGGTATATGGTTTCTCACCTGTGTGTGTTCTCATATGTTCAACCAAGTAATTTTAACGTGAAAATTGGTCACTGCATACATTACAGGTATATGGCTTCTCACCTGTGTGAGTTCTCATATGCCGGACCAAGGTACTATTATGTGTAAATTGTTTACTACATACATTACAGGTATATGGCTTCTCACCTGTGTGAGTTTTCATATGCTCGACCAAGCTTTTATTTTGTGAAAATTGTTTACTACATTAATTACAGGCATATGGCTTCTCACCTGTGTGAGTTCTCATATGCCGGAACAAGTTATTATTTTGTGAAAATTGTTTACTGCATACATTACAGGTATATGGTTTCTCACCTGTGTGAGTTCTTATATGGTGGACCAAGATATTATTTTGTGTAAATTGTTTACTACATACATTACAGGTATATGGCTTCTCCTCTGTGTGAGTTCTCATATGCTGGACCAAGTTACTATTTTGTGTAAATTGTTTACTACATACATTACAGGTATTGGGCTGCTCACCTGTGTGAGTTCTCATATGCTCGACCAACTTATTTTTATGTGGAAATTGTTTATTACATATAGCACAGGTATATGGCTTGCCACCTGTGTGAGTTCTCATATGCCGGACCAAGTCATGATTTATTGTAAATTGTTTACTACATACATTACAGGTATATGGCTTCTCACCTGTGTGAGTTCTCATATGCCGGAGCATGTGATTATTTTGTGTAAATTGTTTACTACATACATTACAGGTATATGGCTTCTCACCTGTGTGAGTTCTCATATGCCGGAGCATGTGATTATTTTGTGTAAATTGTTTACTACATACATTACAGGTATAGGGCTTCTCACCTGTGTAAATTCTCATATGGTTGACTAAGAAATTTTTACGTGTAAATTGTTTAATACATATAGAACAGGTATATGGCTACTCACATGTGTGTGTTTTCATGTGAAAAATTAATTTAGATTTAACATCAAAACATGTACTACATACATGACAGATTAATACCTTCTGTTGTTTGTTAATTGTTTTGTCTTCGATTATACTAGTTGTTTCAGTATGCTTCTTAACAGAGGAATACTGCTTATCTATTACTTGGCAATGTGAATTTGTTTTGTGTGAAATGAGTTTGCTTTCCGTTTCAAACATTTTATTACATTTGTTGCAATCAAACGTTTTTGAATTAATGGCGTTAGTGTTTTCAACATACGTTTTATGAGTAGGTTTTCCCACAAGTTTGTCTAGATCACTCTTTGTACTATGTTCATGAAAAGACCTAATCTCCACTAATTTATCAATTTTTGTGGTCACTTCTTTTTTTATATCAATACTAGGTAGTTGTTCATCTTTGTTGTTAAAAGGTGAGCCATCTGGTTTGTATTGGTCCATGTGAGTGTCAGGTAGAAATTGTTCCGCCTCGTTTTCTTGGTCACTATAATCCTCTTCTTCTTTCACATCAATACTAGGTTCACCTGTGACTGTTCCCTGTGAACCTGCATTATTGGCATACCCATCAATGACAACAAGCGACATAGTAGCCACAGACAAGCACTGTGTTATGTTTAGATTGACCTCCGTATAACTTTCATGAGTTAGCTGAAAACAACATACATGTTTATTATGATTTTGTTCATGGCAATTAATTAAAGGAAAGAATTTATAACTTTAGAATTTGAATTGGTACCTCAAGACCTCTATCATAAAGATGACGGAAAATATTTTCCGATCTGAGAGCCATCTGAGAAAAGGTTTGGCATCTTAGCAGCTTCTGGTAACAATAACAGCATAGAGATCTCGGCCTTGCATCATCCGAGTTGAACTGAAACAATTCAAGGTATTGTACTAAAGGACAAATTTACTTTTGGATAATATTATTAATGTGACCTTTGCAAGTTACATAAACTGAGGAATTTACTTTTATATCAATACTAGCTGCGCCCTGCGGCTACTACTGCATGGATATCTAGGTTTCAAATGGTTTATTAACCTTCCTCTTGAACACTGTACTGCATCAAAATCTGTTGCATAGGGGCACACAGACAGCAGGAAGCGACTTTTCTACCTTTTTGATTAAATATTTTAGTTATTTGACCTACAATATAATATTTAATTATTAATTTTAAATTTATTTGTTTCTTAGTTTTAAAAAATTACATATTATGCTACTTACTCTATCTTAGTTAGTTAAGTACCTAAAGCACATATTAGGTAATTTTATGTTGAGCCCTATACATGATTGATCCTATTGAATGGGTTTCTACTAATGGATATTAACTCAAAACTAAGGCAACATACAAACCCAAAAAATTACGCTGATCAATAATGAAAAAGTCGTAACTGACCACGTTACTTACCTTGGTATTACTAAGTTTTTCGTACATATTTAGGAGTCTGTAGTTTGTCACTTCACACAGTCTCTTATTGTCGGCGAGACAAATTCTGCACATGAAAGACATTTCCCTTTTCGCTTTCACTAGAATAATTCTTCATAAACACAGTAAATAAATACACGACGAATATATCTCGGTAATTGGAAGTTTGTGACGCTAAAAAAAAATGGCCGACGTTATTTACCCGTACCAGATTTATGTCGAGTTTACCGATCTTGATCTATTCGTCCTGCCAACTAGATCGCATTTGTCCCTAGAAAGAGAAGTCTACAAAACTCCTGCAAATACTATCTCATTCACACAAGAGAACAATATAAAATATCATCAAAGCCTGAGAAGAAATTAAATAGACAGACACTATGCCTGTCTTGTTAAGCGTGTCAAGGTCAAACAACTAGATTTTATCATTTTCATTTTGTTTTCAACCTTACAACAAGATTTCTTTCAATTTAAATGTAGTCGAGTTATTCCACGAACTATTATATAATTACTACACCTTTTATGAATTAAGACCCGCAGTAAAGATGGTTCAGAGCAGTGTTTTTCAGTGTAAAAGTTACAGTGAAATGAATGTGCCGGATTCATCATTCCT